>OZ010795.1:348991280-350248780 GCA_963932465.1 Maratus speciosus | reverse complement strand
GTAATTTATCATATACTTATGTGTTTTCATCACATGTTCTATGATATTCCTCAACATTTCTTACTAAAAATCTTCATACATTTGATTTTCACTATATATATTTTGATGCTTTAGTACTTGGATAAAAGAAGTGCTTCTGCCAAATATTTACTCTGAATTAAAATTTTCATAGTTAACTTGCTACAAAAATAAAAATACAAGTATTTACTAGACTTTTTAATACGTCATTAAATGTAAACAAGACCGTAAATTCATGCATTTAACATGGATTATAAAACACTTTCCAGCACATTTAAAATACTATAATAAAAGTTCACAGTTTAAGAAAATAAAAAAAAGGTTGTCCAAATAAACAATTTGTAAAACACACAACACATTATAAAACTTAATTTTATAAATTTCCACCAAAAGACGACAAAAATATGATTTTTTTTGTTGCAGCCTTTTATATGTACTTTAGATTTATCACATAATACGGAACCGCACACAGCTTAGAGCATACTTGCGGCCCCGGGGGGAACTAGAAAGCTTTTGAAAGAGTAAGATTTTAACAAAATCCTAGAATATATTGAAGGACGACTCTTTCGCACAGTTTTTGCGTTGATTGTTGTTTTCTAGCATTTTCATTTACTGTATTCCGCAAAAATATTAAACACATTGCTCAAAAAGAGGATGGCTACAAACGCAAACAAAGATTTGCAAAGCGTCCTTTTCAGGGCGGGAAGTCCTCCTTCTCCGGGCCGCCTCGACGTGGCGCGGACCCGGCAGGCTGAGGAGGAAGGCCTGCCTAAGAGCCCAGAGGAGAAGATGGGATCAGTATTGGTAAACAACGACACGACTACTATCGAACGCAGCGGTGGCGAGTTCAGCCGGGAGGAGGCAAGTGAAAGCAAAATCTCGAGTTTGGACGCCCCGAATCCCGCAAATAATGATGATCTATTTAAGTGTAGGCATACGGAAGCGGAGGTTAAAATCGAGATCAGTCCGAACTCTGCCAATATCTCCCTTAAGGAGATGGTGGAGGTCTCGGCTGCTTTCGTCGAGGAGACGCACTCTGTAGGTGCGAGCTTCCTTAAAATGCTCGAGTGGGACAAAAGTCTGAAGGTTGCGAAGGAAGAGGAGTACGGCGAACTCGTTTGCTCCCTCATGGACTTTGTGACCAGACAGCACTCTTGGCTCTGTCTCTTGCACGGGAAAGCCTCTCAGACGGGAGAACAACCGGTAGTTTGTAGAGAGGTTGGAGTAGGAAACACACCCTATTATATGAGACATTCTCTCGACTGTCAGTGGAATCCCGGAACGAGGTGGGACCAATACTTGGCGATAATGTGGAGGGCTCGGCGTCCCGCCGAACCGCCAAGTTGAAAAGTAAGGCGGTTCCAGACTGAAGAGGTGGGCTCGAGAGGCGCCAGAGGAGAGGATAGTCCTTCCGTTGAGCGGAGAAAGGAGGATTCGAAACCCCTGAAAAGGGGAGTAAGAAACCACCGAAATCTGTTCCGGAAGTTGACGGTTCGAACCCGAGGGGCTGGGCTTCAGATCGGAAGGACGAACTGGCTGAAACGCATAGGTCAAACGGAGAGGGATAGCTCGGGAGGCAATGGAGAGGAAGGCGAATTGAACGATGTTGAGCTGCCGTAGGAAACTCAGAAAGCTACACGTAAGAGACGTCGACCTCGAAATAGCAGGGCCAGACACTTGAAAGGCGACCAGATAGACCTGCGAAAGTCAGCGAAGTCAAATGAGAGCGGCTCGGGAGGCAACGGAGGTGGAGAGGATCTGACTGTGGTAGAAGTAGTCACGCCAAAACACTCGCGACGGACTCCCCGGGAGGAAAGTCAAAGCCAAAGAAGCAGGGCAAGGTCTCAGGGTACCAAGCAGACCAACGTACTAGCCAAGATGAGTGGGAGCAGTCAGAGGAAGGAACAGTCCCGGCCAGTGAAACCGGGTACGAAGCCTACCAAAGATGGCTCTCAGCAGGGAATCAGAGGAAACACGAAGAAGGAGGAATCCCGGCCAGTGAAACCGGGAAAACACCTACCGAAGGTAACCTCGAAACCCCACCAGAAGCGGATGACCACGTGAAGACTCAGTCCTTGGCGAAGGTAGTTACTAAAAGTATGAGGGAAAGGCTGCGGAGAAAGGAGAAACTTAAGGGAATCCCGAAAGACGGTCACGCGGCTGAAAAGAAATCTCCGCATGAATCCGCTCGGCACGGGCCTGGGGAAAATAACGCCCAGGCCCATCGGGGTAGCAGCGTCACGTCCACAACTAAACCACCCCCAAAAGAGGAAATAGCCCTCATCGTGCGACCGAAGGGACAGGACGCACATGCCGTAGCCTCCTCCGATGAAGCATACCAACAAGTAATCCATAAAGTCGATCCCATACAAGCCAAAATAGCAATCCGAGTGACGCGAAACATTTCCGGAGGGGGCGTGCTCTTTCTGGCAAATAGTTCCGCGGACCTTGGAAGACTTGAGGCTGTCTTGGAGTCGACAGAGCTGACGAAATACCTCCTAGTCATGAGACTGCGACGTCGAACTCCAGAGATCGTTCTCTTTGGAGTAGACTCAAGTCTACCAAACGCCGACATCACCACAGTGCTCCGTCAACAAAATGAGGTCTTGAGTGGGGCCTCCCTCGAGCTCCGAACATCGTTCGTGGGTGAGAGAGGGCGGAACGTGGTGTTGGCGGTGGATGAGAGTACATTCGATCGACTCGCAGGTACTCGTCGACTAAATGTGGGTTGGCGCCAAGTGGATTTCCGACTTAATACACGAGCACTGGTTTGTTATAAGTGTTGGAGGTACGGCCACACACAATCGGTGTGTCGCGGCCCACATATATGTGGGCGTTGCGGCTCCCCTGACCACGTAATTCCGTGCACCACCGACGCGTGTAGCCCGAATTGCAGTTTGAAAAACCTTCGGAAACCGGGAAGTAAGAAATTACCTACCGATCACTCCACAGGCTCGAAAGAGTGTCATAATCACAAGTTGGAGTTTAAACGATTGAGAAGGAGCAATAATGGGGAGTAATCCACCGAAATTCGCTCATATTAATTGTCACCACGCCATGGCTATGGCGAACCAACTTTCACAGAACGTTTCGTCCGCCGACTATGACATCGTATCTCTGAACGAACCATACGTGAGCGAGGGAAAGATTTTCGGAACTCCGCCGGGATACGCGCAGGCGAGCTCGGAAGGCAGCCAATTTGTGCAGCCTTCTGTGTAAGCCGCCGTGTCTCGTTCTGTGCGGTCAGAAGGCACTCCGATGTGGTAGCCATCCGTTGCGATCTGTCTAATGAGAAAGTGTTGATAATAACATGTTATTGCGCACCCTTGGAGGACATCCAGATCGTACTCGAATCGTTGGAGAAGCTGCTGAGTACCTACCCGAATGGCAATGTCATCTTGGTTGGGGACTTTAACGCTAAGTCCACGATTAGGGGGCAACGACCCACAGACCCTAGAGGTAGATCATGGATCACCTTCGCCTCGAACGCAAATCTCGAAATCGTGAACGATCCTGACAGCATCTCGTCTTTCAAAGGCCCTCAGGGCGAAGGCTGGGCCAACATCTTGTTGGCCCGGTATTGTGCATCGCACATAGCAGACTGTATGATGTCCGATATCGAAACACTCAGCGACCACCGACACCTGACGTGGGCCTATCAAGGCAGACTGGGCACTCGTCTTCCCCAGAACGTCCACCGCAGGTGGAGACAAAGGGATTTGGTCTGGGACGAGTTCCTACACGATCTACGCACAGCAGATACGGGTCGGTACAGCTTCGAAAGCCCCGACAAACGTTTCGAACACCTGATGTCGATCCTGGTGAGGCTATGTCAAAAGCACAAAAAGCGAAAACCTGCAGTAAGCAAGGCAGCGTATTGGTGGACAGACCAACTGCCCAGCCAAAGATCGCGGTTGCGTGGGCTGAGGTGACTCTACCAGCGAACGCTGTAGCCGCCACAGAGGGAAAGACTTGATGCTCTCTACAAGCGTAAGTGAGCAGAATATACAAAGGCGATCTTGCATACCAAACGTGCATCGTTCCGCCGATTCAGCTCAGAGGGACTGGTCACGCACAAGCTAGGTTGCGCAGTCGAGGTGGTACGAGGCAAGTGGAGACGGGAGGCACGTATCGCCCTGATTCTTCCCTGCGGGGAGGAAGTCTCCACCTGGGAGGAATCCCAGGACGAACTTGCGCGATACCAATTCCTGCAAGCCGATGAAGCTTCGCAGGTCGCGCACAACAGAACCGGCAAACCAGACTGGTTTACCATCGAACAGCTGGAGCTTACAGTGGAGACGCTGCCGCGTAATAAGGCACCTTGGCCACGATGGGATCAGCCTCGAGATCGTCCGTAAGGTTCTCCAGTACCATCCTCAATAGCTACTGGATCTTTATAATGACTGCTTGAGAGTATCTTGTTTCCCGCGGATCTGGAAAAGGGCGGTTGCGGTGTATTTTTCTAAACCGGGAAAGTCCCGCAGCGACCCGCATCCTACCGCCCGATCTGTCTACTACTGACCCTAGGGAAGGTACTGGACAAGATGTTCGCAACGAGGTTGGCTCTCCACCTTGAGACCAATGGACTGCTCGACGCCAGACAATACGGTTTTCGAAAGGATATCAGTACAGTGGACGTGTTGCGCAGAGTGCTGGACTACATAGCCGAATCAAAGACATAAGGGGCTTTCACGTGTCTGCTCACCTTTGACATCAAAAGCGCCTTTAACAGCGTTCATCGAGCGGACATCCTCAGGTGTCTTGTGAAACTTGTCATCGAGCCCTATCTATTGGACTTGATCGACGACTACCTTTGGTATCGATCGATCATTCTCTTCGTCGGGGAACACTACTTTAACGTTGGTGTCCCACAGAGGTCGTGCCTCGGCCCGATTCTTTGGTTGGTTGTGATAAACATCCTGTTAGGGCGGTCGCATATAGACGAGGCATGGCTAATCCAAGCCTTCGCCGATGATATCTCCGTAGCAGCACGAAGCACAGCAGTCTTAATGTTTCCCGATATCCTGAATCCGGTCTTGACCATGATTCACCAGTGGGCATCGGAGTTCAGCCTGGAGTTCAGCTACGCCAAGTGCAACTACACAGTTGTTCACTACACAGTTGTTCCATCAAAGGGTAGGCTCGAATACGCTCCATCCAGACCGATTCTCATGAAAGACAACCGGATCAAGTTTGAGCGTCGCCTGACTTACTTGGGAGTGACCATCGACATGCATCTTAGTTGGATGCCTCATCTGAAATTCGTTCAGGAGAGGGCGTTCAAGCTGCAGCACAAAATGGACCGTCTCACCGCAGCCAACTGGGGAATAAAGTTGCAATTACGCAAGATGCTCTACGCACTCATGGCAGAGCCAATTATCTTGTACGCGGTTTCGATTTCGTACACCGGCAAAGTAGCAGAAGCAAACAGGTTGCTCAGCGCACAGAGAGGTCTCCTCCTATGCGTGACAAAGTGTTATAGCACGGTTTCGAACGACGCACTGCATCTCTTGTCATGGGTTCTGCCCTTGGACTTGAAAGCAGAAATGGACAGGGACTTCACGGCCTTTGTCAGGTGGGCAGGGACATTGACGGTACAGGGCTCGACCCTGAGTCAGACGATCTCTGGCGACCATCCTACCAGCGAGAAAACCTCGGTCGGATCCCATGGACTAGGGACCTCAATCCCCGGACAACGTGTTCTTACTACACGGACGGGTTCAGGCAGCAGAACCGCACCGTAGGTTGCGCGTTCACGCCGTGACCGACGGTCAGATTGTCAGTGAATGTCAGTTCCGCCTCTCCGATGGTGCAGAAGTCTTCGCAGCCGAGGTCCACGCGATCAAGTAGGCGATAGCAGACGCCCATTGCAAGGATCTCAGTTAACTCGATATCTACTCAGATTCGAGATAGGCGCTTCAAGCCCTAAATAGTCTCGTGCCAAGGCATAGATCTATTTCTGAGATTAGGGACTTGGTAAAGAGCAGTGTGATCGGTGTTCATATGCACTGGATCAAAGCCCACGTGGGACACGTCTGAAACGAACGCGCGGACGAGTTAGCGAAAGCCATCACGACCCATTCATCTGTCGACGTGGAGGGAGTCATCACTCGCCGTCAGGCCAAAAGGCAATTTTTGGCCCGGGATGGCCACCACGGGAAACCCAGCAAATGCTTTAGAATTTTAGTGCAGTCCCTGGGGGAAGACACCAGAACCGAACAGTCCCGCCCTCCGATGCCGAAAATTTATTTTCATTGAAGTTCTTATACAATGCCAATCACATTTGGTTACCCAATTATTGTGGGCGAACCGGATCTTTACACATTTAATATTTTTAAAAACGCAATAATGAGATGATAAAATATATATGATGAAAGATATATAATAATAAATGTACTAATATATAAATATTTAAAAATATATGAGTTATGTGAATATTTACAGATGACTCCTAAATGTACAATGCCAGTTAAAGAAATACACATATGAAAGAGCTATTTTGTTGATTTTTGGTACTTTTAAGTGAAATAATGTTTAAGATTATTATTGAATTAGCTATGTAATTTTTAGTTTAATTAAATTTTTAAAGAAATGTTAATTAACATTTTGCGAGGATTTATGGGTGACCCACAACCCCTGTAGAATGGTTTATGTATGAGTTCATAGTATAGTTCATGTATAAGTTCGAGTAATTATTTCTATTTATGATCTGATCAACAAACACCGGGCACAACGATGAATTCGGTGTGTGCGGACGGCAATCTTCACGATTTATACAGTTTGTATATCGTTTAAATCAGTTTTTTTTATTTGGGAAACTAGTCGTGGAATGTCCCATTGCGCAATAAGCACAAATACTCTTCCTTCTACAGTGGTCATAGGTGTGGCCATATAGCTGACAATTTGAACATCTGATAATTGGCTTGTATAGGGAGATCCTGCACTGTCTAATTCCAACACTCACAAAGCCAGCACTCAAAAGATTTGTTGATATCTTTATGTCTGTTTCGACGATGATTTGATATTTTTTTCTGTTTCTGTTTTATTTTATGTATTTTAATGATGGAATTATTATCTAATAGTTGTTGTTGTCTTATTTTATTTATAAGACTTTCATGTTGCATGTATTTAGGTATACAAGTTATTATGATTCTTTGGGTATTCTCTGTTTTATAAGTAACTTCTGTTATGTTCTTTATGTTTTCAATTTTGTTTATTGTTTCATAGAGGAGTTGTAATTCTTCTTCTGAAGTAGCTTTAATAATTAGGACTTTTCTATTTTGAGATAGTTTGCTGTAGCAGATTGGTATATGTTGTTGTTCGGTTATTTTTTCATTTATTGTTTCTTGAGTCGTTGTTATATTAGTATTATCTTTACTTCTAATGAGAATCGCTGCCCCCGTGAATGCTGTTATGTCATGTTTGTCATACATTATTGAACTTTCGTCCTTATCACTGATATCCAGTTTATTTGTTGTTTCTTCTAACAGTCTTTCTAGCTTTGTTAGTTTTTCTTCTATGTATGAAATATCAATTTCCTTAGCTATTTGTGTTCTTTCTATGGTTTCTTGCCTTATCTCCCCCACAATTCCAATTTCTCTTTCTGTAGTTATGTCATTCATTACCGTTTGTGCAGCTACTTCACCAGTTTTAATTGTTGCCTGGATACTTCTGGTTGTGTATCTTAAACTTGTTGATGTTTCTTTGTTTTGTCGGTCTATTTTCTTGCCTTGGTTTTTTGTTGTTTTTGCAATTCTTTTTGCAGATTATCTATTTTTGTATTTTTATTGGATATTTCATTTAATTTTTCTTTCATTGATTCTTCTAGCTTTTTTAGTTTTAATGATAGCTTTTCATTGATATCTTTTTGTTCATCATAATTCTTCTGAAGTTCTTGTACTTGTTTGTTAGTTTTGGTTTTTTTGTTTTATTATTTCTAGTAAAGATCTATCCAGTTGTTGAAGTTCGTTTTTTTCTTTTATTGTTGATTCTTTTTCTTGTAACATGTTCCTATATTTTAATATCTCTTGTTGTTTTTCTTTAATTATATTTTCATGTATTATTTTTTTCATTGTTAAGGTATATTATTTTATCTTCCATTCTATTTAAAGTGTCAAATCTGTCATCCACCCACTCCCTCTTCACTGTATTTTCTGTCTGTCTTTCCATCTCTTCTTTGATATTATCATTATTTTGGCTATCTTCATTACTACTACATTCAAATTCAATATTTTCTTCCTTGTTCGCTTCTTTTTTTCCCTCTTGATCAGTATCTTCTTCACTTGATGGAAGACGTTTTAATAAATTCATAATATGTAGTGTATGATTCAATCAATTTATTTTCTTCATCACTTTCAATCTCTTCTTCATCTTCTTCTTCCTTAGTACCTGTAAATTTATCTTCACTTAGAGGTCACTCCCTGTTGTACTGAAACTCTATTCCTTGTTCTATGTTGTATTCTTTTTCTTCTTTTAGCAGGTGAAAAACTCTAATTTGGTAGAAATGGTCCAATAGGTCTTGGCTTATTTTTACTTTATTTACCTTGATTATATAATCAATTTTTTCCCATATGTAGCCAACTCAGTATCTTGTCAAGGTATTATGGAATCTCTCTAGTATTTCGTTGTGGGGAATATAATATGGACTTGTTTCATAATTTCCTGTTTCCATTGTTATTCCATGTTGTAACTGGAGCTCTGAATATTTTATTGTTGTTTTCAATTTCTTGTTACGTTTTTTGTACTGATATTGACGATCAAGAACCTTTTGGATCGATCTATTATAATCTGTCTTTGGTATCTTTTTATATAGACTTTTGTCATTTCTACCATCTCTACCGCTTTAATATGTGGCAATTGTCGTAGATATGAATTTCTTAAGCTATAGTAGGTTCCAGTATCTAGTTGTTTATATTCTATGAGTAGTTCTTTTACTTTTTCATGTGTGAAGAAGGCGTCCTTATTTTTCTCACGAAACTTCTGTTCTGCCATCTTATTTGTTTGATCTGTTTCCTCCTGTTTACTGGCCAGTATTGATCATGCCATCCTTTAATACTAAGGTAATGTAGTTTTTTATTTGATGTATCAGTCAAATTTTTGCTTTAGTTAGTTAACTTATTATAGCAATATTTATAAATATTCCTTTAAGACTTGCTAGATTAGTATTTAATAGATGTTAATTTATAGTTATATATTATGCAGAGAGATTACTTTGTTATATTTTTAGTAGTTTATAATTTGTTAGAGATAGTTGGCAGCGAATGCACACTAAATTTAACTTCAATGATGTTGTTTTGAAGTAGTTTTAGAAATTATTTTACTTTGTGAGATATTTACTGGAGATACTCTCTTATATAAACCTCTGTGTAGTGATATTAAGAGTCCCAATGTCCTAAGATTATTGTTGATGCACGATAATATAGTTTAGAAAATTATTTCAAGATAGGAGATATCGATCAGGCTTCGCCGCCACCCGCACATGGAATATGAAGAAAAGGGAAAATAGAATGAAAAATAGCAAATATCAGTGATCTAGACCACTGGAAATGACTAAGATAAAAGTATTAGTGTATGAAACTAGCGGCGTAGAGGGAATAAAAAAAATAAAAAAAATAGTGGAGAAAATAATTTTGAATTTGAAATAACTGAACAAAATAAACACTGAAGCATGCTCATAAAAAGTGTTACTCCCAGTTTGACAATACAGATTGTTCATGCACATTATACTAAAGGCAATAAGGAATTTTACCTAGCAAAATTAATGGTAGTACTGGAAATCGGCTTTCTAGATGTTTTTTGGGTCGCTGAATCCGAATTTGTAACTTTCCACCAAAATTTCCCCCGGCAACCTCCCCAAATTTTGGTAAAAAGCCCCCCCCCCCCCCCAAAAGGTTTTTATTAAAAAAATCATTTTTTTTATTGTTTTAGAGAAAAAGTATTTAGAAATCTCAGAAAGTAGACAAAATTTCCAACAAATTAGATATATGACATTATGACTTAGGATGAAGGGGAAGGGGGGATCTGCCTCGGAACATGCGCGGTGCTGCGTAAACTAAGTTGCGCAATTCCACTTAACCACTCACACGTTCACATTCGCCCTCCCATCTCCCCTCCGAACTTTCTCTATAAGGTTTGCTTTAAGATTTTTGGGTCGCTGAATCCGAATTTTTAACTTTCCCTCAAAAATTTCCCCTTTGAAAGCCCCCCCCCCCCAAATAGTTGTTTTTAACTTAAATTTCTTATTGTTTTAGGGGAAAAGCTTTACGAAATTCAGAAACTAGACAAAATTTGCAACAAATAGGATATATGACATTATGAATTAGGGTGAACGGGAAGGGTGAGGGCTGCCTCTGAACATGCAGTGCGGCGCTACGTGCACTAAATTATGAAGTCCAGGCAATACGGGATTTTATCTGGCAAAATTAATACTAGTTCTGGATTTCGACTCACTTTATGTTTTTTGGGTCGCTGAATCCGAATTTGTAACTTCCCACCAAAATTTCACCCGGCAACCCCCCAAAAAATTGATTTTTTGAAAAAATTTGGTTTTAGAGAACAGCGCGCGGGGAATGTTCCGAGGCAGCCCCCTCTCTCCCGATTTATCCTACGTCATAATGTCATATATCCTATTTGTTGCAAATTTTGTCTAGTTTCTGAATTTCGTAAGGCTTTTTCCCTAAAACAATAAGAAATTTAAGTTAAAAACAACTTTTTGGGGGTGGGGTTCGGGGGGGAAAATTTTGGGGGTAAGTTAAAAATTCGGATTCAGAGACCCAAAAAACTTAAAGTAAACCTTATAGAGAAAGTTCGGAGGGAAGATGGGAGGGCTAATGTAAACGTGTGAGTGGTTAAGTGGAATTGCGCAACTTAGTCCACGCAGCACTGCGGCGCATGTTCCGAGTCAGATACCCCCTTACCCTTCATCCTAAGTCATAATGTCATATATCTAATTTGTTGGAAATTTTGCCTGCTTTCTAAATTTCTAGCTACTTTTCCCCTAAAACAATAAAAAAATGGAATTTTTTAATAAAAACCTTTTTACCAAAAGTTGGGGAGGTTGCCGGGGGAAATTTCAGTGGGTAGTTACAAATTCGGATTCAGCGACCCAAAAAACATCTAGAAAGCCGATTTCCAGTACTACCATTAATTTTTCTAGGTAGAGTCCCTATACGGTCTCTATTGCCTGGACTATTAGTATTTAAATTTAAGATAATTCAATAATGAAAGATAAGCATGTAGTTATAGTTGTAACAGTTTGTATTAGTCAAATAATTCAACCGTTTTTACACTTTTTGAGCAACTTTTGGCCCGGGTCATCTCAAAATGGCAGGTCAGATGGGTCTCCACGAGCAAAGGCGAAGTGAGATATGAGCTTTTTCCGCGCGTACGCCTCCGGCGCTTGCACAGTGATTTCTACCTCAACCAAGCTCTTTCGGGACACGGCACCTTTGATGACCACCAGGCTCGCTTCTTTCAGAAGGATCCCACATGTTTCTGTGGGACAGGGATAAGTGATCGGAGACACTGTCTCTACTCTTATCCCCTATGGCGGTCCATCAGGGAAAGGTTTTTCCCGAGGAACTTCCATAGTGGAACGCTTCTTGATCTCTGTCTAGATGGCTACTGTCGGAAGGGAGTGAAGGCCATAGTTAATGATCTCCTCCTGCGGACACTAGATCGAGACCTTGCTCGCCAAAAGCATGGTCGTCGCACCAGATCTCTTCGCGGTCAAACACCGCAGTTGAACGCAAATCGACCAGTACGCTGCACACGCGGCACTGGAGGTGGTGGTGCATGAAGTTCTCAGGTTCGAGACTTCGTCTCATCAACCTGCATTTAGTAGTGAATAATATGCCGTAGTGTATTTATGTAGTAGTGTATGTATGTATTAGTTTATAATATGTGTAGTGCAAATAATTATGTAGGTAAGGTACTTGTGGACTGGGGGCCGGAGACGTCCGACCCCGCAGCCCACCCCTAGCAAGGGCGTGACTATGTGCTCAGGGAGAAACTTTCCGCGAATCTCCGGGGCTCGCGAGCGGCATCTTCCCCTTTAATCGGTTGTCTCTCATAAATGTCTCTGCCGGAAAATGGTATCTGATCTTGAGAGACCTCCGTAAAGCAACTTCGGCTCGGAAAACCTTGTGTAGGTTCGTGGGCCCGACTCCTTTATAGGTGTTCAGTTCCTGCGGGCTGTTGGGGCGTACCGGGTCGAGAACCAAGAGAAGGAACCATTTGGCTTCTCTAGCTGAATGGCAGGACCTGTCGCATGCGACCAATCACCCTCTTTTGGGAATAACCGGCGTGACGTGCGCTGGGCGGTGCATTGGTCTGACCGGAGTTTATGTGAGGAGCGGCCCTGAGGGGCCATTCATGGCGGCGACCTTCAGGACGTGCCTCGGGGTTTGGTTCTCGAGTCGTTCTGAGCATGAACAAATGGGCCTGCAAGGGCCTGGGACCGGGAGATGGGACCCCGTCTTTATCACTAATACATAGTATACAGTGGCGCCAACTTTTGAAAAACATTATGCGGGCTCAAAATTTTTTGAGTGAAATAACACATACAATTTTTTCCCCGTGTGTTATGACAGAGACGGGGAAAGGGCGAAAGAGTAAAGATGGTAATTCCTAGTCAAATTATGTTTTTCTGTGAAAAATATAAAATTATCAGAATTTAATTAAATTATATTGTCTTAAGATCTTCCTTATAAATAGATTAATATTTATTATAAACAACATAAAAATGTTAACTGTTGAAAATGCAAAAAACTAAATGTCAAGAAAAACATACAGTTTAATCAGTGCTTTATCAATTCAAGACATTAAAAGACATTGGAAAATCTGCAGGAAATTTGTTTTAGAGAGAAATTTAATTATACATCTACTGAAGGGCTTTCAGTGCTGCTGTAAGTCTAATTGATTTCCTTACTATATTTCAATCAAAATGATTTTGAGAAAGACAATAAAACCAAATTTCATTTAGATAAACAACGAATTAATTCAATTGAATTTGGTTGGGCGGAGAGATCAAATTATTGGGCGGGCTCGCGCCCCATGGCCCCATATAAGTTGGCGCCTCTGATAGTATGCTAAAATTTAGTTCAACTAGAAGATGTATCACACATGAAAATTCCTCTTCAGCAACTTGCATCAGTAAACAGGAATGTACTTTAGATGGTTTGTACAGCCCTGCGTATGATTTGTAGAATATTTACACATTAAGAAATATGGGGGGAAAAGTTTAATTTAAGTTGTCTTGTACCTTTTAAATGCGTGGAAAATTGACGAAAAACTTCAAAGTTTGAATTAGTCTATCTTCAAAACCTTTTTATGTAGACATGAAATTTTGGACATTGATTAAACAGGTTGTGATTTGTAATATGCTACCAATAGAAATTTATTAGCCTTTTACAGAATATATGTATTGTTGAAATCAAAATAGCTCTTTTTTTACTCCAGAAGTCATTGCGCGCATGATATCTTGAGAAGGTATGTATGGATTGTCATGAAATTCGATAAAGATACTAAACAAGTACGTGTATTTAAAATGAACTTCTTTTAACTATTTACATTGGTAATATTTTTAGTTATGACTATTTTTATTCATTAAAAATATTAATTTTTTCTTTTTTTTTTTTACAAAAATATTTTGTTTATATATTTAATGAAATAATTTTGGCCTAAGAGTAGTTCATTTTAAACACACATATATGTTTAGTATCTTTACGAAACTTCATGATAATTCATACATATTTTCTCAAGATATCATGCGTGAAATGACTTATGGAGTAAAAGAAAAGAACTATTTTGATTACAACTATACACAAATTCTGTAAAAGGCTAATAAATTTCTAATGGTAGCATGTTACAAAGCAAAATCTTTTTAATCAATATCCAAAATTTCATGTTTATACATAAAAAGGTTTTGAAGATTGACTAATTCAAAATTTGAATTTTTTCGTTAAATTTCGTCACATTTAAAAGGTACAAGACCCCTTAAAAACACATACCAGACGAGAAAACGTACTTCTTCCAGTAATAATTTTTCATAGAGAGTCCTGCAGCCAATTTATTTTGCGTGCCCATGTATATGAATGGTGAATGCTATGCATGTCATATTCTATAGTAAATATTTGCCTTGCACCTCAGATATATATATCAATTCCAATATGTAAAATGAATAAAATACACCGCAAAAGGTTCTTTCTCCGTAGGCCGTAATGCAATGTAATTGTTTTGAGTGTTCCTGTAAATGAACGGTGAACGCTAACCATACCATTTTGTACAGTAAACATCTTGTAGTGTACTTCCAGAGCTATATACAGGATGATTAAAAAAAGTTCACAAAATGACATGGCAAATAAGGCATACAACAAGGATAAAAAATCACATAGGAACATAGAGTCGGAAATCACTTATTGACACACTAATACAGGGTCTTTCATCCTAACTCAATTTGCGTTGACGGTCATAACTTTCAGAAAACTGAAGTATATTATAATAAAACATTTAACAGACATTCTCACCTTTGTTGTAAAAGTGGTAACACCAAACAATATTTGTACACTGTAAAGAAAATTCGACCAGTTTTCCTGTAGGAATCGGAAAATAGTTGACCTTATCGTACCGGAAAATTTTCCGACCCAGCTCAGAATAAAATCCGTAAAAAAAAAGTAAATAGTCAATAAATGGTATTTTACGGATTTTATTCCGAGCTGAATCGGAAATTTTTCCTGTAGGATAAGGGCAACTATTTTTCCGATTCCTACAGGAAAACTGGTCGTATTCTTTTTAAAGTGTAGAAGTTTGCAATATACGCGCCATCAGTATGCACAGGACGCCCCACATTTTGGACTGTGATTATCAATTCATACGGTGTCATCGATTGCTTGAGCAACGTGTTTTTCCAGAACTTTTCGTGGTGTTATCGCATTTCACACAAAACAAGGACCATATCGTTGCATTTTTATTGCAATGTTTTTATTTTTCTCAAAACTATTACCGTCAACCTAAGTTCAGTTCGAAGAAAACACCCTGTATTTGTGACTCAATAAGTGGTTTGCGACCCTATTTGATATTTTATCCTTATTGTATGCTTGATTTAACATGTCATTTTGTCAGCTTTTTTTTTAATCACCCTGTATAAATTTAACTGCGTTTGTAATTGTGAAACACTATTAAAAACCACCGCAAACGATTTCCCCCCATAGGCCGTAATGTAGCGGTATTCTTTTGAATCTACCGGTAAAGGAACCGTATATGCTATATGCTCCATTTTCAATACCGAACATGCTTCAGTGAATATCAATAACATATATCAATTTCGTAGCGATCCGTCTATATTTACGCGTTTTAGTGCACAGAGAGACAGTCAGCTGACAGACAAATCGAAGTCATAAACACTTTTCAGCTATGTTGGAAAGTGTTAATATAGTGTTGGATAATCTTAAATAGGAAGTGTGATAAAAAACAACTAGTATATTGCATCCCCTAGCTTATATTCTTCTACATCCTTCTAATATATTAATTTAAATAGCGAAAGCACTTATGAAGAATTATGAATATGGATTATAGTGCATTTCTTGGAATTTAACTATTTCAATTCCAATTGGAGCTCCACTGATCACTTTTAAAATAAATTTTAACCCTTTATGTACTGAATTATGAATTATTGAAAATCTTATCTTCTAAAGCATTTTTCGTGAATTTTTGAAATTACATTAGAAGATTTACATAATCATTTAATAATTTTTAGAAGGATTTTAGAAGAATTGAACGATTTAGAAAAATTAATTAAACTTGAATTTATAGGAATTCTGTGCAATATTTATAACCCCACTCGAATCTTTTATTTTAAATATTTTTCTTAGTATTTTGTTTTATTAGGAAATGCACAAATATTATGTTCTTACAATAGAAATATAGAGACATTTCCGAATTGAAAAATTGCCCCCCCCCCCCTTTCCAAAGCCAAGAAAGCTGAAAAGATGCAAAGGCAAAGGAAATCATCCTTTAAAAAATATTTTTGTTTTGTGCAACCCATAATGATTTGGGAACAAGATAAAGTAATGCATCTATAACTCATTCTAAACTGTATTACTACTAACACACTGGTTATCAAAAATTAAGGAAAAGTCACAAAATGCTAATTTTCAAATACACGAACACTCAAAAGGAAATAATATAATTCAAGTAATTACTATCTCTACAACACAGCTTGTCCATATAACATCTCATTCATGTCACACATGGTCACAAATGTCACAGTCACTACGGTGAAGCAAAAAAATAGGAAATTCCATACATCTCATTATGAATCTCAAATGATCACTATATTTGACTCCACTGAGACGTCACTGTGACTGCTGCTTTCTGACGAGTCACCATGTGACTTTACAATGTAGTTACATTGTGACTCTCATGTGACTGTCATTTGTAGGCTAATTTCAAAGTCATGGTGAACGCTGCATTGTGATAAGTTACCAAATAATGTCATATTAAAGTCACATGATGACTTTCAGGTGACAGAGAGACTATTGTGAAGTCACCATCGTGCTCTTTTGGGAAAAGTCTCCATGTGACTATAATATGATATTGTTTGGTGACTTATCATAATGCAACGTTCATGATGACTATGAAATTGAGCCTCAAAATGACAGTCACATGAGAGTCACAATTTAACTACATTGTAAAGTAACCTGGTGACTCGTCACAAAGCAGCAGTCACATTGACTTCTCAGTGGAGTCACATATAGTGATCATTTGAGACTCATAATGAGATGTATGGAATTTCCTATATTTTTGTTTCACCGTAGTGACTGTGACAATTGTGATCATTTGTGACATGAATGAGATGTTATATGGGCTAGCTGTGTTGCAGAGATAGTAATTACTCGAATTATATTATTTCCTTTTGAGTGTTCGCGTATTTGAAAATTAGCATTTTGTGACTTTTCCTTAATTTTTGATAACCAGTGTAGATGTATTAAGTTAATTTTATAACAAGTTATTTTAATGGTACTTATAAGTACCTTCAGTAGATAAAGGGTTAAACTTTAAAAACATAAACTGTATTAGGTTTTTGAGAAATTGTAAAGAAAGATTGGGGCAAACTGAACACCAGCCCTTTAAGTAAAAGTTAGTTTTATCATTTATCAACAAAGTAAAGACGACATGCGGGTAACTTGATTATTTCTTACATTAACCCCTTAATTCTCGCTCCCGTCTTATTCACGGGCTGTGACTTTTATTCAGATTGTTTGATTCCCACCAGTGTTATAAAATAGTGAAATTGGCTATATTTTAGTATCGTTTTACCTGTCATTAAATAACATGAATGTCACTTTGTACTTTTTCATAAAAGTGGTGCCAATAAACAGTTTGTATTTTTAAACCGTAATTTAATTTGAGCGTTAAGGGGTTAAACAACTGTATTTAATGATTAAAATTAGTTGCATGAAATCAAATAAACAGTCTCTAAAAGAAGTTCTCTTTTGTCATTTTGTCCTTTTATTCGTAGTCACGGTTGACTTACGTTGAGACGTAAGCTAAGAATTTCATCCCTCCAGTACTATGAAAAACATTCTGTCATCTTACCAGTTCAACATAAATTAAGCCTGATAATTGTTAAATACTTTCACGTTATGAATTTGCATGCTGGATAAAATTTATTAATGGGTAACATTATACAGAGTTATTAAGCAATACATGCGAAGAGGCAATTAAAAATTCTATTGATAAATGTGTTACTCGCTGCAGACACAGACAAGCTTTTTCCAAACAGTTAATCGGAAATCTTCTTCTTAACGAAGTTACTCCTAATAGGCCTTTTTCTTCATATGGAGTCTATTATTCAGGGACTATACGTTTTTTTTTAAATATCGTGATAGAAAAACTAAAACTACCAAATGCTATAATTACTACTAAATTATTGTCTTGTCTGCTTGTTTTGCAGCTAAACCCCTATATTTAGAGTTGGTAAGTGAGTTAAACGATGAAGTATTCATTGCTTCATTAAACCCTTAACTATTTTTCCTGAGCGGCATTCGGGCAAAAAGTTTTTGTTATCTTCGATACTAAAAGCTTTTCGATATCGCTTAATTTCATCTGAAATCTTTGGCTTGTTATATGGCATAGCTTTTTCGTTTATACAAAGCCAAATATTTTAGTAAAAAAAAGTGGTACCGACTGCTTATGTTTAATTTATTGTGTCAAAAAAAAAAAAAAAAAAAAAAAAAAAGAAGAAAAGAAAAAAAAAACAGTTAAGGTGTTAAGGGAGCACAGTTCCTTCAAAATGGTCAAAATATCGATCTTTTTATTTGCTTAAAGTATAACTACATCTTGTAAAAGTACACTGGTGAAATTAAAAAAGTGTATCTATGTTAACAAATCCACATTCTCAGCAACATCGCTCCAACCAATCGCTCTGAGGGAAGTCATAATAAAGAAGTTATTAAAGATTTTATGCGGTATGGCAGAATTTAAAGGGCCGCGGCAAACACTCAGTAATCCTGATGAATTTTAGATCACTAGCGAATAAAACCAGGAATATTGTGAATTATTTTATTTGCTCCAAGCTTAATTTTTCCCCCTTGCTAATTCATAAACTGTATTTCTATTCATCCTTCTTTGTTACATGCGCCTGTAGTCTTTTTCAGTTAAGGATGATAAAGTCAATGTAGTGATTGTTAGAACTGCTAAAGAAGTCTTTATACTAAACAAATTGTAAAGATTTGTTTAATTTCTGCACAAAGATTAACTTCTTGATGGCTGGGAGTATGTCCTGAGAAATTAATTTGAATTCAATATCTGTAAGGTTTTTAATATTAATAGAATATAGAATTTCTCTTTACTGAGCAGAATTAATTTGAAATCAAAACAGTACCTTTGATTTCTCGGTGCAGAATCCAGTCGTGCGATGGATGAATTACTAAATCACTTAATTAAAATTCAGGAACCTTTTACTACTTGCACTGTTGAGTCGAGATTAAAAAATTACTTAAAGAATAAAGAATTTACTTAAATGAATACGATTAACTTCACTTTTATATTTTTTAATAACACAGAATTAGATTTAGATTTCATCCACTTCACATCACGAATCCAAAACATTCTAAGCTTCGAACACGGATCTGCAGAACAGCAGAAAATTAAAACAAATAAATTATCTAATAAAAGAAAAAAAAACAATATTAATATACATAATACTTAAAAATGACAATAAGAATTGAAAATTAAAAAAAAAGAGTTAAAAAGGATATATTTTACAATGTATTAAATCTAATTTTATCAGCACTAAATATTTCTAATCAGAAATGCTGCATTTTCAGTTTTTTGGTGCTGCTATCTACAATGAGTTTTAAATACTAAAGTCTCGGTCATAAGGAAAAATCCTACATCCTCCGCCCCCGGCAGGAGAGGAGACACCTTTGAAATGGGAAGCTTGATGTCACCGTCAGCTATTTTAATCAGATCTTGACGACTCGTACAAGGTTGTCCGGTCCAGGAAAAGTCTTTAGAATGCGGCCCAACTTCCATCTCATGGGTTGAAATCGATCGTGAACAATCACCAAGTCTCCTTCTCGTAGATTAGCTCGTGGAATAGTCCATTTTGGACGCTGTTGGAGATGTTGAAGATATTCACGTGACCATCTAGACCAAAATTGATTCTTTGATTTTTCTATCAAGCGTCAACGAGCATTTAATGTTAGAGCTCGCGAATTCGAAGATTCTGGAATATCAAGGAGGGATGCTCCTATTAGAAAATCACCTGGAGTTATTTAATGCACGTGGATCTGTTGGATCCGAAGATATAGGGGCTAAGGATCTTGAATTTATACAACTTTCAATTTGACATAGCAAAGTAGTTAATTCTTCAAAATTCAATACACTGGATTTACATGCTCTTAGTATGTGATTTTTAGTAAGCTTTACAGCTGCCTCCCATAGCCCACCAAAGTGTGGCGCATATGGAGGAATGAAATGCCAATTGATTTTCTGGCTGGAAAGAAATTCTTGAACTTCATTTTCCCTCAAATATTGAAATAGCTGCTTTAACTGATTAGCCAGACCTGTGAAGTTTTTTGCATTATCTGAATATACATCGGACGGTAGACCTCTACGCGCGATAAATCGCTTCAAGGCTGCTAGCAAAATTTCCACAGACAAGTCTGATGCCAACTCAAGATGTACCGCCTTAGTGCACATACAGACGAATACTGCTATATGAGATTTAATTTTGATCTTACTTCTTAGCAAATTTGGTTTAGTTAGACAGGGTCCTGCAAAATCTAAACCCACCTTAGAAAATGGACGGATTGGGTTGATTCTGTCAACTGGAAGATCTCCCATCATTTGTTGACAAGCTTGAGACTTAAGGCGTCTGCAAAGCACACATTTGTGGAGCTCTTGACGAACAGTAGAACGACCGTTCACAAACCAGTACTCTTGTCGTAATATAGAAAGTACTAGCTGTGTTCCTGCATGCAGATGTTAATCATGGGCATCTTTTATCAATAACTTAGTAATAACGTGATTTTTCGGAAGTAGTATAGGATACTTTCTATCAAAACTTAACGATTGATGTTGTGACAAACGACCACCAACTCGAATAATATCACTCGTATCTAAAAACACATTTAATGATAATAATTTACTATTATTTGGCAAGGACTTTTTTTTCTTTTATTAATTTAAGCTCTGAGTAGAATTCAGAACTTTGCACTAATTTCACAATACATTGAATAGAATCAGAGATTTCTTGTGCACTCAGATTTCCAGATTTTTTTTGTAGTACTATGCCTAGCATTATAGATGAATCTAAGACACCACGCTGTGACTCTTGATAGCTTAGAGAATTTGGAGAACTTAAGAATAAAGTCTGGAAGGGAAATTACTTGAGTTACGTTGCTGACAGATTGAAGTGCTGGATTTAACTCAGATGTCGGAGGATTGTACAAAGGTATTGGGATTGATTCATTTGATAGCAGCCATGGAGGCGCATGCCACCATAGCGAATGATGAAGAATCTTTCGTGGTGAAATACCCCTAGAAGCTGAATTTGCAGGATTTAGAATACCTGGAATATGATTCCACTCACATGAAGGCATTAACGATTGGATTTGACACACTCGATTTAGGACGGATATATTTCCCTTTAAGGGAGGTGATTTTAACCAGAGGAGAACAATTTGGGAATCTGACCATAGATAAATATTGTGCAAGTTTATCGGTAAAGTATCGATAATGACTGAGCATAACTTGGCTAGTAAAAGAGCTGAACAAAGCTATATACGTGGTAATGTTTGTGGTTTTATTGAATTTACTTTAGTTTTAGCTACAATCAAATTGACAAATACTTCGTAAGGAGTAACAACACGTAAATAAGTAACAGCAGCATAAGCTTTACCTGAGTCATCACAAAAACCATGTAACTGAATTTGGACATCATTTTGATCATAAGATTTAATATAGCTGGGTATTTCAATTGACTTTAACAAATGAATTTTTGATAAAAACTCATTCCAAACCTGTAGTATGCAGTCTGGGATTTCTTCATCCCAAGGAATCTTATCTCTTCAAAGATCTTGCAACATGATCTTTAATCGTATTGTAGTAGAAGCTAGAAAACTCAAGGGGTCAAATATTGTAGCCACTACTGATAACAAAACTCTTTTTGTTTTCACTTCTTTAAAATCATTCAAACGAATTTGTAAAACGCCTTTGGAAGAATCCCACAGTAGTCCGAGGACTTTAACGGTATCACCTTCCTGAATTACCTTCTTCGATGAAGCCTTCATTTCATCTGGTAAATGAACTATTACTTCAAGGTCATGACAGGCCCACTTACGTAGATTAAAACCTCCGATTTTCATAACTTCTATTAACTCAGTTACCAAAATTTGGGCATTTCCTTTGAATCCGAACCAGAAAGTAAATCGTCGACATAAGTACTCTTTCGAATATCTGAGAGGCTTCTTTATGATTTTGTTCATTATCAGTTGCCAATTGGTGTAATGCCCTAATGGCCAAAAATGGCGCGCAAGCAATACCGTAGGTAACGGTCAACGGCCTGTATGTTTTAATAATTTCGTCTGAATTGAATCTCCAAAGAATGCGTTGATCGTCAACATGATTTTGATTGACGAGAATTTGCCTAAACATTTTCTCGATGTCAGAACTAAAGGTGATTGGATGCATTCTGAACCTTAATAGTAAAGGAAAGATTTCTGGCCGCAGTTTTGGACCTATCTCTAGATAATCATTTAAGAAGCGGCCTTCTGAACCAACAGAAGATGCGTCAAATACCACTCTAAGCCGAGTTGTAGAACTATCTTCTTTTAACACCCGTGATGTGGGAGATAAAATTATCAGGATTTGAAATGTCTGAATCTGGTAAAAGTTCCATGTGCCCAAAGTCGATATACTCGCGGATGAAGGAAAAATACTGCTCTTTAACCAAGGGAATTTCTTGAAGTTTTTCTCCAAGAAATAGAATCGCTTTAAGGCTTGTGATTTGGAGTTCCCTAGAATAGGTTTAGATTTAAAGGGTAGATTTACTATATATCTTCCAGATTCTGAACGTGAAACTGTGTTCGCATAGTTATCTTCAACTAGAGAAATTGGGTCAGAAGTAGGGACCGATTCAAGTTCCCAAACTTTTTGCAGTTGAGAACTTATCTGTGTAGTAACATGGCAACTGACAGACGAATTTTGATTTGAATCATTCGAATAAATGATCCCCGAAAGAATACAATCCAGTCTAGAATTAACAGCACTCGGTGATTCTTTAGGTCCGAGAATTGATTCACTTATTATGATATTAGCAAATAAATCTGCGCCTATAAATATATCAATAGGACTGGACAAATGAAAATTAAGATCTGCAAGATTCAATCCTTCAATGTGTGGCCAATATTTAGTTGTAATAAAAAAAATTTGGTAAGTTGGTTGTAATCTGATTAACAACTAATGCATCTAAGTGAAAAGTTTCATTGTTGAAATGAGGAGAGAATGTTAAGGATACTTCCTGAAGAGCCGTTTCTGTGACTAAATTATTTATTCCTGAGATTTTATGATTTGTAGGCCTTGATTGAAGACCTAGTTTTTTACAACAAGCTTTAGAAAGTAGACTTTTCTGCGAAGCACTATCAATCATAGCTCATGAATTTTCCCGATTTAGATTTAACCTTTATAATGGCAGTAGCCAACAACATTTGAGCATTTTCACTGAAAGATTGAGAACTAAAGCAATTGGATTCATTAGAATTAACAACAGCATTTGGATATGTAACACGATCTTGTTGCCTGAAAGTATTCTGTGATGCAGGGATAGGCTGATCACGATGAAGGAGTGTATGATGTTTACAGTTACAATGCTTACATGTGGCAATAATAAGATAATTGGCAACAAAATGATATGATCGTAAACAGTTGGTGCAAAGCTTTTTAGATTTCACTAGTTGCCAACGCTGATCAACAGATAATTTTGAAATTTTTGGGCTTTTATGAAGCGGATGAGATTCGTTACACTGTGCACATGAAAGGTTTGGAGATTTATTTACACTATCCATCACGACAGCATTGACGACAGATTTTTTGGAAAAATGTTGAAACTTATTTTCGAACTTTTGATTAGATTTGGATTCACCTTTATAAAATTCAGTATTACAGCTCTGCAAACTACGAGCCTGTTTTTCGGAGAAATATCATTAACAATTCATAAGTTGGAAACGAATCATTATTTAATGATAATTCCAATTGCTTTTTTAAGGATTCATAAATTTTTTTGCACTATATACACTAAAATCAAATCAACAAATTCATTAAATTCAAATTTCAAAGATTTTAAATTTTGAATAAATTCATTGCACGTATCTAAAAGCTCTAAAATAGTTTTCTGCGTGGGCGATTTCAATGGTTTGGCATTAACAAATTTAGACAGCAATGAATATGCTAATTTCTTACGATTACCATATCTATTAATTAACGTTTCCCAAGCTTCCTTATAATTATCACCAGAAATTAATTTAGCCAAGTAATTCTTAACACTAGCTATAATGTAGGAAAATTTCAACAGATCAGAAATTGCTTTGTTATTATGAATTGCAGTTAAAAATGTCTCCTTAAACGTTATCGATTGAGTGATATCACCATAAAATATAGGTAACTCGAACTTAGGTAGTTTTAAAGCGTTAGCATTAACACCTATATTTGAGTTATTATTAGCTGCACTTTGATTTTCTTGTGATTTTACGCCTTGATTTTCTAAAAACTGTTCGATTTTAACTAAATCATCAACAACCATATCTTTAGCTTCAGTAAAGTTATCATATAACGAATTTACGCTTTCTTCAGTTACGCCAAAATAAGATTTTTTTAAATCATTCTCTAAATTAATAAGCTAGGATTTCAATTTTTCAATTAGTTTTAAGTTTTTATTCTCAATTGCGTCAGTAACTTGAGCACTAAATCTCCTTATTTCTTTGACAGTAAAAAGAAATTTTGATTCAGAGGCAGTTTCTGCTTTTGTTTTTGCCATAATATATTAATTAAATAAGATTATCACTAGTTATCTCTAGATTACGACGGACCAACAAAATTATATGTAAGGTTTTTAAGATTAATAGAATATAGAATTTCTCTTTATTGAACAGAATTAATTTGAAATCAAAATAATACCTTTGATTTCTCGGTGCAGAATCCAGCCGTGCGATAGATGAATTACTAAATCACTTAATTAAAATTCAGGAACTTTTTACTACTTGCATTGTTGAGTCGAGATTAAAAAATTACTTAAAGAATAAAGGATTTACTTAAATGAATACGATTAACTTAACGTTCATATTTTTTAATAATACAGAATTTGATTTAGATTTCATCCACTTCACATCACGAATCAAAAACATTCTAAGCTTCGAACACAGGTCCGCATAAAAGCAGAAAAATAAAACAAATTATCTAATAAAAAAAAAATTATTAATATACATAATAAATAATACATAAAAATGACAATTTTTAAAATTTAAAGAATTTTAAAATTAAAAAAAGAGTTATAAAAGGATATATTTTACAATGAATTAAATCTAATTTTATCAGCAGTAAATATTTCTAATCAGAAATGCAGCCTTTTCAGTTTTTTGGTGCTGCCATCTACAATGAGTTTTGAATACAAAAGTCTCGGTCATAAGAAAAATCATACAATATGAATTTTTGATTATAGTTGTTGCGTTTGGGAATAGATGGCGCCAGTATTCATTCTGTAGTTCACTCTTAATGCAGAATTCTGATAGTCAATTCAGTTTTAGTTGGGATTTTAAAATTGACTGCAGAGATTGAAAAGCTCTTTTTTATGCTTTACTTTTCTTCGCCCATGTTGGCTGGGGACTTTTATAATCTAGTTTAAGGTGAAAATAAACATCATATTTCAAGTATTCGAATCGTTAATCAAAAAGTCTTAATATAATCTGACAAATAAATATATAGACATTCTTCTATCGAAATCGAAAGTTATTAATGGTAGTTTGAAATATTCTTAAATAAACTTTTAATGAAAGCAAAATATTCCATATAACTTATATCCAAATTTTAAAATCATAATACTGGGAGACGCAATGCTCCACTTTCATTTTTCATGTATTGACGATAAAGATGTTAAAATCGAAAAGACCGAAATATGTTAATCTTTCGATCATAAAAGATTTATTTCATTCTAAAACAACATTTTATTGCGTTCTGTTTCAAAACGAAAAGTTGTGCTGGGAATGAAAGTGAAAGTAGAAGTACATAGCGCTTAATGTAAATCTAACTGTAATTCTTGATTCCATAAAGGTTTCCGTGTAATTTTTAAAGAAGTTTATTAATTATTAGATGACCCACCCACACGGTGTTGCCCGGGTCTGTGAAAATATTCTTAAATGAACCTTAATCATGTATGATTTTATATCATTAACTCAATTTTGTCTGAAATACATGCCCGCTCTCTGTGTGAAAATGGAAGAGAAGCTGCTAATTGCTGAGTTTTGTTATGTGAATTTTTATCAGAAGTTTTGAAAAATTGTATTGGGTAGTAATGAACAAATTAAAATTTTAAAATGTCCTCAGGTGGTGAAAAAAGAAGTTAAAAGGGGAGAGCGGGTGCTTAGTAATGTACAGGTCAAAAGCTTTGAAATGATAAGTCACATGAAAAAATGCATTTCCGCATTGCCGGGGATAAAAATAGAACCCAGCAATCGAAGGCCCGTATGGAGTTTCACTTTCGGCCAAGCCTTCATATGAGGTCGAGTATCACAGTATCTTAATTTGAAGCTGAGTTCTAAAATTGCCCCCCCCCCCCCTCTACGCTGGCTGAATCTGTGTGAGGGAGAAGAAAGGTTCCTAATATGAAAGAGTGGTCGAAGGGCTTTTCGATTATATATCACATGGGGATTTTTTGAAAAAGTTTAAAATTGAACCCCCACCGTCATAAATCCACTCTTGCGCTCCGGAATTTACACACCACTCTCTTTGAAATTTGTATTTTAATAAATAATATATATACAAAATTATAAGCAGATAGTTTCTTTAATTGCCATTTTCCCAGTAGTTGATCAATAGAAAAAATACGTCGAAAAATCAAAAATTAATCTTTAAATTATCATGCTTGGGCTGTGATTAACAATAATTCATATAAAACTATTATTTTAAATAAGCATGATGGAAGTAGATTATTTTAACTTACCGTAATGGTCTCCAACGAATCAAAAACTAAATTTTTACATTTTTTAATTTAAAAAAAAATCATAAACTAGCTTCTCTTGCAGCAGGCAGCTGAAAACAATGTCACAATAGGTGCTCCAACATCCAAACAAAGATATTATGTCTAGTGCCACGTATAAAACACATTTCCGCCTGAAATGGAGCAATATTTCAAACATTTGATCAACTACTGGATGGGTACCAACTACTGGCGCGGTCACCCTATCTCAAATGTTAAAATCAATCAAAGAAAGGACATAAAATAATAATTAGTTTAAAAACGCTTTTGAGCAAAACTGTACATTTTAAAAATATTTTATCTCCCCACCCCCCTTCCCCACAAACTTTAACTCCGCCTCTTTCATTAAAATTTTTAAGTGTTATCAAATATCTGAAATTTTAAAATCGATCCAAACAATCACAAGTAAAATAAAGATAATTAGTGGAGGAAGAGTAGCTTTAAATATTGTGACGTTGACAAGTCTTTCTTTTTCTTTTTAAAAATTTTATTTTTGGTAAAATAAAAAGTTCTTAATCGATTTTTAAGAAAATTAGTTGGAAACAGCGACGAAAAATCTTAATAGATGAATATCTTTAAAATCTGTAAATTCACTATTTGTAACAATGTTACATCTCGCAAAAAAAAAAAAAAAAAAAAAAAAAAAAAAAAAAATCCTAGTCCAAAAATTTTTTGTAGTTTTATCTGCTGGTGCTATAAATGTCGTTGCGGAGAAGAGAATGAAATTCAAAATAATATCTTTCATTAAATGTGATTTTTAATTGATAATTAGAGTTTTAAAGGGAATATTTTAACGAAAATTAAGTATCAGAAATCAGCGAAAAAAAATGACACACAGAGGCATTAATTGTAAATCTCTAAAGGCAATATTTGTAAAAATTGAATAGGCCAGAAAAAAATTCTACTTCTCTTGGTGACAAATTATTGGACTTCGAAAGATTACAAAAGTCTGCGTTCTACGGCTTGCATTTCAATAGAAATAAAAGTTTAATTAGGTCTGATATATATAGATTTTAAAATACGGCGCTCTTTAAAAAGGCCCAGTACATTTATCACCCTTAACATTCTTTCCTTCCAGAAAACCCTCGCACTCTCTTCGAATTTTTCAAAGAAATTTTCTGTGGTTTGATAAAAATGTATGCTTTAGTTGAAATATTAATACCTTTCCATTCTTTTAATTAAAATAACAAGGAGAGGGACCAATCTTGGTAATCACGGATTTTGATTATTTTAATATATGTTGTAGGGTAGAGACCCCTTAGTCTCAGGTTCAATGGATTTTATACAACGCTCATTAGTTCTTGAGAAACAGGGGGTGGGGGGTCTAATATTATAATACAAGTTAAATACTTACTTTGTAACGAGAAGTGTACGTTGATCGTAGCTCAGTTGGTATGGCGTTTGCTTGTGGTTCCACGGGTTCGATAACGATATAAGCTAAATTCGTTTTTCTCATTTTTGCTTTATAAATATGCTTGTAATTATAATATAATAAACTCAATTAAAATTTTAATATCGCACATTAATTGTAATGTTAATATATTAAAATTTAAATTTAGCATTTTGCATTTTTAAACCATTATTTCTCATCATTTAAAGAGATTTAAAAAAAAAATGAATCTATTATTGAATAATAAAAATTACAAAAGCATTACAGAATATGCTGTGGCGCCATATAGTTTTAATAAAATAACACATATTCAAATAAAATGAAAATGAAAGCAGAAAATAGTTAATGGGGAAAGCAAAGTAATTCAAAGTGCAAACATACGTATTACAAATTTAAAAATCTGTAATATGCAAAAAATAGGTTATAATTTAATTCTACGCTAATTTTTAATATAATTATGCTTGTTACTTTAAAAACAGAGTAATATTATCCTCATATTGACTTCCCTTGTTAAGGCATAAATGATATATGAAGATACATAAATGATGCTTCTTTAAAATCAGTAATTGATACAATTATTAAATATCATTGCATCGATAAAGAATATAGGAAATACATTTTGAAACTGATTAAAAAAATAAAAATAAATAACAGTCTTATGATATTTTATACAACTGTTTATTTAAAGTAAAAAAATAAATATGTTAAAATTATAATTAGTTTACTATATTAAATTTTTTATTGGTATTATTAAATTAGAATTACAAGTACATTTATAAAACAAAAAATGAGAAAAACAAATGTGGCGCTTTCAGGTATCGAACCCGAGACCTCGGAACAACGAGCAAATGCCGTACTAACTGAGCTACAACTAACACATTCCTCTCATTAAAAAGTAAGTATTTAAGTTGTGTTATAATATTACACCCCACCCCCGGTTTCTCATGAACGAACGGCGTTGTATAAAAACCGTTGAACATGAGATTATGGGGTCTCTACCCTACAACATTCTATATTAAAATAATCAAAATCTATTATTACCAAGGTTGGCCCTCTCTTTGTAAGCTAATTATTATAAATTTAAAATTCTGAGTCTCAGGTGCACCAGGAGACACTTTGGGCTAACCTCAGAAACATTTTCAGCCTCGTATTCAAATAAAATAAAAATGAAAGCAGAAAGAAGATAAAGGGGAAAACAAAATAATTCAAAGTGCAAGCATACGCATTACAAATTTAAAAACCTTTAATATGCAAAAACTAGGTTGTAATTTAATTCTACGCTAATTTTTAATATAATTATGCTTGTTACTAAAACATAATAATATTATCCTCATATTGACCTCCCTTGTTAAGGCATAAATGATATATGAAGATACATAAATGATGTTTCTTTAAAATCAGTAATTGACTGTAGCTAGATTGTAATAGCCATCGCACACACACAGAGCGAAACTTTCTTTTATTAGTATAAGACAAATGTAATTTGGATTAGTGGATTATCTGAGTTAAACCAGAAACTGCAACTGTATTTATTTGTGACTACGAACGTGGCGTTTACGCTTCTATTTGTCAAGAAGACTTAAGTTTTTGCAGATGTGCAGATAAATGAGAAACATTTAGGATGGAATCTGTTCTTGAAAAATTTTCTTCACAGTTTTTTTTTTTTTTTTAATTTTGACTGATTCTATGCGGGATATCCTGTTTAAACTGCGTTGAGGCTCATGAATTGGTCGATAGTTGTGAACCAGAATTAACAAATTTGAACGAAATTTATCCTACAAATTATTATTATGGGATTTTAACAATCTTCATAGAAAAAGAAATTTTTTGAAATAAAATGGAAAAATTGGATAAGTTTAGCATCATTTAAAAAACATAAATTCAGTTTTTCTAAATACATATTTTAAAATATGGAAATTTGTAATCGGTTTACTTTTCTTAAGAGCCCACTTCAGTCACGGGGAGAAAGAAAAACGATTGAATTAAGTCTATGGGGGCGTTATTTTTAAATTTCTTGTTTTGATTTTAATATTTTTTAATGACTTTGTTTGCATAGCATAGCTGAGAACGATCTACAATCGGGCTAGTTTTTGCTTTTTCGATTTTGGTTTCAGATATTGTTTGAAAAATTACTTTCATTTTCGGAACCGGTTCTGAAATTTAAACTATCCGAATATTTAAAAAAAAAAACTATAAACAAAATTGAAAAAGTAAAAACCAGCCCGGTTATGGATCGTCCTCAGCTATCCTATCCAAAAAAAAAAAAAAAAAAAAAAAAAAAAAAAAAAAAATTCTTTCAAAATTATTAAAATTAAAGCGATATATTTGAAAATAACGCCCCCATAGACTTAGCATTACCGTTACACATTTTTCGCGTGACTAGTGTAGTCTCTTAAGGCCTCTGACCCTATCGGCGAAGGTACTCACGAGCTAATGCTAATCCTATGGGGGGGGGGGATTTTTCTAATATCTTGTTTGCATTTCGACATTTTTAAATAATTTTTTTTGCATTGGATAGCCGAGATCCGTCTCTACATGGCACTTTTTTAATTTTTTCAATTTCGGTTCCAGATTTTTTTAGAATGACACTATCATTTTCAGAACCGGTTTTGAAAGTGAAAGTAACTTTATAAAAAAATTCTGCGACCAAAATCGAAAAAGTAAAAAAAAAGGTGCGATGTAGAAACGGATCTCGGCTATTCAATGCAAAAAGAAAAAAATTAAAATTGTCGAAATGCAAATGAGATATTAGATAAACCGCTCGACATAGGATTAGCATTAGCTCGTGAGTGTCTTCGCCGGCAGGGACAGGAGCCTTAGATAAGAGCTTTCATGGTCACAAGGCCGTTATATCTGAAAAAAGACTAGGGAGGTTTTTAATGGCCAATTATCTGCTCGAGTGATATAGGAAAACACTGCCTTCCGTAAGATCTGTTTCGTGGAACATAACCGGTATTTACGCAGTATTCACGTATTTTTAAAGAAAATCACGGAAACTTCTATACGGTTAGATCGACGGGGGCTACAGGGCGGGGAACACAGCTTCTTCTATTTACAGCTTTTGGAGTAAAAGTTCTTAGTCGCTAGTGGGACTAAGGGATTTAGTAAGAAATATATCGTGTTTAATTTTAATGTTATATTATCACTGCGAAATTTTAACTTCAATTTTATAGAGGAAAATATTTTAACCCTATGACTGTCCGGAGATTTTTCTGTATTTTTATAAGCACGCTTTTAAATCGAATGATGTATATATATAGTTTAATCTCGGTTTGATGTTATAATAGCTTTCATATCTTTTCAATCAATATACTTTTAAAACGTAACTCTCTTAAAAGTATTTTTGTCTACAGCCATTTCATTAGGAATTCTGGGAACAGAAAAACTACCGCTTAAAGGGAATACTCGTCCTTTCTTCTAGAGTTTTCAATTTCGTTTCTAACAATTTGAATGATAAAAGAGTTGGAAACCGTCGAAATTCAACGAACGAGAATGTTTAGAAAGGAGCTGTTAGATCGAATTTACACTGGCGGAAAAAAAAATCCCAACACCAAGAAAGACTTGTGTTAGATAAACGAAATTTGGTAGGCGTGTTTATGCATATGAAAGATGACATCGATTGAAATTTCGCGCTTCGCGCATAAGTGTGGCGCTAGTAGCGCCACTCAGAACTTGCAGATTAGGTTTACTTTAAATGCGTGCTGTAAAGTTCGTAGGCGTTATTTAGCTTCGAAATGTGGCGTATTGAGTTGATGTTAGCCAAGAATGTCTTTAACGAGACGAAGAAGCCACTGTCAACAGCTCACCGAGTTGGAATGAGGTCGCATATTCGGGCTACGAGAAGCTGGATTTTCTTTCCGCGATATTGCAGAAAGACTTGGCTGGAATTTATCCACTGTGCATGATTGTTGGAAGGTGGAATTGATTGGTGGTCAAGGGATGGTACTACCTCAAGAAGACCAGGTTCCAGGTGGCCATGTCGAACTCCTGAGAGGGAAGATCGCCGTATTCGGCGTACGTCTGTGGCGCATCGTACTTCGTCTGCAGCAGAAATTCGAGCTGCAGTTGTTACCACAGTGACACAACTGTTAGAAATCGGTTACTTCAAGGACAGCTCCGAGCCAGGCGCCCTGTAGCGTGCATTCTACTGACTCCAAGCCATTGCCGTTTGCGACGCCCTTGGTGTCAGGCCAGAGCTCATTGGAGGACGGAGTGGAGATCTGTTGTGTTTTCTGATGAAAAAGAAACACAACAGATCTCCACTCCGCCCACCAATGAGCTCTGGCTTGACACGAATGGCGTTGCAACCGGCAATGGTTTCGAGTCAGTAGAATGCACGCTACAGGGCACCTGGCTCAGAGCTGTCCTTGAAGTAATCGATTTCTAACAGTTCGTTGTGTCACTGTGGTACCAACTGCAGCTCGAATTTCTGCCGCAGATGCAGTAGGATGCGCCACAGTCGTACGCCGAATACGGCGATCTTCCCTCTCAGGAGTGCCACGTGGCCGCCTGGAACCTGGTCTTCTTGAGGTAGTACCATCCCTTGACCACTTCTTTCAACAATCATGCACAGTGGATAAATTCTAGCCAAGTCTTTCTGCAATATCGCGGAAAGAAAATCCAGCTTCTCGTAGCCCGATTATGCGACCTCGTTCCAACTCGGTGAGCTGTTGACAGTGGCTTCTTCGTCTCGTTAAAGACATTCTTGGCTAACATCAACTCAATACGCCACATTTCGAAGCTAAATAACGCCTACGAACTTTATAGCACGCATTTAGAGTAAACCTGATCTGCAAGTTCTGAGTGGCGCTACTAGTGCCACACTAATGCGCGAAGCGCGAAATTTCAATAGATGTCGTCTTTCATATGTATAAATACGCTTACCAAATTTCGTTTATCTAACACAAGTCTTTCTTGTTGTTGGGATTTTTTTTCCGCCAGTGTATAATAAACCTACAAAAATAATCACGGTAAAAAAAATTATCTTTCATTGGTTGTCTAACTCTTAAAACAAAAATATTTTTAATCTAAAGTTGCTAAAATACCATTTCCACAAACTTCAACTGTTTAAATTATTGAAAAAATAAACTATATTAGAATACGTAATCTAAATGTGTAATTATGATGAAGTTATCGATTGAGGCTCCTATGTTTCATATTACCGGATGAAAAATCAGCAAAAAGGATTTTGCTTTGTCACATCATAGATTCCCTTCACCCCCCCCCCCTTCCCATAATATCTAAACTTTATGTCATTTTGACATTCTCAAAATTTACATATCCACCACTTAAATCAGTATTCACCGTTTAAAAATGCGAGGGTAGGCTGATAAGTAATGCACACATACTTGTACAGCGTGAACGAAATAACTTTCAGAAGTGAGCCGGCATGTAGAAGTGATATTCCCCTCTATACGCATGTGCAGATTTGAAGTCTCTGAATTCACCCAGTGTGTTTTGAGAAGAGGAAGTCGTGTTCTAGTGCTATGTCAACGGAATTTAAACATCGTGCTATAATCGAATTTTTAACTGCTGAAAAAGTGACTTATGCTGAGATCCATCGTCGTTTAATGATGGCCATGTTGATAAATCTTTGTAAATCGATCGATCGGCAGTAAAATTTTGTGATTTCGAGTTTAGAATAGCCATAATTGTTGATGAAAAACGCATAGGACGTCCGATTGCTGCCTAACTGATAAACATCGCAAACTCGACAATTTCATTCAAAATGACCGGCTAATCACTGAAAAGTGTATCGCAAACTATATTGGAATATCCAAGGAACGTGTCGTTTTCATAATTGAACAATTGGGTTATCGTAAAATCCGCAACTGCAGAGGCTCTTCGAAACCTGAAGTTTGAACTGATTCCACCCCCCTCCTTACTTCCTTGCGATTTTTATTTTTTTCCTATACTCAAGAGAGACCTCAAAGGTAATCATTATACCTCGGACGATCAGGTGAAAGTAACTATAAAGTCCTGGATTCAAGAAAAGTCGGAATAAATTTTCATTGACGAAAAAAAAAAAAAAAAATAATAAACTTGCTACACGTTGGGAGAAATTTGTTTGCATTAACTATGACTATGTTGAAAAATAAATATATGATTTTGAAGCTTAAGAATTGTACTTTAATGTAATTTTTGTCCAGTCGTTCTATTTGTATTTATTTGTGTTCTACAAGCATGTGTGCATTTCTTTCCAGCCAACCCTTGTATTTTAAGCTTCGATTGCGATTTTAAGCAATAGACTATTAATGAATATATTTCCACACTTAAAGTCATATTTGTCCGATACAACTTCTTATGCGAACATACGCACCCTTGACTAGAGGTTCTAATCTCAGTACCTGCGAATAAAAAAATACAGAAATCTGTCTGTTAGACGCATTCGTGGTAAAATATTTAATTTTATGAAAGAAAATGGTCGTTTTGTTTTAAATATGACATAATTTTCACGCACTGAATCATTTCACCAAGAGTTTCTATCTCAATACTATCGCAATGAAAAAAATATTGAAATGTAAAAGATCTATGAAGAGCAGTGCGTGTTATTTTAAAGTCTGGCGTCATTTTCTGTTCAAAAATTTTAAAAACTTACTTTTATTTATGTGAAAATAAACATATAATAAAACATATAATAAAAAAATAAATAAACCCTGTTATTTTCCATTTCTCTGCAACAGTGGAAGTAATCCAATTGCCATCATTTTGAGTAAATTTCGTTAACTAGGAGGCTCAGCCCCCTACGAGCTACGCTCGCCATCCCCCGTTCAGACACCGCATTTTCTAAAAGCACGCAAATTTGATCGTCTTTAAAAAGATTTTGAAAGATTGAATTATAATTTAAAAAACAGTGGCGATCTCCCTATAAACGGGTTTCTATTCATTTCCCTTTGATTGGGGAATTTTAAGGAAAAATCAGCTGCTGTTAAAAGATACTATGGCTGTTTTCCCCTTTGATTAAATAAAACCAATTAAACATTTCAAAATAAGCTAATATAAAATGAATTAAGTAAACAGAGTCTTTGTCTTCCGGTATTTTTTAGCAAAGCGAAAAGAAAGTTCTTTTAAATAAGACATTTTAAGCGGGCTCTCATGTCAAGCACACAAGTCGTATGTAATAAATAACTAAATGAAAGACATTTTAAATGTATCGTTTTTAATCTCACGCAATTTTCACCAAGCTTTTACTTCTCTTTTTAATATTCACGTGAAAATACTTTTGTTAGAAATGAAATATTATTTGCACTGTCCCAACAAAAATAGTTGAAAAGTTCATCTCGAAATATCAAATAAATGTCTCGCGCAATTTTTAAATTTAAACTGTTTTGCAATATTATTTTTGTTCATTTTACGTAATAAGTGTAATGTGACGTAAATGTGACATAATTTCTCCTATTTAAGACTTCTAACGCATGTGAATGAATTTATTATTTTACAATATCCTTTCTCTGTTAAAATTCACGTGTAAATATAGTTTTTATGAAGTATTCAATAAGTTCCTGCTTTTTATACATAATTATTTAATTCTAATTTCAAAGTTTTTTTTTCTGTTTATAATAGTCACGTGTAAATAAATTTTTAATTTGAAGCAAACATTATTGTTTGCGCTGTTTATTCAGTTAGCAACAGGTTAAATGAGTACAATTTTCTAAAATAAATAAAAAATATCTCTCGGAATGCTGAAAACTTGAAATTAAAATAGAAAAAATGCTCAAAAAATTAGTCAAATTTAAAAATTAAATGCATTCTGCACACCGGTAATTTATAACGTATAAAATGATCTAAAAATAATTAAATTCCGATGTATAGTTTTTGCTCCTACAAAACATTTTTATGAACGACTTTGTCCAACTTTAGCATTAAATATCACTTAAAATAATTCTTCGATTTGAAAACTGTCTACATCAGCGTGTTTATCAAACATTTCTCTACAATACCGCCGATTTTCATATTTTGTATGTAATATTTTTCTTAATATTAACGGAGAAAGACCTCCGGCCACAAAAAATTAAAAACCGGCGGCGACGGTAACAGCGTAAGTTACTTTTTTTTTAGAATAGAGATATTATTTAATTCTAATTTGAAAGTTTTTATTTCTGTTTATAATAGTCACGTGTAAATAAATTTTTAATTTGAAGCAAACATTATTGTTTGCGCTGTTTATACAGTTGGCAACAGGTTAAATGAGTACAATTTTCTAAAATAAATAAAAAATAGCTCTCGGAATGCTGAAAATTTGAATTTAAAGTAGAAATAAAAGCTCAAAAATGAGTCAAATTTAAAAAATAAATGCATTCTGCACACCAAGAAATTATAGCGCATAAAGTGATCTAAAAATGATTAAATTCCGATGTATAGTTTTTGCTCCTATAAAACTTTTTTAATGGAACGACTTTGTCCAACTTTAGCATTAAATATCTCTTAAAATAATTCTTCGATTTGAAAACTGTCTACATCAGCGTGTTTATCAAACATTTCTCTACAATACCGCCGATTTTCATATTTTTGTATGTAATATTTTTCTTAATATTAACGGAGACAGACCTCCGGCCACAAAAAATTCAAAACCGGCGGCGGCGGTAACAGCGTAAGTTAGTTTTTTTTTTTTTTTTTTTTTTTTTTTAGAATAGAGAGAAAATTTAAAAATTAAAGATAAAATATAAAAATGGAAATACTTAAAAAAAAAAAAAGCTACTGCGAGCCTATCTAAAAATTACCAACTTTCATTAAAAAAAAAAATATTTATGAAAACTGGTTCAGTAGAAAACTCATAGTTGTTTAATGAAATAATAGACTTGTCTTTTAAATGTACTAGGGAATCGAACCCGAGCTCCTCGGGTTAAAGAGTATAGGTGAAAATCATTCTTTTTTTTTGTAATTATTTTTTACATGTAATATGTATTTTAGATTGCCAACTAATATCAAAAAGAATTTTTATTTGAAAAATATCAATTATGCAATCAAATATAGTTTTATAATTTATTAATAGTGATACTTTCACATGTCACCGCATGCCAGGAGTCATTAGCCCAAGATTTTGCGACTTACGTCAGTCTTTCCGATCATTTCAGTGCTTTAAGCGCATGGTTCAATCACATGTCTGTTAAATTTGTTTCTTATTTACATAATTTTATTTATTTTTCTATAGAGGAACTTTTAATTTTGTTATGCAACATTAGACGGAAACAAATGCAGAACTTTTAAGGGCAAGCAGATTAATCTTTCGTAATCGAGCCACACGTGATAGATAAATTTAAAATTAATTAATGCTTGAAATTCTATATATATTATGCTATCGTACGTGGCACAGAAATCGCGATTATTTGTTAATTGTTTAAATGCATCACCTGAATAAAAACGCATCTCATTGGTTATTGTGTAATATTTTTAAAAAGGGAATAACAATAAATAAAAAGAAGTTTAATTAATAACTATAGAACAAAACAATTTATATCTCAACAAAAAGTTTTCGGTAAAAAAAAAAAAAAAAAAAAAAAAAAAAAAAAAAAAAAAAAGAGCCAAGTTCTCCTTAATGTTTCGGCCGGAAAAAAGTAGTGATATCTGAAGTTCGCACAAGTTAAAAGCCAAACATCCCTAATCTTTCATTGAAAATGGCTTCCTTCGATTTTGCTGTTAATGCCTTCTACAGCATTTCAAAATTAATGATTTGAAATTACGCATTTATGAATTATTTAACTATTAAAAGTAATATTAGAATGCAAAGTTGCAAATTCACATAAAGACATAAGTAAAAGATTTCTGATAACTACCATTCAGTTTCAACAAACATTAGTTTTGATTACAGATCATTTAGTCCAGGGGTGTCCAACTGTGGCCCGCCGGATACCACTAAAATTTTACAGTTATCTTTGCTTTATCTAATCGTCGAATTGCTGCGATTCAACTTGTCGACTATTTCTTTAAAATTTTAGTGGTATCCGGCGGGCCACAGTTGGACACCCCTAGTCCACTTGTGGTTTAATTGCCATTTTGTGCGGTCTAAAGCTAAAGTTATTAATGTTAAAACCAAGAAATAAAACAAAATTTATTTACTTCAAATCTCACAATATGTTACATTATATTTTATTGTATAATATTGAAATCTTGTGTATTGACGAAAGAGATTTTTTTCGTTTGAACATTTTTTATAGTTTGTTTGCATACATTAAGAGGTATTCGATTTATAAACTGTTAAGGGGTCTTGTACCTTTTAAACGCGTCGAAAATTAACGAAAAACTTTAAAGTTTGAATTAGTCTATCTTCAAAGCCATTTTATGTATAAACATGAAATTTTGGATATTGATTAAACAGATTGTGCTTTGTAATGTGCTACCATTAGAAATACATTAACCCTTTAAAAAATTTGTGTACTATTGAAATAAAAATGGCTCTTTTTTGTACCCCATAAGTTATTGCGCGCATGATATCTTGAGAAAGTATGTATGGATTGGCATGAAATTCGGTAAATATATTAAACACACATATATGTGTGTTTAAAATGACCTACTCTTAGGCTAAAATTATTTCATTAACTATATAAAGAAAATATTTTCGTAAAAAAAAAATAAAAATTTTGTATTTTTAATGAATAAAAATAGTCATAACTAAAAATATTACCATTCTAAATACTTAAAAGTAGATCATTTTAAACACACATATTTGTTTAGCATATTTACCAAATTTCATAATAATCCATTCATACTTTCTCAAGATGTCATACGCGCAATTACTTATGGGGTAAAAAAAAGAGCAATTTTCATTTCAACAATACAGAAATTCTGTAAAGGGTTAATAAATTTCTGTTGGTAGTATATTACAAAGCATAAACCGTTTAATCAATATCCAAAATTTCATGGTTATACATAAAAAGGTTTTGAAGATAGACTAATTCAAACTTTGAAGTTTTTCGTCAATTTTCCTCGCGTTTAAAAGGTACAAGACCCCTTAAAAGCTGATACTAATTATGTTTTAGCAATTAGGGATATTATCTCCTGAATACAAGTAATTTGTTATTTTTAACTTCTAAGCATTTAAATAGACTGAAGTTGTTTAAATGCTTTTTTCAAATGTGTATTTTATTTCTGTACTCTGTGACACAAAAGGCTTAAAATAATCAAAAAATGTAGTTGGCATGTAACTCATTTGTACATATTTTAAAATTTGAAAAACTCTCTCGAAGGCATTAATGGCCAAGTCGCAGGAAGCCATTTTCAATGAAAGATTTGGGATGTTTGTCTTTTAACTTGTGCGAACTTCAGATATCACTACTTTTTCCGGCCGAAACATTAAGGAGAACTTGGCACTTTTTTTTTTTTTTTTTTTTTTTTTTTACCGAAAACTTTTTGTTGGGATATCACTACTTTTTGTATGTTTTTTCAAGTTTGTTATTCTAAACTATATTAATATGAAAAAACTTAAATTTCGGTACTTTTATGTTAGCCGGGAGCATATCTCCTCATTAGCCTTTTGTTTTTTCGCCAATAGCAGTTTTCATTTTTCACATGTGTAAATTAGAAACAATGCTTTGGTTTTCAGATAAAATATTTTGGTTAATGTTATTATTTCTTATTTATTTATTTATTTATTTCTATGTCAAATATTCTATTAAATAAAATGAGGGAAATACATCTATTTTAAATGAGATGACTGAAAAGTATATATCTTTAAATGAAATGAATGCAATATGAACAATGGACTTGAGAACAGTATTTGGCGATTTGCCACTTGCGCCCGGCTAACATAAAAATACCTAAATTTATTTTATTGAGCTTTACAAATTTATACTTTATTTATTTTTATATTAAAGTACTAGCCGCTTCTAGCAAGCAGTATTTACCGTATTAATTCCATGTTAAACGTTGCATCATGTTACTGTTATTCATAATTTAATTTACTTGCCCATTCTTTCGCCAAGTCGGAAGCTTTTGATAGAGAAATCAAGAACTCTTTACGATCATGGAAGCACATCATATATTTTGTGTTGTTATGTATTTCATCTTTCGTGACAAATATATCTTAACTCACTTATGCATGTTTCCTTAGCAGTTACTATTCGTTCTCTAATGCGGAAATTTTTTAACCTATTAAGTAATCTTTTCTAATTGGGCTTACTGCCAATTGTTGCATTTTAACTGATACGACTGGGTACAAGTAAAATGGTTCTTATGAAATCCTTTGACAATATCTCCATTTGCATTAAACCATATTGATGCTAATATCTTTTTGTTTCACGTTAACCTTTTGAACAGACTCGATTACGGAAGAATAGAAGGTCTACCGACTCACTGCTATGATCCATTTGAAAATCTATCATTCTTCTCTTCTGATCGTGTTGAAGAATTAGTCAATGTGCCATGGTTTTAAGATTTTAGCTAATTTTATTTGAAACCTGAAAACTAAAATGCGAGGAACCGGATTATAGAAGATTCATTCTAACGTACGTATCGATTAACAGCTTACATATTATAGAATTATAATAATCATAAGAAGAACTGGCAGTTTCAATGCTTTAATAGTTTCGTAAATTCTCTTTATATAATACAGAAGTTTTAGCGATGTAACGATTAACAACATAGTCACAGTAAGTATACTAACAGTACAATATAATAACAATAGCAGAGGTTTTGGGCAGTGACGAAGCTATTAGCACTTTGGAAATATTAGTACGTTATATCATTTATCTATTCAGATGATATGCGGAAAAATAAAAATAGATGGCTCGAATTAATAATTAACTCATTGAAAAATAGCCACTAACGTCAAATATTCGCCAAGCTTGGTGACATTTAGCAAAGTTTCGCCAAATTTGGTAATATATCATGTCAATTCTCAAATTTGGCGACAAAAAATGTTTTGTTTATTCTGACGTCATAATGATGCATATGTATTATGTATTATACACATACCAATAATATGTATTATGAAATGTATTACGTATTATATGCATATGTATAATATGTATGATGCATATGCATAAGCTCATTAACATCGCTAAAACGCACTTAAAGGAATAGTGTTCCATAAATAGTAGGGATAGTTGCCAGATTGACCAGAGTGCTATTGATATTAGAATTCCGACATTTATAATACACCGGGAGGTGTCTTCATACACCATCACCTCATCGAGTTTACAGCTGAAATTTTAGGATTAGTTAAAACTAGATTAGCATATTTAAATGCAACTGGTCTGTTAAGTTATATCTTGGTAGAAACAACCTGAAGACCTAATTTAATGGTTAACTGATAGGTTTACTATTGTATTTTCCTGCATCCAAAAGTTTGGAAACATGGAGGAATGGGTGCTGGAAAACACAATGGAAAATCCACCAATTAACCCTTAAAATCGGGTCTGTAGGTGGTTTCCACAAAGATATGACTTGGCAGAATAGTTACATTTCAATACGCTAATTGATATTTAACTAATCCTAAAATTTCAGCCGCCAACTCGATGAGGTGATGATCTATGCAGACGCCTCCCAGTCTTTAATAAAATTTGTTTTAAGGAAGTAAAAGATAGAAAGATGGACAGATGGACAGATAAACTGAAAGATTTGCCTTATTAAGATTTTTGTAAAAGCATATAAAAATTCATTCAGCTTGAAATCATGCAACACCTTTATAACTCAGGATAATTTTCTGTAATCGGGTTTTGGTGACCAACATATCTTATCTATAATTATAATCTTTCTTTTACAGATTTAAAATTAACAATAAATTAGCAGTAAGTAGGCTAATAATAAAATATAATAACATTAGCAGGGGACTTCGGACGCCGCATCTGTCGCACATCGTTAAAGACAGTTTATTAATTACACATTTCATTTAATTAAAAGGAGATTTTTTAACTTTCATATGGAATTAGGATATTTTTCCACTATAGGGACCTTGGCATGTTTTTAAATTCTTGGCGCAATTCGGACTTCAGAAACTGAGATATGTTGCCAAATGATATAAACAACTATGAACTTTTATGTTATTTATATATGTATTTATATACGTATAAACATTTTATTTATACATGTATAAAATATTATTTTTTATATACAAATTATTTATGTTAGTATATAAAAATAAATAAACGGGTTTCTTACATTAAATAAATTGTATACATAAGGGAAAAATTACTTGTGTATATGACACAGTAAATAGGTTGCCAGAAAATACGTTATTATCAAATTTCTTTTCTCGTCAAGGCTATTTTCTGTATTTCGCCAAGGCTACTATATCGGAAACGTACCGAATTGCGGTTATATTTTGTTAAATGTTTTATTGTTTTAATATCGTAAATATATCATAACCTATACTGATTAAAATTTTTAGGTATATTCATTTTTTCTATTTAACAAACATCTTTGGAAAAGCATACATATAAAATGTTATTGTGCTTGAAATCACGCGACCCCCTTCAAAACTCTGTAATCGAGTTTTGCCGACCAACATTGGCACAATTGAATGTGCTAAGGAACTGTTTACGGCCAATGAACACCTCCTGTTTGAAGGGTTTAGAGGTGGAAATTCTGTGTTTTCAGATATTTCTGGTTAATTGTGCTACAAACCCGACTTACATGTGAAATTTCATGATTCTACGACTTTTAGAAGTACCTTAGTTATTTGATGATGCGAAGTGAGTCAGTGACAAAAAAGCTCTTTTTCGGAATTTAATATTTCGCAAACTACTAAATATAGAAACATGAAATCGTGGAACCTTAGTTCAGTTCGACGATACGAACATGTGTATAAAAGAAAAATTTCTATATCTTTCCCTAAAATGACGTTATTAGGGGGTGAAAAGTATGCCGTAATGGTTCAGGTAAAGGTAGCTTACGGCTTGTGCGAACTTGGCGAACGCACTGCCGTGCTCCCAGATTAAAAAAAAAAAATAAAAGTAAATAAACAATTTATTAATAAATAAACAACAACATACGGGTTACCATATCAAGCAAAATAACGACACTTTGGCGAAAGTTAAGTATCCCGATGCGTATATGACATTGGCGTCAGAAAAAATTCGCGCCAAAGTGGTGGCTATATGAAATCTGTGCCGTCTTTTATTCATCTCATTTAAAATACAATAAATAAATAAATAAATAAATAAAGGCATTTTTCCAGTATAGGTACTTGGCGAAATAGAGAAAAGGTCCATGGCGAGAAAAGAAATTTGGCAACGTATTTTCTGGCAACTTATTTCATCAAAATATTTTTTTCGAATAAAACTACATAAAAGTTGCTATGATCGCAAAAAGGTCGTACTTTCATGTTAGCTGGGCGCAATTCTCGCCAATAGCATTTTTTAACTCGCCAGCAGCATTTTTTATTTTCCGAGGGGTAAATTAAAACAATGCATTAATGTTGAAATTAAATGGTTTATGGTATTTATTCTTTTCTTATCTTTTTCTTTTTCTTTTTTTTAAAAAAAATTGTTTTTTTAAGTGAAATTCATGAATTTGATATGTTTCAGTTTTAAATTAAAGTTATCCATTTTAAACTGAGTGAAAGGATTATATTTTAATCTAAATTAATGCAATATGAAAATATGCGACGGGTACAATGTTTGCCATGTATCACCTGTGCCTGACTAACATAAAAATACAGAGTTCTTTAATTCTCTATCAGAATCTTCCGATTTGGCGAAGGACTGAGCAAGTAAATTAAATTATGAATAAAAGTAACATGATACAATGCCTAGCATACATTTAAGGGAGACCAAACTGGTCGCCACAGGCGGCTAATTATTTTAAAAACCGTATTAACTCAGTCAATTAAGGTACTATATTCAAATAAATTGCATTTGAAAGTAGATTTTTTTTCTCTATTTGACGGTGTAAAAATTGAAAATGTGCGATATTTGGAAACTTAAAAAATCACTGACATAGCACGCATTATAATTTCATTTTTTTTCTCCAGTTTTTATGAGAAAATGGCAACAAAAGGTACAGTAATATAATATTTTCTTTCCTCCTTGAATATTTTCCCTCTACTTTCAACCCTCCATGACTTTCAACAGAAATGGAGTACTTCAGTTGCCACAATTACAAAAAATGTATTAAAAACTACAAAAAAATTAGTATCTCAAAATTAAATTGAGATGCAGCTTTCAAACAAATTGCATTAAACAGGACAATTTTTTCCTTATACGATGCTGTAAAAATTTAAAATGTGCGATGTTTATAAGTTTAAAATTTTGCAGTAAAGAAAATTGCAAAATCAAAATTTCATTTCAAATTTCAAAGTGTTTCCATTCGCAAAATGACGTATGCGTTACGCACATATATGTTTGCCCTTTATAATACAGATAGACAAAACATTTCCAGGAATATTTCAATGATTTTTATATTAGATATTATTTTCCGAGAAAGCGGTTTCAAAACTTTTATTAACTAATTTTCTTTATATTTGCACCATATTATTTGCTATAATTTATGTTTTGTGTCAGAATTATAAGTTGAGTTTATGGAAATTTTAGTACCGTCCAAATTTTAAATATAAATTTGGTGAAATTTACGAAATAGATTTACAATTAACTGTGATGTTCTAGTAATTCCTACAAAGGAAAATCAAATTCTTTAAAGAAATTCATTTCTATGTAAAGTTTTATTTCAAATGTTATTGATTTTTCTTAGAAGGTAATATCAAATTTATTTTTCCAAGACGTTCTCGCAAATTGATTTCGTTTTCTATGAACTGCTTTTATATAAAATAAAAGGCTATCATTTTTCTGAATTCTTTGTAATATTTGATGCGAAATCAATCATTTCTTAGAAGAATGTTAAATTTATTTTTAAAATTCTTGAATCTCTCCCTTAAACTGTAACTTTATTAGACTTTTTCATTTTAAATAAAAATTGCTTACATTTTTTTGTGCCGTATTTTTATTTATACATCTTCAAACATATTTTTCATTGTTTTATATTTATAGAAAGTGGTACAAAATTTTAAATAGAAAAAATACCAACTGAGAAATACAACATATTATTTGTATCTACAGTGGGATAAAAGATAGTAGTATTGTATTTTTCTTCTTCTATTCTAACACTTTTTATTAACTTAAAAAATTAAGTGAAATAATATGTCTAAAACTTTCTGTCTAAAATTGTATTTTTATCCGACTGCCAAGAAGGGTTATGTGTTTCACGCGTATCTGGGTATGTGGATTTTTTATACCCTCGAAACATCCCAACGGTTGGATGGATTTTAATGAATGAGGTCTCTATCGATTCGTCTTAACCGCTCAATGGTTATAGGCTAGGTTTTGTTTTTATAAATTCAAAATGGCTGCCGTAAAATACAAAATGGCGGCAGGGATGAAAAACAATTTACGCACCATATTGAGTGGCATATCATTGGATAGAGCTTTCAAAATGAAGACGATGTTCCATTGACTATTTTACAGTCAGAAGCTCCGTTGAAATATTACACAACCTGGAAGTTCTGTAAGTATGATCTGTAGCTTTACCACAACTCTAACCTTCGTAGATATCTATAGGCCTCATTAAACAGTATTTATAGATAGTAACTAACAATTAAACACAACTTAAAAGTCATCAATACAAGTAAATAAAAAATAGGTAAGTAATATAAAAAATAGTTTCACCTGGATGAGAAATAATTAATTAGTTAGCTTTTCACGCAGTCGGGTTTTTTTATTTTTTAAATTTAATTTCTTTTTTATATCTTATATAATACTTTTAAATGTTTTATAATTATAGAAAATTGTACAAAATTTTAAATTAGAAATATTTTCTGTGTAAATCATATTTTGAAATTCTACAGTGGGTTTCAAAATGATAGGAAAGATACAAAAACAGATAAACCAGTGCACGTTTTCTATACAACTGCCAAAATCTGTGTGTTAAAATTAAATACATGATATTCTAATTAGTATATGAAAGCAATCATTTACAAATAATGCACATATTTTTAAAATTTTATTTTACTCTAGAAAAAAATAATAATACCTTAAATGTTTCAAAACCGCGACTCGTGATTGGTAGATATTTTCGCACACCATTTAATTTAATGAAGCACTTAAAATAGATACTTAAATCATTCATTTAATTTGCAAAACTTTTTTGATGATGGGGGGAGAGGAAAAAGGCTTTCTGTTTTCAAATGAAGCCAAATTTTACCTTTTAACAACATCGGAATATTACTTCAAAGAATTTCTGATAAAATTATCTGTTCAAATACTGTCATTTTAGGTAGATTTTGTAAGAAATATTAACTATTACATTCTCCCCTATGTTGGAATTTCTGAAAGTTTTTTTGCAGATCTACGCCGGTCAAGACTCCTAATACCCAAAACCACCCTTTAAAACTTTCTCTCTCTCTCTGTATATATATATATATATATATACACATCACTTAATATGGGCAAGATAACTTCATTAATTTCTCTTCCAAACTGATACATAAAATCAAGGGGAGGAAAATTTTGGTCAAGTTCGTTAATGGGCAAAATCGGATCCAGGGGTTGGAAATATGGAGGGATTTTGTGAAAAATGAAAAAACCTTATAACGTCTTAATTATAATACATATCAAATCAGTTTATAGTTATTATTAATTCTAGGAAAAGCGCAAAAAATGTATGTATCACAGACTTTTGATAAAATTAAAAATGGGCTCAAGGGGTGAAAAAATAAGGTTTGGGGGAGAAAAAAGCTCATAACTTCGTCAATTCTCAAGATATCAAATTAATTTAAACTTATCATAAATCTTCTTAATACTGTCTAGAACTTTTATATTGACAATTTTTTGATAGGACCAGCTCTTACCTCAAAAAAGAAAAAAAAAGAGAAAGGGAGGTGGGGGGGGGGGGTGTTGAAGAATAAAAAATTTCTTAATTTCTTCAATTCTCAAGCTATCAAATCTGCTTAAATTTATTATAAATCTGCATTATGTTATCGACACTTTTTATGTAGAGAAGTTTCTGATAGGACTAACTTTTACAGCAAAAACAAATTAAACAAAAATAGGGGTTGGAGAAAAACTTATCGTATTAAAATGATTCTGATAAAACCAGCTCTTACGGAAAAATGAAATTAAAAACTCCTCAAAAGCAGCCAGATAAAATTGTTAAAATGGGTTTATCTCTAATCATGATTTAGTTTTTGTTGCTGAAATTAGCACTTAACTTCGAAATCTGCCTGCGCCTGTAGGCCGAGCCGGTTGGAATTTTTTAGGAACGGTTCAAAAGTTTGATTGATCGCACTGTCACAAGAAAAATAATGGAATAATGGATATTCGATATCAGATAAAGACAACAGCATCAGTATGGATTATAAGAGGAATAAACATGTCAGGAATGCTTAATTTATAAAAAACGTTGCTGTCTGCGCTTAACACCTGGACATAAAAAAGCCCGCATCTAGTTTGCATTGAAACATCTAAAGCAACAAACGAATTGGGCTAAAATTATTTTCAATGATTAAAAGAAGTTTAATCTCAATGGTCCGAATGGTATTTATTCATAATCGCCTTCCAAGGGAAAATGACGTTATTTTTTATGCATCAAGTAGATGGAGGCTCCCAAATGGCTTTTTTCCAAGGACGTAAACTTAGAATTGCTTTTCTAGAAGGACAAAGAAACAGAAATACCTATCTTCACATTTTAGAATATCATTTGTTAAACGAGGGGGAAAAGATTACCGTTTAAAACTATTTTTATGAGCAAGACAATGCCTCAATTCACTCTGAAAAAGACACAATAAGAGGGTTGAAGTTAATAAAATTCACACACTTGATGGGGCAGCCTATGGCTCGGACGGCTTACAGTGCATAATATCTACAAAAAAACAATATCAAAGAATCCAGTATAACTCGAAATCACTATTAAAATTATTGCCATCTGTAAAGCATGACTTGTTTGGTCGCTTCAATAAATTCGAAATATTTCAAACTCCATGCCAAAACGCATCATTGAAATTATTACGCACAAACGAAGCACAACTGACGTGATATTTCTGTAATTTAGAAAAATCTGTCTCATTCTCATAATTTTGCTCTTTTTGCATTCTCAGTGAAAATTCAATTTATTATATTGTAGTGATAACAACTGTTTATAATATTTTCTTCATGTTAATATTACCTATTTAGCTTGATAAAATCAATTTACATTCGTTATATGTGGATTAATATAATTATAGGGTAACTCTAGGACAGATGACCGTTGTTTAAAGATTGAAATAAAAATTCTTTGAAGGCAAATACAAGAAATATTTATGCATATTTAAAATTCTTATACATATATTCATCATATTTTGGACAAAGCCCAATTAAACGTTGAGATCAAGGGGGAAAATTGAAATTAAAGTAGTAAATGACCATCTCTCCTTGAAGTAGAGGAGGGATGACCATCCAATACAAGAAAGAAAAATGGATGTTAAAATAGCAAAAGATAACGCATTTCACATAGTTAACCATGAAAACATATAGAAATTTGTAAAGATGCAATTATATCACGGAAAATAAGTTAATAAAACTTGAAAAAACAAAATTTTAAATATAATGTCAGTACATCATTTTTCGTAAAATCTTACTTGATTTTTGGCACAAGTCTTGATAGTTTGTACCCTTTTTTATGGAACCACTTCAGAACATTATGCATTGCATCCAGGCATCCTTTTTAGTTGTGGTAATATGTTGTTCTGCACAACCAGCACAGTGATCCTCATCCAATCCTATACCCTCTGAATTTGTAGAATCTTATGATTTGAAATGTATTTCATCTTCTTCGCTGCTGCAAGTATCGTGTTTTTGTTTTTTTCTCGCGTTTATTTTAGACTTTTCACGGTTTTAAGTTTATTTATCAACTTTATCTGTTTATGGGAGGAAAGTTTCTGACGTTTTTCAATATTTTTCATATTTTTTTTTAAACAATGCATCGTTAGGCCCTATTATATCATTATTATTGAAATATTTATATTAGTTAAAATTTAAACAACTATCTCAATTAATACAATTATAAACATAAAAGTTATATAATTATTTTAAATTTAATTATATTTAGTTAAAATCCTCACTCCGTATAATTTTGAAATATTGATTAAAGGTGGTCATCTCTTCTCGATTTGATGTGGCCATCTATCCTGAAATTGAAGCAGAGGTGGTCTCCCAATTTAAAGCATCACTCCGCTATTGTACATGTACGTCTTTGTTTTAGGCTTAGTAGCAAAGATTGTATTCTATACATGCCTTAAAAATCTGTATAGTAAAAAAAAAATATAACGTACGTACATCAAAACCTTCAGATTCCTTAACAAAAACTATTCAACCTCTAAATTAAATAAACATTAAAATTACAGTTACTTTTTATAATCGAAAAACACATATGCAAGTCGCAATGAATGAAGTATTTGAACTTTTTCCTATGAACAAAGTTTATGCTACAATCTATGATCTAGTTTTGGAAATATCTAGACTGGCAATCTCTCCTCTATGGCCATCTATCCTAGGAATATCCTATTTATTATTTAGCCAATTAAGTCGTAATTCATCTTGCACCCTGGGGAATCGTGCTATACAAATAGAAAAAAAAAATATTTTTCTTCTTTTTAATTAATATTTCAATTTTTGGCCATTTTTTAAAACTTGAAAAAAAAAATCTGAGCTGTCTGCATTTTTGAGTTTTATCCTTCATTACCACATATCTTCTTGTACCGACAGTAAAGCGTCATTATAAGGGAAAAACGATTTTAACATACGACCAAAAAATATCATGTACACATATTTTTCTCATATAATTCCACAAAATGTATATAATATTATGCGTTTTATGTCCCTTAAGAAAGTATAAAAGGCCCTTCTAGATAATTTTAATAAATAAAAATTGAATTCTCTTGGAAGATTTCATAAAATTTCCTACATCTTTAAATTATTTTTATGGGCCTAAATCTATCAATGATTGAAACTGATCCATACTCTTTTTTCCTTTGATATAATTTTACTTTCATAAAACAACATGGTCTAAACAATTTGCTATTATAAATAAATTATGCTGGATGTCTTGAAACTTCACAAACAAGTTTAAGAACTTGGATAGTCTACATGGATTATATGCATTTAATTCTGAAATCTGGTTAAATTTTCCTTTAACATTAAATATAGCTATTGCTCTAATAACAGTTTTCTGAATATCACCTTTTACTGAGTTTCAGAAAACTCGATACCGTTTATTCTTTTTATTTTTCTTTTTGTGCCTGCTTAACATAATATAAAATGAAATGGTTAAACGGATTTTCAAGAAAAAATTAAATAAATAAATAATGTCATGGCTAGATTAAAAAAAAACAACTTAGAAATTAAGAAAAAATTAAAACGTTTAAAATGTTTCAATTTCTATATTTTTTTATACATTTTTTTATTATTATTATTCGTAGCAGTATCCTTTATAACTGTAAGTATTTTTCTTTAACTTATTTTATTCATGAATATAATTTACTTGTCTATGGTAAAATTGATTGAAAAAACATCAATATCTCCTTGTTTTCATACGAAAAAATTGTATTGTTTGTTGCGAAATCAATTTCCAATTCCTCTGCTTATACGCTTTCGATTTATCCAAAAAAAGCACCATTTGTTACATATATAGTTTGAAAGTTAATCATTTCAAAAGTAGAAAAATGCAGCAAAGAAAAACTGGAAATGAGAAAAATGTATTTAAAGATCGGAACTCTGATACTTTGAAAGAAGAATAGTGGAGCAATAGTAAAGCATTTTTAACATATTTATGATAATTACGTAACTTTTGCAGAATATATTAGCGTTTGCTGAATACATTTTAAGAAAAAAATAAAAAAAACTGATATTTTCGTTATATTTTGCAAGCTGAAGGGCATCGAGTCCTGTTAAATTTAAATACATACAATTTAACATTTGTTTTATTCATAGAATTTTTCTATCATTAAAAAAGTTGTAAAATACCTAAAAAATTTAACTTTACGCAGCTTTTGAAATATTTTTAATTAGTTGAATTAAATAAAAATAAAAAAAAATGTATTTTATTACAGAACCCATAATCATTATCTGTGTCTAAGTTATAATTTTTTTTAATTTTTTTTTTTTTTTTTTTTTTTTTTTTTTATAAATCATAAAATGTTAAATTCACAAAACAAATAATTCTATGCGAATGTTAGAAAACATAATTTCTGATTAGATTAAATTTTTATGCTTTTGACGATAAAACTTCAAAACATTGTTTCCAAGTGAAAGAATTGCTTTACGACCTAATTGCATTCTTCGCCATTTATTTTTGCATTTTAAATTAAATATCAGAAAAAGCAAAATGATAACTTTAATTGGGGAAAGATTTTATAAGGTGACATATTAGAAATACAAAGAAACATTCACAATTTCTTTCACGTGCATCAAGAAGGGTAAAAATAGAACATGAAACATATCAATCAATAAGAAATAATAGCCAAAAGATAATCGTCAGTAATGTTACAATTTTTATGTGACGGGTAGAGTTAATCAATTTGACAACTGAATAAAGTAATAAAGTAAAATTCAATGTTTAATACTTTAAGTTTTTTATTACATAAAAAGTTAGTTATTATATATTTTTATTACAGATTTTCCATAAAAATGAATGTTGACAGATCTGTTATAGTGCATTATTTGCGGTTAATTCATCAGCAATATAAACAATGTCTTCTTCATCAGGTGTATGTGAGGGCTCGTCATTTCGATTTGTTGTCAAATTTTTATAGTGTGTCCTTTAACTTTAAGGAATAGATGTTTAAAATGTTAATTTATTTAAGAAAAAAAATGTTGCAATGACGTATGTAAAAAAACGGCAAATAAGACTACTTATTTATTTAACTTAATTTTTTTTAAGTAAACTATTTATATAACTGAAAATTCCATCCGTATTTATTTTTTTAATGCACCTTAAAGAAAAATTAAAACATTTCTTTCATGGCGGTGTTTAATTTTCATACCATTTAAAATTGTTTCATATTATAGTATTTTATAAATAAAAATGATACATGTTTATATATCTAAATTATCCTAATATGTTTCTTTAGATTGAAGATGTCCTCTTGATAGAAAAAAAAAGTATTATTATTAGATACGGAGAAAAATCCTTCCTTATTTATAATCTTGGAGAGGAGTAAGTGAATACGCAACTACTAGTAGTATTTATTCTCCTCTCCATTCCCCACAAAAGCAATACTAGGGGTAACTCTCTGTATCAAGAATAGACCCGTCTTACTCAGACCACTACCCCCTACATACTATATTAGTATGTAGGGGGTAGTGGTCAGACATGTTACTCACGTGACCGGTCTTTAATGTTTGGTTCAGCAGTAATTTATATTACTTTAATTCTGATAAGTCGACACTAAAAAATTTATCGTTATCAATTCAACGTTTGGAGTTAATCAAAATGGCCTCTGAAATAAATTATTTATTATTCAATAGCCAAAATTTTTTTTGTCATTTAATAGTGTTAATCTTCATTATTTAGGAAAGTTATTACAAATATAAAAAGACCACTATACCAAGTGCTTTGATACTTAAAATTTGAGATTTTTCAAAAGTGGAGTTAATCGATTTGAACGCCTCAATTAAAAGTCTCATTATGGGAGCCATAAAATATAAATCCCATTTTGAATTCATGCGACAGCAGCATTTTTATCGCCCGTATACGCATACTCTTCTGTTACAGTTAATTGTTTCTTCTGTCAAGTCACAGAATCACATCTGCAAAAAAGATAATGATACATGCTTCAATGTGACTCGCGATAAAACACAAAACGTCGGGACGTTAGAGCGTGTGAAATAAGGTCTCTAATCTTTTAAAGCGCTCTAGCGACTGAAACGAACTTTTTTGAGGTATATAAAAAAGAAATAAAATTGTGCCTTCATGATAAAAATGTAGATGCATCAGAAAAACGAAATTAAAATCTTAATAAGGATTTCATGGGATAACAGCATTATAAACAAGACTACTCTTTAACTCCTTTTGCATGTAATGTCATTTGTTGCTCATCATAAATTAAAAGTATTGCGATGAGATAAAATTTGTTTTATTATTTAAATATAATTATTTACAAAACCGTTTTGTCATAAAGGCAGACACAACTTCTGAACTTAAAACAACATTTATGGCAACTGTATTAAAAGCGAGAATATTGTACGCGCACTGATATAACAAATACATGTTATTATATTTCCTTTAATTTATCCTCTTTTCTGTTTGGTAAACTGAATATAAATGAAAGATATTGGATTTCTAAACGTATAAAAATCAATTTATTTAATTTAAAACATTTACTTGGATGATAATATTCTGCACAAACAACAAAAGAAATACTAATATTTGAATAAAATCAAATATTCTTGTCGCCGAAAGACAATTCTCCTGTTTTATTGAAATTAAAATTATCTAATACATAGATATTATTTCTTACATCTTTTATTCAATAAGAATATTCATTAAAATATATGAATTTTCATTCAATATTTGTGATATAACTAGTATAGTTAATAGATTAATTTCTATAATTAATAATTTTTTTTATTCTTTTGAACAGTAAGCACACAAGTTGAAATTACAAGAAATAGTTTATTACAGTTTAGAACGCTATCAGTGTGACGTATGTACGCCAGCATCGAAATGTGCAGAGAGTAATGAAAATGTTGCCAATTTATACAACTAGAAAGCATGTTGTCACGTATTAAAGTATTACTTTGACAGGAAATTCTGAAATTTGATATTACAGCCAATTCTGCTGTCACAAAAAATAAGGCACTTGAAAAAACATACAAACATTTTATACAGCACTTATTAAAGAAAACAAGAATATATAAAGTAGCAAAATAAACAATTAAAATAATTCACAGTATGCACTATATGGCCAATGATGATTGGTCACTTGCGATTTTAGACGTTTTGCTAAATATCTAGAAAACTCCATTAGGAATTATCCTGAAACCCCAGGTGTGTAAAAAGAGTAGTATAGGTAATATATTTCAGCGAAGATTTTTTTCCGAAACCCCATAGGGGACCGTCAACGAATGGAAAAAGAACGAATATCTTTTGACTAGCACTGTAAAAACTAATGTAGCAAAAGCGTTCAAACTGCAGAACACGATTAGAGGCTTATTGTAATAAACTGTGTTCATTTTTATGAGGATAGCATGTATTAGAGAAATTAAGGTTTTTATAAAAAGAGTCAAATTTTGCCAAGTGTTTTGCTTAATTTGCAGAGTTCTTAATATAAAAAAATGTCCTTTTCAGAAGATATGACAAACAATATTGTACACAATACCCTGCGATGATAATTAAAAAATAATTATAATTGGATGAAAAATGAGCAGGTTTACTAAAAAATGTTTCATTGCGCATGCGCGAAAGCAATCAAAATATAATGTGCATAATTTATTAGCTAAGTGTATAGAGCAACTTTTGCGAAAGTCTCAAAAACATAGCTTAAAAATTCTGAAAATTATCCCCGATAGAATAAGCTCGAAATCCGCTGTTCAAAAAAGGAAGCTAAAGGATGAGGAGCTGTATCCAAATATTTGTTGATTAATGTCCAGATGGCGTACACAATATTGCACGTACTATTATATTTGGATACAACACCTAATATTTTTGCTTCCTTTTGGGAACAGCGGATTTCGAGCTTATCCTGTCGACGATAATTTTCAGAATTTTTAAGCTATGTTTTTGAGACTTTCGCAAAAGTTGCTCAATACACTTAGCTAATACATTATGCACAATATATTTTGATTGCTTTCGCGCATGCGCAGTGAAACATTTTTTAGTAAACCTGCTCATTTTAAATCCAAATTTTATTTTTTTTTTAAATTCTGATTGCAGAATATTGCGTACATTGTTGTTTGTCATATTTTCTGAAAAGAATATTTTTTTTAATATTAAGAACTCTGGAAATTATAAACAAAAAACTTGGCAAAATTTGGGAATGTTTTAATAAAAACCTTAATTTCACTACTAGCGTACATGCTATCCTCATAAAAATGAACACAGTTTATTATAATAAGTCTCTTAATCATGTTCTATAGTTTGAACGCTTTTGCTACATTAGTTTTTACAGGGTCATCCAAAAGATATTTGTTCTTTTTCAATTTGGTGGTGGTCCCCTATGGGGTTTCATGAAAAATTCTTCGCGAAAATATATGACCTATATTATTCTGTTGACACACCTGGAGTTTCAGGATAATTCCACATGGAATTTTCTAGATATTTAACAAAATGTCTAAAATCGCAAGTGACCAATAACCATTGGCCATATAGTGTACAGTCAATAAATTGAGCGTGCAGTCCGAGGTTGGGTAGAGAGCCATTATGATACACCCTATACAACATACACAGCGAACAATAATTGTCTAATTTTGTTTTGCTACAACAATTTTTTACAAGCTGTTTAATACAGATAGATTTTGTATTTAGCTTTAAGTAAATGTGCAAGTACGTTATGTGGTAGTCTAATCTAATCTAATCTAATCGCCCACCCTGGGAACCTGCTTGTGGCTGATGGTTGGGTCAAGCCCCTAGCACAGGGCGGGATGTTCCTACCACCTTTGCGGCACCGCAATCCAGGGAACGTTAGTTAGTATAAAGTTCAGGTTTGAAAAATAAAAGTTATATTTAATACCACCATTTTATTTTTTTTTTAAGATTAATTTAGAGAATATTAATTAAAGAATGATGGAACATAAGAAACTGTGCAACAAAAAATAAAAATAATAGTTAAATGGAATAAAATTACATTAGAGTTAAGAACGAGAAACTTATATTAGATTTTTTTTTTTTAGAAAAACCGTGCAGCAAATGAAACAAACCGTCCAAAAGAAAGTTACAGTTAATTTGAAAAGAGCTATAAAACAAAAGGCTTAAAATTAAAATTTAAACTTGGTAAAGGGACGTTTCTTAATATACCCACAGTCCAAAACTTACAATGAGAATGAACAGATAATCGATTATATTACACAGTGCATAAAGAAATCCTCCATCAAACCCTGACCTAAGAAAGGAGATAAATTTCGAGAAAATAATTAGTTAATTTGAAAAGGTAAAAGATAATCCAAAATTAAAATAATAGATATTATAAGCTGCATCCAATGGGGGAGAAAATAAATTCTAAAATATTTGACATAACAACACCAAAACTATTTACATAAATGTGGGTATATAGGTAGCCCCACAACTTTAAATGATAAGATATTAATATGCTTAAATGATAATAAAATATGTTAACAGATGAAAATTTTTTACAGACGACACCTAAATCACAACAAGTAAGAATTTTTTTTTTACTATTATCAAGTTATTAGATTTTGAGTTCTTAGAAATCGAACCTCCTTCGCTCAGCCAACTGAGATTGGAACACCGGGCATAATGATGAGTCAGCTGTGTGCTGTTTATAATTTTCCATATGGAAACAATTTGTGCAACGATGTTGAGATTTTACTTCTTTATATGGACAATTTGATGTTGAGTGTCCTCTTGAACATTTTGAACATTTTGCACATATTGTGTGTCTTCTACAGGATGCTTGTGAATGGCCGTAGAGTTGGCAGTTGGCACATCTCACTATGGGATTATATTTTTGTACCCTGCAGTTATTGAGTCCTATTGTCATAAATTTGTGAGCTATCATTTTGTTGAAGGTTTTTAAGTTAGTTTGTAGCACTAATTGATATGTGTGATAATTATTCTTCTGCAGTATTTTTGTGATTTTTATATTTTTTTCTTGAAATTTCTGTTTAATTTGTTGTAGTATTTTTTCTGGTGTTGATATTTTGGGAATTCCGGTTATGTGGTATTTAAAACTCATTCAATACCATAATGCTAATATAACTACTACACCTGGTGTTCAAAATCTAGGCAATGATGACTATCCCTTAAACCGCTGTTGATACAAACATATTTCCAATTACAGTAAGCATACAAATTAAATAAAACTTTAATATAAGGCATTTGTTTTACATGGACTGTATATGCATTGAAAAACGACATAAAAATGTTGTTACGGCTGCCTTTTTTTTATAAAAAGAAACTGAAATATTCCATTCTTTTACGATTAAAATTTACCGAATTAGACTTCTTTTTATTTTCTGAATCTCGAATGTTTTCAGGACAAGATTAATTTTCTAGTAGTGAAAGAAAACGCTGAAATTTCACAAAATTTGAAGTGCCATAATTCGGTAAGTTTTAGCCGAAAAGAAGTGTTAATATTAATACTTTCTTCTACCTTCAATAGAAGAAAGTATTTAATCAATATTTTTTTCGACTTCCGATTTTCGACGGATTTACACATTTTAGGGGTCAGAGATCCCAGAAAACATGTTTATAGAAAATGTCTGTCTGTCCGCGTGTCCGTCTGTCTGTCGCCATTGTACCATCAAAAGTGTATGAAGTTATGCATAGAATTGAACCAATTTTTTTTTTTTAAGTTTTTGGCTATGGTAAGCAGGTCCTTCCTTCATTTGGAAAATATCTGCCGGAAGGGGACGCTGCAATAGCGATTTTTGCGCGATTTTGAATAGTGTACCATCAAAAAGTGTATGAAGTTATGCATACAATTGAACTAATTTTTTTTTAAGTTCTTGGACATAGCAAGGAGGTCCTTCCTTAATTTGGAAAAAATACGCCGGTGGGGGGCGCTGTAATAGCAATTTTTGTGGATTTCGAATATTGTACCACCAAAAAGTGTATGAAATTATGCATAGAATTGAACCAAATTTTCGTGTATGTATTTAACCATGGCAAGAATGTCCTCCCTGAATTTGGAAAAGTTCCACCAGAAAGGAGCGCTGTAATAATGATTTTTTGTGTAATCTTCTTAAATTTTCGTTGTTCTATTGTACACCAGTGGCTAGTGGATCGACGGGAGCTTCCCATCTTGATAAGCCGACTATTCGCGACTATTCGTGATTTTAATAAATATCATGATCAAGATTAACTTGTTTCTACGCCTATTAATTGACGGAAGACGAAATTTAAGATGAAATTCAAAGTTGATATAGTATTGAACTAATAAAAATGAAATACTGACATTTGTAACAACGTTTTGAAATATTAAAATATATGAGATAGAAGAAAGTTTTGGGATTGGCACATCCAACTAATGTTTAATGTTCTTAAAAGACTCAGGATAACACTCTAAAATTAAATTATCGGAAAAGTTGGGGCGTAAAAATTGAAATTCATATTTTTTTTATTCGTAAATTTTCTTTCATACACAAGCAGACAAACCTATGTGAAATTTTGATATTTGTGGACGGGAGGGGGGGGGAGGGGGTTAGTTGTCAAAATCTTTATAACAGAGGTTGTATGTTATTATTTCGCCGGAATCTTTAATCTGATGGTAAAGGTTCTGTATTTTTGAAATGTGTCTGATAAAACTTTTGTTACTATCTATTTGCATCTAATGAAATTAATCAAGGAGTCAGTAAACGTTATTTTCTTTTCAATCACTGGTCAAACAAAATATTTGTAAGCGAAAAATATGGTGTATGAAACTTTCAGTTATATTCATAATTATATTTATAATTTCTAATATATTGATAATTCCTAAGAATAATCTTTCCAAACGTTGGAAGAAATTATGATACACACTGTATAATACATACAGTGAACAATATTTGTCTAATTTTTGTTTTGCTATAACAAATTTTTCCAAACTGAGTAATGCAGATAGTTTGTGTATTTAGTTTTAAGTAGATATGCAAGTTCCTTTTATGTGGTATTCAAAACTGATTCAATATTATATTGCTAATATATCTACTACACCGGGATATCAAAATCTGGTCATTGACGATTATCTCTTAAACAAATGATGATACAAACATATTTCCAATTACAGTAAACATACATAATAAATACAGCTGTTAGATATGGCATTTGCTTTACAAGGGGCTGTATACCTGTTAAAATGCGAAATTAAAATTTTTATATGACTGCATTTTTTATACCTTATATTTAAAAATACTTTGACTGAGTCTAAAAAGCACGCTGAAATATCCCATTCTTTTACGACTAAAACTTGCCGAATTACGTTTTTTTTTTTTTTAAATGAGTCTTCAACGTTTTTCTAGACAAGATTATCTTTCTGGCTGAATAACAGAAAACGTTGAAATTTCACAAAATTCAAAGTGTCATAATTAGAGATCGGTCGCAAATTCGGTTTCGTTTTCGGCCTAAAATCTGAGTTTTGCCAAAAATTCAATTTCGGTGAAAATGTTGTTGAAAACTCGGCCGAAACTGACTGTATTCCAAAAATCTCGTCTCTTCCTTCGAAAATTTTCAACATTACTCTAATATTTAAACTGAATCGGCGCAAATGAGGCCCTCTTTTTTATTGCTATTAATTTTTCTGTTAACAATAATAAATCATGCCTGTCTCAAGACGTGAGTGCAAATTATAAAGCAAGAACTAATACATATGACTAAACTTTAAAGACGCTTTTTACATGCTCATTAAAATCTGTAGACTTAACAGCAATAGAAAATTTTTAGTTTGAAACCGCAGTAGTATTTCGAATACTTTTTGAGAACGTTCTAGTATAACAGATGAACATTTACAAAAATCATTATGAAAGATAAATCGAGGTATGTATACCTGAAATGTTTTTTAATTAGATGAAATTCGTATAATCAAACAAACATTTTGTGTCGTTGATTAATTAATTACATTTTATTTTATATGAAAATAAAAGTTTTATTCGGAGGCATGTATACCTGAAATGTTTTTTAATTAGATGAAATTCGTATAATCAAACAAACATTTTGTGTCGTTGATGAATTAATTACATTTTATTTTATATGAAAATAAAAGTTTTATTCGGAGGCACAGAGAAACAATTTGGGCCACACGTACAATTCATTAATAATTCTTTATATTCATAGATACATTCATTACTTTAAAAATTTGGGCATTTTCGTTTTCCTTTTCGGCCGAAAATAAGAAGATCACCGAAATTCGGTTTCAGTCCTTAATCATTATTCAGTAACCTTTGTTGGAAAAACAGTAGTATTTTTAATCTTGTTAATAGACTCGGGATAAGAGTCTAAATTTAAATTACAGGAAAAGATTGCGGCGTAAAAAGTAAAATTTGTATTTTAATGTGTATACAGCCCGTTTTAAAACAAATGACACATCTGAAATTAATTCCTGATTTGTATAATGTTTTAATTATGTTGCTTTCATCAGTGGTTAAAAAGTTAATCGCCGTTACATCTTATTTTGAATCACTCGGTATTTAAAAAGTAACAAAGAAATTTTTTTTATAAATGTAGAATAAAACTAATGACGCAAAACATGGGACGATTTAAAAGTATTTTCATGTAATTCCTAATGTAAAAGTCAAGCTAAACCACAAACAATTCCTTTAAGAGTATATATATATATATATATATATATAACCATTTTATACAGAAAAAATAACCTCTCTTGTGTCTTTAGACTTCTGTTTAGAATAAAGATTCCATGCTCATAAGACAAAGCATTTTATCAAGAAAAAGAATTAAATAATACTTTCAAACATCGTTTCAAGTCTTTTTTTAAATTGTCGTATAATACAGGTAAGAATCAAGAGTAAGATTAGAAAAAATTTACAATTTACATAGCCTTTTGGGACAACTGGAAATTGATTTGGAATTCTTACTTGTTTTGATGTAGACCTCAGAATAAAAAGGTATTGACGGGAAATTCCCCTTTTCTTCTAATGAACATTGCGAATAGCTTGAAAGGAATTTTTTTTAACGACATGGGGAATTACTCTTGCTTTGTAATTTTTTTTAAATAATAGAAAATACTCTTCTGGGAAATTAAGATACTTTATGTTGATCTCTGGACAGGTAATCGCTGAAAAGTTTTGAAAATTAATGTATAATCCTAAAAATACTTTTGATTAGCTTAAATTTTAAAACGAAAAGCAACTGTGCATGTATATTTCTCTCTGTGGATACGGAAAAACAGAAACGCAAAAGAGTGGAGAATAAACTTTAATAAAATCCTGCGAGGATTAAAAAAGCCATTTATACAGCAATTTTTCTCGGAATAACCTAAACGACTATATACTATGAAGCATAATTGAAAAAATATTACATATATATGTATTTAATTTTCTTTTAGATTAGTCTAACAAAGACATTAATTTTAAGATTTAATTTTCTTTTGTCAAAATGTTCGAACGAAATTACTGTAAAGTACTTAAATTAATGTAATTAATGCATATTAATTTTCTACCACAATTTTCCGCCATATAACAATTCTCACGCAATTACCAAAAACGCATATAAATCGATTAAAATTAATATACTATGTCAGGAAGAAAGCATAAATAATTGCTAAATAGTTTATGTAGATTGCGGGATTATTTTTATTCAATATAGATAGATGTAAATTACATTAATAACATAATGTATATTTCTATTATGTACGATCCTGGAAGAAAAATTATCACATCATGCTATTTTACCACAAGATTGTTGTATAGAGATGCGGGGCAATACCGTTCGACTGGAAAATGTGTTATGTTCTGAATATGAATACAGTTTTACAAATAAATAAATTTAAAAAATAAAAAAACCCGACTGAGTAAAAAGCGAACTAATTAATTATTTCTCATCAACGTGAAACTATTTTTTATATTACTTACTTATTTTTTTTATTTACTTGCATTGATGACTTTTAAGTCGTATTTATTTGTTAGTTCCTATCTATAAACACAGTTTTGATGAGGCCTATAGATGTCTATGAAGGTTAGAGTTGCAAAAAAGCTAGAGATCCTGCCTACATAACTTCCAGGTTGTGTAATATTTAAACGGAGCTTCTGAGTGTAAAATAGTCAATGAAACATCGTCTTCATTTTGAAAGACCTATCCAATGATATGTCACACAATAGGGTGCGTAAGAAAAAATTTTCGCCTCTACCGCCATTTTGAATTTATAAAAACAAAACTTTGCCTATAACCATCGGACGGTTAAGACGAATCGATACAGACCTCATTCATTAAAACCCATCCAGCCATTGGGATGTTTTGAGGGTATAAAGAAATCCACATACCCAGATACGCATGAAGCACATAACCCTTCTTGGCAGTCGGGTAATAAGAGTAGTTTCATAATAAAATATGCTCAAGTTTGATTTTCAAAATTGTATCACCTACTTTTGACACTATATTCGAACCTTTACAACTTCAAATTAACGCTTATTCAAAAATACTTTTTAAAAATAATTCGAAATGTTTGGAACATTTTATGGAACTGCACGGAAATCGAAACGCCTGCCTGCAGAATGAAAATACGTAAATATCAACAGTTATTCGCCCTTTATACGCTGCTTAGGCAGTTTTTCCTTGCATTTTAATTTCGATACAGAATGCAGTTATATTCAATTTCAGAAAGGCTTTGTCTATTACTGTAATACAAGAAGTATAGCACATCATTTCGAAAATATTTACACCGAAACTATTAAAAAAGTGCTTGGGTTAAACATTTAAGGGGAATTTGCTTTTTCTCGTTTGAAAAAACAGATTTTTTTTTATATATTTTTCTATTCCCTATAGTTTGTAGAAATACGTTTGTAACGATTTAGCCGAATTCAAAGTCATTTCCTAGTTATTCAGAGCTATAGCGCAATTCATCAGCACGCTTACGTTGTTTTGGAACAAAATAAACGCATTTTATGCAAATTGCTGTTATATGTCATGCTTGTATGAACTGTCAAATGTATACCGTTTGTAATTATGTATTCCATTTGTATGATAAGACGGTGCAACGGCACACACTACTTACCAAACTATCAACTTATTTAAAAATAGCAAATAAAGTCTTTGCTCAAGAATATTAAAAAGAAAAAAACCCGTTTAAGAATGCACAAAAAACAAGGCACAGGCATGCTTAATCTAGCACGCTGTGCCTTGCTCTATCTTGCACTGAAGAAGAATCTCGCAAGTAGATTGGAAACAGCTGTTTGTTGCTTTTTATGTATAATTTGTCCATTCTTAAACGTTGATTTTTTTCTTATTCAACCAGAAATTTCCGGATCGCGTAATTTCAAGAAATTCTGATGTGGATTGGCTGCCATTTTTGGGAGATTTGACCCCAATGGATTATTTTCTTTGAGGGTTTCTGAAAACTAAATTGTACGCCAATACCCACCGCACAATCCAAGACCTCAAACATAACATCCGGTCTGAAATTTTGGCCATGAATCCGCTCATTCTGGGAAAAGTCATCGAAAATTTTGACGTCCGGATGGTGGCATGTGAGTGGAGCCGCGGTAGCCACATGTGCATAATTGTATTCCATGCATAAATGGCATAGACCCATCTTGCATGTTCAATAATGAATTTCGATTTTCACTCATAAAAAATACATTTTCTTTCATAATAAAAGAAGGAACTAACAGATGGACCACCCGATAGAAACATTTCAATAAATAAATAAGTAAATAAATAAATAAATAAATAAATAATAATAAAAAACAAACATAACCTCAAACATAACATCGTGCTGAAATTTTGGCCATGAATCCGCTCATTCTGGGAAAAGTCATTGAAAATTTTGACGTCCGGATGATGGCATGTAAGTGGAGCCGCTGTAGCCATATGTGCAATATTGTATTCCATACATAAATGGCATAGACTCATCTTCCATGTTGAATAAGGAATTTCGATTTTCACTCAAAAAAAAAAAAAAAAAAACGCGTTTACTTTCATAATAAAAGAAAGAACTAACAGATGGACCACCCTATAGAAACATTTCAATAAATAAATAAATAAATATATAAATAAATAAATAATAATAATAAACAGGGAACAAAATATCCTAAATACTACTTATCATTTGAAGAAAGAATCATAATGCATAGACAAATTATTATATGCACGATCTATAAAAAGCAAATCATATAACGTCATTTTTAGGCAATAATTGTATAGATAGCTCTTTATGAATCAAAATATTAATTTCTATTTAAAAAGGATAGTTTTTCCTTAATAGAAGCCTTTTGCTCTTCTGAAATCAACTTCCAGTATCTAGAGCGTAAAAACTATAGTTTTATGCTACTTGAAATGTAATTGGGTAATTCAGATGTATTTATTGCTTTTGTTTTCGGTATTTAAGAAATCGTATTGTTTCTGTTATATGCATCGAAGAAAACGTGCATTCTGGCTTATAAAAGGAAGGGGTTTTACTGTCCCAGCAAAGAAAGAAACAGTGGGCCATTAGCTGGAAAAAATATGGCAGCCAGCAGTGCTGTCAGCGGTAAAGTGCATGGGTGCCATTACTTAAAACAGTCGAAAAGTGACCAAGCTGAATGCAGCTGGCCCATCAGTGATGGCCAACAGCAGGCCAGCATTGGTATGCCATCACATTACTTCAATCCGGCACTTTTCCTGCAGTGCTAGCACCTATCCCACTGCTATTCCTTTGCCGGCCCAGTACTTTCCCTTACAAAAATTTCTTATAGAATTCTATAAAAAAAGAAAGTATTATATAATTATGGTTCTTTTTTCTATAAGCTAGTCTCACCAAGAGCTATAGAAACTAGGGATTGACTGAATACCGAATAGTTGATTCGGTATTCGGTGGTTCGGCATGTAAACCGAATATTCGGCTTCGGCTGAACACTTAAAAGTATTCGGCCGAATAATTGCAGATAAGTATTTTCTTAGAAGTAGAAGAATTCTCTTTTACTTAGCGGTAGAATAGGCTAAACAATGAGTTTCAATATTATGTGCATGAGTTCAGAGTTCAGCTGCACTATAAAAGACAAGTGTCAAAGGCCAATTTTTATTTAAAAAAAAATTTCCTTTCTAAAATAGTCTACATAGGTGCGAAATCAAAACAACTGTCTACAACAGAGAAAGAAAAAAGTAAGGAAGATGCGCATCTTTCCCTTATCATTTAATTTTATTTACTTCTATATTAGTATTTTTAATTTTAAATTTATTTAATGTGTATTTTCTTTAATATATATATCGTAGGCTAATTGAGAATTCCGGCTCTTTGCAAACAGCCTAGGCTCTTTGCAAAGAGCCGGGCTAATTGGAGAATTCATCTCCCTTTTTCCAATTAGCCTGATAATTTTCAGGCTTATTGCAAAGAGCCTAGAAAGCGTTAGGCTAATTGAAAAATGACCACTTATTATCCAATCAGGGTGATATTTTTAGCTCACAGGCTATCAAAGCCCGAGAGCTTATGTGCCCGCCGATTCTGTATGTAAGTGTGTACGTAACGCGAAAACTCTTGATAGAAATATCCGATTTGCTTCAAATTTTTTTTTCTAGGTTCATTCAGATAAGGTGCATCCCTGATTATTTTTTGAAGGGGGAAAAGGGGGCTAGTACCCCCCCCCCTTAATTTATATAAATGGGTTTTTCATGATGAATTATTCTATTTGCTCCAAATTTGGTATGCCGGTTTACTAAGTTAAGGGGCTGCCTTGATTAGGTTTAGGGTTCATTAGTTACATATAAAGGGAGGAAAGGGGGCTATCCCGCCGCAACTTACATAAATGGGTTTTTCAAGCAGAAATATGCGATTTGCTATAAATTTGGTATACCGGTTAATTATGTTAAGCAGCTTCCCTGATTACATTTGGAAGATCATTATTATGTATAAAGGGGGGAAAGGGGGTCAATTGCCTCTCCCCTTAATTTAGATAAATGCGTTTTTCATGTAGAATTATTCGATTAGCTCAAATTTGGAAAACTGGTTTATTATGTTAAGGAGATGGCTTGATTAGATTTGGAGGTTCATTAGTTAAGTATAAAGGGAGGAAAGGGGGGGGGCTGCCCCACCTTAATTTAAGTAAATGTGTTTTTAATGCAAAATTATTCGATTTGCTCCAAATTTGGTATACCGGTTTATTATGTTAAGGAGCTTCCCTGATTAGATTTGCAGGTTCATTAGTTAAGTATAAATGGAGGAAAGGGGGCTAGACCCCCCCCTTAATTTAGATAAATGGGTTTTTCGTGCGGAGTTATTCGATTTGCTCCAAATTTCGTATACCGGTTTATTATGTTAAGGAGCTTCCCTGATTAGATTTGGAGATTCATTAGTTAAGTATAAAGGGAGGAAAGGGGGGCTAGACCCCCCTCAATTTAGATAAATGTGTTTTTCATGCAGAGTTATTCAATTTGCTCCAAATTTCGTATACCGGTTTATTATGTTAAGGAGCAGCCTTGATTAGATTTGGAGATTTATTGGTTAAGTATAAAGGAAGGACAGGGGCTAGTGTCCCCTTAATTTAGATAAATGGGTTTTTCATACAGAATTATTCGATTTGATTCAAATTAGATATACCAGTTTATTACGAAATGGCTTCCTTCATTTGATTTGGAGGTGCATTGGTTAAGTATAAAAGGGGTGAAAGGGGGGCAATTGTTCCTCCCCTTAATTTAGATAAATGTGTTTTCATGCAGAATTATCTAATTTAGTTTAATTTTTCTTCTAGGTTCATTCTAATAAGGAGCTTTTCTGATTAGATTTGAAAGCTCATTTGTTCAGCATAAAGGGAGAAATGGGTGAGCTAATACCTCCCCCCCCCCTTAATTTAGTGAAATGGGTTTTTTCATGCAGAATTATCTGATTTGCTTCAAATTTGGTATACCAGTTTATTATGTTAAGTAGCTTCCCTGATTAGATTTGGAGGTTCTTTGGTTAAGTAGAAAGGGGGGCAACGGGGACTAATACCTTCATTTATTTTTCGAGGGGCATTCTGATAACTGACAAAAATATTCCAAAGATCCATAACCGGATCCGAACAAGACAAATTAGTTTCCGTGGACACGCAATGCTACCAGAACCTAAAAATTCCATTCGAAGTCGACCTGAAACCCGTCCCGAACCAAATCTTAACCGCCAAAAATATTCCAAAGAACTATAACCCGATGCAAGCCAGACAAAATAATCTCCATCCACCGGCAACCAGATCCGAACCTGAAAGTTCTAATTGAACTCAATCCGAAACCTGGTTGTGGTCGGCTTTCGGGTTGACTTCAAATGGAGCCTTCAATTCGGATCCGGTTGAAAAAAAATTAAACTAAATCAGATAATTCTGCATGAAAACACATTTATCTAAATTAAGGGGAGAGGCAATTGACCCCCTTTCCCCCCTTTTATACTTAACCAATGAACCCCCAAATAAAATGAAGGAAGCCATATCGTAATAAACTGGTATGCCAAATTTGAAGCAAATTGAATAATTCTGTATGAAAAACCCATTTATCTAAATTAAGGGGACACTAGCCCCTGTCCCTCCTTTATACTTAACCAATAAATCTCCAAATCTAATCAAGGCAGCTCCTTAACATAATAAACCGATATATGAAATTTGGAGCAAATCTAATAACTCTGCATGAAAAACCAATTTATCTAAATTAAGGTGGGGGGGGGCGGTCTAGCCCTCCTTTCCTCCCTTTATACTTAACTAATGAACCTCCAAATCTAATCAGGGAAGCTCCTTAACATAATAAACCGGTATACGAAATTTGGAGCAGATCGAATAACTCTGCATGAAAAACCCATTTACCTAAATTAATGGGTAGGTGGGGGTGGGGGGGAGGTCTAGCCCCCCTTTCTTCCCTTTATACTTAACTAATGAACCTCCAAATCTAATCAGGGAAGCTCCTTAACATAATAAACCGGTATACGAAATTTGGAGCAAATTGAATAACTCTGCATGAAAAACCCATTTATCTAAATAAAGGGGGGGGATCCCCCCCCTTCCTCCCTTTATATTTAACTAATGAACCTCCAAATGTAATCAAGCCATCTCCTTAACATAATAAACCAGCATACCAAATTTGAGCTAATCGAATAATTCTACATGAAAAACGCATTTATCTAAATTAAGGGGAGAGGCAATTACCCCCCTTTCCTTCTTTATACATAATAATGATCTTCCAAATGTAATCAGGGAAGCTGCTTAACATAATTAATTGGTATACCAAATTTATTGCAAATCGCATATTTCTGCATGAAAAACCCATTTATCTAAATTACGGGGGGCGGATAGCCCCCTTTCCTCCCTTTATATGTAACTAATGAACCTCCAAATCTAATCAAGGCAGCTCCTTAACTTAATAAACCGGTATACCAAATTTGGAGCAAATCGAAAAATTCATCATGAAAAACCGATTTATCTAAATTAAGGGGGGTAGCCCCCTTTCCCCCCTTTATACTTGAATAATGAGCTTCCAAATATAATCAGGGAAAATCCTTAACACAATAAACCCGTATACCAAATTTGGAGCAAATCGAATATTTCTGCATGAAAAACCCACTTATATAAATTAAGGGGGGGATTAGACCCCCTTTCCTCCCTTTATCCTTAACCAATGAACCCTAAAAACTAATCAGGGAAGCACCTTATCAGAATGAACCTAGAAAAAAAAAATGAAGCAAATCGGATATTTCTATCAAGAGTTATCGTGTTACGTACATACGTACGTACGTACACACGTACATACAGAATCGGTGGGCACTTAAGCTCCCAGGCTTTGATAGCCTGTAAGCTAAAAATATCACCCTGGTCATTTTTCAATTAGCCTAACGCTTTCTAGGCTCTTTGCAATAAGCCTGAAAAATATCAGGCTAATTGGAAAAAGGGAGATGGATTGTCCAATTAGCCCGGCTCTTTGCAAAGAGTCTAGGCTGTTTGCAAAGAGCCGGATTTCTCAATTAGCCTACGACATATACATCAAATAAGTATATCAGAGTTCATATCTGTATATCTATTAAAGAAATATATGTATATTAAAGAATGTATATTAAAGTGTATATTAAAGAAAATACACACATCAAATAAGTATACCCCTATGCCTATCCTATAGCTTTTATAACCATTATATCAAAATCGCTCAAATTTCTTATCTTCTCCACCACAATGTTAAAATATTAATCAAAATATTCTATCAATAATTTGACAGAAAATAGTTAAATGTACAAATTGAGATAATACTTTTTGTATTTTGAGAATATCCCTATTCAATATGCTTATAATTAGCGTTAGAATAATCAGTAAATCAGATTATTGACAACATTGTTTCTTATTATTTGAATGAATTTCTGTTTTTCTGACAATCCTTATCCTTAATATTACCCTGTATAGTTTAATATTTTCATAGGTTATTTTTGGGTATTGACTAGTGATAAAATAATAAAAAATAAGTGATGGGTTAATGAATTTGTGAGTGGAAAGAAGTCATTAAATTTTTTTGTGTAATTAGATTTTAGAATAAAATTGTAACTGAATTAAATTATTGAGAATTTAATTTCAATTAAAGCTTATTAAAAAAGCTAATTAAAAGATAATTATTTAAAGCTAAAAAGCTAATTAAAAGTTTCAATTATTCAGTTGCCGAATACCGAAGCTTCGGTATTACTTTTAATTAGGTCAATACCTAATAAAAACATCTTTAGAAGTGTCTATAATAGAAATGTGTATAGAGATATTTGAACTGCATGTGGTCACCCTCCCAAGTACTGACCGCGTTCGATGCTGCTTGGTTTGCGTGATCGGTCATGAACAAGTGCTTTCAGCGTACGCTACAATTGCTCGTAGTTTTCAAGCTCTCATTACACTATTTCAAGTTTGTTTCTTTTGTGATTTATGTTTCCAATCATTAAACTGGTATAGAAATTATTCTATTGTATAGAAATCCTATGTATTTTATACGCTTTTTTTTATTATTGATTTTGAACTGCGTAAATTATGAAAACCGAAATCCTGTGTAACCTAGTAAAACCAGATTTAAGGAGAAAAAAAAGTGCGTTGAAGTAAAGGATTTATTTATTTATTCATTTATTTATTTATTTTATTGGTGGTAGTGGTGCTATATTTTTAACAGTTTAAAAAAAAAAATTAGCTTCACAGCTTAAATTGTGTAAGATATTCATTTCAGATTTCTGTTCAAATATTCAATGTCTTCGATATTCGCAGCGCCACCTAGCGTAAGGGTTCCCAGCAATAATACTGCAAAAGTTCGTGCATTTCCATGTAGTGGTGGGCCAGCGCATGAGATAAAATGGATGCCCACCAGAATTTTATCTGATGATTTCCAACAGCAAAGTTGACTGAAGCTGTCAAGCAGTGGTCATGCAGTGGTAGGCCATCAACCAGCACTTCTCCATCATTGCCAGCACCTATCTTGCTGCTGGCCAGCAATTTCCTCTTTGCTGGTGTAATTGTATGAATATTGCGTCATTTTTTCTGATAATCATTTTAGCGATTTATGGGCACGAATGCAAAGAGCTCCATAGTTATGATCATCTTTTTTTAGAATATACATTTTGTTTATTTTACCCTGAATGCCCTAATAGTGAACACAAGCAACGCTGGGCAGGTCTGCTAACATTTAATATTAAATAGAAAAATAAAAGGGCCCAGTTAAAATAATGGCATTAATTTCTCTGGCTATTCACACTAATTGTACATTATTCTCTTACTTCAAAGCATAATGTCCATCGAAAATTAATTAAGGGGATTTGTCAACGTTCCCTCCTTTTATACTTAACCAATGAACCTCCAAATCTAAACAGGAAAGCGCCTTATAAGAATAAACGTGTATACAATATTTGAAGCAAATCAGATAATTCTGTATGAACAACCCTTTTCGCGAAATTAAGGGAGGGGGGAGAGACTAGCCCTCTTTCCGTCTTTATACTCAGCTAATGAATCTCCAAATCTAATCAGGGAAGCTCCTTATCAGAATAAACCGGTATATCAAATTCGAAACAAATCGAATGATTCTGCATGAAAAACCAATATACCTAAATTAAGGGGGGGGGAGGTTAGCCACCCATTAACCCTATATACTTAAACAATGAACCCCGAAAACTAATCAGGGAAGCGACTTATCAGAATGAACCTAGAAAAAAATTGAAGCAAATCTGATATTTCTATCAGGAGTTATCGCGTTACGTACATACATGCACACATACATACATACATATGTACATACATACATACCTGCGGGCACATTAGCTCTCAGGATTTGACAGCCCGTGAGCTAAAAAGTGAGAGAATCGATTGAAAGCTGGATTAACTCTTCTTAATGCAAATTTTAGACACATAAAGTAAGTACATGCCTAGTAAGGGTAAGAGTTAAGCAATCTCCGAATAAACCAATTCATGTTTATTAAAAATTAACAAGTCGGAAATTGTACGTCAAACATGCCAAACAAGGTGCGTTTGTACTATTACAAGTTTTATAAATATTCAAATCTTGGTGCAATAGCTGTTGCAATCTTATGCAAAAATGCATGAATAAAAAATTTATTACGATTATATACATTAAATTCAGTAACTTCACGGAAATAATGACTCTATCTTAAATAGGACGTAATTGTCACAGCAACCTAGAATAATTACCTATCATGGAATATCATTGATTTAATTACGCATGATAGGATTTAATTGAATGAAGAAAACTTTTATTAATATGTTAAGTTTAATTTCGATTTTCATAAAATTTAAAATGACTCGTCAAAATTCTGCAACGATTAGATATATTAAATTTCAAACCATTCGTTTTGGTAGTTTTTGCGGTATTATATGCGGATGGACGGACAGGCAGGCGGACGGACCAGATGACGACTATAGTTGCTACGTATTAATATAATGACGAACGCACCTAAAAAATCGTAAATCAAACATTGTTTGTTTTAAAAAAATGTTTTCCTTTTAAATCATAGATGATGTTGGCTGCGTTTTGCTAAGTATACGATTCTAGATGAATATGCAACATCCTTAAAAAAAGTAATAATTAGGTGGATTAAAATTTATTTATGTTTCATAATAATTAAGGATCGACCGAAACAAACTTATAAGACCAAGACCAAAACCGAAACCGAATTTTGATAACAGTACTATTTTCGGCAGAAAACGGAAACGAAAACAAAAATGGCCCAAATTTTTTTTTAAGTAATTAAGGTTCCGGGGCTCAAAATTCTATTTTTTTTTTATTTATAAGTATTTTGTTATGAAATTTTTTTCTGAAATATGTTTTAGTATAATAAGAATATTGCATGTAAAAAATCTGAAAAATTTTAAATATTATTTAAGAAAATTTAAATTTAAAAATTTTAAACATATAAAATTTTTGATATAACTCTGGAAGTACTTACTCGATTTACAAAATTTTTATACTTTTGTGTACAGAAAATGTGTCATTTTAATTTTTCTTCAGGGTTTTTAAAATATTAATGATGAATTTTATTAAAAAAATGTAAGTAAAAAAAATGAAGTTTTTTTATGAGCGAGTTTTGCGTTAATTAGCATATTTTCAGAATTATCCCTCAGAATTAAAAATCCTGAATACAATTTGTTGGAATGTACCATAAAATCTCTGTTGTAAATTGCATACACATCTCTTGCAAGTAACTTTAGATATATTCTTTTAAAATTGACAAATCGTGAAAAATTCAGTCTGACTAGGGAACGTTCCCAGGTGCAAGTTGTGGATTTGGACGAGAGTGGTATCAAAAGAAAGGTCTCGTCATGTACATCAAAATGTCCAATGGAACTACCCGTCGCAATCCAACCGTTTTCGAGATATCCTCACTTGAAGTGTGAATAAGTAAATAAATAAATTGGCTGGCAGGCATATAAATTGTTCACAAGTTAAAAGTTTCTTTGCATTGTTTTAATCCTCTACCAATACCTTTTCCCGAGCTACGAGCAACATCCTTTACACCCACACATTGCCGGTTATCTCCCCTCTATTAGACAGGCACTTCGCATTCTACGAAGTTTTCGTGTAGGGCTGCATTCGGGGAGATTTTCCATCTGTTTTGCTATTTCCAGCACCTTGTTTTATGCAAATATTTCGGCAAATGTGTGGGTGTAAAGGACTTTTCTCGTAGCTCGGGAAAAGGTATTGGTAGAGGATTAAAACAATGCAAAGAAACTTTTAACTTGCGAACAATTTATATGCCTGCCTGCCAATTTATTTATTTACTTATTCACACTTCAAGTGAGGATATCTCGAAAACGGTTGGATTGCGACGGGTAGTTCCATTGGACTTTTTGATGTACATGACGAGACCTTTCTTTTGATACCACTCTCGTCCAAATCCACAACTTGCACCTGGGAACGTTCCCTAGTGAGATAAATGAAGTTAAAGTTCTCGTCAGAGGGTAGCTGATGGATCGCTTCTCAAGGCAAAAGGTGTTATACCTCTGGATCTAATGAAGATAAAAGCATGCGGTTTGCGTTATTTAAAGCAAAAAACTCTGTATTTTTTTAAGCCAATAAAAAAAATTGCATTTTTTTTTTGAGAATTTTTAGCCTTGAACCCCCTTAATGCTTACATACATATATATTATTATTAATTAATTATACGTGCGGTCAAGTTGGCTCTCTGAGCCCCTGACCAAAAACTTTTTATTTTCATATAAAGTGAAATGTAATTAATTCATGAACGACAGAAAATGATTTTTTAATTATACGAATTTCATCTAATTAAAAAATATTTTAGGTATACATACTTCGATTTATCTTTTATAATGATTTTTTTAATGATCATCCGTTATACTAGAACTTTCTGAAAGAGACACTTCTGCGGTTTCAAACTAAAGAAATTCTATTACTGTTAAGTCTGCAGCTTTTAATGAGCACGTGAAAAGCGTCTTCAGATTTTTGTCGTCTATGAATTTCTTGTTGTATAATTTGCGCTGACGTTTTGAGTCAGTCAGGGCAGATAAATTATAAACATTCAAGTTCATAGCAATAAAGAAAGAATCTCTCATTTGATCCGATACAGCTCATATCAATGAGTAATGTTGAACATTTTCGAAGGAAGAACTTCTTGAATACAGATAGTTTTGGTCGAGGTTTGGTCCTGCTGAATTTTTGGCAGCATTTTCGCTAAAAGCGAATTTGTGGCGAAACTCAGATTTTGGACCGAAAACGAAAATGAATCCGAATTTTCGGTCGATTTCTAAAAATAATTATTTTCAACATTAATTTTTTTAATTTTGCATTTTTTAACTTTAAACTTAATTGCTTTTTTAATTGCTTTTAATTTCCTTAATTGCTTGGCTTGCTTTTTTTCCAAAAAAACTACTTTGAAGTAAAACAACAGCTGTGATACTTTATGTATTCCTTTTACCGGATCAAATTTACTATGAAATTATTATTTTCAATGGAAAAGAAATAATTGAGTCATTATAAAATGTAAAATTAACTGAAAATATGCGTTTAATGCCTTATAGCGTATATTTTTCTCTTCAATTAAAATTGGAGAAAATTAACTACAGAAGGAAATCTCTGTAATTCTTTTTAATAAAATTAATTCTACTCTACTAGATGAAAAAAAAAACTTTTTGGAATTTGAAAAAAATATATAGATGTCTATGCATCATGTAGAACTGAATGTAGGTTATTTGCCATCACGGGAATGCAGTTCCCATTCCTTCTTCAATAGATGTCAGATTAATGTTAGACATAAATTTGGAGGATAGAACTTATTACGTACCAAGTTTTCCTTTTTTTACCATTTTATCTAGAGTTATGAGTACCTTTATTCGTATAAAAAATAATTTATGTCTGCTGTTTACTTGGATAATACATTTCAAAACTTTTCTAATATCCAAACTAAGTTAAAAATTGCTAAAAGTGATAAGAAAAACACATAAAAGGCATATAAATACCCTTATTCAGATCGACATATGTTTCATCAATCAAAAGGCGACAATTTTAAGATATTTGTTGATACAAATATTTTCGCATTTTTTAAAAAAAACAAATTGATAAAATCCCGAGACCACATGTATGATGAAAAGCGAGTGCAAACATAAAATAAAATACAGATGGATATTTGTGAACGTGAATTAATTTCTACTATTGTTTTTTATTCTGCAGAGCATCTCTTACCAAAATTTAGCCAACCAAATGAAGGCTGAATTATTGCAATCCATGTGATACATGTCGATCTGAATAAAGGTACTTTTATGCCTTTTATGTGTATTTTTTCCTCACTTTTAGATTTTTTTAGGCCAATGTCACACGAACACCTTTTTGCACGATTTTTTCCTTACATATCATCCCTACACAATGCCGCTAGCATTGTGTAGGGATGATATGTAGCATTGCATGTGAGGTATGTACACCTCACACAACATATTAAAAATTTAAAAATGATTTGAGCACAATACCTCAGTTATAGACAAATCCAAAACTTCAAAAAGTAGACCTATAATATTATTTGCATGTGAGGATGCAATCAGATTTTAAGATTATTAAAACATGTGGTCGAAAAACAAAACATTGTTGCCATCTGCTGTAAAAAAGGAAAACTATATTGTAACTAGATTTTTATCAAAAAATATTTAGTGCTGCCTTCTATACCCATAGAAAAGAATGAAATTGATTGAAGAAATCAAGAAATGACTTAAATTAATATTTATTTAAAGTAGAATGGAAAAATAGGAATATATTTAATAAGTACTAAGTAAAATAAATAAAAATAAATAAATAAATAATATAATAATATAATAATATATAAATAAATAAATAAAAATAAATAAATAAAAGGGCATTTATTAAATTAACCATTTTAAAACAAATATTATAAAATAAAATATGAGTATGTAAAAAACATTTATAAAACAATCAGGATTATTATTGATATAGTAAAATATAGCCTTGTGTTATAGATATATTATAAGTCACATTTGAATGGAAGGTGGTTCTGGCATTTGGGGGTCATGATTGATGAAATCATATCAAAATCTTTCGGAAGTACTTTACTCCGGACGGCTGCAATAGATAGCTTTTTACTTTTTGTTATGAAAGCTATTTAATATATAGTATTTAGCAAAAAAAAAAAAAAAAAAAAAAAAAAAAAAACGTTATTTAAGATTTTAAAATCCATCTATTATATATATAAAATTCAAACTGAAATTTCGTTCCGAACGCCGAGATTTCGAGTTCTACCGCATGGATTTTTACGGAACTTATACCGTAAGATAGGTATCGTTTCAGGGAAGGTTTTAAGCTATAACACATCATTCTACCTAGATTAGTTATAGAATTATTACGGAAAATTCTGTTATTTTGGACTTTGTTACTTCATATTTCCTTAAATATCTGGGCTCCTATTGGTCGTAGAGCTTAGATCTCGCGCCAAAAGTAGCTCCGAAGCACCCAAGCAAACTTTTCACCGCGATTATTTTGCCGTCTTCCGATTTCCTCTAACTCTATTAGGGTCCGCGTAGGGCCCCTTTAAAATATTTTTCGTAGTAATTTCAGCAATTATCTTAAATTATTGGTTAAGACCGCCACCCTCCCGATTCATGCATCTACGGAAAGGTTGCATGAAGGAGTTTCGTTCAGATACGCTTTCGTTAAGAATAGAGTGCGCTCCCTGGTGGTGGAATGTGGAACTAACATAACGCGATATTGTTAAAATTAGGAAATCTAACAATGCGATCTGTTTTAAACTTTGAGATAGTTCATAACACATAATCTATTATCTATTCTATCTATTATATATATAAAATCCAAACGGAAATTTCGTTCCGAACGTCTAGATTTCGAGTTCTACTGCATGGATTTTGACGGAACTTATACTGTTAGATAGGTATTGTTTCAGGGGAGGTTTTAAGCTATAACACATCGTTTTACGTAGATTAGTTATATAATTATGACGAAAAGTTCTGTTATTTTGGACGATAAGGTTACCATTTTATTTCTTGGCGATGTTTTTTGTTGTTGAAAAAATTGAAACGTCTATCACACCTAGAAAAATAAATGACAAAAAACTGTTACTAATTTTATTTAAAATCTTTTAAAAAAAAACAATCCATTTTAATGAGTGATAATATTAAAAAACGAAAATAATTTATACATGAAAGAGAATGTTCGTAATACTTAAAAAATTACTCAGCTGAAATATTGCAATTGAAATAATATTTGGCGATTTATCTTTTGCATCAGGTTAAGAAAAATGCATCTGAAAAAGTGATAAAATTATATCAAGGAAGTTCCCCATAAGCGCATGCTCAGAATTATGTGAAAAAAATTATAGAATATTCTTCTCATAAGTATATATATCCATAAAAAAATTGGCAAAACCTCTATTTAGTATTCCTAAAAAAATAATGAAATTTTCATTTTTTGCGATTTAGCGCCGGATGGCGACACGATAAAATTTTGAATAATACTATGATAAATATTTTTTAAGAAAAACTTTTTCAACTCTCGATACGAAGTTAGTTTAAGTAAGTTTAACTTAAATAAATACTTATTTATAACTGCAGTTTTGTCATATGCATTTATATATGTAATAATGAAATTTAACGATCGTATGTATGCCGTTTACAACGAAATTTAAATGGATTAAAAGTGTTTCAAACTCAAATTAAGGTCCGATTCTGAGCATTGGCAATTTGACAATTGTTAGTGTCAGAGAAAACAAGAGAGTTTTATTGCCATGGAAACAACAATTTAATATCGAAATGGTTAATGATAGCATTCTTAATTAAAATACCCTTAAAACTTATCCAGCCGGTGACACCGTATAAAATTAAATAGTTTAATACAAATAACACGCAATTTACTTAAATTATATAAGCTTACAGCAAAAATAGTAAACTAATCCACAGTTTAAATTTAAATTCATTGAGCATTAGGCATTTAATTACTTATTTAACAAGGAATTTATAAATGCATTTCAATCTCTTGCATTTGGCGAGGAAACGTATTGGTTCGCCAAAGAGCATGGAGCATTCGTCTTTTCGCGCCAAATACTCGCAATTTTTTTTTTTTTTTTTTTTTTTTTTTTTTTTTTTTTTAACGTATTTTCTACTGGGATTCTACCGCAATATTTTTACCGATCTTTTTTACATACATGAGTAATTTTATTAGCATTTCTTTTTCAAAATATTTTGAGTATGCGTTTTAAGGAGACCTTCCTTGTGAGTAACAATTATTATTATTATTATTATTATTATTATTATGTATCTCTTACAGAAAAAAACTAGCAGATGTAATTATAAAAATGACGATATTATATAAATAGCAGTTAATATTATAAAAGTGGGGTCAAATATTTAAATTTTAATGCAAACGTTTGCCCCCCCCCCTCCCCCCCACACACATATTATAAATAATTTAATTTCAGATATTTAAAATATTTTTCGCGTACTTTACTACGGAAACATGCTATTTTGTTTTTTCCCAAACTTATGACTTTTATAACCTCGAACTCAGATCAACGAATATTGTCCACTTTTTTTTTTTTTTTTTTTTTTTTAAACATATATCGCCAATTTCCCTTTTAAAAAAGTCTAATGTTTCAAATGTTAAGTACTAAAGATTATTCTTAAGAAAATTTATGCAATTTTGCGTTATTAATACCACAAAAGAAAATATTTTACAATAAAAATTGCTTACTGAAATAAATTTTCGATTATCTTTTTAATTCGTCATCGCTTTTTCAGTTTATTTATTTTTTTTTTAAGGTTTTTGATATTGGATTAATCTTCCGTAATCAGGTTACCGCTAATTAGTGTATTTACTGAACTATTTGGATGTTTCTTTTATATTTGAAAGAGTCTCTGGACAGTGATCGCGATTGCAGAAGATTACATGAAATTTGTACTTAGCGATTAGTAAATTTATGTTTTTTCATTATGAAGCAAACGGAGAACAGAAGATTTAGTATTATATATTTTTTATTTGCAGTTATTTTACTGTCACTAAAAAATAAATACTTCGAAAAAAAATTTTGAAATTCCAATGGTGACTGGTGGAACAATATTTGTTGATTTATCATTTTAGCCTAGATAAGAAAAATGGTACCTGAAATGCAGATAAAATTGAAAATAGAAATCATTATAAAGCAAGTTCTTCTGACGCACAGTCCTATTCGCTAAACTGAGGAAAAAAGTAACGATTTTAGGTTTATTTAGGCAGCAGACTGAAGAATAATGTAATTTTGAAAATAAAAAGTGTATTTAATTCTCCGTGTTATTGTACTCTTTAGAGAAATGAAAAAAGGTCTTCGGTACATCAAAAAGATTATTTCGCTATATTATAACGTGTTAGGTTATTATGTTTTGTATAACTGACATTATTTGTCATTTACAAAGACTATTTTTGGCGAAAGATCTATATTTCAGCCAACAGCAATTTGACTTTATTTAATGGAATGTAGTTTGGCGCATAATTACGCATGTTTTACGTGTGTTAACTCTGGTAAATTTGTAACCGTATAGTTTGCAAACACTTCTAATATTTGCCGTAAAACTTAGCTGTGCACTCGATTATGGAAGATTGGGAAGATTTTGATTGGATGAAAACAAGAGATTTATTTTTCTATCATAATCAGTTATCGAGGTTTTTTTTTTTCTTCAGGTTAACAGCTACATAATTGCAAGTAGTATATATAAAAAAAGGAAATGGTAATGGAAATGAAAATGACATTTTTTTTAATTTTATTCAAACACTTCATTTTTAAAAATCCACTTTTATGTGATTCACATTTATTTTAATGAAAGTTAAAGACTTTTTGTGTGCAAACAATTTATTACATTTTTTTACCGTATTTACTCTGTTGTAATCCGAAGATAGAAAACTGCAGTAGACCTGCGAGAAGACGTATATTACAAAATATAATGCAACGTAGAGAGAAATTGTATTTAAGCTACCAGAACCACACATAGCACCAAGCTGAGAAGCCCGGAGTTCAAGAACTATCAAACGAAAGTGAATAATCCGAACATAATTAATGTTCAATGGTCACTCTCTGCAATCATTGTAATTATCTCTCATTTTAGTAGTGTGGTAACTAGAGAACATTTTAACATTTCTGATTATCATAACGGCCGTATTTTCTTCCCAACCTCTGCTTTAAATATATACTGTAAAAATAGAGTTACTTCTCAATAGCCCGAATTTTGCCTAACCCATAAGATAATATAATAGCTAAATAGCATTCGCATAGTATTCAGCAAATTCGGAAAGATTTTCCCGGTGAAGGTCCATATTAATTTAAAATACAAGGTCGAATTCATAATTTTGTTTGATCAAGGATCATTTGGAGAATGGACCAGCGAAGCGGGTGTAGGCTGCTAGTATTTGTATAAATTTCACTGAAACATGGCCTTTTGGTCTCGCTTTTTGTCGATGTTGCGTTCATTGATGCCGAAGATTTCTCTGAGTGGCATAATTTGAAACCACGTTGAAAAATGTATATCGATTTTACTGTTTCTTAATCGTTTTTAAAATAATTTTCAAGCATAAATATTTTTTAAATCTGACTCTATTGCGTGCAGTTCGACTGGAGAAGATAAACCCATTTGCACTTAAAATAGCATAAATTGTTCAGCGTTTGTTTTTTTGCTAATATTCCAAAAGAAATTATAACTGTGTCAGTTAATGAAGAAATAAACAACAACAACAACAAAAAATATATAGATTAAATATACGTTTAAAAAATCCCTGCCGGCCCGGCCTACAGGCGGAGGTAGATTTCGAAGTTAAGAGTACTAATTTCACAAACAAAAACCAAATCATGACCAGAGTTAAATCCACTTTAACAATTTTATCTGGCCGCTTTTGACGAGTTTTTATTTCATTTTTATATAATAACTGGTTTTATCAGAATCATGTTAGGGCGGTATTTAAAAAAATACTTTTCCATGCTCAACAACTCGAAATTTTCTGGCATAACTCCAGATTCATTTTTAATAGGAAAAACATGAAACTTGTTGACGTGATTTTTGAAGAGATTTATAAGCGACCTGTGTTTTTAATTTCCGTTTATTTAATTAAAACTTGATACATAAACAATTGTTTTCTCAGTATGACAATATTTTTCGTTTCTAACACAATCACTTCGGGAAATTCCGTTCAAAATGCTCACTTTGACATCATTTTTTGAAATATATTCTGCCTCTGTCAAAAAATCGATCATTACGGTACATTATATAATTTCTGAATAAGCGAATCTACCAATTGAATGCGTTTGAGAGCAAAAATGAATTTAAAAATGAGTCAGAAAATAAGCAGTTTGGATTTGAATACTTCCTTTTCCAACACAATACGCTTCGGGAAATTCGGTTCAAAAGGCCCACTTTGACAGCTTGTTTTAAAATATATTCTGCCTCTATCAAAACATTGACCATTACGGTACATTATATAGTTTCTGAGTAAGAAAAGGTACCAATTGGAAGCCTTTGAGAGTAAAAATGAATTGTAAAATGAGTCAGAAAATAAGCAGTTTGGATTTGAATACACCCTTACTAAGATGATTTACCGTCAGATTACCCTCAGATTTTACTCTCAGTAAAAAACTTTATCTATCTATCTATCTATCTATCTATCTATCTATCTATCTATCTATCTATCTATCTATCTATCTATCTATGTATCTATCTATCTATATATATATATCACTTTCTTCTGGACACGATAACTTTCGTAATTCTGCACCAATCCCTTCCAAACTGATACATAAAATCAAAGGGCATAAAATCTCGGTCAAGTTCGTTAATGGGCAAAATCGGACCAAGGGGATGGAAATAGGGAGGGGTTTTGTGAAAACCGAAAACCCCCCATAACTTCTTAATTTTTGTACATATCAAATCAGTTTAAAGTTTTTATTACTTCTAAAAATAGGGCCAAAATTTTATGTATCACAGATTTTTGATAAAGTTAAAAATGGGCTCAAGGGGCGCAAAAAATAGGGTTTTTGGGAGAAAAAAAATTCATAACTTCGTCAATTTTCAAGATATCAATTCCAATTAATTTTATTATAAATCACCTTAATATTATCTAGAACTTTCATATTCACAAGTTTTTGATAGGACAAATTTGTACCGCAAAAAAAATTAAAATCGAAAACAAAAAGGGGGTTTCAAGAAGTAAAAAATCCATAAATCCGTCAATTCAAAAGATATAAAATCCCCATGAATTTATCATATATCTTCTTAATATTGTCTATCTATATAGACAAGTTTTAGTTAGTACCAATTCTTACAGCAAAAACAAATTAAAAATACATAGTGGTTGAAGAAAAAATCATCTAAGTAAGGGTGTATTCAAATCCTAACTGCGTATTTTCTGACTCATTTTACAATTCATTTTTGCTCTCAAAGGCTTCCAATTAGTACGTTTTCTTACTCAGAAATTATATAATGTACCGTAATGGTCGAATTTTTGATAAAGGCAGAATATATTTTTAAAAAATGCTGTTAAAGTGGGCATTTTGAACCGAATTTCCCGAAGCGGATTGTGTTGGAAAAATCATTGCATTAAAGATGCACTCAAATCCAAACTGCTTATTTTCTGACTCATTTTTAAATTCATTTTTGCTCTCAAACGCATTTAATTGGTATATTCGCTTATTCAGAAACTATATAATGTACCGCAATGATCGATTTTTTGATAGAGCCAGAATATGTTTCAAAAAATTCTGTCAAAGTGGGCATTTTGAACGAAATTTTCCGAAGCAATTGTGTTATCACTTTCTTCTGGACACGATAACTTCCGCAATTCTGCTCAAATCTCTTCCAAACTGATACATAAAATCAAGGGACATAAAATCTCGGTCAAGTTCGTTAATGGGCAAAAGCGGACAAAGGGTATGGAAATAGGGAAGGGTTTTGTAAAAACCGAAAAAACCCCATAACTTCTTAATTTTTGTACATATCAAATCAGTTTAAAGTTTTTATTACTTCTAAAAATAGGACCAAAAATTTATGTATCACAGATTTTTGATAAAATTAAAAATGGACTCAAGGGGCGCAAAAAAATAGGGTTTTTGTTGCGAAAAAAATTCCTAACTTCTTCAGTTCTCAAGATATCAAATCCAATTAACTTTATTATACATCTCCTTAATAATATCTACAATTTTTATATTCACAAGTTTTTGATAGTACCCATTCGTACCGCAAGAAAAAAAAAAAAAGAACGAAAACAAAAAAAAAAAGGGGGGGGGGGGTTGAAGAAGAAAAATTTTCATAAATCTGTCAATTCACAAGATATAAAATCTCCATGAATTTATCATATATCTTTTTAATATTGTCTTCAACATTTATACAGACAAGTTTTTGATAGGGCCAATTCTTTAAGCAAAAACAAATTAAAAATACATAGCGGTTGAAGAAAAAAATCATCTTATTAAGGGTGCATTCAAATCCAAACTATTTTCTTACTCATTTTTAAATTCATTTTTGCTCTCAAACGCATCCAATTGCTAGATCCTCTTATTCAGAAACTATATAATGTACAGTATTGATCGATTTTTTGATAGAGGCAGAATATATTTCAAAAAATGATGTCAAAGTGGGCATTTTGAACAGAATTTCCCGAAGCGATTGTGTTAGAAACGAAAAATATTGCCCTACTGAGAAAGTAATTGTTTATTAATCAAGTTTTAATTAATTGAAAGAAAAATAAAAACACAGGTCGCTTATAAATATTTTCAAAAATCACGTCAGCATGTTTCATATTTTTTTTATTAAAAATTAATCTGAAAATATGCCAGAAAATTTCGAGTTGTTGAGTATGGAAAAATATTTTTTTTATATCGCCTATGATTCTCATAAAACCAGCTATTTTATAAAAAGAAATAAAAACTCGTCAAAAGCAGACAGATAAAACTGTTAAAGTGGATTTATATCTAATAATGATTTAGTTTTTGTTGGTGAAATTAGTATACTTAACTTCGAAATCTACCTCTGCCTGTAGGCCGGGCCGGCAGGGATTTTTTTTTCTTCGACCGCTATGTATTTTTAATTTTTTTTTTGCTGTAAGAATTGGTCCTATCCAAAACTTGTCCATATAGATGTTGTAGACAATATTATGAAGATATATGATAAATTCATGGGGATTTTGTATCTTTTGAATTGATGGAGTTATGGATTTTTTTCTTCTTCAAAAGCCCTTTTTGTTTTCGTTTTTGATTTTTTTGCGGTACGAATTGGTCCTATCAAAAACTTTTGAATATAAAAGTTGTAGATAATTTTAAGGAGATTCATGATAAAATTAATTGGATTTGACATCTTGAGAATTGACGAAGTTATGAATTTTTTTCTCCCAAAAACCCTATTTTTGCGCCCCTTGAGCCCATTTTTAACTTTATCAAAAATCTGTGATACATAAATTTTTGGCCCTATTTTTAAAAGTAATAAAAACTTTAAACTGATTCGATATGCACAAAATTTAAGAAGTTATAGGGCTTTTTCGGTTTTCACAAAACCCCTCCCTATTTCCATCCCCTTGGTCCGATTTTGCCCATTAACGAACTCGACCGAGATTTTATGCCCCTTGATTTTATGTATCAGTTTGGAAGAGATTGGTGCAGAATTGTGGAAGTTATCGTGTCCAGAAGAAAGTGATATATATAGATAGATACATTACATAGATAGATATATAAAGTTTTTTACTGACTGTGGTTTTGGGCTCTAGGGGTCATGATCGGTGTAGATCTGCAAAATGTTTTCAGAAATTCCAACATAGGAACGACGCCAATAGGCAGTATTTCATACGAAATCTACGTAACAGTTATTTTATCGAATTCACTGCTTTAGTACTGAAAAAATCCGAATGAAAGAAGCAAAATCTTTTGCAAATTCTTCGGCTGTGAGTGAACCTCTGGTATGCAGCTAATGCAAAATTTCGTCTTTTATTTAATTTCAAAACTTTATTTTTATGTATAAGGTCAACTCCACAGAAAATCATTATGTTTTGGGGAGGAATAAAATTTATAATATGTTTCAATTAAGGGTATGATTGGAAAACTTGATATTTTTATATTCTATAGAAAAATCCTAATAAAAAGGCATTGCAAATTACTGTTTACAAACTATGTTAAGTATCATTATTGTCTTTGTAAAGTCATAATGTTACGTCAGTTACACGTGTAAAGGCCATTTTTTACTTTTTTATTATTCAGAAATTAATTAAACAAGTTACTGTTATAATTTGACATTACTTAGTGTTGTTGCGAACATTAAATCATTTTTTTACTTTCTTCTATCTTTACAAGAAGAAAGTATTGGATTCGTAAAAATTTTCGACTTCCGGTTTTCGACGGATTTAGACGTTTTAGAGATCAGAGATTCCAAAAAACATGTTTTTACAAAATGTCTGTCTGTGACTCTGTGAGTCTGTCTGTCTGTCTGTGTGTATGTGACACAAATTTTGTGGGCGCTCTACCTCAAGAACTAATGCACGAAATTTAATAAAAATTTATATTCAAATAGTCCCTAATATAAATTGGTGCTGATTAGTTTTTGGTGTAAATCGCCCAACAGGTGGCGCTTCTATGCTGCATTTTTCGCGATTTCTGCACTAGCTCTATCTCAAGAACTAATGCACGGATTTTCATAAAACTTCAGATTCAATTAATCCTTGATATGAATTAGTGCTGGTAATGTTTTGGTGCAAATCGCCCAACAGATGGCGCTGCTATGCTGCATTTTGCAGCATTTACACGATTTTCGTAATAGCTCTATCTCAAGAAATAATGCACGGATTTTCATCAAACTTCAGATTCTGTTAGTGCTTGACATGAGTTGACGTTTTGCACCTTTTGGTGTAAATCGCTCAACAGGTGGCGCTGCTATGCAGCATTTTTCTCGATTTCCACAATAGCTCAATGTCCAGAAATAATGCACGGATTTTTATCAAACTTCAGATTCAGTTAGTCCTTGACATGAATTGATGTTTTGTTCCTTTTGGTATAAATCGCTCAACAGGTGGCGCTGCTGTGCTGCATTTTTTGTGAATTCCACAGTAGCTCTAGCTCCAGAACTAATACACGGATTTTCATCAAACTTCAGATTCCGGTATACCTTAATATGAATTAGTGCTGTTTGTGTTTTGGTGCAAATCGCTCAACAGATGGCGCTGCTATGCTGCATTTTTTAGAATTTCCCCTACAGCTCTATCTCAATAACTAATGCACGAATTTTCATCAAACTTCAAATTCAGGTATACTTTTATATGAATAAATTGATATAATTTCCTTTACTATTTAAATGATGTTATTGACGTGATTTATATAGAAGAAAGTTTTGTGATGGCCACAACATACTAGTTTTAACTGAATAGTTTTGAAAATTTTTACACTTCAATGAAGGCAGAAAAAATGTTGGCATAAAGAATTTTGAATTGCAATTTTTGGGACTCAAAGAGAGATTGAAGTAATCTGCAGGTATTTGGGTATTATATCTTAGTAAGAAATTCTTTAAATTGTAAAAATTTGTTCTAGTTTTATTAGTAAATTTTCTACATAGATTTGAAAACAAATTCGATGATAAAATGTTACGTCAGTTACGATGGAGTTGCCCATAATTGATATTATATATATATACATATATATATATTTTTACATTGTTAGAGTCAATCGAAAAATATACATCCTTCTATATATATAAAAAAAGTAACAATTTGGAAATATGCCTAAAGATTTGGAAATGAACCAATGAAAATCTGCGTAGCTACTGCAAAACGCCTGTGATTGGTCAGAGCTTTCTGCCTTTTCTTAGCGGGAACTGTGCTGGGCGAAAACCATAAAAGTTGAGAATTTAGACAAGAGGGCGGGGCAAGGGAAGAATCTTCTGCATTTCGATAAACTTCTGTTTTTTGAGTCGATGGAAAAAGGTGATTTTTACAGAAAGAAGATAAATTCCTTAACTAATGAGAAAGGAGAGGGGGTCATATATGCGTTTGAAATCTAAAAATTGAATGTACAGAAAATAACGGATCGCAAAGCGATCCAGAATGGAAACGCGAAACAATTACGTCTGGGGTTGGCCAGAAAGTAAGGATTGCTCAGCGATTCGGAATCGCGAAGCGATTAGGCGGGGTGTCGGTGACCGTAGCCAGCACTGGGGCACAGCCCCTAGTTTAATATAAAAAAACTGTTAATGCTTTCAATTTAAAAAATCTGGTGTTACCTATGTTCTGCATGTTGGTCAGTATCACTGATACACGGGTTGAATCACCTGCGTAGTTAAAAAAATATATATAGAAAAAATATATGTGAAAGCCAATTTATACTAGTTGAAGTGTAGTGTAAGATTTGATAGGTTTCTTAGAACCTTCAATATTGTATTCATAATAATCTGATAGGAAAAAAAAATTAATATTAGGAACAAACATGTTAGCTTTTGTTTTAAGCTAAATCTTTGATTAAACATTTTACCCCCTCGAATTTTATCCAACTCGAACTGATACAATTTAATTAAACCTTTGTATGACCGTATTTCATATCTATAACAGACCCAAAAGTCAAGTTTACTTACACACTGGAGTTTAAAAGACGATTTTATTTATTGATGTTATCTTAAAACATATTACTTAACACAAATTCTTCAGAGAATTTTCAACAGATGGCGATACTGAGTTAATTTTTACATGCCAAAGTTTTATTTATCATTCGAGCAGTTTCACATCCTTCTGGCTAAAATGAACTTCGTAAATTTTGTCACATTAAAGAGGCCAGAAAAGTCCCAAAATAGATTTTATACCGACTTAAATTTGCGTACTTAACTGTTTTGTTTTAGAAAATTGACAATATTAGTGAAAAGTATGAAACTTTCTGTTTATTGCAGATGTGAAAAAAGTACATTTTAGTCAATAATTTTTCATGTTTATGTTCTACATATTTAAAATTATTTTTTACACGCTTAAAATGTTGTATTCTAACATCTGAATAAATATTTTTTATTTCAAATTGGAGTCGTTGAGTCATAAGGGGTTAAACCGATTCAAAATAATCTACTATATGCATTGTTCTAATCATAATATTGTACTAATGCAAGCCATTCTCTTTCCTTCCAGGAACTAATATTGGACAGAATAACACAGCTTTTAGCAATTGTATTGCAAATAACTACAATAGGGGAAATCAAACTACATCTGTCTAATTTCAAATCGCATAATAGAATTCTGGATTGTCCATGTGATTGCAGTTTCATTCAAGATAGTCAAATGATATAATTTTTATTCAATAATTTTCAATAAGTATTTATTATTGCAGTAACTTAAATATGATATTTCTTAAAATAGTGACTTTATATTTCTGAAAATAATACTGTTTAAAATTTTTGTGAAGAAATGTAATTGTTTGATTAATTAAATCTAAAAGATAATTATACCAAGAGTTTTTCTTTTTTTTAATCCCAGTGAAAGTAATTCAAAATGAACAACTTCCATAGTCACGCTGGCATACACAGAGTAAATGAAGAAGTGTAATGAGTACTGCGACAATCAATTTTCCTATAGAAACAAGTCACAAATTGTAGGTCAAATGTGGCAAGTGAGATCCGTTCGTACTTTAATTAGTTTTATAAATATTCAGATCTTGGTGCAATAGCTGTTGCACTCTTATGCAAAAACGCATGAATACAAAACTTGTTACGATTATATATATTAAATTCAGTAACTCCACGAAAATAATATGACTCCATCTTAAATAGGATGTAATCCTAGAATCATTACCTATCATGGATATCATTGAATTAGTTACGTATGATAGGATTTTATAGAATGAAGAAAACTTAATATCTTTTTAGTTTTTGATTCGATTTTCATAAAAGGAATGACTCGACAAAATTCTGCAACGATTATATACATTAAATTTTAAGCCATTAGGTTGGGTAATTTTTGCTCTGTTATATGCAGGCAGACGGACAGACTGACATATAGACTGACGGACCAAATCACGACTATAGATGCTACATATTTATATAATTACGAAAGCACCTAAATAGAGTGGACATCCTTTCAATCATTCAAAAATGCAGGTAGTCGGTTAAATTAGAATTTGGAATTTCATTGAAAACTTTACCTTAAATAATCTCATGCAAAATTCACACATCTATCAATTCAACATGTTCACTAAGAAATAGATGTTAATTCAGATATAAAACAAAGAGAGTTCAAGGAACTTTTATAATATCAGCAATACATCTTGATGATGTATTTTAAATACTTACGTGTGTCTTTTACCATATTCATTTTACCACAACAATATCAATCCACGAAAATAAAAATTACTTTTCTATGGTTCAAACAAAGCCAATGAAATTCTCTTGATTAAATCCTACAGTCGTTGAAAAAAAAGTAAACACCTCTTACTAAGTCTACAACAAATTATAATAGAAGAAAGTTACTGGTATAAAACGATTGGAAATAATGTTTATTTTCAAATGACGCATGTATATACAATTTCCTTATGAAGCCATTTGCAAATCAAAACCAGATCAAACTTTATTTTTTTTAGTAACAACACCCAATTTTGATAACATATTTTAAATCTTCTGCTAAAACTATGAAATTTCAAGTCACTTGGATGTTAAGTTTTTGAATTATAAACATTCAAAATTTGGAGATTCTAATGTTAAATTACATTTTCATATTTTTATTAATATCTACTGAAATTGTAATCCTTATGTTATAATTTTTTATGTGGTTATAATACAAAAAATCTCAAACACAAATACATTGAATTTATAATTTTAAAAATTTTGTAATATGAATTATGAATATATTGTCGAAAAATAATATGAATTGCAACCTACAATTTTTTTGATAGATTTATATTTATTATGTCTTGCTTTATGGGAATTCTTAATTTCAAAATTTTCTTCCAGGTAGTTTTAGAATTATGATTAAAAAACGTAAAAATGATGCTCAGGAAATCAGAATTTGGGAAAAAATATATTTTACTCACTTTATTTGAACATTAGTGCTGGCATTGCTCATTTTATACTCATTTTGAAATAATTAATTTCTCTCAAATTAATCGTACATATTTGATGAAAATTTGTTTTAAGGCTATTTGAAAGGTGTACAATCTGTTTATGGTGTCAAACGTGGGTACTGCTATTGAAAAAAAAAAGCTGGGGTTCGTTTTGATATGTGGAATGTGGATGCCCTCCTAAGCAAATTTTATGTACATCATTTAAAAGTAATCTTTATTTCCAATCGTTTGGTACCTGTGATTTTCTTCTACAATAATTTGTTGCAGAGTTAGTAGGGGGTGTTTTCGTTTTTCCCCAACGACTGTACTTTATAAAACTAATAATTTTTAGAGAAATGCAAATCTATGACTAAACGTTATTTTAGTTCCGACTAATGCTTGGAATTTTTTTTATTACTGTATGAAGACTTTGAAATAAATATTTTTCATGAAACATTTAATAAGTTTGAAGCTGTTAGTTTACGCTTGAAGTAGGTTCCAATTTATTTTTTAAAGTGTTAAAAGAAAAAAAAATATCGTTGCTATGCATCTAAAAACTTTTATAAAGGTTGCTCGAATTTAATTACATTTTGTTTGAGAATATGCTAAATACTAAGAAAAAACTGTTACATTCAAAATCTAAATTTTGAAAATGTATGAAATCTTTCGATAGAAGAAACTTTAAAACGTTCACGTTAAATCTTTTTTTATGTATACGTGACTAACATACTTTTTTTAATTAAATTAATTTTTTTCGTTGCTTACTAAATTTTAAAAGAATTTATTTTACAGCTGTTAGTCGTTATTAATGACTAATTTTTATATTCCTAGAATTCTTCGGAAAGTTTTAAATATACCTATATAAAAGAAATTATTTTAAAAATATATAATTAAAATAAAAATGTATATGCTATAAGTGATTACAGGAAACATAAAATTTTTAACACTTTTTAATAAATTAGTACAAGTTTCGTGCACACAACCGGCGACATTCTCAAAATCAATAATAATAAAATAAGCTATTTCGCCAAAAAAAAAAAAAAAAAAAAAAAAAAAAAATACTATGATTGTTAATAAAATATTTATCATTAGAAATAAACCACGAAACAAACTAAACGCGATCGAATGGTTTTATTTTAGAAAGGTTGATTGATTGGTTGATTACGAGAGTTACGGTTATCGGTTGCATACCCGGATAAAACAGACTGGGTGCTTAGACGTCCAATTAAAGTGGAATCCGATGAACTTTAAACCCTCACAACTGAATTGGGATTCGAACCCAGTACCTCGCTTTCAGTAACCAGCGCCTTAGCAACTAGACAAGCAAGTGGGCTTTTATAGAATGGGATATGAAAAAAAAATATGGTATTCCGAAATCGAGTGTACAAAATTTTAGAGTTCTACACTCGAATCGTGAAGATACTGGCAGACTAATGATAAACCAATTCAGAATTCTTTTCAAGAATTTTTTTCAAATCTCTCATTTGAAATTTTATATTTTTATGATTATTTTATAACACTAGGGGGCTCGGCCCCCTACGAGCTACGCTCGCCAACCCCCGCCCGGACACCGCAGACTCTAAATGCACGCTAATTTGATCGGCTTTAAAAAGATTTCGAAAGATTGAATTATAATGTAAAAAGCAGTGGCGATCTCCCTATAAACGAATTTCTATTCATTTGTCTTTGATTGGGGAATTTTAACGCCAAATCCGCTGCGGTACTGCTTGATTATCTCGTCGACCAATTTCGCCAAATTATATAAATCGCCAAACCACTCGCCAAATTATACAAATTGACATATATTTTCATTTTAAATAACAATAGAACAAATAAATTCGTACAAAATTAATAAAAATACAAATAAAACGTCGAATAAAAATAACTTGATGACGTAGATACGTGTAACAACATTTCAAAATAAGCTAATATAAAAGGAATTAAGTAAACAGAGTCTTTGTCTCCTGGTATTTTTTAACAAAGCGACAAGAAAGTTCTTTTAAATGACACATTTTAAATAAATCGTTTTTTATCTAACGTAATTTTTACCAAGCTATTTTTTTCTCTTTTAAATATTCACATGAAGATACTTTTGTTAGAAATGAAATATTATTTGCGCTTTCATAACAAAAATAGTTGAAAAGATCCTCTCAAAATATTAAATAAATGTCTAGCGCAATTTCTAAATTTAAACTTTTTTGCAATATTATTTTGTGTTCATTTTATGTAATAACTATAATGTGACGTAAATATGACGTAATTTCTCCTACGACTTCTAACGCATGTTAATGAACTTATTATTTTACAATATCCTTTCTCTTTTAAAATTCCCGTGTGTACTTTTTATGACATAATTTTTAATAAATTCCTGCTTTTTTATACGTAATTATTTAATTTTAATTTGAAAGTTTTTTTCCTGTTTCTAATAGTCACGTGTAAATAAATTTTTAATTTGAAGCAAATATTATTGCTTGCGCTTTTTATACAGTTGGCAACAGTTTAAATTAGTACAATTTTCTGAAATCTGTAAAAAATATCTCTAGAAATGCTGAAAATTTGAATTTAAAATAGAAATAAAACCTGAAAAAATGAGTCAAAATAAAAAAATTAATGCAATCTGCACTCCGGCAAATTCTAACGCATAAAATGATCTAAAAATGATTACACTGCCATGTATAGTTTTTGCTGCTATAAAACTTTTTTAGTGGAACGATTTTGTCCAACTTTAGCATTAAATATCTCTTAAAATAATTCTTCGATTTAAAAACTGTCTGCATCAGCATGTTTATCAAACATTTCTGTATAAAACTACCGATTTTCATATATTTGTGTGCATTATTTTTCTTAATATTAACGAAGAAAGACCTCCGGTCACAAAAAATTCAAAACCGGCGGCGGCGGTGACAGCGGTAGTTACCTTTTTTTAGAATAGAGAGATTTCTAATTATTTTTATCTCTCTATTCTAAAAAAAAGTAACTACCACTGTCACCCCCGCCGCCGCCGCCGCCAGTTTTGATTTTTTTGTGAACGGAGGCCTTTCTTCGTTAATATTAACAAAAATAATGCATACAAAAATATGAAAATCGGTGGTTTTATACAGAAATGTTTGATAAACACGCTGATGCAGACAGTTTTCAAATCGAAGAATTATTTTAAGAGTTATTTAATGCTAAAGTTGGACAAAATCGTTCCACTAAAAAAGTTTTATAGCAGCAAAAACAGTGTAATAAAACATGGCAGTGTAATAATTTTTAGATCCTTTTATGCGTTAGAATTTGCCGGAGTGCAGATTGCATTAATTTTTTTATTTTGACTCATTTTTTCAGGTTCTATTTCTATTTTAAATTCAAATTTTCAGCATTTCTAGAGATATTTTCTACAGATTTCAGAAAATTGTACTAATTTAAACTGTTGCCAACTGTATAAAAAGCGCAAGCAATAATGTTTGCTTCAAATTAAAAATTTATTTACACGTGACTATTATAAACAGGAAAAAAACTTTCAAATTAGAATTAAATAATTACGTATAAAAAGCAGGAACTTATTAAAAATTACGTCATAAAAAGTATACACGTGAATTTTAAAAGAGAAAGAATATTGTAAAATAATAAATTCATTAACATGCGTTAGAAGTCTTAGGAGAAATTACGTCATATTTACGTCACATTATAGTTATTACATAAAATGAACACAAAATAATATTGCAAAAAAGTTTAAATTTAGAAATTGCGCTAGACATTTATTTGATATTTTGAGAATTAATTTAAAATGTCTCATTTAAAAGAACTTTCTTTTCGCTTTGTTAAAAAATACCAGGAGGACAAAGACTCTCTTTACTTAATTCCTTTTATATTAGCTTATTTTGAATGTTGTTACACGTGTATACGTCATCAAGTTATTTTTATTTCGACGTTTTATTTGTGTTTTTATTAATGTTGTACGAATTTATTTGTTCTTTCGCTATTTAAAATAAAAATTATATCAATTTGTATAATTTGGCGAGTGGTTTGGCGATTTATATAATTTGGCAAAATTGGTCGAAAGGATAATCAAGTAGTACCGCAGCGGATTTGGCGTTAAAATTCCCCAATCAAAGAGAAATGAATAGAAATTCGTTTATAGGGAGATCGCCACTGTTTTTTAAATTATATTTCAATCTTTCGAAATCTTTTTAAAGCCGATCAAATTAGCGTGCATTTAGAGTCTCCGGTGTCTGGACGGGGGTTGGCGAGCGTAGCTCGTAGGGGGCCGAGCCCCCTAGTTTAAAAAAAAGAAAACGAAATATTTAGATATTTTTGGCGAAAATAAATTATCTTATTATTACTGATATTGAGAACGTCACCGGTAATGTGTGAGAAACTAGTAGGTTTGTTAATTGAAAAGTTTTAAAGACTTTATTTTTACTGCAATCCCTTTTAGCACACAAGCACTCACACACCTACACACACACACACATATATATATATATATTATCTATTCTAAAAAAAAGTAACTACCGCTGTCACCGCCGCCGGTTTTGAATTTTTTGTGACCGGAGGTCTTTTTCGTTAATATTAAGAAAAATAATGCATACAAAAATATGAAAATCGGTAGTATTATACAGAAATGTTTGATAAACACGCTGATGCAGACAGTTTTCAAATCGAAGAATTATTTAAATAGATATTTAATGCCAAAGTTAGACAAAATCGTTCGACTAAAAAAGTTTTATAGGAGCAAAAACTATACATCGGAATTTAATAATTTTTAGATCATTTTATACGTTATAACTTCCCGGTGTGCAGAATTCATTAATTTTTTTTAATTTGACTCATTTTTCGAGGTTTCATTTCTATTTTAAATTCAAATTTTCAGCATTTAGAGAGATATTTTTTTACTTATTTTGGAAAATTGTACTAATTTAACCTGTTGCCAACTGTATAAACAACGGAAACAATAATGTTTGTTTCAAATTAAAAATTTGTTTACACTTGACTATCATAAACAGAAAATATACTTTCAAATTAAAATTAAATAATTGCGTATAAAAAGCAGGAACCTATTGAAGATTACTTCATAAAAAGTATATACGTGAATTTTAAAAGAGGAAGTATATTGTAAAATAATAAATTCATTAACATGCGTTAGAAGTCTTAAATAGGAGAAATTACGTCATATTTACGTCACATTACAGTTATTACATAAAATGAACACAAAATATTGAAAAAGAAAATAAATTAAGAAATTGCGCTAGACAATTTTGAGAGGATCTTTTCAACTATTTTTGTTAGGAAAGCGCAAATAATATTTAATTTCTAACAAAAATATTTTCTCGTGAATATTTAAAAGAGAAAGAATAGCTTGGTCAAAATTACGTCAGATTAAAAAGGATTAATTTAAAATGTCTCATTTAAAAAAACTTTCTTTTCGCTTTGATAAAAAATGCCAAGAGACAAAGACTGTTTACTTAATTCCTTTTATATTAGCTTATTTTGAAATGTTGTTACACGTGTCTACGTCATCAAATTATTTTTATTTCGACGTTTTATTTGTTTTTTATTAATGATGTACTAATTTATTTGTTCTTTTGTTATTTAAAATAAAAATTATGTCAATTTGTATAATTTGGCGAGTGGTTTGGCGATTTATATAATTTGGCGAAATTGGTCGACGGGATAATCAAGTAGTACCGCAGCGGATTTGGCGTTAAAATTCCCCAATCAAAGAGAAATGAATAGAAGTCCGTTTATAGGGAGATCGCCACTGTTTTTTAAATTATAATTCAATCTTTCGAAATCTTTTTAAAGCCGATCAAATTGGAGTGAATTTAGAGTCTGCGGTGTCTGAACGGGGGTTGGCGAGCGTAGCTCGTAGGGGGCCGAGCCCCCTAGTATATATATATATATATATATATATATATATATATATATAGGGGAGAGTGGCTCACCTTGGCATACTTTTTTTCTTTCTTTTTTCTTTTTTTATATCGATCAATTGTCCAAATTGTACCTGGTATTCATTCTTTTAACCTTTGCCTACATTATTAAATAGCTTTTGATTTTATATCCGTCATAGAAAAATTAATATATATATATATTTATTAAACTTGTTCATTGTCCCAAGGTGTCCCTCCAGGTAGGTCACCTTGGGACAGTTAAAAATTGATGTAAAAAGTTCAATAGTTGAATTACAATATACATGGAATTGTTTGTTCAGGAAAATAAATTTATTTAAACTTATAAAGATAAGTACTGTAAATTTTATAAATTTTAGGGATGCGGTACACATTCGCTAATCGGCCTGGTCCTCCTTTCCATCTTTTTTTTTCAGGCTTCCAATTTGAAGGAATGTTCTTTTATTTGCTAAAGCCTATTCATAAGGAAGGGTACGCGCATCCTTAATTCCATAGTGATATTTCGAAACTTGTAAAATATAGTCTACCAACTTTCCTTCCTCGTCTTTGGTGAATATTTTTCAACTTTGTATCTTTAATATATACTTGAAGTTAATATTTTGCTGTTCACTTTTTTAAAAGTATAAATATGACGATTCAGAGTGGAATTACTAACATTGCAGATTACAGCTCATGAAAGACATTTCACCTGATAAAATTTTTGAAGCAGCTTTCAGAATATTGTCAGTTCGAATTTCTGCATTTTTTTTTTTAATATTCTAAATTTCTAATCCTTGTTATTGTTAAGCCTAATGAGTTCCCAAAGGAAGAAATAATAACTATTAATAAATATATGTTGTGTAGATTAAATAAAAAATGTTTTAAGCCAAGCAAAATCTTTTTATTAAAATATTTCGAATAAAAGTTAGCTAGGCAAATCTTGTGTCCCAGGGCGCCCCAACTTCCATTTGTCCCAAGGATCCCCACCTCCACCTGTCCCGAGGTACACCATATACCCAGTATGAAGTTTTAGAATGTCATGCTGTTAGACTTAGCATTAGAACTATTACTATACTTCTGTTTTATAGGGAAAGCTTTAAATTTCATTATTAACCATTTGGAAAAATGGTTATTGTTCTCGTCAGGGTAGGAAATCAAACGCATATCTGAAGGTTTTTATTGGTTTAATCCGCATTTTATTCGTTTCAAGATTGGTCTATACAGTAATATGTATTTCCGTTTACTTTTAACAGAGATGGATACCTTCTGTTGCCACTATGAAAAAAAAGTAATAAAAACTACAAAAAAAATTAATAACTAGAAACAAATTGAGTTACAGCTTTCTAACAAACTGCATTTAAAAGTACATTTTTTTCTCTATCCGACGGTGTAAAAAGTAATATTGTCGGATGTTTAGAAGTTTAAGAATGAAACTTCATTTAAAATTCTAGTCAGATTTCTTGGAAATCTGACAATGGAAAAGCCTTTTCCCGAACAGCCAATGAAATGCTTGGATAATAAGCAAATTTCAGGTGGATAATAACTAATGAAAATGAAAGAAAATGAATAACAATTTCTGCCAAAGGAATAATTTTAATTTGTAAGATTTTCACGTGCAAAAGAAAAGTGGAATAAGCCAATAATAAAAAAAAGGTAAATAGGACAGGAATGAATACACATAAATATTTCACAACAAATACTAGTCACAGGCGATTTTTGTCGCTTGGAATTTTTACGTGTAATAACACTATTAATGTTTAATTCATGGCGTACGTAATGTATGATCAACTCCGTGCGATGTTTTATGTCTTAAATTTTAGTCTTTGAAAAATTCCTTTTCCAAATGGTCGTTGTAATTTGTTAAATTGCTCTTTTTTTTATTATTTTTTATTTCAAAATATTTTCAATCGAATTCCCCTTTGCAACTTATCGAACTTTTACATGAAAGTTACTTCACATGGGTGAAAAATAAAAATCCTAATAAATCGCCCGGTGGCGTGGTCAGTAAGCGGAGGCTACTGTCAACCTGAGGGTCCAGGTTCGAGTCCCTGGGTAAGACATGGATGTAATTGTGAATGTGTTTTCAAAGTAATATAAATATATGTAATGTAGAGAAATAAAATTGTTACTTTTGGTTTGTGTTACGATTTCTGTGTATAAATAAGAATCATTCGAGGCGACAGCCATTGTTGCTATTGGCCTCAAAGCAATCGCCACTACGGTGGATTTCAAATCCTAATAAATTCTTGACTGCTTCATCAATGGAATCAAAACATGTTTGAATGTCAGATTGTGTCGCAATTTATGTGTATCTGCAAGAGTTAAGAGTTAATTTAAAATTTAAGGCAAACAATAAAGCTGTACCAAGGTGTACCGTGTCCCAAGGTCAGTCACTCTCCCCTGTTCCAACAAAAAGTTTAATTAATTTATCAATTTTTCCATTTTCAATTCAAAATGAAATCTTTATAACAAAATATTTTTTAAACTATATGTAGTTCTCGGAATTTCATTCCCACGAAAAAAACGTGTATCAAAATGGATTAATTATAATATAGCTACAAATTACTTCCAATGACATTATTGAAAGTACAACTTTAAACAAATGTGCTGTATTTATTTTAATGCTTATCTAAAAAAATATTGAAATTCAATTTCAGAAATATTTTTGTTTATTTTCTATTACTATTAATATTGTCTTCGAAGTTAAAAAGTTTCGAGTACTTGTCAGGTAACACTAAGAATAACAAATATTCATTTACTGCAAAATAATTGGACCTTATTATTAAAGTGAACGAGCGAAGCTCTTATGTGACCACTCCAATGACTCTACACCTCCTAAACTGTTCGGTCGATGTCCATATAATTTAGCACAGTGATAGATCCTACGGTTGTTATGGTTAGAGTAAAACAAAAATTGTGTCCTTGAAGCAATATTAGAGTACTTAAATGCGTTAGTGGTATTATAGGCTTTACAATATTCGCCCTCCATTTTTCCTTATAACCCCAAACACTCTATTTTTCATAGAATGGACCAGGGGATTAAGGGGTCTTGTACCTTTTAAACGCGACGAAATTTAACGAAAAACTTCAGAGATTTGAATTAGTCTATCTTCAAAACCTTTTTATGTAGAAACACGAAATTTTGGATATTGATTAAACAGATTGTGCTTTGTAATATGTTGTCACTAGAAATTTATTAGCCTTTTACAGAATTTATGTATTGTTGAAATAAAAATCTCTCTCTCTTTTTTTTTTTTTTTTTACTCCAGAAGTCATTGCGCGCATGATATCTTGAGAAAGTATGTATGGATTGTCGGTAAAGATGCTAAACATATATGTGTGTTTAAAATGAACTACTCTTAGGCCAAAATTATTTCATTAAATATATAAAAAATATAATATATAATATATATATATATATATATATATATAAGCAAAACACACTTTTAAATGTAAATAAAGTGGGAGAAACCCTTATGGATAAACTCTTAACTCATCAAGAGACTCTTGCCACAGAAGACACTAATAATTATCAACTAAGTTTATAGAATCCTTTTAAATTATGTTTTTAGAATTTAGCAACATTTAATAATTATGTCGATTGCCTATATGCCATCGATTACGTTGATATAAACCTTTTAAATTATGTTTTCAGAATTTAGCAATGTTTAATGATTAAGTCGATTGTCTACATGCAATTGATAAATTTATTAATTTATTGTATTAATTATTGTAATTGGAAATAGATGATGATTTGTAATTATATTATGTCTCTCTCTCTATATATATATGTATGTATATATGTATATTTAATGAATAAAAATGGTCATAACTAAAAATATTACAATTGTAAGTACTTAAAAGTAGTTCATTTTAAACACACATACTTGTTTGGTATCTTTACCAAATTTCATGACAATCCATACATACTTTCTCAAGGTATAATGCGCACAATGACTACTGGAGTAAAAAAGAGAGCTATTTTCATTTCAACAATACACTAAGTCTGTAAAAATCTAATAAATTTCTAATGATAGCATATTACAAAGCACAATCTGTTTAATCAATATCCAAAATTTCATGTTTATACATAAAAAGGTTTTGAAGATAGGCTAATTCAAACTTTGAAGTCTTTCGTTAATTTTTGACGCGATTAAAAGGTACTAGACCCCTTAAGTACAGATTCAGGAATAGTGTGTCATTCTTTTACAATGGCTACTTCTAGTTCATTTGCAGATAAAAACTGTTTATAACTATCATAAACTTGCGACTTAATACGCCCCAAAGAATTTCCATAGGGTTCACGTCTGGACTTCGACTTGGTTATGACAAAACATGAATTGTTTCTTTTTTAAACCATTGCTAGTTGGATTTAGACACATAGCAAGAAGCATTGTCCTGCTTAAACAACCAGTTAGCACCACCTAAAACAGGTCCAAACGGTATCAAGTGATCATATAACATAGCCTGATATTGCGAAAGCAGCGAAACAGCACCGAAAACTGGCGATATGAAGCAATTAAAATAATAAAACTTTGTAAAAAATCACCATAAAATAAAAACAATACAGGACGCGTTTCGAGCTAAAAATATAACAGCTCGTCAACAGCTACAGTAAACACGTGCCCGTAAGCGTGTCCCTTCCACAGACAGAATAGAACTACACTTCCTGAACCGTTAATAAAGATCAGCAGTTGAAAAAAAAATATATATAAATAATATCATCCAACATAATTATATCAAGCACATTGTTATATCTTAACTTATAAGATTATCTAAATCTCATTACACCAATAATAAATCATGAATGTATTCAATAATATATATATTTCATGATAAACAAACTGGGTTTTTTTTATACTTGATTAGGAATTAAAGTTTTATATAAACGAAAATTATCATTAATTCAAAGAAGCTGGCATTACCCAAAGCATCATGCAGAAATATTACATTTTACTGACAGAAATTTGAAGGGAATGATGCGTTAGAAAAACATAACAAACGAAAGAAAAGAATTATTGCACTTAAAACATGTACAGAGGCCTTGATATAATTTATTTATCTGGTGTTTATTATGAATCAGCTAATTAAGTATGAATGATTGCTTAAATTACTGTACTCTAAGATTTACGGTGTTTTAACACCTAGATTGGCTTTATTAAAATTAAATACCGTTCCGTAATGTATTAAAGAGATTTTTATGAGAAAATAAAATCAAATTTTAAAGCAATTTTTTGTCGAAGTTAATAATTTAAATAACTCACAGTTTTAATATTTAAAATTTTTATTTTAATTTAGGAGGCTATATTGTGTTTCCATTTGCAAGAAATGAAAATTAAGATTTGGTAAAATTTTGATCATTTCTTAAACTTCTACACTATCAGAACATTAAAAAGTGACGTGGGCCAACTTTCCCCGCAATCGGGGGAGGTTGGCCCAAGCGACTTGGTGTCAATTTGGGCTTCAAAACTAATACATATAGTTAATATTTTCAAGTTTTACTATTGTGACTTCTTCCTAAAAGTACACTGATAGTGCTAACATAAAAAGAAATTTAAAATGTTGAATTGTAACTTTTTAAAAATTCTTAGAAGAAAAGCGGCCAACTAGCCCCGATCTACCCTATTTACTAAATGTATTTGAAGTTAAAGACAGTTATTAGGTTTGAGATATTTCAATTCCAAGAAATCATTCAGAGAAAAAATAATTTATTTTGTAAATATGACGTAACTTTTAGTATGACGTTAAACAAACCCTAAGCAATCAGTTCTTTTCTTTTATTTACTATTTCGTTTGTACATTACAGATACACTGGTGTACAAAACTTAAGGACCACTGTTATTTTCAACGATTGCAGTTAGAAATAGATCATCAGCAGCACGTGTAAATTTGCATCAATGCGGGATGTACTCTGTTTTGTGAAACTTATGCATATTTTGTACTTCCGCTTTTGTCGATCACGTGACAGCAGATATGAGATTTTAGGCAATCGGCGGGTGCTGTGAATTGTCATTCAATGTAAAAAATTGAAGGAGATGGAGCGAAGCTTGAACATTGAAATTTTGAACATTTCTCCAAGGCACCATTTAGATGATGCTACTCGTGGTAGAATAATCGGAAAGTTGGAAGACGGACGCAAAATGAGAGATGTTGCCCGTGAATTTAACATCGCGCATAATGTTGTTTCTAGGTTATGGGTAGCATTCCAAAAAAGCGGAATATGTACTTGGCGCACGGGAGGAGGTCGGTCTAGTAGTACGACTCCCAAGAAGCTTCCTATATGTTATTTCGGCAAAAAGGAACCGACGTAGCACAGCTGGTCAATTAGCAAATTAACTTTATGCTGCCACAGGAACTACAATATCGCGGAAAACTCTTGCAAAATGTTTGAAAAAGCGTGGGCTATACGCCCGAAGACCTGTTGTGTGTATTCCACTCTCGAGACGCCAACGTATCGCCTGTTTGCAGTGGTACCGTATGCATCGCAATTTTGCTGATGGCGACTGGCCTACCGAGCTCTTCTAAGAAGAGAGTAGATTCAGTCTATCGTCTGATTGTAGGCGTAAACTGATATGGCGCGAGGTTGGTAGTGCTTACTGTCACGAAAATATTCTAGAAATAGATCGATATGCTACTTCAAGTATTGTGTGGTGTAGGCAGGCACCATGTTCAATGGGCGCACGTATCTCTATGTGCTTGACCAAGGGTCCATGACAAGTAGACGGTACATTGAACACGTCCTGCTACCACATGTTCGACTTTTTCGAGGTGCTGTCGGAGAAAAGTTTCGTTTTATGGACAATAACGCACCTTGTCATCGCACACAGTCTGTACAAGATTGTCTTGAGGCTGAGGATATCCATCGCATAGAATGTTCAGCAAGGTTTCCTGACCTGAATCCCATTGAAAATGAATGAGATGACTTGGGGAGGCGTATTGCTGCTCGACAATTTCCTCCCACAAACAAGGAAACCCTCATCCGTGCAGTGAAGGAATAATGGAGAAACTAGCCTCAACAGCTACTGAATCCTGTTGTTCAGAGTATGCCACGTCACTTGAAAGTTATTTCGCATTTCAAGGTGGCCACATCCCTTATTGATATGGCAGTGACGATTGTTAATTGTGAGTATTTTGCTTTCTTTTTACAGTCATGTTTTCGGACGATATTCACGTTTCAGAAAAAGAACCCCTGCTAATACACCGTATACATCCTTTCAACAAAATTTTTATATTAAATCCTGTGTAACATTTTGTAAATATTATTGTTTGCTTCTTGACCCACAATCTCATGTAGATTCTCATTTGCATGTACATTTCTTCTTGGTCCATAAATTTTGTCCACCAGTGTATGTTGTATAGTTCTACCTTATCGCTAAGAGTTTTATTTCTTTGGATGTAGTGGTAACATTTTCCGCTATTTATGTATAGGAATTGAAACATAGTTTTTTTTGGGGATCAGTTCTTAGCCTTTTAAACAAAATTTTATGGCTGACGTCACGTATAAAAGCGTCTAGAAAAGGACCTCACTTTCATGTTTTCATCGTAGATTTTATTTGTATGGATGAAAATGAAATTTTACATTTACTAATGATGTTTTATTACCAGCAGAGGCTATGAAGCAAAAATATTATATCCACACCATATGAAAAAAAACTTCACTAAATAATATACAACTGTTGGTTTGTTTGTTTTTCCGCTTTTCCAGGGGATTCGTATTGTTTTCTGTCACATTGGCCTAAATAAGCTGAGGGATTTTACTGTCATTGCGTCATCGTTATTTCTTGTTGTATTTATTTAAATATTTTTTTGGAAACGAATCCTCAGAGCTGTGTTATTGTGATTGCCGTGTTTCTTGTATATTGCATTTTCATTTATTTTACTCGAAAGGCTTCATAGATAAAATAGTTTGTTATCAAAATTGCTCGTTATTAATCAGTTTTCGTTGTTTTGACAAAAGAATTCTAAAATAAATTACAACAATACATTGCAAAAACAATACACATTTCAATAACAATGAAAAATACTGGTTTGACTACTATTTTTATAGCTTTTGACAAGCAACAACTTTATCAGAGCTATTGCGGATATATGCGTAGTTGCTATCAATATGTTAATGTTCATTTCAAATTTAGAAGTTACCAATGTGGTGCTTAACGTGATGAAATTAATGCTTTCAAGTTCAGCTCATTTTTTTTGTATTATTTATTATTTTTTATACTATGTCCTTAATATTTCCTGCTGTACAATTTAGTTTTCATCATATCCAAATAGTTTATTTTGAAACTTTTGAAGGCACAAAAAGTGTCATTTCCAGGCAAGCATTTCTTTCTCAAATTAAGGTAGGTTTTTTTTAAATATTTTTTTATTGCAACTGTCGTAAACTTTTTCTTATAGCTATATATGTAGAATTTAATTAAAAGATACCTATGGTACAATCGTGGAAAAAAAAAAAGTAAACACCCCCTACAAACTCCTCAACAAATTATCTTAGAAGAAAGTTACTGGTACCGAACGATTGGAAATAAAGTCTACTTTTAAATTATGTACATAAAATTTGCTTAGGGGGCCATCTACACATTAAATCGAACCCAAACTTCATTTTTTCAATGGCAATGACCAATTTTAACATAATATTTCAAATCTTCGATTCAAACTATACCTAGAAACGAAATTTCAAGTCATTTGAACAATAAGTTTTTGAATTATAAACATTCAAAATTTAGTGTTTCTAATGTTAAATTACATTTTCATATTTTTATTTATATCTCCTGAAATTATACTCCTAATGTGCAAAATTTTTGTGTAGGAATAATACTAATATACCCAAACATACATACCTTGAATTTGCAATTTTTATAATTTTATGATATGAATTAGGAATTATGAAATTAATATTCGAAAAAATTATGTATTGCAACCTACAATTTTTTTGATGGATTTAGGTTTATTAAGTCCTGCTTTACGGAAATCCAAAATTTAATATTTTTCTTCCAATAGTTTTCAAATTATTCTTAAAAAATGGAAAAATGATGATTTAAGGGGCCGTCTGTGGTAGATGGGACTAGATATTTTGAAATTTCTTATGTTATCCTGTAATCTAGTAGTTTTCAATGACTGCTTGAATGGCGCTTAAGATGCCTTGATCAAGAAAAGGGCTCTCTCGGTCAACAATCGCGTGGCGAACTTTAATTTGGATACAGCCCCTAAAATAAGCTCGTTTTAAAATAATTAATTTCTCGGAAACTTATCGTATGGATTGCATAAAAAATTATATTTAGGCTAATTGAAGGGTGTAGAGTTAATTTATGCTATCAGAATTGTGTACTGCTATTGAAAAATCAAAGTTATAATTCGTTTTGATATGTAGAAGGCCCCCTAAGCAAATTTTATATACATCATTTAAAAGTATACATTATTTCCAATCGTTCGTTACCAGTAACTTTCTTCTAAGGTAATTTGTTGAGGAGTTAGTAGGGGAAGTTTACTTTTTTTTTTCCCACGACTGTACATAAGGACCATGAAGAATAGTTTATAGTTATTTAATTTAGCTTAAAGGAGAGAAGACAGTTGTTATTTGCTCCAGAGATTTAATGTGACCAGTCTCCGGCAGAGGTGCCAATTATTAATTAAAATAAAGAAGTTTGAAACCTGTTATTTGAACTATTTACAAAAACATAAGAATAAATTAATTTTGTATCAAATATCCTTAAAATTTAAGTTGTTCTACTAGTGTCTAGAACTACTTGGCCAGTTACTGGTTCATAAATATCAGTTATTGGATATCTGAATTATTAATAATTTAAAATCTGAAAAAAGGGATGCGTGCATCAGTAGTAAGATATCATATATAAAAAATATTTTAAATTTCGTTTATAATAAAGATTAAACATTTTAAAGCATAAATCCATTGAAACAAAAAATCTTTTTTTTTCTTTTTACGATGATATTGAGGCAAGGAAATCAGATTGACTATTATCACAGAAACAGCGTGTCTACTTTAACCATTTATCTACTGACGATACTTTTAAGTGCCATTAAAATAACTTCTTATAAAATTCATTTATAAATCGATCAGTAGTAATACAGCTTAGAATGAGTTATAGATGCTTTACTTTATCTTTTTCAAAAGCATTATTTTTTATACACACAAAAAATATATTTTTTTAAAAGGTTATTTCATTTGCCTTTGCATCTTTCCCGCTTTCTTGGTTTTGGGAGGGGGGGGGGGGGAGATTTTCAATTCCGAAATATTTCTATGTTGCTATTGTAAGAACATTATATTTGTACATTTCCTAATTTTACAAAATACTAAGTAAAATATTTAAAATAAAAGATTTGAGTGGGGTTATAAATAATGCACAAAACACCTATGAATTTAATGAATCCGTCTAAATCCTTCAATCCTTCTAAAATGCATTAAATGATTGTGTAAATCTTCTAATGTAGTCTCAAAAATTGTCGAAAAATGCTTTAGAAGATGAAATTTTCAGGAATTCATAATTCAGTACATAAAGGGTTACAACTGGATGTTCAGAATTCGAATCCAGCCGATTCTTATTTACACATTTATTTTAGTGTTCAGAGCGTCAGGTGGAATAAGTCCATATTTTTCTTGTTGCAAAGGCCTGATTTTTATGGTGGTCCAGTTTCATATTGACGACGATCTACAAATCATATATTTGTCTTTATATCTTTCTTTTTTTGTCCTTGTGGGTTCTAAATTTCACAAAAACTGACTCATTTTCAATGAATTTTTAGTTAGGCTTTAAGGTAAACAATAAAAATTTCGCATCGTACACAGGTTTTCAAATTTGCGCGACATTCGTAACACTGCGATTTAAAGTAGATGCGGATAATAATAAGTGATTAGTCCAAAAAACTCCACTGTCTCGAAAACGATGCTAGGAATAAAGAAGAGATATAGAAGAAAACATATAGAAGACATATAGAAGAAAATAGGGTAATGCCGCTCGCTTAAGGGAAAACATGAATATCTAGTCAAATTTACATAAAAAATCAATATTTTATTAATGCAGTATAAGTCCAAAGCATAAGGAACAGTTTGCAATCAACTAATTTTCATAAAAGTTTTAGGAAATTTTTTTGTTGTTGTTTTATGTAATTAACCATCGATTGAGCGGTGATGTCCGACATGGTAGGGTAATGGTGCTCAAAATTCGAATACAACATTTAAGTACGAGAAAAGTCACATATGTAGTTGTGTGTACTATTTACAACACAGCAGACTTTATGCGACCACTTTCCATGTATTGTGCAGAAAAACCACGACACAACATGCCGGAAAATGTTAAAGAGCTAAGCATTTGTTTGTGGTTATTATCCTGTAGTACTTCTGAACAGTGTTGCCAGTGGGCTACTTTTTTTTAAAATTCAGGTTATTTTATCCTCAAAACTTTTAATGAAATCGTAAAATTCGCCTTGTTTAATGACATATTAATAAAGGCGAAAACAAGGGGAATTTTACCGTTTTAAAAAAAGTGGTGTTGAACAAGAAATTTGAACTTTTAAAAAGTAGCACACTGGAAAACTGCTTCTGGAATTCCACATGAGCGCCATTACCCTTCATAGTCATGTTCGATTTTAATGCATTATATTTAGCGTAACAACGCACTACAAAAATAAATAAAATCATGAACGTACAGCTAAATATATATATTTTGAGACATAATGAGTGAATTAATATTTGAAAATAAGAATGTACACTTACCTTCAAGTTAGATGTTGTAGAATTTTTATAACAAAACAACGGCAAAGTAATAACGCGAGGGCACAAAAATACTTTCCTTCCGACGATCCTTACTGGGCACTTTCGATGAAGTTCGCTAGGTGCCGGTACCGATCGCACATTTTCAATTCTATTCTATTTAGAGATATTTGAGTGAGCGGGATTACCCACTGAGTGGCTTTACCCTACTTTCCCGTAACGTAGTGCCTACCGGTTGCGAGTGAAGAAACTGAAGAAGTAGTTACAAGAAAGGAAACTTTTTGTTCGTTTACATATGTAAAGGGCTTAATTACTGCCGGTGTAAACTTCCACCTGTTTAAACGAATGGAAATTCTTGCCTTTTCTATGACAGAAATTCTGCATGAATAAGGCGCTTAGATAAGGAGAAAATTTCTATTCAAATTTACTATGTCGAAATTTGCCATGGCTGTAAAAAAATTCACAAACATTGACAGGAGGATTTGTTATGTAGTCCTTATATGCCAGAAACGCAAGTCCTGTCTACAACGGGAGCAAAATACCACCACTGAAAACGAATAGATATTTTGCCTTAATTATGAGATAATTTTTGCATGAAAAACACTTTTAAATAAGAGGAAATTTCTATTTAAATTTACTGGTGGAACTTTGCCCTGGCGGTAATCACACCCTGCGGAATCGTTAGCAAAGGAAACTTTATCTTTTTGAGACCTTTACCTATTCCTCTTTAATCACAGTTCCATGGTGTAAAATTACTTTTACTAAAGCACGCCATTTGGGGATCAATATGCGAATCTGAGTACAATAAGGTAAGAAACAAAATAATTTTTCTTCCTTAGTAATTTTGTCTTTTGAAATATTGCAACATTTGTGATGTAACATTCTAATAACGTTAACCTCTTCAAGGGCAAGTAATTGCACCTCAGTAATGCTGAAATCACACCAGAATTTTCGACATTATTTTATTTGAAACTAAGGAAATGTAGTTTTACATCCTTTATGTTTTCTGCACAAAAATTATAAAAGTAAAATTTTGTTAAAACATTCTGGTATATATCTCTATTAAAGTTATGTGCTATATAAGATCCCACTACCCTTCCAGAGATTAAAATCTTTGGGTGCATACAATTACTAGTTACGTTAAACAGTTTAACAAAAATGTTGTTTTAAAAACATTTTAACATATGAAAAATAGCAGAGATGGAACGTGGAAAAGAATATTTCCGTCAAATGTTTGTATAAAGAATTAAATGTATCAATTTACCGTATTACAAGACTGTGTTTTAATTTAAATTTTTGCGCTGTTAATGAAACACTCTTTTTGAAATTTAATTCTGTAATCAATTCGTTTATTAGTCGAATGAGAAGATAACATTTGGTAAAAGAAATTAAATTAAAGTATCTGTAAACTGAATTAGACACAAACTTTGGAACATAGTTTGGAAACAATAATGTAGGATTTCTGTATTTGCCAAAGCCTTTTTAAAAAGGAAAGCAAACTGTGTTTCGTAATGAATCAGATACACCTAGTAACTATTTAAAAAGTGACATTTAAAAGGTGTTTTATAGATAATTAATTAACAATTAAAAAAAACACTGATAAAATTATATGGAAACAAGTCGGAAATTGCACGTTTAACGTGGCAAATGATGTACGTTCGTCCTATAACTCTTTTTATAAATATTCAGGTCTTGGTACAATAGCTGTTGCATTCTTATGCAAAAATGCATGAATACAACATTTATTACGAACATATATATTAAACTGAGTAATACGGAAAAATTATGACTCCAGCTTAAATAGCATGTAATCAGCATGACAACCTAGAATCAATATATATCATCAGATATCGTTGAATTAATTACGTATGATAGAATTAAATAGAATGAAGGAAACTTTTATTAATATGTTTTTAAGTTATGATTCGATTTTCATAAAATTTGAAATGACTAGACAAAATTCTGCGACGATTATATATATTAAATTTCAATGCATTAGGTTTGGTAATTTATGCACTGTTACATGCAGAAAGGCGGATAGGCAGAGGGAAGGACCAGACGTCAACTATGGGATCGACGTATTTATATAATTACGAACGCACCTAAAAACAGTTACATATGAAATGTGCACCTGATTTTTTAAGTTTCAAATATTAATAAATATTTGAATACTAGAAAGATAGTCCATCAAAAATGACGGAATATTAGATATCACGATATATACAACACATGTGCAACAATATGTGTTTTCCTCGCTTATTCCGCGGCGATAGATGAAAATAACAGATCTTAAAAACAAAACTCATTAATGAAAATCTGTAATACAGTAGAAGAACATTAATCCGCACAGTTTGGTTCCAAATGTTGTGTGGATTTGAGGCTTTTTGCTGATTGCCTGTCATGTCTATATTATAAAATTAGATATATGATTTCCTTATACAGTAGAACCTCGATCTATCGTTTTTCAAGGGGTGCGTGAATAAAAACGATGAAGGCGGGAAAACGACGAATGCGGGTTAACGTCATAACACGAAAAAAAATAATGTTTATGCATTACTAATACATGCAATGTGGTGTACAGTATACTAATAAATATTACTATATTGTTACTTTCCAAACTGTAAAATAAAAAAATGGAAGTTGTGGAAAATTGATATTTATTTAAAAGAATCAGTAATTTTATATTGGGTTTTTCGTTTATTTTTTAAATTAAACAGCAAATTTTCAAGATGTACAACATTTTTCTGGTCATTTACTTTAATTTCATGTGCTTGTATAAAAATTTTTACATTTTTTAAGTGCCGTAATTAAAGTAGACATACTTGGCACTGGTGCAGGCTCAGCTTCATCGGTATGAACATTACCTGCTTCTTCACCATTATTTCCATTTTTTTGCATCATCACACATTTCTTCTATGCTTAGGACACCATATGTGGCAACATCTTCATCAATGAAAATATAATCGCTAAATTTCACACCCGATATATCAGCTGCTTCACGCAAACACTCTTCATCTGCATTTATCGTCACCATCATCATTATTTTCTTCCCCTTCTGTTGAGCATTCTTCGTCAGTTTTTCGCACTAAACCGCATTTCACGAAACAATTCTGGATGGCTGAGGAGATTAGTTCATGCCAAGCTGAAAGCACAAAATGAATAGCATGCAAAAGGTCTATTTTTGGATTGGGTTCTTTTACTTGTTCCGTGAAACATAAAGATCTTTTCATTAGCCATCTCCTGTAAAATTTCTTAAAACAGTTAATTACCCTGGCATCAAGAGAAACAGATGTACAATTAGCTGGGAAAAAACTGGCTTTTATATTTTTCAAAGACGATGTAACTGGTGAATGAGCTGAACAATTGTCAATAAATAGAATGATTTTCTCTTTTTGAACGCTGATTGATTTATCAAAATCATGAAGAAATTTTGTAAAAATTTCATTTTTTATCCATGCTTTGGCATTCGAATGATAGATTACTGGTATTTTCTTTACATTCTTGAAGCATAGAGGTCTGGCAGATTTACCAATAACGAGAGGTACTCGTTTGCGGGAAAACCGTTCTTATTTGTGCATGCATAGAGCACTGTAATTCTTTCTTTGGAATGTTTACTCCAAGATAAGACTCTCCTTTGCTCGCTAGCATTCTTTCTCTGGCAAGCATATATAAAACAGGCCTGTTTCGTCTGCATTATAAATGTCACAATCTTTATAGCCTTCTAGTAACTTCTGAAGTTTTTCGAACCACATTTCTATATTATCAGTATTTACTACTGCAGCACTTTCACCGCATATGATAGTTTTCTATATACCAATTCATGGCGAATTTTAAAACTTTAAATCCACTCATTTTATGCAGAAAAAGGATCCATGCCATATGATGCATCTATTTCAAGTGCCTTCTCTCGAACAATATTACCATCCACAGGAATATTTGACGCACGAGACTTCTCGTACGAAGCGAAGAGAAGTCTTTCCAAATCACTGCAAGTAGACATTTTGTCAGTTTTTTTCTTTTTTCCAGAAGTTTCATGCTTATCAGCCTGCTCCCTAATTTCTTTCATTTTCGAAATTAATTAATCCAGGGATGAAGGTTATATACCTAAACGTTTAGCGATGTTGATTTTTTTTGTCAAAAGGATTTTTTCCACCTTATCTATGATGAGAAGCCTTTCTAAGTTCGAATTTGTTTTGCCATTCTTAAAATTCTCCGAAAGCATTAAATTGAAAGCTCACACTCTTGAAATTAAACACGTGCACTGCATACAACAGATTAGCCTGGAATGTGAAAGAATGCGGCAGCTGCAGCTGGCGGAATTGGATGCATCCATCATCCCCTTTACACAGAATAGTATAACCCATTCTACAATCAGAGCACCTGTTCCGCATTCATTTATTTACACGTACATACATGTCACAATATCAGCACTAATCCCTGTATTTCCCCCTAAAACAACACAAATGAGTTATTTTAGGATAAAAGATATTTCGTTACATTTGACAATATTTCGCCAAGTTGGTCAACTTTTTGTGCTACTCTGGCAACCCTGCATTAGTACTTTTCAACAATTACTCGTCACAATGAGGCGGTCTTACCGGAATTGTGAAGGGCACACAGAGACTTGGATTTTATATAAATAGATGTATGTAAAGTGGAAAACGTTTTCTTTGATTGTTTTATACTTTAAGCCTATTTATCAGTTCTTAGCGATTTGAAATTTCTTATTTGAACATAGTAACTATTCTCATCCAATAAACGTTTTTGATTATGAAAGAAAATTATACTAATTATCAATTTTAATTTGCCTTATTTCTTATTTCTTCATATATTGCTATTTTATACAATTAGAGGAGTTGTGCATTACAATTAAACTAAAGAAGTAATAAAAATTTTCGTTTATATGTCTGCATCAAGAACTAAAAGAAGTATCAATTTAGCCTTTTACAACACTGAGTTGTAAAATAAATTTTTGCGCTGTTAATGAAAGACTCTTTTTGAAACTTTATTCTGTATTCTATTCGTTTACTCGTCGAATGGGAAGATAACATTTGGTAAAAGAAATTAAATTAAAGTATCTGTAAACTGAATTAGACACAACATTTCTAACATAGTTTGGAAAAGATAAATTGAGATTTCTGTATTTGTCAAAGCCTTTTTTAAAAGAAAAGGAATAGTGTTTCGCAATCAATCAGATACACTTAGAAACTTTTTAAAAAGTGACATTTTAAAGTCGTTTTAAAGATAATTAATTAGTTGTTTTAAAGATAGATTGGGGAAAGTTCTATATCCTGTTCTGTTCTGTTTTTTTTCTTTGGCGATAAATGTTTCGATGTGGTTGTTGCGATTTTCAGTATATGAGGTTGCTTTTTCAATTACTCGAATGCTACTGGTAATAATAATTTGGTTAGTAATAATTTTGCATACGTATTTTTTGTAGTTAACTTTTTTAATTTATAATTTTCCGGTGTTGTTTTAAACGATATTTTTCTGTAGAAGTAATATTATGCAAATATGCCTTTTATAAAAATTTTGTATGTTCTAAGATGTATCTAACATTAATTTTTATAATATAATGCTATGTATTAGTTTCACATGCATAATAAACATATAAAATATGAAATATATAAAATTATAAAAATAAGTATATTCTATTTATTCATATGTGTATATAATATGTATTTATGTATGTATATATATCTATATAATTATATACATAATATATATCAAAATAACACAAATATAACGTTTATAATATAAAAATGTAGGTTTATAAAAATTTAAAAATCATGTTTTCCCGTCAACTTGAAAAAATTTGGTAAGATGCTGAAAGACCTTTTGGTACTGATTTGATTCGTACGCCAACCGCGCCAACCAGAACTGAATACGGAACTCTTCCGGACATATTGATGAAATTTAATTGAAAACAGTTAAATCTCAAAAGCGAGACTGATTTATTAAGTTTCAAATATTAATAAAAATTTGAATATGTATTAAAAGTGAAAAAAAAATCTTTCATTGTTTTTTATTTTACGCTATTTCTCAGATCTTTACGATTTGATATTTGACACTAGAATATTACAACTATTCTCATTCACTGAATGTTTTTAATTAGGGAAGAAAATAAAATTAATTATCTATTTTAATTTGCTTTATTTATTATTTTTGCATGTCTTTCCCTTTTATGCAATTACAGAAATTGTGCATGACAATTAAATGAAAGAAGTGCTAAAAGTTTAGGTTCAAATGTTTATATCAAGGATTAAGTGTATCGATTTATCTTTTACAAGACTGAGTTGTAAACTAAATTTTTGTGCTTTTAATGAAAGATTCTTTTTGAAACTTAATTCTGTATTATATTCGTTTACTCGTCGAATGAGAAGATAACATTTGGTAAAAGAAATTAAATAAAAGTATCTGTAAACTGAATTAGACACAAAACTTTCTAACATAGTTTGGAAACAATAAAGTGGAATTTCTCTATTTGTCAAAGACTTTTTAAAAAGTAAAGGAACAGTGTTTCGTAATCAATCAGATACACTTGGAAACTTTTTAAAAAGTGACATTTAAAAGCCGTTTTAAAGATAATTAATTAACCATTTTAAAGACACACTGATGAAATTATAGTGAAACAAGTCGGAAATTGTACGTCAAATGTGGCAAATGAGGTGCGTTCATTTTATAACTCTTTTTATAAATATTCAGATCTTGGGGCAATAGTTGTTGCACTCTTATGCAAAAATGCATGAATATAACATTTATTACGATTATATATATTAAACTCAGTAAAACGGAAATAATATGACTCCATCTTAAATAGGACGTAATTACCATGGCGATCCAGAATCATTACCTATCATGGGATATCGATTAATTGATTATGCATGATAGTATGTAATAGAATTGAGAAAATTTTATTAATATCTTTCTGAGTTTTAATTCGACTTGCATAAAATTTGAAATGACTAGAAAAAATTCTGAAATGATTATATATATATTAAATGTCAACCCTTTTTGGTTGGGTAAATTTTTGCGCTCTTACATGCGGACAGACGGACGAATCAGACGACGACTATAGGTGCTACGAATTTATGTAATTGCGAACGCATCTAAAAACAGTTAAATCTGAAAAGTGCGACTGATTTTTTAAGATTCAAATATTAATATACAAGGTGGCCATAATTAAACAGACGGTACTCAGAGGGTCTGTAGTGCGATCTAATTGCGAGAATGGCGCCAAATTTTTTAGGAAGATTAAACGAGACGGGGGGGGGGGGGGCGAAGGATTCCGCGAAAAAAATTAGTTACAAAAATCACCGCCAGGGGAATATGTGGTGCTGTGTATTCGAAAAAGAGAGTTTCAAAAAAGAAGACTCAATACTGAAATAAAATTACCGTTTATTTAGCACATCCAACCCAGCTTCGACGTGGCCTCCGTTTTTGTGAATCTCATACTGCATTCTGCGCACAGCATTTACAACAGCAGAGAATAACATGTCTGCAGGAATCTCCCGTACAGTTCGCGATATGTTATACTTCAACGTAGCCAGGTCCTGGACATCTCCGTGATTAACCTTGGACTTTATGTAACCCCATAGCCAAAAGTCGCAGGGTGTAAGATCAGGGGACCGAGGTGGCCATGCAGTTGGAAAACAGCGGCTAATGACTCTTTGTGTTGTGAATTTCTGTCGTAGCAGCTGCTGTACCCGCAAAGCAATATGTGTAGGGCTCCATCTTGCATGAAAATGATTTTCTTCAAGCACTGTCTTTGCTGAAGTGACGGAATAACAAAGTTGTTTATCATTTGGCGATATTTGACTCCGGTAACAGAACAAGTTACAGGTCCTGTCGGATTAATGTTCTCATAGAAGAATGGACCTATGATCATATCTGCTGTGAAAGCACACCAAACAAGTTATCTTTGGTGAATGCAAAGGAATTTCTTTGAATGCTCTTGATGACTTGTTATCCCAAATTCGGCAGTTCTGAGTATTTACAGTTCCATTCAGGTAAAAGTGGGCCTCGTCTCCTCATAATCTTTTCCAGGGCCAAGCATCATCCAACTCCATTCTGGCAGGAAAAGTGAGAGAAAAAATCAATCGCTTATCATGGTCGGTGTGACGTAACTCTTGTACACGGCTGATCTTGTACGGATAGAAGTGGATAATCTTTCGTAGGATTTTCCATACCGTACAATAAGGCATATCCAGATTCCGAGATATCCCACGAGCGCTGAAGTGGTAGCAATATTGTCTGGTGCTCTGTCGACAATCGCTGTTACCACTTCTTTGATTGTATCCTGTGGTACGGGTTTTTGCCCTCTGCCTGACTGAACATTTAGAGAACCTGTTTTCTCAAACTTCTCAACCATTGCTTTTAAGCCATTGTTTGACAAAGTACCGTTACCTTTACGCATTATTTTGTGGTTTCTAAAAGCACGAAGAGCGGCTGGAGCATTGCACTGGTTGAGGTAAAATAATTTGACTAGTAGAGCTCGCTCGACTAAAGAAGGAGACATTATGAAAGATAACTTTCAATGAAATTGCTTCTAACAGTAGCACATTACCTTTTAAAGCCGAACAAGCTGGCACTGGCCCAAAAGATGTAACGTGAAATTTGAATAAAGAACTTCTTCTTCTGCCGTTGCTTTCTTTGGGGCTCTGTAAGTGAAACTGCAGATAAAGAACCTTTAGCAGTGTTTATGTAAATTTTTAGTTTTTTATAAACTGTTACCATTTTGAGCGTGGATTAATTTGCTAAATTCGTTAAATGCACAGTAATTTTATTTCAGTATTGATTCTTCATTTTTTGAAACTCTCTTTTACCAATATGCAGCGCTAAATATTCCCCTGTCGGTGATTTTTGGAACTAATTTTTTTTCGCGGAATCCTTCGTCTCTGGTCTTGTTTAATCTTCCTACAAAATTTGGCGCCATTCTCGCAATTAGATCGCGCTACAGAACACTCTGAGTACCGCCAGTTTAATTATGGCCGCCTTCTATATTTGAATATGTATTAAAAGTGGAAAAAGTTTTCTTTGATTGTTTTATGCTTTAAAGCTATTTATCAAATCTTTACTATTTGCAATTTGATACTTGAATGTAGTAACTATTCTCATTCACTGAAAGTTTTAGATTAGAGAAGAAATTAATACAATTAAATACAATAAACCCGGAATGGAAAAAGAAATATATTCATAGTTGTCATGTCATCCAGTGCTATCTGATAGATGGACGGTGACATTCCCCAACTTGGTTTATTAGTGAGAAATTTCCGGGCTAGGACGTCGGCAAGGGTAGCTTAACGGTAGAGCAACAGCATGTTACGCTGTCGACCCAGGTTCGATTCCTGGCCCCGGCTAATTTTTCACTCCAGTTGGGTTTATTGTATTTAATTGTATTTATAGTATGTCTTAATATATGTGTACCTTTAATAAATAAAAATGAAATTCAGACGTTAATTTATGTGCTTTAATAGAAGAAATTAAGATTAATTATCGATTTTGACCTGCCTTATTTCTTATTTTTGCATATCTTTCTCTCTTATGCAATTAGAGGAGTTGTGCACGACAATTAAACGAAAGACGTACTAAAAATTTTGATTCAAATATTTCTATCAAGAATTAAATGTATCAATTTACCCTTTCACAACACTGAGTTGTAAATTAAATTTTTGAGCTGTTAATGAAAAATTTTTGTATTTTATTCTGAATACTATTTATTTGCTCGTCAAATGAGAAGATAAAATTTGGTAAAATAAATTAAATTAAAGTATCTACAAACTCAATTAGACACAAAACTGTCTAACATAGTTTTGAAACAATACAGTGGGATATCCGTAGTTGTCAAAGCCTTTTTTTTAAAAAAAAGGAAAGGAACAGTATCAATCGGATATAACATTAGTAGCAACTTTTAAAAAGAGACATTTAAAAGCCGTTCAATGCAGTTGGATTTTCCATAGTTTTCAAAGCCATTTTAAAAACAAAAGGAACAGTGTTTCGTAATAAATCGGATACACTTAGCAACTTTTTTAAAAGTGACATTTAAAAGCCGTTTTAAACTTAATTAGTCATTATAAATATACATTGCTAAACTTAAATTGAAAATATTTAAATTTCAAAAGAGAGACAGATTTGTTAAGTTTCAATTATTAATAAAATTTTGTATATGTATTAAAAATGAGTATGTATTAAAAAGTAAACTAGTTATGAATGTTAAAATTCATCTTAATAATATAATATGAAATTACATAAGCGATTCAATACTTAAAAGATGGTTAAACAATTAAAAAGTTGTTAAAAATCGAGTAGTTTTAGCTAATACTAAGCAATGATCAGGATTTTAAAATTTAAACAGTTCTTATGAACACTAGTTGTCCATGACTTACTAACAAAAGTTTCGCTTGAAAACGTACATCCGGGTTGCATGTCAATTCCACTGACAGGGCGAAAACAGAATAGGGTGGGATAGTCAGCAAGCCAGCAACAGATTTTGATGACCTAGTTCCTCTCGGCCGATACTTTGTAAAATGCTTCAGAGAGATGTATCATGAAGCTCCGTGAACGTCAGCTGCGGTTCCGTTGGTGGGCTGAGCAGCGGTAGCCCCCCAAACATGTAAAAAAAAAAAAAAAATAGTCATTTCCTCCCGGTTGAAAATTTGTCCAATTATAGCTAACACAATATCTTGAAGAAAAAAAAAAGTCAGCTGATTATAAAGTGATGGGTAATACCTAGGTTGGTCACACGAACATGAAAAAAATATACAGGGTCCAAAGGGAAGTCCCTTTAACCTGAAAATACTTGCGAACGGAGAGAGCTACAGCTATGGAAGTGAGGTAACGTTATAGTAAAATGACTACGCCCGATTTAATGCAAACGACGGCAGCGTCCCTAGTGGCGAAATTTGGAAGATAGCCATTGCAAATCGAAAACGAAAAGAGATAGATCAAAATTTCCAGTTAGAAAGTTTTAGAGCATCAACTAATTAGTACGAAACGACATTTTGTTTACATGGATAAGATAAATCTTCGCCCGTATACCCAAAAATGTCCGAAATCGATGCACTCTATTTTGTGTAAACGTTTGAATGGAATAGTATGAAAAAATATGCACAATTTATGGTATAAATACGTGCTTACCTCAATACATTTTGATAACATCACACAAAAACCAAAAAAGACAAACTCTCACATTGATAAAAAGTTAATATTCAGTATGTTCGAAAAGTTTGCCATTGCTCACGATACACGCTTTTATTCGTGAGAGTAATTCTACATGCCACATTTCTCAGCATGCAACGTCTTTTGCTAGCCTCTTCAATACGAAGATATAGATTTAACCCTTTCAAGGACGGTGGCTAGACGGTCTCGCCACCTAATTTTAATTCCAAAACTGACAAATAGCAGCTATGGAAGTATGGAAGTATATGGGAGTATTTTAATAAAGTTTTGCTTCTGTAATGAAAGTGAAATTAGCGGGTTTTTATTTTCTAAGAAATTCGTTTGAATATTCTGGTGTCAGTAAATTACTTCATCAGTTTACGAACAGAATTCTTCTGCCCCTGAAACAGTTAACCTAAAATTTTAAATGCATTCGAAATTAAATTTTTACAGACATTACAGCACAGTACAACGTCACAATCTGAAATTGTGCACTGTTACATTTATGGAATGTGAAGATGCAAAATAGAATCATCGCTCATCGATTTCGGACAATTTTGGGTATACAGGCGACTATTTATCTTATCCGTGTTAACCAAATGTCGTTTCGTTCTCATTAATTGGTGCTCTAAAACTTTCTTAGTGGAAATTTTGCTCTATCTCTTTTCATTGCGATTTTCAATAGCTATCTTCCAAATTTCGCCAGTAGGGGGCGCTGTCGTCGTTTGCTTTAAATCAGGCGTAGTCACTTTACTATATCGTTACCTTTCTTCCATAGCTGTAGCTCTCTCCGTTCGCAAGTATTTTCAGGTTAAAGGGACTTTTCTTTGCACCCTGTCTATATTTTTCATGTTCGTGTGACCAGCTGACGTATTACCCACCACTTTATAATCAGCTGACTTTTTTTTTCTTCAAGATATTGGGTTAGCTATGATTTGGCAAATTTTCAACCGGGAGAAAATGACTCATTTTTTTTTCTTACGTGTATGGGAGGCTACCACTGCTCAACCCACCCACGGAACCGCAGCTGACGTTCACGGAGCTTCATGATACAACTCTCTGAAGCGTTTTAAAAATTATCGGCCGAGAGGAAATAACTGACGAAATTTGCACCTGGCTTGGGGACTAGAAGCAGATGCATGTTTACAAATCGCTGCTTCCTGATCCAACTCATCCATACATTTGTGAAGTTGTAGGATAAAAAATCATTGCATGTTTTTCACTCCCGTTTATAATTTCAACAGATTCACGGATTATTAGTTCGTAATAATTCTTCCTCGGATATACGTTTTCAAGCGAAGGTTTTGTGAGTAAATCACGGTCAACTAGCGTTCATAAGAACTGTTAAAATTTTAAAATACAGTAGCATTTCCGATAGTTGCCAAATACATTTTTTAAAAAGGAAAGGAACAGTATTTCATAATTAATCGGATACACGTAGCAACTTTTAAAAAAGTGACATTTAAAAGGCCGTTTCCAACATAATTAATTAATCTTTTTAATGACACTTTGATGAAATTAAATTGAAAAAAGTTAAAGCTTAGTATTAGCTGAAAGTACTCGACTTTTAACATCCTTTTAATTGTTGAATCATCTTTTAAGTATTGAATTATTAGAATGAGCGAAGTAAATTCTCTACTGGGCAACAGAAATTGCATTTTGTCGTACACTTTACAAAAAAAAAAAACTATTCAGTATTTGGACTTGAAATTAAACATAAAAATAAATTATGCTCTGTAGATTTGCACAATATTATTTTTTTTACAGAATAACATTAAAAAATTAATTATTTTAATTAATTTGTTTTACATGTTTTTCCATTACGGACGCATGCAGTTGGTAATTATAGATAGAAACACGATTAATTAAATAAATAAAATATGTTTTCATTATTCCGCCAAAATATCCCCAAAACTGTTTTTTGAATTTAATTAAGGAAAGAAATATTTTTGGACTTGATAGAAATAAAATATGATATGTAGATTCTGAAAATATTATTTTCTTATCGAATGATTTAACAAGATCATTTCTTATTATTTTGTTGAATATATTTTTCAATTATACGGATTTATTTTTGTAAACGATAATGAAACCTGCATATATTTTGTAGAAAATAAAAATTATTCAGTCAGTAAAAATAAATAAAGTCATGAATGATTAAGTACGTGAAATATTATCGTTGCATCAAAATTTCTCATTTTAAATTTTTTTTAAAGAATTCAAATACATTCTTAATATGTGAAATCATTTACGAAGACGATACTTACGCATTTTAAAAGAATTATATTATGATTTTTTTTTTAAGTGGCAATAAAAGAATTGAAAAGAATTAAAATTAATTGTTGTAATTAATAAAATGTAAAAACATCTTTAAAAGAACTTTTAGTTACTTATTTATACATTTTAAAAGAATTATACTATGAAGAAATATACTTACGCATTTTAAAAGAATTATATTATGAAGAATTATACTTGCGCATACGCATTTTAAAAGAATTATATTATGATTTTTTTTAAAGTGGCAACAAAAGAATTGTATACAAATAAAATTAATTGCTGTATTATTAATAAAGTGTAAAAACTTCTTTAAAAGAGCTTTTAATTTAAAATTTTAAAATATTTTGTAAAATTTTGTTTCGAAAATATCTTTATTTATACCAGTCTTGTATCATAAATAAAAAATTCCGAGGAAATTCTTAGTTATTTGGCTTAATTTTCATTTCTAAAATTAAAATGTGCCAAAACATAAAATACCGTTTTTCCTTAATAAAGATGCAAAAATAATCTATACAAGCGAGGATGACCGAGCATAGCTCGGTCAAAATTAGCTTTGTGTTCAACTCCATATAATATTCTCACTGTGTCATTCGTCCTTCCAAATTACATTTTTAGCTGAACTCTGATTAGTTTAACCATATATCTCGAGTCTTTTTAAGAAACTCGAGATGAAGAAGATTTCTAAAAATTTCTTTCACATTCTGAATGCCTATTTTGTTTCGATAAATATAGCCAAATTTGGTGACATTCTTGAATTTGGCGCCGAGTATGTGTTTTGGCATTCATAGTCTTGAAAGTCGATTTTTCCGCCAAATGTCAACAATATTTTGCCAACTTCGCAGTTTCGTGACCCTACCCGTAGTGACCCAAAATCACGCACTAATGAAATCTGCTCGAACATGTGACTTAAGGTCAAAGGTCTGCTAATCAAAAAGATAGGATACAAAATTTAGCCAAAATCGTTTAAGCCGTTTTATATACCAAATTAGTTTGACCCACAGTGACTCCAAAATGACCCACTAATCTAATTTTCTTGAACATGTGACACAGCCGAGTGGTCTTCTCAAGACCGAAAACGGTAGTAATACAAAATTTTGTCAAAATCGTTTGAACAGTTTTTTAGATCAATTAGCTTGACCCTGACCCATTGTGACCCAAAATGACCTACCAAACGAATGTTCTTGAACATGCGACCTACCCCAATGGTATTCTTCAGCCAGAAAACGATAGAATACAAAATTTCTTCAAAATCGTTAGAGCCATTTTCTAAATAAAATTAGCTTCTCCGAAAGTGACCCAAAAATGACCCACTAATTGGATTTTCTCTAACATATGACTTAGCCCAACGGTCTTCTCGTAATCCAAAACTATAGAAAACAAAATTTAGTGAAAATCGTTAGAACTGTTTTCAGATGAAATTGGTTTGACCTAAAGTGACCCAAATATGACCCGCTAATCGAAATTTCTCGAACATGTGACTTAGCCCAACTGCTTTCTCGTGCACAAAAAATGGTTGGATATAAAATTTAGTTAAAGTCGATTGAGGCATTTTAATTAGCTTGACTCTGACAAATTATGACCCAAAAAGTCCCACTAATCCAATTTTCTTGAACATGTAACCTAATCCAATTGTCTTCTTTACCCCGAAAACGATAGAATAAAAAATTTAATCAAAATCGTTAGAGCCGTTTTCTAAAAAAATTACCTTGACCCGTAGTGACCCAAAAATGTCCCACTAATCGAAATTTCTCGGTCATGTGACCTAGCCCAATGATCTTCTCGTGTCCGGAAATGGTAAAATACAAATTTTGTCAAAATAGTTTGAGTCGTTTTTTAGATACAATTAGCTTGACCCTGACCAACTGTGACCCAAAATGACCTACTAATCGAATGTTCTTGAATGTACGACCTAGCCCAATGGTATTCTTGTGCCCGAAAACGATGTAATGCATAATTTCGTAAAAATCGTTATAGTCGTTTTCTAGTTAAAATTAGTTTGACCCACAAGTGAGCTAAAATGACCCACTAATCGAATTTTCTCTAACATATGACTTAGCCTAATCGTCTTCTCGTAATCCAAAACGATAGAATACATAATTTAGTCAAAATTGTTAGAGCCGTTTTTTAGATAAAATTGGCTTGACCCAAAGTGATTCAAATAAGACCCACTAATCAAAATTTCTCGGACAATCTCGGACTTCACAGACCAATAGTATTCACGTGCCCGAAAACGATTGGATACAAAATTTCGTTAAAATCGACTGAGTGGTTTTTTAGATATAATTAGCTTGACCCTGTACATTATTACCCAAAATGACCCACTAGTCTGGGAGCACGGCAGTGCGTCCGCCAAGTTCGCACAAGCCGTAAGCTACCTTTTCCTGAACCTTTTTGGCATACTTTTCACCCCCTCATAACGTCGTTTTAGGGAGAGATATAGAAATTTTTCTTTTATACACATGTTCGTATGGTCAAACTGAACTAAGGTTCCACGATTTCATGTTTCTATATTTAGTAGTTTTCGAAATATTAAATTCCGAAAAAGCGCTTTTTTGTCACTGACTCACTTCGCATCATCAAATAACTAATGTACTTCTAAAAGTCGTAGAATCATGAAATTTCACAAGCAAGTCGGGTTTGTAGCACAATTAACCAGAAAAATCTGAAAACACAGAATTTCCGCCTCTAAACCCTTCAAACAGGGGGTGTTGATTTGGCCGTAAACAGTTCCTTAACACATTCAATTGTGCCAATGTTGGTCGCCAAATCTCGATTACAGAGTTTTGAAGGGGTCACGTAGTTTCAAGCAGAATAAAATTTTATGTACATGCTTTTCCAAAGATGTTTGTTAAATAGAAAAAATGAATATACCTAACAATTTTAATCAGTATAGGTTATGATATATTTACGATATTAAAACAATAAAACATTTAACAAAATATAACCGCAATTCGGTACGTTTGCGATATAGTAGCCTTGGCGAAATATAGAAAATAGCCTTCACGAGAAAATAAATTTGATAATAACGTATTTTCTGGCAACCTATTTACTGTGTCATATACACAAGCAATTTTTTCCATATGTATACAATTTATTTAATGTAAGGAACCCGTTTATTTATTTTTATATACCAACATAAATTATTTGTATATAAAAAATGATATTTTATACATGTATAAATAAAATGTTTATATGTATATAAATGGATATATAAATAATATAAAAGTACATCAGGTTTGTTTTCATAGTTGTTTATATCATTTGGCAGCATATCTCAGCTTCTGAAGTCCGAATTGCGCCAAAATTTTTTAAAAATGCCAAGCTCCCTATTGTGGAAAAATATCCTAATTCCATATGAAAGTTTAAAAATCTCCTTTTAATGAAATGAAATGTGTAACTAATAAACTGTCTTTAACGATGTGCGACAGATGCGGTGTCCGAAGTCCGCTGCTAATGTTACTATATTCTATATTGTATTATTAGCCTACTTACTGTTAATTTATTGTTAATTTTAAATCTGTAAAAGAAAGATTATAATTATAGATAACATATGTTGGTCGCCAAAACCCGATTGCAGAAAATTAGCCTGACTTATAATGGTGTTAAATAATTTCAAGCTGAATGAATTTTTATATGCTGTTACAAAAATCTTAATAAGGCAACTCTTTCAGTTTATCTGTCCATCTAATCTTTTACTTCCTTAAAACAAGTTTTATTAAAGACCGGGAGGCGTCTGCACAGATCTTCACCTCATCGAGTTGACGGCTGAAATTTTAGGATTAGTTAAAAATCGATTAGTGTATTAAAATGTAACTGGTCTGCCAAGTCATATCTTTGTGAAAACCACCTACAGACCCGATTTTACTGGTTAATTGGTGGATTTTCTGTTGTGTTTTTCTGCACCTAGTCCTCCTTGTTTCCAAACTTTTGGATGCAGGAAAATACGATAGTAAACCTATCAGTTAACCACAAAATTAGGTCTTCAGGTGGTTTCTACCAAGATATGACTTAACAGACCAGTTGCATTTAAATATGCTAACATAGTTTTAACTAATCCTAAAATTTCAGCTGTAAACTCGATAAGGTGATGGTGTGTGCAGACGCCTCCTGGTCTGTTATAAATGTCGGAATTCTAATCTCAATAGCACTCTGGTCAATCTGGCAATTATCCCTACTATTTATGGAACACTATTCCTATAAGTGCGTTTTAGTGATGTTAATGAACTTATGCATATGCATCATACATATTATACATATGCATATAATACGTAATACATTTGCATCATACATATAATAGGTATGTGTATAATACATAATACATGTGCATCATTATGACGTCAGAATAAACAGATCATTTTTTGTCGCCAAATTTGAGAATTGACATGATATATTACCAAATTTGGCGAAACTCTGCTAAATGTCGCCAAGCTTGGCGAATATTTGACGCTAGTGGCTATTTTTCAATGAGTTAATTATTAATGCGAGCCATCTATTTTATATTTCCGCATATCATCTGAATAATTAAATGATATAACGTACTAATAATTCTAAAGTGCTACTAGATTCGTCACTGCCCAAAACCTCTGCTATTGTTATTATATTGTACTGTTATTATACTTACTGTGACTATGTTGTTAATCTTTACACCGCTAAAACGTCTGTATTATATAAAGAGAATTTACGGAAACTATTAAAGCATTGAAACTGCCAGTTCTCCTTATGATTATTATAATTCTAAAATACGTAACCTGTTAATCGATATGTACGTTAGAATGAATCTTCTATAATCCGGTTCCTCGAATTTTAGTTTTCAGGTTTCGAATAAAATTAGCTAAAATCTTAAATCCATGGCACATTGACTAATTCTTCAACACGATCAGATGAGAAGAATGATAGATTTTCAAACGGATCATGGCAGTGAGCCGGTAGACCTTCTATTCTTCCGTAATCGAATCTATTGAAAAGGCTAACGCGAAAAAAAAAAGATATTACCATCAGCAAATGCAGATATTGTCAAATGACCATTTCACTTGTATCCAGTCGTATCATTTAAAATACAACAATGGGCAGTGAGCCCAATTAGAAAAGATTACTTAATAGGTTTAAAATTTTACGCATTAGAGAACGAATCGCAACTGCTATGGAAACATGCATAAGTGTGTTAAGAGATATTTATCATGAAAGATGAAATACATAACAACACAAAATATATGATGTGCTTCCATGATCGTAAAGAGTTCTTGATTTCTGTATCAAAAGCTTCCGACTTGGCTAAAGAATGGGCAAGTAAATTAAATTATGAATAACAGAAACATGATGCAACGTTTAACATGGAATTAATACAGTAAATACTGCTTGCTAGGGGCGGCTAGTACTTTAATATAAAAAGAAATAAAGTATAAATTTGTAAAGCTCAATAAAATAAATTTAGGTATTTTTATGTTAGCCGGGTGCAAGTGGCAAATTGCCAAATAGTGTTCCCAACTCCATTGTTCATATTGCATTCATTTCATTTAAAGATATATACTTTTCACTCATCTCATTTAAGATAGATGCATTTCCCTCATTTTATTTAATAGAATATTTAACATAGAAATAAATAAATAAATAAATAAAAAATAATCACATAAACCAAAATATTTTATTTGAAAATCAAAGCATTGTTTCTAATTTACACATGTGAAAAATGAAAACTGCTATTGGCGAAAAAACAAAAGGATTATGAGGAGATTTGCTCCCGGCTAACATAAAAGTACCGAAATTTAAGTTTTTTCATATTAGTATAGCTTAGAATAACAAACTTGGAAAAACATACAAAAAATAGTGATTTCCCAACAAAAAGTTTTCGGTAAAAAAAAAGCGCCAAATTCTCCTTAATGTTTCGGCCAGAAAAAGGAGCGATATCTGAAGAAATCCGGTTTGAAAACTGTCTACATCAGCGTGTTTATCAAACATTTCTCTACAATACCGCCCATTTTCATATTTTTGTATGCAATATTTTTCTTAATATTAACGGAGAAAGACCTCCGGGCACAAAAAATTCAAAACCGGCGGCGGCGGCGGTAACAGTGTAAGTTAGTTTTTTTTAGAATAGAGAGAAAAATTAAAAATTAAAGATAAAATATAAAAATGGAAATATAAAAAAAAAAGCTACTGCGAGCCTATCTAAAGATGAACAACTTTCATTTAAAAATATTTATGAAAACTGGTTCAGTAGAAAACTCATAGTTGTTTAATGAAATAATAGACTTGTCTTTTAAATGTACTAGGGGATCGAACCCGAGCTCCTCGGGTTACAGAGTATAGGTGAAAATCATTCTTTTTTTAATTGTAATTATTTTTTACATGTAATATGTATTTTAGATTGCCAACTAATATCAAAAAGTTTTTTTATTTGAAAAATATCAATTATGCAATCAAATATAGTTTTAAAATTTATTAAAAGTGATACTTTCACATGTCACCGCATGCCAGGAGTCATTAGCCCAAGATTTTGCGACTTACGTCAGTCTTTTCGATCATTTCAGTGCTTTAAGCGCATGGTTCAATCACATGTCTGTTAAATTTGTTTCTTATTTACATAATTTTATTTATTTTTCTATAGAGGAAGTTTTAATTTTGTTATGCAACATTAGACGGAAACAAATGCAGAACTTTTAAGGGCAAGCGAATTAATCTTTCGTAATCGAACCACACGTGATAGATAAATTTAAAATTAATTAATGCTTGAAATTCTATATATATTATGCTATCGTACGTGGCACAGGAATCGCGATTATTTGTTAATTGTTTAAATGCATCACCTGAATAAAAACGCATCTCATTGGTTATTGTGTAATATTTTTAAAAAGGGAATAACAATAAATAGAAAAAAAAGTTTAATTAATAACTATAGAACAAAACAATTTATATACCAACAAAAAGTTTTCGGTAAAAAAAAAAAAAAAAAGAGAGAGGGAGAGCCAAGTTCTCCTTAATGTTTCGGCCGGAAAAGTAGTGATATCTGAAGTTCGCACAAGTTAAAAGCCAAACATCCTAAATCTTTCATTGAAAATGGCTTCCTGCGACTGGACCGTTAATGCCTTCGAGAGAGTTTTTCAAATTTTAAAATATGTACAAATGAGTTACCTGCCAACTACATTTTTTGATTATTTTACACATTTTGTGGCACAGAGTACAGAAATAAAATACTCATTTGAAAAAAGCATTTAAAAAGCTTCAGTCTATTTAAATGCTTAGGAGTTAAAAATAACAAAATACTTGTATTCAGGAGATAATATTCTTAATTGCTAAAACATAATTAGTATCAGCTTTTAACAGTTTATAAATTGAATACCTCTTAATGTATGCAAACAAACTATAATAAATGTTCAAACGAAAAAAATCTCTTTCGTCAATACACAAGATTTCAATATTATACAATAAAATATAATGTAACATATTGTGAGATTTGAAAAGTAAGTAAATTTTGTTTTATTTCTTGGGTTTTACGTTAATGACTTTAGCTTTAGACTGTACAAAATGGCAATTAAACCACAAGTGGACTAAATGATATGTAATCAAAGCTAATGTTTGCTGAAACTGAATGATAGTTATCAGAAATCTTTTACTTAAAATGTCTTTATGTGAATTTTCCTCTTTGTATTCTAATATTACTTTTAATATTTAAATAATTCATAAATGCGTAATTTCCAATCATTAATTTTGAAATGCTTTAGAAGGCATTAACGGCCAAGTCGCAGGAAGTCATTTTCAATGAAAGATTTGGGATGTTTGGCTTTTAACTTGTTCGAACTTCAGATATCACTACTTTTTCTGGCCGAAACATTAAGGAGAATTTGGCGTTTTTTTTTTTTTTTTTTTTTTTTTTTTTTTTTTTTACCGAAAACTTTTTGTTGGGATTGAATTTTCTCGAACATGTGACCTAGCCCAATGGATTTCTTGTGCCCGAAAATGGTAAAATACAAAATTTAGTCAAAATCGTTAGAACCGTTTTTAAGATAAAATTTACATTCATACACAATTTTTGCTCGTATTGTAGTATAAGATAATATTACGATATCGTACATGGCACAGAAATCACGATTATTTATTAATTGTTTAATTTCAACGCCCGCATGAAACGCAGCTCATAAGTTATTGAATTGCATTTTATGAATCCCATGCATATAGGGGAGGTTACCATAGGGGGGGGGGACCCTGTTCTGTCGCCAACATCACGATATATTGCCGAATTTAGCGACCAAAATGAGTCGCCAAAAGTGACACCAACTTGGCGATATATCTAATATTTCGCCAAATTCCCATAGATTTCCATTGTAAAGGAATAGGGTTTACTTGCTTACAGAAAATCAACAAATTGAGATATTTTAATGCAACAAAACCTAATATTAGCTTAAGGGGGTCAGGGGCTAAAAATTCTAAAAAAAAAGACTTTTTTTTATTGGCTTAAAAAAAACTGAGTTTTTTAGCGTTAAATATCGCAAACCGCATGTTTTATCCTCATTAGATCTAGAGTATAACACCTTTGACTTGAGAAGCAATGCATCAGCTGCCCTTTGACGAGAACTTTAACTTCATTTATCTCAGAATGAATTTTTTTACGATTTGACTACTTTAAAAGAATATATCTGAAGTTCCTTGCAAGATATATGTATGAAATTTTCAACAGAGACTTTATGCTGTATTTCCAATAAATTATTCACAGGATTTTTTAATTTTGAGTGATAATTGTAAAAATATGCTAAATAATGCAAAACTCACTCATAAAAAAACTTCATTTTTTTACTTAACATTTTTTTATAAAATTCACAACCAATATTTTAAGAAATTCTGAAAACAAATTAAAATGACACATTTTATGTACACAAAAGTGTAAAAATTTTGTAAATTGAATAAGTACTTCTAGAGTTATATTAAAAATTAAATGTTTAAAATTTTAAAATTTAATTTTTTTTAAATATTTAAAATTTTCAGATTTTTTTTACATGCAATATTAGTATTATATTAAAACATATTTCAGAAACAAATTCATAACAAAATCTCTATAATTAAAAAAATAAATAAAATTTTGACCCCCCGGACTCCTTTAAGGGATTTTATTAATTATATTTAACGGAGTTCAAGTACAGGGTGGTTATAGTTAAAGTTACCCTGTTTAGACATACGTAGAGGTGGTTGACAGATATCCATGAAACTTGGAATATAAGTTATGTGGACCATGGTAAAATGAAATCTGCAATAAAAAAATTAATTCAAATTTCGACGGAAAAATAGCTGTTTTCATCTACGAGGAAGGACTTTATGCAAATTTGGAGCGGTTTAAAAAGCCACTATTTGCTGCCGTAAAATCATTGTGCACCATGAGGTTAGAGAAGAAGGAACGAGCGTTACTGGTGAAGTTGGTTTATCAGAACGGCAGTAATTTGTCAATTGCACTGCGAGAATACCGACGCTTGAAAGGCTTACGAAAAGGACCTATGTCGAGGCAGGCTTTGAAAAAGATGATGACTAAATGCGTCCGATTCCCAATATTCTACATATTATAAAGTGGTATTCCTGAGATCCGGACACACGATCTCAATTTGCGAAGATGTTTTTGGCCAGAACAGCTGTTGAAAACGCATGGCCTTGGAAAATTCTGTGGTCGGACGAGGCGCATTTTACCTTAGATGGAGCAGTCAATATTCAGAACTGTCGCGTATGGGGTACTGCAAGTCCTAATATTGTGTATGAACAGTCTTTGCACCCTGATTACATTACTGTATGGTGTGGCTTTACGGCTGACTTCATTCTTGGTCCCTTTTTTTTTGAAGAGAACACTTCTCAAGGTCCTAAAAGGTGTTCCATTACGGGTACCCGTTACTGCGACCTCTTTCAGCAGCAGGCCATTCCATCCGTACAAGAGCGAGAGTGTTTAGAGTCTACCGAATTCATGCAATATGGTACACCACCTCACATAGATCGAGCAGTGACGGAATCGCTTCGTGCCCACTTTGGAGATGATCGGGTAATTTCGAGAAGTTTTCTGACAACCTGGCCTCCTCGTTCTCCGGCCCTGAATCCCTGTGACGTCTAGTTGTGGGGATTACTGAAAGATCGTGTGTATGGCGGAAGCATACGGACTCTGCCTGATTTTAAAGCAAGCATAATTCATCATGCTGCTGCAATTTATCGAGAAACCATTTGCGCTACAGTTGAACACGCTATAATATGCTTTGAATATGTGCTTGATGCAGATGGAATGCATATAGAACATATGCTGTAAATAAAAAAATCTTTTGTGTTTCCAGTTTGAAATTTTTGGTCTTTAAACTTTCCTTCTCACCTGGTGGTCGAAATTTGGACTATTTTTTTTTTAAATTGCAGATTTCATTTTCCCATGGTCCATATAACTTATATTCCAAGTTTCATCGATATCTGTCAACCAGAGCGGATTCTACGTAGGTCTAAACAGGGTAACTTTAATTATAACCACACTGCATATTAAAGTATGAATAAAAGTAACATGATACAATACTTAGCATGCTTTCCCAGACATAAATTTTAAGGGAGACCAAACTGGTCGTCAAGGGCGGCTAGTATAAAAAAATATTGTTACTTTCAAAATATTTATCTTATTAAATAATGTTTTGCGAATCCAAACAAAGCATGCCTTTTGCTAGTTTATGTTATTTTATATTGTATTAGGTTTAAAAAATTAATATGTATTAAAAAGGAAATGGTGGTGGGAAATCAAATGCATCTTTTTTTTATTGACCTTACAAAAGCATACGATAATGTCCCAATTGCAAAATTACGGAATCTATTAAATGAAATGAACATAAATCAAAATGTTTTAGACCAATTCAAGAACTTTACAAACAATCAAAAACAAAGATTAAAATATCCAAAGATTGCCAAAAGGTTTTATAAATGATAAAGGACTCGGACAGGGATGTCGTGTCTCCCCGACATTTTAAAAATTTATGTTGAAGAAGTATTAAAAATTTGGAAGGAGAACTACAGAAGAATGGGACTTAATGTGAATGGAACGTCAATTCTTACTCTGCAATTTACAGATGACCAAGTTATAATTGCAAAAACTAAAAATGATTTAGAGAAAATGGCGATAAAAATTAAATATCTATGTATAGGAGGAAATGAGACAAACCTAAATCTAAATAATAGCATAAAAATTGAAAGATGTGAACATTCTAGATACCTCGGTGTAGACATAAATAGACAAGACAGAGACTCACAGGAAATGAAATACAGAATTTGTCAGAAAAGACCGTGAAAGTATTGAATTCATTTTGGTTGTGGGAAGAGATATCTAGGAAAAGAAAGATTAATATATATAATTCTATTGTAAATAGTATATTGTTATATGTAGCAAAAGGATGGTAAATTATGAAGATAGAAAGAAAGAAATTGGCGGGAGTGGAAATGGGTGCCCTACGAAAATCATACAGGATATCAAAAATGCAAAGAATAAGAAATGAAAGAATCAAAAAATGATGAATATAATGGGAATCATATTAGACGATCTTCAGAAAATGAAATTAATCTGGTATGGTCCTATTTCCATCCCCTTTGTTCGCTTTTGCCCATTAACGAACTTGACCAAGATTTTATATCCCTTCATTTTATGTATCAGTTTGGAAGAGATTTGTGCAGAATTGCGGAAGTTATCCTGTCCAGAAGAAAGTGATAACACAATTGCTTCCGGAAATTCTGTACAAAATACCCAATTTGACATCATTTTTTGAAATATATTCTTCCTCTATCAAAAAATTGATCATTACTGTACATTATATAGTTTCTGAATAAAAGAATTTAGCAATTGGATGCGCTTGAGAGCAAAAATGAATTTAAAAATGAGTAAGAAAATAAGCAGTTTGGATTTGAATGCACCCTTAATAAGATGAATATTTTCTTCAACCGCTATGTATCTTTAATTTGTTTTTGCTGTAAGAATTGGCCTTATCAAAAACTTGTCTATATAAATGTTGAAGACAACATTAAGAAGATATATGATAAATTCATGGAGATTTTATATCTTGTGAATTGACAGAGTTATGAAAATTTTTCTTCTTCAACCCCCTTTTAGGTACATTTCGTATGAAATACTACCTATTGGCGTCGTTCCTATGTTGGAATTTCTGAAAACATTTTGCAGATCTACACCGATCATGACCCCCAGAGCCCCAAAACACCTTCAGTAAAAAACGTCTATATATATATATGTATCTATATATATATATCACTGTTTTCTGGACATCATAACTTCCACAATTCTGCACCAATCTCTTCCAAACAGATACATAAAATCAAGGGGCATAAAATCTCGGTCAAGTTCGTTAATGGGCAAAATCGGACCAAGGGGATGGAAATAGGGAGGGGTTTTGTGAAAACCGAAAAAAACCCATAACTTCTTAAATTTTGTACATATCAAATCAGTTTAAAGTTTTTATTACTTCTAAAAATAGGGCCAAAAATTTATGTATCACAGATTTTTGATAAAGTTAAAAATGGGCTCAAGGGGCGCAAAAAATAGGGTCTTTGGGAGAAACAAATTCATAACTTCGTCAATTCTCAAGATATCAAATCCAATTAATTTTATCATGAATCTCCTTAACATTATCTATAACTTTTATATTCACAAGTTTTTGATAGGACCAATTCGTACCGCAAAAAAATGAAAAACGAAAACAAAAAGGGCGTTTGAAGAAGAAACAAATCCATAACTCCGTCAATTCAAAAGATATAAAATCCCCATGAATTTATCATATATCTTCTTAATATTGTCTACAACATCTATATAGACAAGATTTGGATAGGACCAATCCTTACAGCAAAAACAAATTAAAAATACATAGCGGTTGAAGAAAAAAATCATCTTAGTAAGGGTGTATTGATATCCAAACTGCTTATTTTCTGACTCATTTTACAATTCATTTTTACTCTCAAAGGCTTTCAATTGATACCTTTTCTAACACAGAAACTATATAATGTACCATAATGGTCAATTTTTTGATAGAGGCAGAATATATTTTAAAACATGCTGCCAAAGCGGGCCTTTTGAACAGAATTTCCCGAAGCTGATTGTGTTGGAAAAATCATCGTATTAAGGGAGTATTCAAATCCAAACTGCTTATTTTCTGACTTATTTTTAAATTCATTTTTGCTCTCAAACGCATCCAATTGGTAGATTTGCTTATTCAGAAACTATATAATGTACCGTAATGATCGATTTTTTGACAGAGGCAGAATATATTTCAAAAAATGATGTCAAATTCGGCATTTTGAACGGAATTTCCCGAAGCGATTGTGTTAGAAACGAAAAATATTGTCTTACTGAGAAAATAATTGTTTGTATATCAAGTTTTAATTAATTGAACGAAAATTAAAACCACAGGTCGCTTATGAATCTCTTCAAATATCACGCCAACAAGTTTCATGTTTTTCCTATTAAAAATGAATGTGGAGTTATGCCAGAAAATTTCGAGTTGTTGAGCATGGAAAAGTATTTTTTTGAATACCGCCCTAACATGATTCTGATAAAACCAGTTATTATATAAAAATGAAAAAAAAAACTCGTCAAAAGCGGCCAGATAAAATTGTTAAAGTGGGTTTATCTCTAAACATGATTTGGTTTTTGTTTGTGAAATTAGTATACTTAACTTCGAAATCTACCTCCACCTGTAGGCCGGGCCGGCAGGGATTTTTTTGTTCTCGTTTTTATTTATTTTTTTTTGCGGTACGAAATGGTCCTATCAAAAACTTGTGAATATAAAAGTTGCAGATAATATTAAGGAGATGTATAATAAAATTAGTTGGATTTGATATCTTGAGAACTGACGAAGTAAGGAATTTTTCCCCCCCAAAACCCTATTTTTTGCGCCCCTTGAGCCTATTTTAAATTTTATCAAAAATCTGTGATGCATGAATTTTTGGCGCTATTTTCAGAAGTAATAAAAACTTTAAACTGATTTGATATGTAGAAAAATTAAGAAGTTATGGTTTTTTTTCGTTTTTCACAAAATCCATCCCTATTTCCATCACCTTTGTCCGCTTTTGCCCATTAACGAACTTGACCGAGATTTTATGTCCTTTGATTTTATGTATCAGTTTGGAAGAGATTTGTGCAGAATTGCGGAAGTTATCGTGTCCAGAATAAAGTGATAACACAATTGCTTCGGGAACTTCCGTTTAAAATGCCCACTTTGACATAATTTTTTGAAATATATTCTGCCTCTATCAGACAAGACAGAAAGAAAGAAACTGGCGGGAGTGGAAATGGGTGCCCTATGAAAATCATGCAGGATATCAAAATACAAAGAATAAGAAATGAAAGAATCAAAAAATGATGGCTATAACGGGAATCATATTAGACGATCTTCAGAAAATGCAATTCATCTGGTATGGTCATGTTAAAAGATTACGTGATGGAAGACTACCCAAAATCGCATTTAATTATAAAACAAGTAAAAAAAATCCCTGCCGGCCCTGCCTACAGGCAGAGGTAGATTTCAAAGTTAAGTATACTAATTTCACCAACAAAAACTAAATCAATATTAGATATAAATCCACTTTAACAGTTTTATCTGTCTGCTTTTGACGAGTTTATATTTCCTTTTTTATAAAAATGGTGGTTTTATCAGAATCTTAAGGCGATATTAAAAAAAAATATTTTTCCATGCTCAACAACTCGAAATTTTCTGGCACATTATCAGATTCATTTTTAATTTAAAAAAATATGAAACACGTTGATGTGATTTTTGAAAAGATTTATAAGCGACCTGTGTTTTTATTTTTCTTTCAATTAATTAAAACTTGATTAATAAACTATTTTCTCAGTAGGGCAATATTTTTCGTTTCTAACACAATCGCTTCCGGAAATTCTGTTCAAAATGGCATCATTTGACATCATTTTTTGAAATATATTCTGCCTCTATCAAAAAATCGTTCATTACTGTACATTATATAGTTTCTGAATAAGAGAATCTAGCAATTGGATGCGTTTGAAAACAAAAATGAATTTAAAAATGTGTAAGAAAATAGACAGTTTGGATGTGAATGCACCCTTAATAAGATGATTTTTTTCTTCAACCGCTTTGTATTTTTAATTTGTTTTTGCTGTAAGAATTGGCCCTATCAAAAACTTGTCTATATAAATGTTGAAGACAATATTAAGAAGATATATGATAAGTCCATGGAGATTTTATATCTTGTGAATTGACGGAGTTATGAAAATTTTTTTTCTTCAACCCCACCCCCCTTTTTGTTTTCGTTTTTAATTTTTTTTGCGGTACGAATTGGTCCTATCAAAAACTTGTGAATATAAAAGTTGCGGATAATATTAAGGAGATGTATAATAAAATTAATTGGATTTGATATCTTGAGAATTGACGAAGTACGGAATTTTTTCTCCCAAAACCCCTATTTTTTGCGCTCCTTGAGCCTATTTTAAATTTTATCAAAAATCTGTCTGTGATGCATGAATTTTTGGCGCTATTTTCAGAAGTAATAAAAACTTTAAACTGATTTGATATGTATTAAAATTAAGAAGTTATGGGGTTTTTTCGTTTTTCACAAATCCCCTCCCTATTTCCATCCGCTTTGTCCGCTTTTGCCCATTAACAAAACTGACCGAGATTTTATTTCCCTTGATTTTATGTATCAGTTTGGAAGAGATTTGTGCAGAATTGCAGAAGTTATCCTGTCCAGAAGAAAGTGATAACACAATTGCTTCGGGAAATTCCGTTCAAAATGCCCACTTTGACATCATTTTTTGAAATATATTCTGCCTGTATCAAAAAATCGATCATTGCGGTACATTATATAGTTTCTGAATAAGCGAATCTAACAATTAAATGCGTTTGAGAGCAAAAATGAATTTAAAAATGAGTCAGAAAATAAGCCGTTTGGATTTGAGTGCATCCTTAATGAAATGATTTTTCCAACACAATCCGCTTCGGGAAATTCGGTTCAAAATGCCCACTTTAACAGCATTTTTTAAAATATATTCTGCCTCTATCAAAAAATCGACCATTACGGTACATTATATAGTTTCTGAGTAAGAAAACGTACCAATTGGAAGCCTTTGAGAGCAAAAATTAATTGGAAAATGAGTCAGAAAATTAGCAGTTTGGATTTGAATATTTGGATGATTTTTTTCTTCAACCGCTGTGTATTTTTAATTTGTTTGCCTTTGAGAGCAAAAATGAATTGTAAAATGAGTCAGAAAATAAGCAGTTTGGATTTGAATACTTGGATGATTTTATTCTTTAACCGCTGCGTATTTTTAATTTGTTTTTGCTGTAAGAATTGATCCTATCCAAAACTAGTCTGTATAGATGTCGTAGACAATATTAAGAAGATATATGATAAATTCATGGGGATTTTATATTTTTTGAATTGACGGAGTTATGGATTTTTTACTTCTTCAAACCCCCTTTTTGTTTTCGTTTTAAATTTTTTTTTTTTTTGCGGTACGAATTGGTCCTATCAAAAACGTGTGAATGTAAAAGTTGTAGATAATATTAAGGAGATTTATAATAAAATTAATTGTATTCGATATCTTGAGAATTGACGAAGTTATGAATTTTTTTCTCCCAAAAACCCTATTTTTGCGCCCCTTGAGCCCATTTTTAACTTTATCAAAAATCTGTGATACATAAAATTTTGGCCCTATTTTTAGAAGTAATAAAAACTTTAAACTGATTCGATATGTACAAAATTTAATAAGTTATGTGGGGTTTTTGGTTTACACAAAACCCTTCCCTATTTCCATCCCCTTGGTCCGATTTTGCCCATTAACGAACTTGACCGAGATTTTATGCCCATTGATTTTATGCATCAGTTTGGAAGAGATTGGTGCAGAATTACGAAAGTTATCGGGTCCTGAAGAAAGTGATATATATATATATATATATATATATATATCAGTTGTAGTTTCCAAAAAATATATCACTAAACAAATTAATGATCTTCAAAGTAAATATTTAAAGCATTATAACTGGTTATTAATTCGAAAATACATATTTGCCATTAAAAAGAAACAGATTGTACAACATTTAAATGTATTTCTAAGTAAATCTTTCTCTAAACATTTCTCTGATATTTATTTTGATCTCATTATGGCTAGGGTTAATCTTTTAAATATTAATTTACAAAAAAAAAAAAAAAACATAAAATTCAAAACACGAATACTCAAATGATAATAACTTTTTCAAATCATATATTTAATAAAATTAATATCAATTCTATAATTAATGATAAAAACTGTTATTTTCCTATTAATAATCCTCATATATCAAAATCCTTTAAATATCCGAATACAATTGATAGAAAGATTTTTAACTACAATACATTTTCAAAAAATATATCTGCTGCAAGTAATTTTCCGTGTAAATGCAATGACCCCAATCTAAAAAAATATATAAACAATGATCATGGACATATAATTACTGGAAATCTTAATATTGTTAATGATTTTAAATTGATAAGACAAATGGGTTATGGTACTAAATATAGACTTCCATCTAAATTTACTGTTAAATCTATTATCAAACAGTTTACATATGATATAGATATTTTTATATATAAAATTTCAATCTGTTACAATAAACCTATAGAATATTTTATTCAATGGAAAATATTAGTAATTGAAAAATTAAGTGTGGCTTTAAAAAATAATATTTCTGATTTAGTTTCTATTAACACAAAGCATTTTTTCCATCAAATTACTAAATTACAAAAAAAAACTACGTTATTACATATGTTGACAAATCTCCTAATAATTATTCTATCATATGTAAATCTTATTATCACCAACTTCTTACAACCTGTTTTTCTTCTAATAAATCTTTTCAAAAAACTAATGAAAATGTAATTGTAAATAATCGTAAAATTATAATAAATCGTAAAGTTATTATAAACCATATTTAAGGCTGGAGTAGCACAGTTGACGTTTATTCCAACAGAGCGAAAAATGTCCAGACCAGGGATCGAACCCGGATACTTGGCGTGCCGTGACAATGCCTTACCTATTAGGCTATCCGGACTGATACCTGGTTGACATAATTCACTCTTATTAGTTGGACTTGGCTGCGAACTGCAGCCAAGTTATTGTGGTTATTATAAACTATTAAATATTATATCTACTAACTTTAATTATCCTTATTTAGTTCTTATTCCCAAATTTCATAAAACTCCAATTAAATTTAGGACTGTAACTATTGGTTGCAATACATATAATAATAAAGCCAATAAACTTCTGTTAAAAATTCTTAATGAATTATATATACTTACTACAAACAATGATAATACACATTGTATAAAAAAACAGCTGTCAACTGGTCAATATTTTAAAAAATCTTCATTGTGTATATATTATAACGACATATGACTTCAAAGATCTTTTTAATAATATAGACTTATTAGATTTACATAATATTATAAATGCATTATTTAAAAAGTATTATAAAAAATTGGAATTATCATCTAATGTAGATATCGCTTATTTTAAATCTTTAAAAAACTTCATTATCTATAATAATTATATATTGCAAGATAACACATTATATTTACAGCACGTCAGTAGACCACAAGGTGGTTGTACATCCAGTTTATTATCAGACTTATACTTATATCACTATGAACGTACTTTTACTAATAATAATCTCCATTTATATCGTTATATTGATGACATAATTTTAATTGCCACTGATCAATTTAAAATTTCTCAATTTCCAGTTGATTATCCCTCTAACTTGGAATTAACGGAAAACCTCTTATCTAACAATACAATTAACTTCTTAGATTTTAAAATTACAATAAAAGACAACAAAACAATAACAGATTTATATGATAAACGTAAAGAATTTAAATTCAAAGTTAATACATTTACAAATTTTAAATCTTGTCTTCATCATTCTGTATATCGAAATATAATACTTAATCATTTATATAGAATAAAATGTTTATGTTCTTCTAATCTAATTAACAATAATATTAAAAAACTAATTTATGAGGCATTAAATCATGGTTTTCCAAAAAATTCATATATTCATTAATATACAATTAGTACTTACATAATCTTTAAAAAAAAAAAAAAAAAAAAACCATGCGTAAACAAAATTACAAAAAAATTATAAAATAAAAAAATATTTATATAAAAAATTAAAAATTGTAAAATACTAATAGAGAATTACTATAGGATGGTTGGGTGGGTAGATGTTAGAGTACGGAGGAGGTTGGAGTTGTCTGGATAATATGCAATAGTTAATTACAAAAAAAATGATGGGGCTTTTGTATTATAACTACATTTCTATTACGCATTTTATATGGATGTTGATTTGATGTTTTATATGTAATTGGTGACATTTCTTTTTTTATTTCAATTCATATTAAATTTAGCTTATTTAATCAAATTCAAAATTAACTTGTTTTTAAATTTCAGTCTACTCAGGACAATGTCATATTAATTAATAACAGTATACCATCTTTATAGTGATTAATATGCATATAAGTTTATTTGATATAACTAATGTTATACTGTATGTATTAAAATTGGGTAATTGGTTTTTATTATTATTCCTCTGTACTTTTTAATATTGTTTTGTTTTCAACTTTGTATTCCATGATTAATTATCGGTTTAATGCGTTCGAATGTCACAATCATATTTTTTAGCTGCTTTTTTTTTTTGGCTAATATGAAGATAGCCCACACACTATATTTGTAATATTTTGGCTATTGGGAATTTTAGAATCTGACAATTTCTATAAACATCCTTTTTTTTATTTTTTTATTTATTTATTTTTTTTTATTCCTGTTCATTTTATTAATTCATTATTTTTTAAATTTAATAGTATTTCTTAAAGTTTTTATATTTATATTATATATAATTTATTTTAAGTTATAGCATATAGCTATATTCTATATATTATCAATGTTATAAAATTATTTACTTTCTCAGTGTAGACTAAATGGGTTTGGTAATAGAATATATTGAAAGCATTTTATTAACATTTAATTAATTTAATTTTTTTTGAATAATGATATATAGTAGATTATTATTTATATATTAGGATTAGCGTGGTAGTGCAGATGATATATTTTAATTTCATTAGCTTTTATTATTTTCTTCTTGTGACATCTACTTATAATAAAATCTGCGTGCAGGAAACCGTCAGAACGATGCCGGTGCAGACTAGTCCAGTGTGCGAATCGACCATAGCTAAACGCCATGTTAGGCTTAATGAAAAAGATATCTTAACATATGCTAGCTAAATGATAATTTTTTCTACTAGAAATCATGTCTGTTCAGCATATTTTCACTAAAACATGTATATCATATCCAATTATAATGTATTAAGTTCAAATTAAAAATAAGCTATTATAAACGTCAGATTACTAGATATAAACAAAAGAACACTGTTGCCATTCACAATTTCCGAATATTGAAACAAATGAATGACTCTTTGAACACTTCATTAAAAAAAATTACGGTTTAATTATCTGATTTTGTTCTTAAAATATTTGTAGAAGCTTCTTAAAGTCTTTAAATATTTTAATTTTGTTTAAAACCTTCAAAAACTATTTTTGCAGCCATCTACCGTCAATTAATATAAACAATCGAAGTTTGTTAAAAATACAAGTTAATATTTTCATATAATTAGCATATTAAAATTTAATGGGAAACTTTCAGAAATTACATTTCACTTTGCTAATTATTATTATTATTATTGTTGTTGCAAAAAAAAAAAAAAAAAAAAGGTGAGCCAAATGGTGAGTCATTCACGTTTGAGAATCATTCATCACACTGTACTGATTGCCAATTGGCAACGTGTGCTTTACTGTTTTAACACTTTTGTTGATGCTGTTTTGAACACGCGGTGGATTTGAATTTATTCAATCAAATCAGTTTTTATTGTTGTTTTCTATAGTTTAAGTTTAAGGATCGTTTTAGCATTGCCTGATGAGCTAAATGATGGCTACATAAGGTCGAGCCATGGAGCTATAAACATTAAGTCTTCGATATAATTTAGTCTTCATTCCTCTATGGGCCGAGCCGCTAATCTTACGAAGTTATATTAAAAAATCATTATAAAATAAACATTTTTTTTTCTGAAGTTTTCATCCTTTGATTTGGATACATTGATAAAAGATGTATTATTTGCATAAATATAATTAAGTTATTTGTAACTTAAATTTATGTTTTTTAGTTTTGAAATTTAGAAAACGCAAATGTTGATACACAAAATCCCAGCAATTTAATTCTAGGCGTGGCGCTATCTATTATCTGTAAATTCATATTCTTACAGATTATACGTATTTATTAATACATATTTGTGCGAAGTAATTTTAAAATATCTTATTTACCTATACATTTTTTACAGAATATTTACGTTTTTCAATCATTTAAATTTTTTTAATAGAACAGAAGAAAATTGATATTTTAATAATCTGATTAAAAAATACAATTTATTTACCTTGCTTAATGATGGATTTTTTAAATTTAATAATAACCTTAGAAACTAAAAACTGTTAATGTTATATTGTTTTTTTTTTATACATATTGACAATTATGGCAGCCAGATTTGAAATATGAAAATGTGAAAATTCAGAGATTATTTTATGTATTTTTTAATGTTGTTTGCTTAAAAATTTTTCTTTGATGAATGTTATTTGGGATAAATTAACCATTTTTTTAAAATTAAAAATTATGTTATTAGTAAATTTCTTTTATGTTATAATAGTTTGAGAAACTATACTTATGATGTTATAAAATGTAAAATTAAAAAAAAATATTTTAGTGTTTAAAAATTTTAAAACTAAAATATACAAATTTGAGCAAAAAAACCTTAATTACACATGCAATATGAATATGTAAAGTATTTTATAAAAAGTTTTATAGAATTAAGAATAATTTTTCCTTTAATAATTTATATATATGTTACAAATGCAATGCAACTTTGATCTTTTCCTGTTCCATTCTGAGATATTTAAAATATGATTTTAAACTGTAGTTTACATAATATCTTCGTTCTAATTATCAAAAATCAAAGGATAATACTTTTTAATTAACAAAATGCATGAGGCATATTTTTTTTTATATTGTTTTGGAAATTTATCATTCACATTCCGTCATTTTTGACGGGGGTTATGCACTAGTTTGAATAATAATATTTTTTTTTAAATAATATAATAGATGACAGCACTAAAAAAAAAAAATAAGTGCTTCTATTAAAGTAATAATTTTAATTTTTTACACCAGGTGGTATTAAACGCTGATTATTGGCAATATTGTAAAATTGAAATTAAACAATTTAAATGTGCTTTTTTAGGTATTTTAAATTATGTAATTATTTTCTATTTATATTATATTGATTGATTTTATCACGGTATTTCAAAATGAATTAACTGAATCCATAGTTTTAATTTCTGTGTTAACTTAACTGTTTTATTCACCTTAATCTGATCATGCTTGGATACCATGTGCGGGAGGATATTTTGAAAATCAATTGGGTTTCTTTTAGGTATGTTGTGTAATATTTCTATTTTTTATGCTATAAATTAAATATTTAAAGGGTTGTATTGTTTTTTCCATTTCATGGCATTTGATAATTTTCTGTTTTCATCTTGAAACTATTCTTTCGATCATATTGGTTGTTTGAGTACAGGAGAAAAAAAATTTCAACTTTTAGATTTTTTCTTACAGAAAACAACCGATTTGCTTATATCATTGAATTCTGTACTCTTGAAAACGTAATTCAATATATAAGTTTTTCAATTTTTTCGGTATCCATATTCTTCTTTTTTTCTTCCATATTAATTCTTGTAATTATGTATAAGGCACTTTACATTATACATACATTTCTATATTTTAGGTTTGTGGTATCCATTTTTATTGTCATTTCACAATATTGCAGTTTTTGATGATGGTCGGTAATGTTTAATTAATGGTTATATATATATATATATATATATATATATAAAGTTTTTTACTGAGGGTGGTTTTTGGTTCTAGGGGTAATGATCGGTGTAGATCTGCAAAAATATTTCAGAAATTCCAACATAGGAACGATGACAATAGGTTAGTATTTCATACGAAATCTACTTAAAAGGAAAAGAGGAACACCACAAAAGAACTGGATGGACGAAATTAAAAAGCGATGAGGGATAGACGTATGGAGGGTCAATGAACCCTTGATTGGAATAAGTGAAATGGATTCTTGTAGATTTTTGTGATGGCAGCATCTGACGCCATAAACCGAGTTTATACATATTAGAAATGAAAATAGATTTATTTGATTGTTTTATACTTTAAATCTACCTATCAAACCTTTACGATTTAAAATTTCATATTTGAAAACAGTAAATATTTTCATCTAATGCAAGTTTTTGATTAGGGAAGTAAATAATATTAATTATCTATTTTAACTTGCCTTGTTTCTTTTTTTTTTCATATATTACACTTTTATGCAGTTAGAGGTGTTGTGAATTACAATTAAACTAAAAAAGTACTAAAAATGTTAGTATTGAATTTTTAAAAAATCAAACTTTAAATAATCAAATATGTTACTTTTATTTCAATTCTGATTTTATAAACGAGATCGCTCATTTACTGAATAACTGTCAGGTAACTCCAAGAAATCAAAATATTCATTATAGTCCAGGCAATAGGAAATTTTACCTAGCAAAATTAATGGTAGTACTGAAAATCGGCTTTCTAGATGTTTTTTGGGTCGCTGAATCCGAATTTGTAACTTCCCACCAAAATTTCCCTCGGCAACCTCCCCAAATTTTGGTAAAATCCCCCCAAAAAAGGTTTTTATTAAAAAAATCAATTTTTTTATTATTTTAGAGAAAAAGTATCTAGAAATTCAGAAAGTAGACAAAATTTCCAACAAGTTAGATATATGACATTATGACTTAGGATGAAGGAGAAGGGGGGATCTGCCTCGGAACATGCGCGCGGTGCTGCGTAAACTAAGTTGCGCAATTCCACTTAACCACTTACACGTTTACATTCGCCCTCCCATCTCCCCTCCGAACTTTCTCTATAAGGTTTACTTTAAGATTTTTGGGTCGCTGAATCCGAATTTTTAACTTTCCCCACAAAATCCCTCAAAGGGTCTTAAAAAAAAAGTACGACGGTGAGAGAAAATCTCATGCAGCGAGTTCTTCCGGGTTAAACATAACCAATATACTGACCAGTATACAGAACTTCGGTGAAAATTGAAAATTTCAATGGATTTTTTATATTTGGTATATTTTCTTACATTGCCTACCAATACCACCAAACAGCATTTTTGGTACTTTCTCACCTGTGATACTTACCTCAAGTCAGCGATTAATCGCTAAAGATTTAACTATTTATAGCTACCTTTTGATTCTGTTTATTTTATTGGTTATTGCATAGTTCAATTACATATCTGTTAAATTTATTTTTTATTTATTCTTTTATTTAGTTGTGGAGATTTAATTTTATTTGACAATTTAGATATTGATTTTTATACGAAAACAAACAAATACTGAATTATTTCCATTGTTTTAATTGAAAACGAGTTAGTCTTCAGTAATCGCGTTTACACTTTTATATTAGGCGAATATATATTTTAATTTATGTTTGAAAATTGTTTAAAAACCATAAAATATCAATGAAGTAAGGTACAGTTTTAAAACAAATTGCATTTGAAATTAACTTTTTTCCCTATTCAAAAAATTAAAATTGTTCGATGATTAGAATTTAGATTTGTTATGAAAGAGAAATTGCTTATTCAAATTATTGCCACCGCCAATACGACGTAAGCGTTGCTCACGAACACATTTTTAGTTGCGTTCATAATTATATAAATACGTAGCACCAATATTCGTCATTAGGTCCGCCTGTCTGTTTGTCTGCCCGTCCATCCGCATGTGAGAGAGCAAAAACTACCCAACCGAGTGATCTGAAATTTTATATATATAATTTTTGCAAAATATTGTCGAGTCATTTCAAATTTTATGAAAATCGGATTTATAGTTCAATTACAAGGACAGTGAAATGTTTTCCTTTACATTACGGCCAATGGGGAAATAATATTTCAAATGCATTTTAATGATGTTACAGCCTTTCGAATAAAATGAAATTGATAGGCACTTATGAAGTGCACTAAAATATACATTCAATACAATATGCGGTGCAAAAAATATTTATAAAACTTGTTATAGTACGAACGCAACGCATTTGTCACGTTTGACGCGCAATTTCCAATTTGTCTCTTTATCATATAAATTAGTACATACCAAATACCCGAAATGCAACATGAAAAATGTTATTTTATTTTAAAATGTTTCAATCGAAATCTAATGGTATGAATTCCCGCCTTTAAAACACCCGGTAATAAATTAAATATTTGCACTGTGGTTAAATATTTGCGCATAAGATACCGTTTTTTTAGCTTAATTGTGAATTTTCTTCGTTTTCTAGTCGACGGAGAAGACAACACTTTTCAAAAGAAATTATAAGTATATGTAAATGCAATTAGACCCAAAATATTCTAAAAGAATTTGGAAACAATGCAATCGGATTTCTTTAATTGTCCAATGTTCAATCCTATTTATGAAAAAAAGTAACAGTGTTTCAGAATAAGTCAGATAAACTTAACAAGTCGTTAAAAAGTTGCTTTACAAAGCCATTAAAACATAATTAATTATCGATTCTTAAGAAAACTCCATAAAATCACTTTTAGAAGTACGTAAATAAGTGTTATAAGAAGAAATGTTTACTTGTTGAATTCCTTATTCGATTTAATCATCAAATTAAATATTGTGTATCTAATGTAATGTTTTAATGATGAATTCTGGATTAATAATTATAGCATTAATTGCGTTATACATTAATTGATAATATAACATTAATTGATGTTGATTATTAATAACTAGATGGTACCCGTCAAGATTTGACGGTAAATAACTTGAATGTTTCATTAGAAAAATTCTTGAATTTTTAATGAATTGCTTTTAAATTAATTATTGAAATTGTGGCAAATTTCTATATTGCATAAGTGATTCCTATTTCTTTAAAGCGATAGAGGGTACAGTCAGCCAAACCTATTCAATGAAGTCACAGAATTTTAACTTTATAATTTACAACCAATTATGCTTCTTTTTTACCAGAAATTTAACTAAAAATAGTGGGTAGAGCATTTATTTTTATTTACTATGGTCTCGTTTATTGGAAAAAAAAATAACAGTATTTATTTTTATTTATTTATTATTATTTTTTAATTACATGACCATTAAAAGCTGCCATATGAATTTTATTTTTATCAGTCTCATTCTCTAAAAGCCCAAATTTGAAACTTGGTGCAGCATATAATTTTTATTACTTGAATTATATTTTACATTTTTTATACATTTTTTAAATATTAAACAATGGATATCAAGGCAATTTTTTTAATAGTTCTTATATGAATATCTTTCTTTCTTTCCGTTTTCTTCTTTTAAAGAAAAGAAAGGCAAACTTTTCTTTCTGACACACACACACATATATTCTTGATAATGGTTAGAAGATATAACAAAAATTGTATACCAACTCAATTAGATAAATTGATAATTACATTAAAAATATTTTAGCTTAAATATTTTAAATATAAAATTATTATTATTATTATTTAAATATTGCTCCGCGTTAAATTTTATTTAAATATAAAGCATTCAAATAATAATAATAATAAAATAAAAATCATATAACTCCTCCTCTTAATAAAATATGTCATTATTGAAATAAGTTATCGCGAAAAATATTACAGAAATCATTTTGCCGGTCGTTGGGTTCGAACCTGCTATCCACTACAAAATATAAGTGCTTTAAACTGCTGCTTTAGACCGCTCAGCCACCGAGAACTCGTTCGTAATCCCTCTAAATTAAACAGGGTTGATGCATGTGCAGATGTCCCGAAATAGGTCTACTTAAAATTCTACCTTTGCGTTTTAATATGTATATGATGATTTTATAGTTTTTAAAGGTTTTAAAAAACTGAAGAAGGATATATGTTATACAACGTAGATTAAATAAGGCAGTTGCTCGACTTATAATATGGCATCGGAATGCCCGAAATAAAATGACTGATTTTAACGAAAGGTTATCAAGATCCGGATGAGTTCACTCCGGAAGCGTTATACACTGTGCGCCATTATACATATAATGATTTACTTATTAACTTAAATTTCGCTTTCATCAAAAACAATTAAATTTCAAAATTTACACTGGTTTTAAGATACTGCAAATGAAGGGATGTGCAGAAAGTCCCTATTATATTTAAAAGTGTATTTTAAAAAAAATGATATGAGATGGGGGTTTGCACTAAAAGCATTGCTGCGGGAATATGTTTGTAACACAAAATGTAGTTGTAAATCAAAAAGTTACCAATAGAGGGCACTAGTACGATTACACCTTCCGGATTGTAGAGTAGGAAAAGTTATTGTTTACTGAAGATGATATTCTTATTTAGATGATTGTGTGCACGAAATTAGGGCCTCCGTGGCCGAGTGGTTAATGCACCACCCCGCTAACCGCTTGAGAGCGTAGGAGGTCTGCGAGTTCGACTCCCGCTGACTCCGTTGCACACTCTTTGTGGAGCTCACGATTGTAATTCTCTGGTGTTGTAAATTTCCTTGTGACAATCTCGTCCTTGTATGTAATGGAGAAAAGGAAATAAAAATTGTGGTTTGTGTTTAATAAGGATCATTCGAGGTGAACAGCCATAATTGCTATAGGCCCCAAAAGTAATCTCCTCTACGGTGGACTTCAATGTGCAAGAAATTTTCGAAAAGCTGTCATTGCCACGTTTACGCTTACGAAATCTAGCAACATTCCCTAAATAATTCGTCCTTATTAACCCATTTGTGCCTGCATTTTCATTTTCTCAAATTTGTTGGTAAATTCAGTTTAAAATATTGCAAAATGAACTGGAAAAATACTAAAAAAAAATTAAGCTGAAACATTATTATTGCATTTATTTGATAAAATGTAAACATACTTAATATGGGATTATGTATAATATTTGTAATAAAATAATAAGTATAATTATATGTTTTGTCTAAATGTATATAAGATAAGCTTTTAAATTGTATATTATAGACCATAATTAGTATTTTTATGAATGATTAAAAAAACATATAGATTTTTTTTTACAGAGACAAATGACATTAGTATTAGTAATAAATAGTACTAGAAAATAGATTAGTAATAATAAACGATGAATAATTGTATTTGGTGCTTAAAAATAACTTGTTTCATAATCATCTTGAAAAGGACTTTACATAAATAACTGTCCTCTAAATGGCTAATAAAAATATGTACCTATTCGTGCCTAGTACGTTACAAAAATTCATAAAAAAGGCTTGAACACATAATTTCACAATTAAAAAATACGTATTTCAAAGAAGTCTACAAACTACGATTATGACTTATTTATTTGGATAATTGGTAGAAGAAACAAAAATAAACTTACATTTTACATTTCGCCGTCTTGAAAAATGAAAAATCTATAAACTCAGATAAAAGCCTTCATTTAAGTAAATAAATATCCATCTTATATTACCATCTTTCGGTAACAGATAAAGACATTTATAGATAATCATTTCATACAATTTACATCTTATAAAGAAGAAGAAAATTATACAAATTTATTAAAATTTGAAGCGTCCAAAAACTGGGCATAAATGGGTTAAATCATATAAAGAAGTCACCAAGTAATCATTGTTTTATAATCCTCTTGATTTGCATGCTACTAGAATGTATTTGAATTGGCGCCATCTATAGGTCACTTTTTAACTAAAACCTTTTTTACACAAACATCGCGCATCCCGCTAATGCTTTCTGTGCGAACTGTACTTCCATACCGTTATTTTATTTATTTTTATTTTTATTTATTTATTTTTTTTTTTTAAGATTTTACAGATATCGTGCTCACCCTAGATAAATAAGAATTTAAATAATTGCTAATTTTCACAAAGATTTTTATTATACTTTAAAAATACTTAGTAATTATTTAAGATTTACAACTTTTTGTTTGAAAATAGCAACCTATATTTTCATTTAATAATGTTTTTGATTATATGATACCAAAGAATAGTAGTTATAGATTCCAAACTGCCCTTAATTTTTTTTTCTTCCGTGTTTTGCTGCGTTACTGACAAACGCATTATTATGCAATTAGATGTATTTTGCATTAAATTACGCGAAAAAATTCTGATATTGAAAATAAACAAATAATTTATAGCAAAAAATGAAACTGACTCCAAGAGATTATTCTTTCCTTCGTGTTTTTACGAAAACTCTTTATTATCCACATTAGAGTCCTATACTGTTTGGAATATACCAATTCGAACCCAAAAATTCTGTATGAAGTGAACACGAAACTCGACGCACTTTAACCAGAAATATGCAATGAATTAATATTGATCCTTTTTTTTTTTTCATAATCGTCCACATTTGCATACTTCTAGGAAACGTATTTAGATTGCTGTTTTCTATCGTTGTCTATTCCAACACTCTCTGAGTATTGTGAAGAAATTTCTTTGAAGGATATATCCAAATAAATAATTCAAAACACACTAAACGCAGTTGAAAAACCATTTTCACTCTTTACGGCTGGTATTATATTTCTGAAAGGGAATCTCTGTTTAATTTCAGTTGTTTACCGGGGAGGTTCACATTATCGATTGTCATTAATTCTAAAACATTTTCACTCAACTGGAAATTGTCATGAAAGTTAAGCATTGTTTATTTAATAAAAAAATTTATTTATATAGGGTAAAACTCCTAATAACTGACATCTTGAAGATTATGTCTTGTTTAAATTACTGTTACAAAATTTTAAATGTATTTTATACATTTTATTCTTTCTGAAAGGGATGGTTGACATACATTAAAAGACTGGTGTTGACAAACTTTTAAAAAATTATGCATTGTATCATTAAAAAATACTTTTTTCCTAAGTATGGTGAATAACTCCAGTACTGACACCATCCCTATTTTGAAAAACCAATAACTTACACAAAGTGAACCAGTTTCTGTCACTTTATTTACAAAGATAAAAAAAAAAGTTATTTTGTACTTGAAAGAATATATTCTTTACAAATACGTTAATCTTTATTATATTGCTCACCTGCAAGAAAAGTGACTCATCTCGACAAAAGTAAATTTTGCAGGAGAGGCGAAAGAAAATTTGCATCATTTAAGTGTAACATGAAATTATAGCACTTAGCTCTGCATGCAGGAATAAAAAAGTGCATAAAAGCGTAAAACTCTTAAGAATGAAGGCGTAGGATGAGGTTTGAAGAGTTTAGTAATTTTACCTCCCCACACAATCCACCCCTATCCTTTGGTCACAAATGAACATACAGAGTAATAAAGTGATTTTCCATATAACTACACTTGTGGAACTTTTTGTGTAGCAAGAAGCATCTATGACAAACCTTATAGTGGAATAAAACATAAAATGAATTTTTGCGAACCGTGTCACTTTTCTTGCGAGTGAGCGATATATACAAAATACTTTAATTTTTATTATAAAAAGTGGGGTTTAAATTTTGAAACACGAAAACACTTATAAATTTTTAGTGCTTTATTTTCTATTTAAAGAAAAATGGAAATAACATTTGACCTCATTTATAAAGGTTTTATTTTAATAACTGTTAGCCTTACAAAAGTAATGTTTTTCTTTTAAGCAATCACAATGCATATATTGAAGTGTTATTTCAGGAAAGATGTAAATCATCATATATATATATATTTGTGACAATCTGTCTCTATCTTCATAACTATAGCGATATCAACAGAAAAAAGCAGCATTACGTATGGGAGTCAAAGGCCCATAAAAACACGTAACAGTTTTTTACCACAGAATTGTTTGTTTTCAAAGGCCATAAAAAAGGAATTTTCTATTTTTTAATGTAGGAATTTTACTGCATAAGTAATTTTAAATAGATGCCTAATGTAAAACTCTTCATCATAATACACGGTATAATAACATTCTGTCTTCAGCTCAATGTGCTATTTCCTTTAAGTTTAAGATTTTTCTATGTCTTGATACAGATCATGATTTGAATCAAGGCCCGAAGAATCAAGCAGGACGGTCGTTCTGCCAAGCCAAGCTGAAAAAAAAATGCTAACCTCGCCAAACAAACAAACGCCAAGAATAAAACGCAAGACACCGTAACTGCTTATTATACTGAAGACAGCTTCTCCATGTTAAATCGACAAACATGCCAGCGTAAAATTTCCCATATCAAAAGAACCAATCATTGCAGAAAACTAAAACGAAAACCAGAAGGACCTAATGGAAAAGATCTTCAGTTTGAGACCAAATGCATCCTCATAAATTAATTATAAACAGAGATACAGGTTTTTTAAAATAACGTCGAGATACTCAAAATGACAAATTTATTTTCTTCGTCACACCTTATGCTTCAACCGAGGTAGAGACTTAAATAATGGGCATAAAAAAGTAAGGATTGCATTTTTGGACAGATATTTACTCAATCTACGTGCTTTTATAAAATTCAGCTTTAAAAATACAAATTTTCTATTCTTAATTAACGAAAAACTGTTAATTAATTCTAAAGTTTATAAATTATGCCAAACAGCGATAAACCCGCCAAACCATTTTAGAAGTCTTCAACTTTTCTTTTATATTATCCTTTTCCATTGATTTCATCGAAGAAAACTATGGCCGAGATCTAGATAGATTTTTCGTTGTTAGCGAAATGAGTTTGACCAATCAGAAGCCAGAATGTTTGAGAATTTTTGCTGTTTCTGGATCCCGACCTATGTCATAAAAGTTTTGAGTCATTTTCTTAGTGCCATGGATGAAGTGCAACATTTACAGAAATCTAGGCTGGGATCCAGATAGATTTTTCGCTGTTAGCGAAACGAGATTCACCAATCAATAGCCTGCATTGCTGCAAATAGCGAAAAGTTTGCAAAAGTGCAAGCTTCTGATTGATGAAACCCGTTTCGATAACAGCGAAAAATCTATCTAGATTGCGGCCAATTATGTTGAACACAATTTTGCATTTCTACATCCAGGAAGGGTATTGATGTCATAACAACAGTGCATATTCGAAACTATTTAAGGCATTGATTCTGAACTCCCTTGCTATACATTTCAATATTAAAGAAGTTGTTGTTTCAATAGTTATAGTACTTTTCTCTATTGCTCACTCTAAAACACAAATATAGAAATTTAACCATTAGCGCTCAGAAACTATAGCGCCTAGAATATATAGTGTTGAAATCGGCTAACCCTGTAATACTTAAAAAAGCGCTAAAATATTGTATCCCTTAAATGTGCAATGATGCTGCTGCAATATGCAGATCGCAGCGACATCTGCAGGATATTTTCTACAACTGCAAGAAATTGCTAGTCTATACAATGTAATAATAGTAATACGAAAATCCCGCAGATGTCGCTGCGATCGACACTTGAAATTTTAGCAGTATCGTAGCACATTTAAGGGATACAAATTTTTAGAACTGTTTGGATAGCATATTTCCACACTAGGTATTCTAGGCGCTGTATCAGAAACAACACCATAATAGAGAGCCTTTATACATAAGAGAGGTGATATATGCACAGGAGGCATGCTCATTTCAAGTTTTTGTCGAAAGTACGGCAATCCGTTTTCTTGAATAGAGGATATTCAATCTACGTTATGATCACATGGTCAAGGCAAGAACGTCTAGCTTAAAGAAGGGAAGGCTCCGTCTCCGTAATGTAAATCCCCGCTAGCCAATGAAACAGTTCATGGGAGAAAGCAGTAGTACACCTGTTAAAAATATCGTGAAAAATTACCTCTGTTTTTAAAGGCTATCTGTATTATGACCAATGAGAACGCTTCATAGGCGTTTATATAGCGTTCTATAGGTCAGAAAATAGAGAACCTTTAAGAACAGAGGTAATTTTTCACGATATTTTTAACAGTGTAGTTTCCTGATTCCCGTCTTATCAGTTAGAAATTCTTTGGGTAAATTACCGGTACCACGTGAATTTTTCAGACTCGAACCCATATTTGAAATATCCTCCATTGGAAGATACGCGCATGGACGATCTCTATTAGATTAGGGAAATAATTCAACATGCATTAGCCTGACGATAATGGCATGCTCACAAAGAACTTTAACGATTTGTTTTTATCACTTTTACCAATAAACATTTATTGGCCGTATGTCGTTACTTCGTTATAGAGACACACTTGTTCCTGATGGAGGATATTCCAAATCTGGGTTCGAGGCTGAAAAAAGTCTCGTGATACCGGTAATTTACCCAAGGAACTTCTAACTGATAAGAAGGGAAGATACTACTGCTTTGCCTCACGAACTGTTTCATTGGCTAGCGGGAATTTATATTACACGTGTACGGAGCCTTCCCTTCTTTACGCTAGAAGTTTTTACCTTGACCACGTGATCAAAAAGTACACTGTTAAAAAGTTGCAGCATTTGCTGCATAGTCACTCCACCGCTTTTATAGAATATCTCTATTCTGACCAATGAGAATGCTCCATAATATAGTCAAGTAACCGATTCCTATAAAAGCGGTGGAGTGACTATGCAGCAAATGCTGCAGATTTTTAACAGTGTAGATGGAATATCCTCCATTAGATCCCTTCCTTAATGTATCAAAATACGGAGTTTGCTTTCTGTACTATTCCTGAGCTCAGTTATAGCGGCTAGAAATATAGGCCGGGATCCAGGTACATTTTTGCAAACAGTGAAAAGTTAGCAAAAAATCTGGCTTCTGATTGGTCAATCTCGTTACGATAACAGAGAAAAATCTAACTAGATCACGGTCATAGTGTGGAAACAGGCTATTCCAGTAATGCTTTAAAAAGTGCTAAAAATTTAATCCCATAAATATTGAAAAATACTGAATGACAAATGTCGATAGGAGCAACATTTTCTAGATTTTCTCTGAGCAAAACGTTTTCTTTTGAAATAGTTACGTTGGAATTACCATATGTCGCTGTAATCGACATTCGTCGTTCAGCCTCGTTCAACATTTATGGGATACAATTTTTTAGCATCTTTTTAATAAGCCGATTTTTAAACTATATCTTCTAGAAACTATAGCTCCGTTATAGCGTCTAGATTATATGTTGTAGAAATCGACTATCCCAGCAATACTTAAAAAAGCGCGGAAGTATTGAATCCCTTAAATGTACAACGATGTCGAAATCCAAACAGTCATTTGCATCGACATCTGCAGGATATTTTTTAAAGAAGAAAGAGACATGTGTAATGCACCGCTACAGCGTCTAGAATACATAATGTGGAAATTTGCTATCCAATAACCGCTAAGAAGTGTATCCCTTAAATGTGCACTGAAGCTGAAATCGAGGGAGATGATCGCAGCGACATCTGCGATATATTTTCAAATTTCAAAGTAAACATGGTATTATTACAGCGGGTTTGACGCCAAGCACACAGGTCAGATGTATGTTCATAAAACGTAAAAAAAAAAAAAAAAAAAATGTTACAGCGTCTAGACCAAATTGTGTTGGAGTTTTGGGAAATATCCTGCAGATATCGCTGTGATCGACTGATTAAATTTCCACACTATATATTCTAGACACTGTAGCACCGCGGTAGCCTGTCTTTTTCGTTTGCCTCGAAGTAGATATAGATAACGTCATTTGAAGCTGTTCCTAAAGTGTGGCCCATCACGTCACACGGAGTTGATTATCTGTACACGGCAATGGATACAAAAAAAATTGGCGCACCGCTTTGTACTAATCATCGTGTAAAGATGATCCAACTCCGTGTGACTTTTAAACGTCGTGAACTGGCCTATTATGTCATTGGTCACGCTAACACACTCCCCCTTGCGTCCGCCATATATAGCGGCATCTTGCACTGGAGACTGCTAAATGGTCTGCTATCGGTCAAATTCAAGAGAGAAAAGGGCAGAAGAGGGGGAAAGAACTCTCTTTTTTTGGTATGTAGTTTTTCACACGGGAAGATTGACATGTCTGCTCCTCTCCTTTCATATCTTCATGATGGTGAAATAAATCAACGCCCCCTAGATATTTGAGAAAGTCTTGATACGCGTCACGAAAACATCACACAAAGCAGGCAAAGCAAAGGAACAAAATCATTCATTGACTCGTGGACATGAAAGAGCAAATGAATGATGTCTTCTTTGTTTTGCCTGCTTTGTGTGATATTTTCCTGACGCGTGTCAAGGCTTTCTCGAATATTTAAAGGGCGTTGAATAGGCCGGGATCAAGATAGATTTTACGCTATTAGCGAGATGAGATTGGTCAATCAGAAGCCTGCCTTTTTGAAAACTTTTTTATGTTTGCAATAAACACCGAAAAGCCTGCAAGGATGGAGGCTACTGATTGGTCAATCTAATTTTACTAACAGAGAAAAATTTATCTGGATCCCGGACATTAACTTTGGTTGGTTGAGACGATTTTGAATAAAATCAAATCAGAAAGCCAATGTTTTTTAACTTTTCTGGTTAGTTCAATCGAAATCTTCCACGTCTATTACTGAAAACTGAGTTACTGTACTTTGGACAAAAACTTGAATATGAGTACACGACTTGTGCATATGTCACCACTCTTACATATAAATGTACTCTGTTATGAGCATAATTATAAGCGCTGCTGGTTAAATTTGAGTATCTGGGTATTAGAGAAAGCAATTGTGGCCCACCGTGGCTGAGTGGATAAGACACCACTTCGCTAATCGCTTGAGAGCGTAGGTGGGGGCGGGTTCAAATCCCGCCGTGATCCCCACGTGATCTGATATATATGTGTTCAATAAAACAAACAAACAAAGAAGCAAGCAATAGTGAAAGGTACAGTTGCCATGGAAACAACGACTTCTTTAATTCGTATAGAAAATGAATGAATAGTTGTAAATGACTTAAGTTTAAAATGTAGGCAAATGCTCTGAAAATATCAATGGTATGGTCTAGTATTTTACAAAAGTAATTTAATATATTCACATGATGTATAAGTTGATGCAACTCTTAGCTAATGAAAATTCTGTAACAAGACTTATGTAGGTACATCTTTTCAATGTTTAATTCAGAATTCTAAGAACAAAACGAAGTTCTTAAGCGCTCTTCCTCACCCCCCCCCCCCCACCCCCGCTCAAAAAAGAAATACGATAGAAAGATTTCAGTATTTCTGTGATCTTTTGTCAGAGTTTAGAAAAGGTGTCTGGGTATTAAAAAAAACATAAAACAAATTTGACGAACGATAAGACTATAGATTTCAGGCAATTTTTAAGTGGAAAAAATTTAATTCTGATGTTTATGCGGCTTTAATAATAGACTATTAAAGATAATCAATTTACGGGAATTTTTATACGAAATTATATTCTAACATTTATGCAAATAGGTATGGATAAACAGACTTGAGTAAAATTACATATTTATTCTTTCTTCTCTATCACACGATCTAAATAAAGATGTACAGTATATATCTTTAAATTTTTAGATTTTCTTTTATCAAAAATGTTTCCTCATCATGTCTAGAATTGCTAGATTTACTTCTTTAGACAGATCTTCGATTCTTTAGATGCCTACTGGGCTTCATTCTCGGATTATCCGTAGGTATTTGTAAAGGTAAATTTATTTTGCAAAACCGTCAGCAAAAAAAGTTAGAACAAACAATTAACTGACAGACTAACTGTAAATATATATTTTATTTTGACTCTATTTGATTTTTACTAAATTTTCATCCTTCATAGAAAATTTTAAGGAGATATAAATTGAGAAAGACTGATACTTTGAAAGAAGAAGTTGACTTTCCTTACTTTTAAATTAGTAATTACTCTAAAAAATGAATGATAGGTAAACAAAATGTATACTACTGTGTTTGTTCCCTGCTGATAAAGGTTATACAAGGACTAATTTTAGCGAATAGAATTATTTCAATTATATATAATCTGTTTAAAAAAAAGGACAGATATCTACTGAAAAACAACTTTTCAAAAGTAAAAAAAAAAAAAAAAAAAAAAAAAAAAAAGAAAGGAAAAAAGGGGAAAGTTGTGGCTAAAAAATAGTGTGATATCAAATTTCCAAGCTTATATTATGGTACTTATTTAACATTTTTTATTAAAAATTTAACATACGTAAGTCGAGTACCTAAGTATGCGTTGATAGAAAGCCTTTTCTCTTTTACTAAATACATCATAACGTGTTTCTGAAAATTATTTTTTTTTTAATTATGCATGATGGGCTTGATGGCCATCTTTCCATATTTTACACAAATTTCTAAGCAGACAAGCTCGTAATATGTTTGCATTATTAGGAATTTTGAACTTCTAGTTTTGGCTACAGACAGATAAATTAAGATTGTCTTTTATTTTGAAAGAAAAAAACAAATTGATTTTCACTGCTTTAACTAATTAATTAACCCCCTCCGAAAAAAAAAGAATCATAAGATGAAACCTGGAGTTACTTCAACTTTATTTTAAGGCACAAATTTCTAGGCACTCATTTCCATAAATTAAAAGCATAAAATGTTTGCTTTAGCAACAATTTCGAATTTCCCATCTTAACAATGTACTTCTGTGCTTAGAAATTTGTGTAAAATATGGAAAGTTGGCCGCCAAGCCCATCATGCATAATTAAAAAAAAAATTAATTTTCAGAAACACGTTATGATGTATTTAGTAAAGGAGAAAAGGCTTTCTATCAACGCATACTTAGGTACTCGACTTACGTATGGTAAATTTTTAATAAAAAATGTTAAATAAGTACCATAATATAAGCTTTGAAATTTGATATCACACTATTTTTTTGCCACAACTTACCCCTTTTTTCCTTTTTTTTTTTTTTTTTTTTTTTTTTTTTTTTACTTTTGAAAATTGTTTTTCAGTAGATCTTAATCTACTAGTGTTCACTCTGAGACCTTTTTAAAGGTCGCAAAAACCCGCTTTTTTAAAATCGGAAAAATGCACTCTGCTCAATTTAAAAGTACCGAAAAGCACCCGTACATATTTTTGCAAAGTTTTTCACTATACCACAGTATTTTTAAAATTGTGTACCCAGGAGCTTGTAAAATGACAGATTTCTCTCATTTCTTTACAAAAAAGACAAGAAATTATTCAACCATTTTCCATCAAATAGTATTTTTCATTTATAATTCTAAATTTTTATATATCAGTCTCAATTTTTTACGATATATTCTCTTTTCGCTTTTTTTAAAGAGTGATTGTTCACCCCGAGGCCTACTTTGGTTATTAGTGTAGTTGGAGGAATTTCAAATTGCTTACCTGAAGATAATAGTCAAATAATGTAATAGTCAATAAATGCAAAAGTCAAAGCATGCAATAATCATTCCTTCTACTTGCACAGTATATATTTTATTATGCATAACTTCAACATGATACTAAATTTTGGTGTCTTTCAAAATTCAGTGAAGGATATAAAATTAGATGCCATTAATTTATTTAAAAAAATTTATTCTAATATATTCTGAATATAAAAATTAAAATCAAAAGAAAATTAATTTTTAAAATGGGTTTTAATGATTGCTTGTATAAAGCCTTATTAAATTTTCTTTTTCCCTTAATTTTTTTTATTTAATTTAATAGTATTAATTATTTAAACTTATTATTTGTATTTGATACCATAGTGCAGATGCATATGCCCCTTTTCCTCATTTTAAATTATTAGCAATGCAGATATCCAACATTAAAAAAAAGTATGAGAAACGTTAGACAGCACAAATGAATGTATATAAAAGGGGCATACAGCTGTTTCGAGGATTATAAAACATTGCGAAATAGAAAGACGCACCTCACAGCTTGGCCGTCAAAGGCGAAATGATATTTTAGACCATAAAATAATTTAAAATAAATTTTACTGACGAAAATTCAAACTATTTTATGACTTTTTTGGGGGAGGGTAATTATTATTATTTATCTTTTTTATATTTTAAGTAAAGCTCTAAATAATACATCATCTACTTTTGTTAATACTTTTTTACTTTTGGAATTTTAGGCGAAAATTTATTGTTTCGTGTGAATTATAAATAATAATTTTTATGTCAAATATCCCAAATGTATTTATATTTAGATAATTCCAAACGCATATTTTTGAAAATGAAATAAATGTTAAGCTGCGACCCTAATGTAAATTTTTAACAGTTGTATATATATATTTTATGTTCTCTGTACAGATTTATCAGAGAAGTTCAAAAGCATTATCATTTTGCCTTTGTATGAATATAAATTTACAAATTAGATTTCAAAATATCTTTTCATTCAAATAATAATAGTACTAGTAATAATAATAATGCTAATTGTTAACTGGAAATGCAAAAAATATTCTGCACTGCAGACCACTTAGAAAACTTATGGTAACATATAAAAAAATCATTTTATTGATAGCTTTTAGCTTCTTTTGTAGCGAACTACTAGGGCATATCTTATGCTATGTACAGGAAAATTTCCCGTTTTGAATATCTTTAGGATATGTGTCACCAGATTAGTTGCATATTTACTAAAAAAATTTTTAATGGAAGAAAATATTGTTGTATTTCATCCTTTAACATATTATTTCATCTTTTTTTTAATTTCATCATTAGCATAATTTAATATATTTAAAACAAATCAAATATTAAAAAGATATTTTATTTTCTTATTTTTTTATTGTCAACTAAATACATTTTTATAGAAAATTAAAAAAAAACAAAATATGCATTATTTCAGATACATACTTAAAAAGTAAAAATATAAAAAGGTAACTAGTAATATTTTTATGAAAGCATTTTCGAAGCACAAATTAGTTTGGATTTCTGTAAAAAGAGTTTTTAGTTTTAAAGTTATAGAAAAAATTGAATTTTTCTTGAAAAATCAGAAATGTAAATCTATTTCTTTTAGGAGAATATTTTAAGTTCACAGCTGCAGCAATTCATACCTATGCTTAAAAGTTGTAACGTGTCAAAAATGTAAAATTAATTGAAACAGATAAACGAATGATCGAACTCTGGTCCTACAAACAGCTTTCGAGCACTCTACCCCGAGGCCACAAATTCCGTGTTGAAACAGCAAATTAATAGGTACTTGAAACGTATGCTGAACTTTGATCCTCATTTTCCATTTGAAAAAATTCTTTCTCTGGCATAGCATGGGACTAAAACTCAACAACATACTTTAAAATCATCAAAATCGGTGAGCACCATATTTGGTGGCCTCCTTGTAAGGGCAAATTATAGAGCAGCATACGCTTCTAAGCAGAAGTTGGCTTAAATACATTTCGTTCAAAATAATTTCGTTCTTATAATCTATTAAGAAAATTCTAACTGTATTCATAAAACTAACTGTTCTTATGAAAAATGTAAATAAAAAATATATTGCTTTATAGTTGATATAAGTTTTTGAAGGCAGGTAAGGTGTATAATTATGTTTGGCCAAAACGTGTTGGAACGTCTTGGTGAAACGTCTATATGCAACCTCCATAATATTGAAAACGAAATAAGATTGAAGAGTTTGATTAAATACTGTACAATTTAAAAGTAAATTATCAGAAAATACAACTATTTTTTTCTTTGTAGAAGTGCACAAATTTTAGATAATGGCAACATAATCTCACTTTCTTATAGATACATTCATTCGTACACATATGTGGTATAAATTTTTTACTGGTTATCTATTGAAAGGCATACGTATTTCAAATTCTGTCCCGATTCATGAACTTTTCACATGTATTGTAATAATCATTCAGATTATTTTTTATCGTTCATACAATTAATTAAAAAAGAAAAAATATTATTTTTCCTATTTTAAAAAAAGTCCAACACATTTACTTGATACATCATATTTCTCTTTAAATATTTTTATTTTTATTTAAATGATTCTTATTTTGTAAAAAGAAAACGTTAAAACAAAAATACTAAAATAAATCTAAATGTTTTACTCCAATTAAAACACATATACACGTTAAGTGTTATTTGTGTTTTACGTAATTATGACTGTGTAAAAAAAGAAACAGGCATAAAGGGAAAATACATACTTTTGCACATTTTATAATTAAAACTTTTTAAAACATTTGTTAATTGCATTGCTGATAGAGAATTCCAAAGCATTTAAGCACTTTTTTTATGTAGCTATAATGAGTAAAATTACAAGGAATGTTTTTCTCTGCAAATGATAACATTAAGATATTTCTTTATGGAAAATATTAAAGAACATTATAAAAAGAAATTAAACTGACGTCAAATTATTTTTTCAACTGTTCATGTGAATTTTTTTTTTCTTTAACTTTGCAATTTAAAAAGTCTTTTGTGCATATTTAATTATTTGAAGAATGGTTTATTTTTCCTAGTGTATGAACGCAGATGATTGATTTCTTCAAAATATCAGTTACAAATAAATAAATAAATAAATAAATAAAGCTGTGTTGCTTTCAAAACATCTTGATGATTCACGTTTAAAACAATTTATGATGAATATGCGTATGTGTATCTTACGCTTGCATTCACTTAAGGGGTCTCAGGACTCTTAAAATTTCAAAAAATTAAAAAAAAGACCATTTTCAACATTTAATTTCTTAAAATGTATATGATTTAAAAACATGATTTTAATTGGGATGGAAGATATAAAAACATTGTTGATAATGATTTTCGAAAAAAAATCATCGGTAATTAGCAGAGATGTTAACCCTTAAAGGTACGGTCAGTTTGGACATACACAAGGACAGGAGTGGCGTACTCTATGCCTAGTTAACAACTTTTAATGATATACAGTGGCGGTCAAAAGTTTCCGGCCAACATAAAATTTTTGGTTAATTTGAAGGTATACCCATATGAAGATGAATCTCAAAGTGACACTTATACACTTTATTGACATAACAGTTAAGAACTTATTTATGGAATAAAAATTAAACATTAATAAATGTAATTGGCAAAATTAATTGCAAAAGAAAACGCATATTCTCAAAAGTTTCCGGCCACCTTGGCTAGTTTGGAAAAAAATTGTGTTATAACAGAAAATAACAGTGATCAACAATATTTAAAATTAGTATTTTATATTCATATATTTAGCAATAAGTACTGCGGCGCAGCAACGTGGCATCGATTCAATGAACTGTTGTAGATCATCAATGTTAAGTTTTGTCCACGGTTCTTGCAATTTTTGTGAAAATGCTGCTAAATTGTAGTATTTATAATTCCACACACGTTTTCAAGTTAGTTTAAAAGATTTTCTATTATATTCAGATCGGATGATTGGGCTGTCCATTTGAAAAGCGAAGTTTTTTGTGCAAAAGTCACAGCTTGACGAGCTTGCATGTATGATTTTGGTCGTTATCATAATGGAAGAAATAGTTGAAACTACAATTTTTCCTCCTATAAGGCAGCAAATGATCTTGCAAGATATCCTTATGCATTGCACTATTCATCTTATCGCGGATGTCAAATAACGGACAGGTGCATTTTCCAGAAAATGCTCCCCACAGCATAACGTGTCCTCCGCCGTGCTTCATTGTAGGAATGATATATCTCGCATCTTATCTTTTGTTTTTAGGTCGTCGGTTGTAAAGTTTTTTATCACTTACAAAATGATTGAACGTCGATTCATCTGAAAATAGTACTTTTTTTTCCAGTTTTCACTTGACCAGTCTTTGTATTCACTGGCAAACGCCAGTCGGGCCCTCTGAATTTTTTTACTTGTGAAAGGTTTTTTAACACCGTCTGTTCCATAAAGTTTTACGTCACATAAGCGTCTTGACACTATAGACAGACTTGATTCAGCAATAACCAAAACACCATAAATCGCTTTTAACACCATAAATGGCGTGGAATTGCAGCGGCATTTTTACGCGGGTCATCAATTGCTTTTTCTTTTGATAATTCTGTCCACAAAAATCGTAGTTTTCCGGGATACCCGGGACCGTGGCAAGTTCCGAAGGCTATGGCCATCTTTATATATTTTTAAAATATCGTTTACAGTAAATTTTCTGATCGACAACTTTGCCGCAATCTCACGAGAGGATTGTCAATTTAGCGACAAACAAATCCCTCATTTAAGGACAATAAATTGTTAAACTTTTCATTTGTGAATTTTAAATACATTATTCATGTTGATTAATTAACAAACATGGCCAAAAAACACTTTTAGCGATAGCAAAAACTAATGAATGACGAATGGCCGGAAACTTTTGCACGCGCGAATTTTGAATTCTTCCCCTTTGCATCAAGTATCTTAAGTAATTAATCAAAATGGTCACGTGGTCAGAAGTAATTTGCTTATTCCTAACTTTTGGAGCAATTGAACTTCTTCTTCGCTAAAAAGTTCTGTCAAACAAATTAAAGAAACTAACTGGTCGGAAACTTTTGACCGCCACTGTATATGTGTAATGTAATGTACAGTAACAGTATAAAAGCAATAAACGTCAAATTGTTAAAAACATACTAATTTAAGGGATCTCCGGACTCTAAAAAGGTGGAAAAAATTTTAAAAAGACCATTTTCAACATTTAATTTCTTAAAATTTATATGATTTAAAAACATGATTTTAATTGGGATGAAAGATATAAGTATGTTCTTTCTTTCATGCATTTAAAAAATTGCAAGATGCAGAATTAGTATTTATAGGGGGCTCCAAACTGTCAGACATTTGCCGCGCAGAAAATTGGTACAACAGCTTACGCGCAGGATTACAAAATAAATTTTACAACCAAACTGAATATTTTCGTGCTTAATTGTACTTCATATAATAATTACCCTGAACCTAAATAAATTTTTATTTAAAGCATTTTTATATTTTAATAAAATTTGTATTTAGCTAATACAAAATATTGAAAATTTCAGCAATATAATGACCTAAAAAATATATTTTTGAATAATAAAAATAAAATTTTAGGCTCAGTTTATACAGACTAACATGAAACATATGTTTTGGAAACATTCAGATGTTTTTGAATGGAGAAAAATTACGTCAAAGTTTCGGAAATGCCGCTTCAGCCATTGAGCGGGTATGATTCTAAAAGCCATAACTTCTGTTCTAATGGGAATGTCAAGGAAATGATTATATCAAAATGTTCAGAAAGGATAAGAGTTCAACATCTAAAAAAGTAAAAATTTCGAAAATTTTGTAGCTTTAAGAGTCCTGAGACCCCTTAATATAAAAACCATGTCACTGCATTCGTAGCTTAGCTTAGATGCCAGCTACAGTGTATAAATATTTACTGACTATTCGAAGCGTCTTTTAAGTGACTCATCTTGTCCTTACGTAACAATCCGCTTGTGACATTTTGCACTGCAAAAATATCTTTTGATAATCCCATTCCCCGCAATTAAAAAGGAAATATAGAAACACATTACCGAATATGCCAGTAAAGCTGTTTATATACACTGGCCTCCAAAAGTTAAGGTACAGGGACTGGATGCTTTCGATTGCACACGTTTTGTCGAATATCTACCAACATTATTGGCGAATTGTTCTTGAACTTCTAGGACGTAAAGAACATGTTTGATTTTATATTTCTCGGTGAAGATTTATGAGGGGGTACATTTAGGGGGCTAATAATAAATTTAATAATAAAATAATATTTGCGATCACCTATGTAACAGAAAAGGCTGGAAATGGTTTGTCACTGTGGTAAATGACTATTTGGGTCCTGTTCAACGTTTGTATGCATTTGTGTTAGCATAGCTCTCATATTCGTGAAGATGTTAACGTTTTTGTGAAAAATTCAAAAGTTTTTTGTTTATAGCATACAGAGTTTTCAATCCAATTTAACACAACTTTCCAAAAACTTGACAAGGAACAGTAGAAACAGTATACTGCAATCAAAACATGAATATATTGAATATTTGATGAGATATGGGCATTTGTATGAAATTATTTTTAACTGTGCATGCGTAAGAGATCCTAAAATTTTTATTATATAATTTGGTAGTCAGCTATTTAGGGCAACTTATATAAAAAATCCAATCAAATATCGCGGAAATTCACAAAGATAGGGGCGATATAGTGAGTTGCTTCCTAAAAAAAACTTTATTATAAAGGATTTTTCACAACTTTTCAATCAGCTCACTATATCTTTCTAAGTTTTCACAATATTTGACTGAACTTTTTACAGAAGTTGCCCCAAAATACTGACTACCAAATTATGGAATAAAAATTTTGAAATCTTCCGCGCATGCGCAGTTAAAAATTATCTCATAAAAATGTCCATATCTCATCTAATATTCAATATATTCATGTTTTAATTGCATTATACTGTTGCTACTATTCTTTTGAAAGTTTTCAGAAAGTTGTGTTAAATTTGGTTGAAAACTCTGTATGCTATAAATTAAAAACTTTTGAATTTTTCACAAAAACATTAACATCTTCACGAATATGAGTTCTATGCTTACACAAATGCATAAAAACGTTGAACAGGACCCAAATAGTCATTTACTACAGTGACAAACAATTTCCAGTCTTTTCTGTTACGTAGGTGATCGCAAATATTATTTTATTATTAAATTTATTATTAGCCCCCTAATTGGACCACCGAGAAATATAAAATCAAACATGTTCCATCCTAGAAATTCAAGAATAATTCGCTTATAATATTGGTAGATATTCGACAAAACGTGTGCAATCGAAAGCATCCAGTCCCTGTACCTTCACTTTTGGAGGCCAGTGTAATAAAGAAAAACTGTATTTAACAATCAAATCTAGAATAATTCTAAAAACAATAACTTCTTTTCTAATGGGAATTTCTAGGAAATAATTATATGAAAATGTTCAGAAAAATAGGAGTTTAACATCTAACAAAATACAAAATTCAATTTTTTTTTTACCTTTAAGATTCCTGAGACCCCTTGAATGAATGTATAAATATGTATGTATGGATAAAAATCTTAAAATTATTTCTTTCGTTCTCAAGTTATATAATTTTTTTCTTTAAGATTGCTGAGACCTCTTGAATGAATGTATAAATATATATGTATGGATAAAAATCTTAAAATTATTTCCTTCGTTCTCAAGTTATATTTTTTTTTTACCTTTAAGATTCCTGAGACCTCTTGAATGAATGTATAAATATGTATGTATGGATAAAAATCTTAAAATTATTTCCTTCGTTCTCAAGTTATATTTTCTTTTACCTTTAAGATTCCTGAGACCTCTTGAATGAATGTATAAATATGCATGTATGGATAAAAATCTTAAAATTATTTCCTTCGTTCTCAAGTTATATTTTCAAACGTATCCAAATGAGCTGTCTTAACTTTTTCTAGAAATTTATTTTCTATTAAAATATGAATTAAATTTTTGACACACTTTACTGTTTTCTTTGGACGACTCAATTTTATAATGCGTTCGTGTTGTCTTACGAATTAATTTATGTGAATGAATGTGAAACCTTTCCAGTCAGTTTCTTTAAGTATCCCGAAATGTGAAAAGGCTCAGTGAAATTTGAGTGTCCGACTTTTTTTTTGTAAATTCAGGATAATTAGGTAACTGTGATTGCTTAGCAGCTACAAATATTAAGGATTTGGCAAAGGAGTTCGAGTTTACAGTGATTATTGACCCACGCTGTTAAAGCTGGAGAGTCGATCATTCTTTTTTGTGTATCGCTTGCCATTTGCGTAAAATAGTGATTTGGAATAGTGTGTTGCGTAATATTTCTAATTTTATTCAGCTCAGGAGAGGGGAATCATGTGACTTGGTTTTAGGTATATTTCGTAAGAAATACTACCTATTGCAGTCATTACCATCGTGCAACTTTTGAAAAATTCCTTCATAACTTTTCATTATATGACCTCAGGAACCCCAAACCACCCCCATCAAAAAAGTTTATATATATATATATATATGTATGTACTAAATTTTGTCCGCGCTATAAAAGTCGCAATTATGCACGGATCTTCTTCAAACTCGCCAAAAACATTGAGATGGCTTATATCTCGGCGGGGATTGCAAATGGGCAAAATCGGCCCAAGGGGGTGGAAATGGGGAGGGTTAAAATTTTTGAATATTGCCTTAACATTATTCAGATAAAACCAGCTCTTATAGAAAAATGACAAGAAAAAATATTCATTTTTCGTTATAGCAGTTGCCAACAATAAAAAAAAAATAACAAAAAAATTCTCACCACAACAATTACTTTTCTATTGCAAGATTTCCACGTGAAAAAAGAAAATGAAATAAATAGTTTGACGAAAAAAAATATATATATTATGTCATATTAGAAATATAATGGACGTCAGCTGGTGAATATGTAACGTCATGTGAATCTGAAAAAACATATTAAAACATGATAAAAAACGTACTATGGAAATATTAAGATATTTTAACATGTTAAGGTTTTCTGAAATTGTTTTCGCCATTTTTAAACCTATTTCATATATATGCGCGTATGTATTCGTGTATAATACAATTTTCACAAAATGTTTAGGTCCCTAGAATTATTCTTAGTGAAGAAACTGGGTTTATCTCTAATCTTGATTTGGGTTTTGTTGGTGAAATTAGTACTTAACTTCGAAAGCTACCTCCGCCTGTAGGCCGAGCCGGCAGGGATTCTTATATTATTTTTTATTGAATCTCTTTGTAACACTGATTGTTTTATTAATTCCATTTTATTGGTTATGATGATTTACTTTTGTAAAATGACAACAGTTTTATATTTGGACTTTTTTTGTTAAAAATTTAAGAATGTTATAGTTTGTTGACATGTAGAACATGTGCGGTAAAGACGTACAATGTTTAGAAGAAGTATTATTTCGATTTGTTCTCTTATAATAAATGCTTTGTTTGTCTTGCTAACTGAAGAATTTATCTGCATTATTCAAACAAATAGTAGAATCGGATAGATGCCTAGAATCTAATAATACTTTTGTTTTGTTTTTTAAATCGAGTTCGATGAACTTTTTAATCTTCTGCAACTCAGTGGACTTGGAACCATCTTGACGATCTCTAGCTTTGGTAAGATGTAAAAACATATACACGTTCGAAACGTCCTGCACGAAACAAAGTTTATTCATGAGTAATGGAGTCTCAATGTATTTGAAAGTCATTATGTAATTAGTATTGTGATTGTTCTTGTGCAAGTATTAGTTCTAGCGCACTGATTTAGCCATCCTTGATGGCATGAAAATTGACTTAGTTTTGAATAAGCTCAAACTGGAAGGTTGAAGCATATCCCCTCTTTCAATTTTGCCTGCATTACAGTTAATTGAAGTTGTTTCTTCCACTACAATTTTACTGTTTAATAAACATTGTTGTTATTTCTGAAACTCTGTTTTTCTAAGAAATTTCTTTCAAAACAACAGCCGAGATCATTCTAAAAAATGATTGGCTAGTTTTTTCAAACATTTTACATTAAAAATTAATTGTGTTCAATTTTCCCGTTCTGTAAGATATATCGGACATTGATACTGGTTTGATGTCTAATCTATATAAAAACAAATAAATATCTATTGTTGAGATTTCTTAAAAAAAAAAAACAGCTTTTTGTGTATCAAGTTTAAATTATAGTTATTTATTGTTCAACAGAAACAAAATTTGATTTTCCTAACGTGGTCTTTTTTTCTAATGCAATTTTGAGAGAAAGTATTATATTTAAAAAAAAAATCTTTTACTGATAGATATAAGAAATTGTTTATCCTAATAGTGACTAGATTTCATGCTTTCAGGGACATCTTAGTGGTATAAAAATCTTATATAAGAAATTACATTATTTTGAATGATTATAAAGATAATTTTTGCAATAATAGTCATAATCCCTTTATGTTTTCTTTTAAAGTAGTAAAGAATATCTAGTGATATTCTCAATTTTCACATTATTTTTCTTGCCAATATTTATGTGTAATGCAATAATTTTAAGTAAACAAAAGTACGAAAAAAAAAAGAAAAATTTCTACTATCGTTTATTTTTAACTCACTTTAAAAGTAACTTACTTTTATGAAATAAAAGATTGTTTCTTATACTGGCCTTTTTTATGTCATTTTGATAAAAATTAATTATTAAAGGAAGGTATATTTTTTAACTGTTACCAACATAGTATTAAAGTGTTTATGAATTCGTTTTGTCTGCTCATCTGTTTGTCTGTTCACGCTCTAACTCGCGTACATATATTCGGATTTCCATGCAATTGATGTATGTTGATGAGTTTACTGTGGTATGTTCGGTATGGAATATAAGTGTGTATCATTAATAAATCATTTACCGGGACACACAAAAGAAATCTTTTACAGTACTCTCTTTCGGTAGTAATTGCTGAAAGTGCGTTATCAATTTCGGTATGCACTCATAAATTTTACTAATTTTTTGCATGTTACTCATTGTGTATAAAGTTTAAGCATCGCATACAGGGCTGAATTCACGTATCATTCTCCTTATTAGAGGAAATGACTGAAAATGTATTTTGAAGTTTGTAGATATTTTCTAATTGAACTAAATATTTGCATGCACACAGCTTATGTATACAAATCTATATAACATATACAGGGCTGCTCAAGGAAATCGAATAATTTTCCAACTGTAGACGGGTATTGCTGAAGTTGAGTTTTCAAATGTGTTATGCGTTTCCAAATCGATCAATTGGGCATCATATTTTAATTTATTAAACCGTGGAGTTTTGTCACATTATTCTGAACGTGTTGGAAAGTATTTCATTATCTATGCTTGAATAAACTATTCATAATTTTTTCTTGTTTTCTTGATATAGATGGTATCTGTATAAGCAGTGGCGCTTTAAGTTCGCTTATTTTTAGTGTAGTTTAGTTTTAAGTTTACCCAGCAAAGAGAGAATTGCTGGCCAGCAGCAAGATAGGTGCTGGCAATGATGGAGAAGTACTGGCTAATGGTCTAACACTGCATAACCACTGCTGGACAGATTCAGTCAACTTTGCTGTTGGAAATCATCAGATAAAATTCTGGTGGGCTTCCGTTTTATCTCATGCGCTGGCCCACCACTACATGGAAGTGCACGAACTTTTGCAGTATTATTGCTGGGAACCCTTACACTAGATGACGTTGCGAATATTGAAGACATTAAGTATTTAAACACAAATCTGAAATGAATATCTTAACACAATTTAAGCTGTGAAGCTAATTTTTTTTAACTGTAAATAATATAGCACCACTGCCAACAACAAAATAAATAAGTAAATGAATAAATAAATAAATTATTTACTTCAAAGTACTTTTTTTTCTCCTTAAATCTGGTTTTACTAAGCTACAAAGGATTTCGGTTTTCATAATTTACACAGTTCAGAATCAATAATAAAAAAAAACGTATAAAATATATAGTATTTCTATAACAGTTTAATGATTGGGAACGTAAATCACAAAAGAAACAAACTTCAAATAGTGTAATGAGAGCTTGAAATCTGCTAGCGGTCGTAGAATACGCTGAAAGTACTTGTTCATGTCCGATCACGAAAACCAAACAGCATCGAGCGCGGTTAGTACTTGGGAGGGTGACCACATGGAAACCGCTGCAAGTTGAAATATTTCTATAGACATTTCTATAGCTCTTGGTGAAACTAGCTTATAGAAAAAATAGCCGCAATACTTTGTTTTTTTATAGAATGATAAGAAATTTTTTAAGGGAAAGTGCTGGGCCAGCAAAGGAATAGCAGTGGGATAGGTGCTAGCACTGCAGTAAAAATGCCGGATTGAAGTAATGTGATGGCATACCAATGCTGGCCTGCTGTTGGCCATCACTGATGGGCCAGCTGCATTCCGCACGGACACTTTTTGGCTGGTTTAAGTAATGGCACCATTGCATTTTACCGCTGATGGCAGTGCTGGCTGCCATCTTTTTTCCAGCTGATGGCCCACTGTTTCTTTCTTTGCTGGGTAGTGACTGTGATAACAGAGAATGTGCTATTTCTCACTTAACTTTTTCTGGTGGACACTTTTCAGCTCCAGATGCGGACTCGTTTCAAATATTGCAAAAAAGTCAAATAAAAAGCGAAATGGATTATATTAGAGCTCCATTATAGTGATTTTTGTTTTAATGATTAGGCACTACAGTCCCAACATTTTGGACTCCGTTTAAGACTTCCGTTATGCTGATCGCAGTATTAAAGATTTAAGAAAGGGAATACAAGCTAAGCCTGTGTCTACGATTTGAAGGCACTGAGTGGCCTCCCACAACGTCACGCATCCAAAAATCAATAGAAAGCATATTGTACTAAACCACAGTAATGCATATCAAATTCATAGCGTTTAAAGTAGTGTAAAGTCATTTGAATACATTGCAAACCATTTTCCCGCTTAGAGCATAATATAACGATTATATTTTACGTCCCTATAAACAAGCTGTAAAGACTGCACATTGTTTCGCTTTTAAGAATTGTGAGTGACTCGGAAGATGTTATTGTATATTTTCGTTCGTGGCTATAATATACTTTTCTGAATTAAGAAACACTTGTCCTTTTATTTACAGTGGGGAAAATGAATACTCAGACTAATATATATGAGGACCCCAGAAGCCAAGGGGTATAAGTGATAAAATTTAAAAAATTGAACTAAGTGCACACAAGACTTGGAAATATGCTTTAATCATTTCAGGTAAAGAAATATAAGTGATTTTCTAATTATGTGTTGTGTTTTAGAGATCAACCACTTTTTTCCGAATAACGATCAATATTGATTAATTATAAATTTAAAGAAAATTGCACTCTACTTTTTTCACATTTATTGAAATAAGAGTTCAAAGACCAATGTGAAACAAGTAGCAGTTTCCTATTTCAATTCAGTCAATTATTATTTATGTTCAACTTTAACGTCAATTATCTTTAAACTCAATTTATTCCAAATCGAAATGTTGTCACTTGTACCCCTTGGCTTCTGATGTCCTTATATACATAAAAAATTCTTCCAAATTATTTAGTTTTCTGAATGAGCGTACCAAATTGTTTTCACCTTAGCAGCAAACTGCATATAAATTTGCCAATATAGGCCAGTATCAGGAAAAATCCATTACATCTATAATTCCACAATATGAGTAAAATTGTTTTTGTCTCAACGAGAGAGCGTGACTATGATACTTGAGTGTAACGTTATCATGATAGCTTGAAAAGGAGTTCGATTATTGCTGGAAATCAGTCCATCTTAATCACGTGGCAGCCAATATCCTGGTCTTGAATCTGTCGTCCGCTGCCACTTTTACAGAGATAGTATATCAAATGAGGGAAAAAAAATAAAGATTTATAACAATAACAAAATTTGTTGCATTGTTCAGTAGAAACAAATGAATTAACATATAATTTATATCAATAATAAATTCGTATAATTGTTCTTTTTATAAAGATTTCTAGAAATATTTTTTATGAACTTTTGCAACACTTACAGTTATACAAGTGTTCAAATAGTAAACGAAATACATTTATTTTTATGCAAAACAATATGTTTGTTTATCCCTAATTGTAGCACACGATTATAAGACAATTGTATGGACATGTAGGGTGTACATAAATTTTTCTAGTTGAATTTATTCCTATTTCTTTCAATCGAGCTAATATGTATGTTACGCTTCATTTTGGAATTTTGTAACTATTTTCCAATATTCTCGTGGGTATAACATTTTGAGACAAAATTTCCATTTTAGCACGTAATTCAATTTGATATTTGCGTTTTTTCTTCATTGTGTGAAATGATATTCATTAGCAAATTATATTTCCTTCAATAGAGAGTAATATCAATTCATCTTTAAATAAATTAAATATTAGAATTGTAAAAAATTAATTAATATTAAGTAATTATGATAAAACTCATATACTTAACTAAATTTATCAATATACATACTAAAGTTGACATGAAGCAACAACAACAACAATAAAAAATCTATACGTTCCTTTTGTTTTCTTTATATTAACGATATTTATGTCCCAATTTCAAACACTTAAGTGGTAAACATCAATTATTCATGTTAGTATGCATGTAAAACTCATATACTTAACTAAATTTATCAACATACATACTAAAGTTGACATGAAGCACTAACAACAACAATAAAAAATCTATACGTTCCTTTTATTTTCTTTATATTAACGACATTTATGTCCCAATTTCAAACACTTCAGTGATAAACATCAATTATTCATATTAGTATGCATGTAAAACTCATTTACTTAACTAAATTTATCAATATACATACTAAAGTTGACATGAAGCAACAACAACAACAATAAAAAATCTATAAGTTTCTTTTGTTTTCTTTATATTAACGACATTTATGTCCCAATTTCAAACACTTCAGTGATAAATATCAATTATTCATGTTAGTATAAATATTCAGAGTGCTGTTTCATTATCAGTAAGAAAATATTTATAGTTTTTCGTCTGTTTCCCAGAAGTCGCAAAATAACCAGAATTTATTCCAATGAAATTGATAGAAATGAGTGTGTTCTTTTCTCAATAATTTATTATTAATTGAACTGACTTTTTTTATTTTTTATATACGAAACAATATTTAATTTTACCCTAACTAATGCAGCTAAATAATAGAAAAATAAATCGTGATAGAAATAGCATAGATTCTTATTTTAAAAAAGGCAAAAAAAAAATCACACTGACAGTTTGTAAATGTGTAAACACAGTTCTGCCGAAATATAACTAAATGAATTCTTTGTGAATATGAATCTTTTAATATCACATTTTCATATAATTAGAATTCAGGAAAAAATAATGAAGCACAATCAAAAAAAAATATATATATATTATTTCTTTAATTTAGGTCATTTTGTCAGACGCAGTGTCTTTTTCAAAATGCTACTATCCACAAAATCAATTTGAAACAAAAATTCATTAGCATGTTTAGTTATTTGCTTTTACTAATTAAAAATGTAGGTGCCCGACTCTAGAGAATGCCAAAAATTACAATTGAAAAATTTATAAATGTTTAGATGAGATTAAAATTGTACCATATGTAGAGCGATTAAAAAAGTGCTGTGTTTACAATAAATAATTTAAAACTGAAAATATCATTTGCAGAAGTTTCATTATCAACAGAAATGATATTGTAGAAATTCTTAACTTATATACATTTTCAAGTATCAATAAAATTTTTTGTGGCTGAACTGTGTAAAAACTGATAGTTTTTGAGGGTTAAAACGGAACATATTCATCAATGAATATGTTTTACTCGTTTTGTGAATCTGACGTAACTGTAGTAGAGACGTTTCAAACTTATGTTTTTACTTTTTTTTTCACGGTTTTTTTTTCTATATTTTAAATTTGTATATTTTTAACGAAAATGAAAAAAATCCTGAATATTTTAACGTATAATTTTTAATATACTGGAAAAAATTTGTATCTTTTTAATTCCTCCCTTTTTAAATTTTTCGTATAGTACTTCAGAAAAATATATAATCACATGAATGAAATTCTGATTTATTATTAAAGCAAACATCAAAGAAAGGAGAGTCAATATTTAAGAAGTACTTGATTGAAATTTATATATTAAGAATAAAATTAATAAGTTACTTCTTTCTAAAATTAGCTAACTCATTTAAAGAATTATATGAACGCCAGGAATGAAAAGGTTATTCATTTTTCTGATAGAATATTATGTAAAGATCACTGAAGTAAAATTTTAATAAAAACCTTTTTTTACAAGGGTATACGTAAATTGAGATTTAAATAAATTAATTAATTTTATTATATAATTTTTCATATTATTTTACCTAATATTATTTCTCTTATTATGCAAAAAAAAAAAAAAAAAAAAAAAAAAAGGAAAAATTTATTACTAATGTAAAATTTAGTAATTTTACTTTCATAGAAAAAATATTTTTTATGGTACACTGTACAACAGTGGTTTTGTCCCAGAACTAAAATTAGTTGATTCGAGATCAGTTTTTAGCGCTGATTCCGAATATGCTTTCCGTTTATCTCTAGGTGGTCAAGGTTTTGAGAAATTTGCATATTTAAATTTATGCAAATTTAAGCTTTTTTGTGCTATTTATGCAAATTTTAGATACAATATATGTCACATCTAATTACGTTTTCTAGATAATGACTATTTGACTATTTGCTTCAGATAAATGTCAAGATTTGCATATTCTTAACATTTATTTATCAGTTATTAAGCCTAATTTGCATATTTTTCAATGGTGTAATGTTTACATCACTACCAACTTAGTTGCCACAGAATTGACGTAATGTTTTTCTAGACTAAATTTTTATGCTGATTTCAAATCTGCAGTCTGTTTTCTTATATTATGTCTAGTTTTTGAGTAAGATGAATTTCTACTTTTGAACGGCATTAACACAGGTTTGATATAAGATGCTATTTAGGGGTGTGTAATTCATTGACAAGAAGGTGAACAGGTTCAGATTCACATCAGAGACATAAACAAAAATTTATGTAATCGAAAAAAAATAAGTAGTAGAATCTATCCTAACTAGTTGAAGTTTATCATACAAAGTATCACAAAAAATTGTTTCTGGCTTTTTTGACCAAAAACTAAAAATTCACTTTTTTCAAAAACTAGACGTGATAGAAGAAAACAGATACAAGATTTGAAATCAGCTCAAAAAACTGGTTTGGAAACATGTTTGTGTACTCGTGCGGCAGAAATATTTGAACGTCAAGAACATTATTAGAAAAACATGAAAAATATGCAAATAAAATACAATATTTCACAGTCACATGTCAGTATAACCTCAGAAACAATGTTTTTGTGAAGTAATACATTAGGTAGTAATCATAACATAAAACAAAAAACTTTGTCTTATATTGCTTTATACCTTAAATTTGCAAATAATTGTAGAAAATTTACTAAATTTGCATAAATTGAAATATGCAAATATCTCTCAAACTTGACGCGCTGGAGTAAATCTAAAACTAGATTCGGAATCATCACAATAAACCGCATAAAAAACAATTAATTTCTGTTTTAGGACAAAACAAAAGTTTAAATTTGTTGAAAGTGGTATTTTACAGATTAGGCATGCGTGCTTCTAAAAAATAAAAGATATATTTTTAACATTGAAAACATATATTGGCAACACAAATATGTACCATGTGTTTCAAAAGTTCGGCGCGAAAGTAAAACGCGATAAAAAAATAAAGATCTATGGGCCGGGGAGACATGTGGCTTACAGATAAATATTCTGCATGGTACGGGATTTTGTATGACACCAACAAAAAATATTAGTTCTAAATCTCGACAAATATTTGAACTATTTTTTTTGTTCGTGTCATTCATTCAAAATCCCGTACCACGCTGAATATTTATCTGTAAACCGCATGTCTCTCCAATCCGTAGATCCTTTTTTTTTTATTATTATCGCACCTTACTTCCGAACACCCGGTTTATGGTAAAATAAGTAGAGGAATTGAAATTCATGCTTCATAACTACATCTTAAACATTCACGAAATTAGTTTAAAAAGGAATTAATTTTTTATCGATGTTAAAACTACGTTTCTGACTCCCTTCACTCAGATTGAGCACAAAATCAGCTTAGAAAATTTTGCCTCACTTCTACTCTCATATTATCACATGATTTCCTCCTGTCACCGATCTATTTTCGTAACACGCAAGTTTTCTAGTTTATGTGGTGCCGCAATTTTGTGCAATATGGAAAAGTTTGTGCTGTGTGAACGAGATTTTGCCGCTGTAGAAGGTGCAACCATAAGATGGTGTAATCTCGTTTCCAATATTTGAAGTTTCAGTTGAACCGTAGCTCCAAAATATTCGAACGAGATTTCGCCGTCTTATGTTTGCAGTTACGACAACTCCAAATTTGGGTTCGACTCAGCACTAAATTTTCACCTTTGTGATGATAATGATTAATGATAATACCTAATAAAAGAGTCACAAATTGTTAGTAGTTAATAAAAATTTATTTAACAGTTTCATTCGATGATTTCTCATCAATTAAATAAGTTTTCTTATATCAATGAAGTTGCAGTTACTGCAACACCAAAAGGGTATTCGTTTCAGCACAAAATTTTCACCAATGTGATAATAAAAATAAATGACAATAAATAAATTCATTTGATTACTTCTCATCCATTTAATAGGTTTTCTCATATCCATAAAGTGGTAAAATACATATCATGATCAAAACAGTAGAAATAAGGACTAATGCAAGTGGTGTTTATGAATCGATTTTGCTTTCAAGAATAACGAATCTCACAGCCACAATTCATTCCTCCAAACATATAAATCTATTCCTCGAGACCCGGTATGAAAATATTCATATTCGGATTTTTCGAGTGCAGTGTGCTAGATATTTGACCATCAATGGCGTCAAATCGTTGTGACGTGTCTGCTGAAAGCTTCTGTCACCTGAATCACTTTAGCAAAAAATATTTCATACAATATTTCATTTGATTATTTCTTAACCATTTTATGGAGTTTCTCATACATATTATAGCAGTCAAATACAAGTGAGGAATGAAATAGTGGCAGTGGGGATCAGCATGGACAATGTTTAAAAATCTGTTTCGTATTCAAGAATAACACTTTTCACAAGCAGATTGTTTTACTCTAAATAGCAGTTTTATAATTTTATCTTCAAGAAGATTTTAATGAAATGTGTACATTTTGGGTTTTTGCGTATAGTTCTGGATGTCAAACCTGTCGGACTATCATCGAAGTCAAATTACTGACACGCATCTTCCGGTAGCTTTGATCACCGCAATCGCTAAAGTATTAGGTGTTTCGTGTGCTACACGTAGGTAAAAATGTCTGAAAAAACAAAGAAAATAAACGGTGATTCTCGGTAATGTTAGAACTACTTCTTGGTTTAAAGCATTAGATCAAGTCTTTTGGTCGTTCATACCTTTTGTATAGATGAAGAAATTAGAGCTTGCATCTGGAATCGTGCTCAAAGGAAGATAGGAGCAATCAAATTCATTTTAATGTACACTGTATTTTAGCATTTTAACTTTATTGAGACTCAGTAACAATAAATATTCAGCAAATTCTTTAAAAATTTCAGCACTTTTTCTATAATGTGACGATACAAAACTCCTGCATACGGTATGTTATAATTATTAAGAATAGGAGTAACAGGCCACAGACATAGTTCGTTGTTTTTTTCGTGTAAAAGTACGATGTCTTCATCATTTTTGTTCGAATAAATTTATAGTTTTTGTTATATATATATATATATATATATATATACTCATGAAAATATACAGGGTCTGTGGAAATTTGCAGGAAAATTTTCTTTGTTTTTAACATTTTCTCAGTTTTCAGCTGTCTGTACATTTATATTTCATAAGACCGATTATTACTATATTCTGTGATATCTCAAGAGAAATGTTAGAGCGGTGATGTGCATAATCATGTTGGCATATCGAATAGAAGGTCATGTTGGCATATCGAATAGAAGGTTAAAAATCCACGGCAAAACTATATTGAAGAAAACAATGCCTTAGTATAACAAACGTCAGGTATTGAAGCGGATTTTGGCTTAATAAAGATGATGTCTATACCCAAATAGACTGCAGAACAAACTAGCATCTGCAGTACAACTATCACTGAATTATGAGTATCTATTAAGAAGCCCTAAGTTACTGATGTCAATTCAAAGCATAGAGTTACAGCGGGGTCAAGAGTATAAATTGTTTTCTTACAAATGCGCAAAATAATATGGTCAAAACAAGTATTCATCAAATTATTACCCCCACCCTACTTACATTTATTAGAAAAATACTACCGCAAATGTATGATTCCAATTGCCTTTTACAAACTGACAAACTTTCATGTAAAATTGCGATGATTTGAGAAGCATTCTCTTGGTTTTCTAAAAGGTCTGTAATGAAGAGTAAAAGGGAGAGACTGTTTTTGAACTTTTTAAGCACACATCCAGTCAACGACAAAGTGTTTTGCAAAGAATGGTATATATTAAGACGAAAGCCATTCAACTCATACATCTAGACATATCAGATCGTGGTTTCATGAGCATGACAACAATGCGTCTAGTCACATCTGCCCTTCATAATCATTTGACCCTAATATCCTTCAGCTGCTGTAATCGTTTTAGGAGAAGAGGGTTCAGAGAAGATATCCTACCTCAACATTTTTACAGAAACAGTTACAATATCTACACTGGGAACGGTAATAAACTATTGGCCATTTCCCAGAAATTGTACAGGTAAATTCATGGCCCAAACATGTACTTTATATATGTTACAGATAGTCCTTCTCCATATTAATAAAGAGTCTACGTTTACGGTATAGTTATCAACCCCCATGTAAATGAAGATAAGTCAAATAGATGAGATCATATTTATTTATGCAATTATTGTCTAAACTGAAATATTTGTTCATAAGGGAAAATTGTTTTGAAACCGGAATCAACCAGCAAAGGTAACAGCAAACACTTTGTCAGTAATGATAATTTGAGGGACGTTCAATAACCAAAATTAAACTATAGGGTGGGACAGAAGTCTCCATACGCAGGAAAGATAATAACTGAACGATTTTGATTTATATAATCTTCTAAATTCATTACTGTTACGAATAGCAATGTGAATTTTTCTATCTGCACGATTTGCTCTTTTAGTTCATTATACGAAATTATCTTTCAGGGTATCCAAAATATAAAAAATAAATTTCAAAAATGCATAAGTACGAAAACGTATGGCGCACTCTGTCTACACGTAAGTTGAAATTCTTACATAATCAGAGTTTACTATAACGTTTGGTAACACTTTCTTTAGATAAATGGAAATAAAACTACTGTATTGCTTAAAATACATTTTTTAAAAGACAAATAATAGCAGATTAAAATCCTAAAGGAAATAATAACGCCCCTTTTCTAGAGTAAATTAGTCGTTGGGGGCTACCGTAATACTTACCCATCATCGATGTGCATAACATAAAATATGAAAATAAAACATGTGTAAAATATTTATAAAATGCATTGCAATTCCAAAATAAAACTTAAACGTATATTTAATTTTTTTAATACATAGTAATGCTCTGTTATTGAATTCCGGGTACTACTTGATTATCCCGTCGACCAATTTAGACAAATTATATAAATTGCAAAACTACTCGCAAAATTGGCATAATATTTATTTTAAAAAACGAATGAGCAAATAAATTAGTAAAAGGTTAATAAAAATACATAAAAACGTCGAATTAAAAATTACTTGATGACGTGAAAAACAAGTGTAACGTGTTTAATGTCAAGTGAAGGTGACATTTACGATAAGCCATTATTGTCATTTAATCTTATAGTTTGGCGATAGTTTTTTGGTCTACGGGATAATCAAGTAGTACCGAATTGCGTAAAAGAAGCAACCTTCCTATAACTCCAAAAATGATAATCATATTAACCCACAGTTTACTGCGTCGTATTCAGCATCTCATTTCCATTTAAAATATATCTTTTAATTAAAATTTGAATCAAATACAGGGCCATTAAAAATCGAAGAGTTTGGAAAATATTACTACAAATATCTCTGCAACTAATTATCAGATCGATTTCACTCTTTAAGCAAAATTTATGTTTTTTTATTTTCTTTTATATTCACTCCTTAAATAAACAATTTCGAAAAAATTTATATACCTTTTATCAAAACGATAATTTCGAGAGTCCGAAAAGAATAGCTCCGAATAATCGATGTTACTGATGTTCAATAGGCTTGTTCCCATTATTACATACTAAGTACACACCAAATTTCAAGTCTCTATCTCAATTTGTTCGGGAAATAGAGCGTTTACAGTCACACAGACAGACGGACGGCAATTTTTTTTCTAAAAATATATTTTGCGGAATCTCCAGTGTCTGAAACGTGTAAATCCGTCAATTTTTTTCTTTCCATTTTTAAAACGATTACAAAACTTAACCTATACTACGTATGATGGGTAAGTAATAGGATGAAAAACAATCATATCATTAGTGGTTAAAATTTAATGTGAAATCATTAAAACATTTAATCTATAACGTTCCTTTGGCTATAACTGCAGATAAAAGAAATATTTTTCCCTAAAGATAATCTAATACCTTCCATCTCAAAGTTATTTGAATTTTATGATAATCAAACAAAGTGAACGATGATGTAAATTTTTCAAACAGATTGAGTAAAATTTATGACATAATATATACCTAATTAATGAGACAGATAAGTTATTGAACTCTAAAATAAATACAAAGAAAAATGTTCTTATTATTTTAATATAACATTTAGGTATTCTATGTATATTATAATTTCATTTAATGCTATACTAATTTGAATATTAATCTTATTTCACGCCTATTTAACGATAACTGAAGAGTGAAAATTATTTTTAATGGTCTTATAACACTAAAGGTTTAATTAAGCAAATAACTATTCCATTTTACTATAAGTGTTGTTGCATAACAATTAACAAAAGTAAAAATTTAGAAAGTAAATGCTTCATAAATATTTATAAGTATCAAAAATTCAGTTGAATGAACCAAATATTCATATTTAAGAGAGCGAATAAGATTGAAGCTTCGAAGGATGCTAATTAATATTTATTATCCTTAATGTAATCAGTAAATTACAGCATCAAGGCATACGGGTTAGGATGTGTAGGTGAATCTTATAAATATATTAATATAACAGAAATTAAATGAACTGTCAGAAGTTTAGAAAATCGTATAAAATGGGGGTTTTTTATGGGATTTTTTTTCTGAATGAATGGTAGAATAATGAGGAATACATTAATTTAGTTTATATTATATACAGGGTGTCTGAAAAGGTCGTTTACAAACTTAACATGCTGGTCTGTCATATCATGATAAACAAGATTTACATAGGGACTTGTGTTCGAAAATGCAAATTGCGACCGCTAGAGGGCGATGACAGCAGGTTTACAGGAGAGTGGAAAACGTAATCATTTCAGGCGAGGACGTTGCAGGAGAAGGATGAATTGGTTTATTAACGCAGAATTGGCCGTTATGCATTACGTATATGGCGCCGCGGATGGAAATGCACGAGCCGCGGTATGGATGTACTTTGAGCGCATCAAATGTTATGTATTGTTTGGACAATTGCACCGCAGATTGTATGAAGCAGGAGCTTTCCAAGTACGTAGCCACATCAGTCGAGAACGCACTACATGCACGTCTGTCGTAGAGGAAACCGTGCTACGGGAATTCGACAGGAACGCGCAAACAAGTCTCCGAGCAAGCGAACTCGCCTTGTGTATACATCGTTCCAGCATTATGCGCAAACTGTATGAGGACACGAACACACCCTACCACTTACAAAGGCATTGTGCATTCAAGATTATCCCCAACTCGTTGCATTCTCACGCTGGTATTTGCAACAACGGGTCTCACAGCCGGATTTTCCATCGCGGATTTTGTTTTCGGATGAATCCTGTTTTACACAGGACGGTGTTCTGAACCTGCACAACATGCACATATGGGCGCATGAAAACCAAGGTCTACACGTGTCCATGCACGTCACAACGTTTCACCGTAAACGTTTGGGCTAGTATTATCGGTGACTTGTTAATTGACCATTACCTACTACCTCAGCGCCTCGAGGGGAATACGTATCGCATTTTCTTAGAAAGAGTCTTGCCGGATCTGATGTGTGACGTATCAGCTGCTACACGCCGAAACATCTGGTTTCAGCATAATGCTCATTTTATTTACATTGTGTGAGAATACCTCGATAGGACATATCATAATCGCTGGATTCGCAGTGGCGGGCCAGTCACATGACAACTGCGATCCCCCAACCTGACTCCCCTGGACTTCTATCTGCGGGGACACATGAAGTCCATAGTGCACGAGACGCCCGTAACATCGGACATGGATCTCGTCACCAGGATCGTGAAAGCGGTGGCAAGCGGCCGTGACACACCTGCCCATTTTGAAAAATCCCGGCCGGCCCGGCCTACAGGCGGAGGCAGATTTCGAAGTTAAGTATATTAATTGCACAACCAAAAACTAAATCATGATTAGATATAAATCCACTTTAACATTTTTATCTGGCCGCTTTTCACGAGTTTTTATTTCATTTTTATATAATAGCTGGATTTATAAGAATCATGTTAAGGCGGTATTAAAAAAAATACTTTTCCATGCTCAACAACTCGAAATTTCCTGGCACATTTTCAGACTCATTTTTAATGGAAAAAATACGAAACTTGCTGACGTGATTTTTAAAAGATTTATATGCGTCATGTGTTTTTATTTTTCGTTCAATTAATTGAAACATGATTAATAAACAATTATTTTCTCAGTAGGGCAATATTTTTTGTTTCTAACACAATCGCTTCGTGAAATTCTGTTCAAAATGCCCACTTTGACGTAATTTTTTGAAATATATTCTGCCTCTATCAAAAAATTGATCATAACGGTACATTATATAGTTTCTGAAGAAGAGAATCTATCAATTGGATGCGTTTGAGAGCAAAAATGAATTTATAAATGAGTAAAAAAATAAGCAGTTTGGATTTGAATACACCCTTAATAAGATGATTTTTTTCTCCAATCGCTATGTATTTTTAATTTGTTTTTGCTGTAAGAATTGGCCCTATCAAAAACTTGTCTATATAAATGTTGCAGACAATATTAAGAAGATATATGATAAATTCATGGGATTTTATATCTTGTGAATTGACGGAGTTATGGAAATTTTTCTTCTTCACCCCCTTTTTTTTTTAATTGGTTTTTAATTTTTTTTTGCGGTACGAATTGGTCCTATCAAAAACTTGTGAATATAAAAGTTGTAGATAATATTAAGGAGATGTATAATAAAATTAATAGGATTTAATATCTTGAGAATTGACGAAGTAAAGAATTTTTTCTCCCAAAAACATTATTTTTTGCGCCTTTTGAGCCCATTTTTAATTTTATCAAAAATCTGTGATATATAAATTTTTGGTCCTATTTTTAGAAGTAATAAAAACTTTAAACTGATTTGATATGTAGAAAAATTAAGGAATGGTTTTTTCGATTTTCACAAAACCCCTCCCTATTTCCATCCCCTTGGTCCGATTTTGCCCATTAACCAACTTGACCGAGATTTTATGCCCCTTGATTTTATGTATCCGTTTGGAAGAGATTTGTGCAGAATTGTGGAAGTTATCGTGTCCAGAAGAAAGTGATATATATATATATATACAGGGTGATTAAAAAAGATGGGGAAAATTTTAAGAGGTGATAGTACACACCCAAACAAACATAACAAACATTTTGTATTCAAAGAATGCATGGTCGAAAACTAAACGTAAAAAAGGTTAGAGGGCACCAAAAGTTATGTTCTTATATGAGGCAAAAACACACAATGAACGATTAAGTTAAGTTACGAAAACAAATTTAATGGCATTTGATTACAATTAGTGCTCAAAACATTGACCGGCAGCTGTTATGGACGCAGTACAAAGGCGAAGAACAGATTGGCGAATTTAATGAAACACACCAGGCACCACCGCGCTTGCCAGATCTTTCATGTCTCGATTTTTTTGTGGGGACAGCTAAAGGCTCTTGTGTATGAGACTCCCATTGAATCCGCAGAAGAACTTGTCGCCAAGCTTTCGGCTGCTGTAGGGGAAGTTCGCGATATGCCTGGTGTGTTTCAGAAAATTCGCCAATCTGTTCTTCGCCGTTGTACTGCGTACATAACAGCTGCCGGTCAATGTTTTGAGCCCTTATTGTAATCAAATGACATTAAATTTGTTTTCGTAACTTAACTTAACCGTTCATTGTGTGTTTTTGCCTCGTATAAGAGCATAACTTTTGGCGCCCTCTAAGTTTTTTACGTTTAGTTTTTGACCATGCATTCTTTGATATAAAATGTTTGTTTGGATGTGTACTATCACCTCTTAAAATTTTTCCATCTTTTTTGAATCACCCTGTATATAAGTTTTTTTTATTGAGGGTGGTTTTGGGTTCTAGGGGTCATGATCGGTGTAGATCTGCAAAATTTTTTCAGAAATTCTAACATAGGAACGACGCCAATAGGTAGTATTTCATACGAAATCTACCTAACAGGTCCGTGAATCCATGCGCAGACGTTGTGACGCATGCATTGCGGCGAATGGAAGGAATTTTTAACACCTTCTCTAAATTAAACCATATTCTTTAATAAAAGTCATATTAATACCTCTTTAGATATCCTTTCTTTCTTCCCCTCCTCACCTGCGCTCATCGTCCTCTAGCGGTCGCAGTTTGCATTTTCGAACACAAGTTATTATGTAAATCTTGTTCCTCATGGTATGACATACCAGCATATTTAGTTTGTAAACTACCTTTTGAGACACCCTGTATATTTCACAATGCAGGTATTCCAGTAAAAGAATTAAAACATTTCATTGTAGCACGTTTGTAAAAAAATGTGTAACGTAGCAACTTCTGAACACAGATAGTTATATAAAAATATTTTTCATAAATCAATTCTTCAGATTTCAAGAATTAAGCATGAAAACATTTCAATAGGTCACATTAAAGCAATGATATTCGGAAAGAATATTTCAGAGAATGACATATTGTTATCCATAAGTGGATTCGTTGGTATTTCAAGAAAGAATTACAAATATTTTAATATGCTACACTCAGACTATGTAAGAAAACAAAATCTTAAAATTGTTATGTAAAAGACAGAGTTGAACATTTCTCAATTTATTCATATTTAAACTAGTTGGATGTGCCTATCCCAAAACTTTCTTCTATCTCATACATCCTAACATTTCTAAAATTTTTACAAATCGAAACACTTTTCAACTTTAACTGCAAAAATAAAAGGCAGCTATCGATTTTTTTATTCTTTTATTTTTTAACTAGAAACTTCAGTCCTGTTTTGTTCTTGAAATTTTAAGTAAAAACAAAGCATTTTTTACAGTTTTTATGTATATTGTTAACTTTTTTAATGGTGTTCGGATTCATCCCGCAGGTAGAAGTGAATCGTAACAAATGTTATAATCTTTATTTGTTCCGATTCAGACTTTAATAAGGTTAATAAATATAAGGGTAATAATTATAAGGGATGAATAGTAGTTACTATCAAACAAATACTTTATTTTATATACAAGTAAAGGTATGACTTTTCAGAAATTAGAAAACAACTTTGAACTGAAGATAGTTTAAAAGTTATTCTAAGAAAATGTATTTGAATTGAGAATGATGGAATTTAATACAAATTCAATTCACTCCTGTCGTTCACAAAAGTTATCATATCCTTGAAACGAGCAGATGTTTGAATGTTGTCCTTTAGCTGAAGTTTCTTTATGAGATCTTCTGGAAGAAATGTTGCTTCCTCTTCCACCGTTTCTTGACATCTCCAGGTATGAGGCACCCTTTTGTAAATTTTTCCCAGATAACCATCATCTTCTGGTTACAGGACTTTGGTCACATAGAGTCTGTGTGAATTTTTTCCATGCACTTTAGCGACAAGGAAGTCTCCTGGAGCAAATTTGTTCGAAAGTTGGGGATTTTTTGGGATTCCAAAATCGGGGTCTTCTCCTGAAGTGGTAGGTAATATGAACTCTTTATCACTGTCTTGAACAGAATATTGTAATTTGAATCTTCAGCCGATGATCTTCTGTATAGTTTCTTTTGTTTGTTTTCTGTCCTTTTAAATAGCTGCATGTGTTAAATAAGATCTACTAGTACGGCCTCTTCCTCAGCACTTAGTACTTTTGCCCTCCTCTCTTTTTTACTTGTTTTCCCATTTTTTGATGCCTGTGTAATGTTGTGGTTGACAGAGAATATTTCTCTGCAACCTATCTTAGGAATTTGAAGATTTTTAATTCTTCTATATCCTGTTCCATATCTGTAAGATCGGGATTTGACATTTTTTTGTTTTGATAAGTAATTTGTTGGCATCTTTAAACTCTTCAAGTAACTGGAACAAACAAAATATTGCTACAATACGATATGACATGAAAAAATGTATAGAAGAATAAACCATGACAACAAAAATGTGTTCCGATTCACCCGTAAATCTTAAACCTATGACGTTACAAGACATTTTTCACTTTATCACTGTGTAATTTTAGAAACACATAAAATCTAACACAGGATATTGTTTATAGGTCTATTCCTAATAAAAAAAACCCACTAATCTTAGGTTTGGATATCAAAAAGTTTGTTGTTATATACAAAGTTTTGTAGATGTTAAAAATATGAGGTTTTTGAGGATCCACTTGCAGTTTTTTTTTTATATAACCCAGTAGTCAACATGACAAAACTGAATTTCCCAACACTTCATGATATTACCTTCTAAAAAAAATTGGCAACAAAAATATTCTGACGAATATTTATTTGTATAACCGAGAAGTTTCGTTCCTGTTCACCCCGCTGTTCCTATTCACCCCATTTTACGGTACTTCAGTATTCTTAGTCCAATTCTATACCAACTTTGATTTTCATCTTAAATTTCTGCTCAATTAATCGGAGGAAAAACGAGGTAATCTCGATCATGATATTAGTTATAAAATAACCTTAAAAAATTTATATTAACCGACTTAAAAAAAGTACTAAAAAGAATTAAATAATTCTTTAAAATTCTCTAATGATTAAACGTTATCCAATAAACACATCGGGTAGCATGTATCGGCATAAAAGCATTAAATTTAATATCCACCAAACATGGATTTTCTAAAAAAGGTTTTTTACAAGAGATTAATTTACATGTCTATGATTTAATTTACGAATTTATACATATAAAAAGTTATTAATTACTTTTTGAAGTTGGTGCCAAACTATCTTAAGTATAGTAAAATCCTGAATATATCGGACCTATTGCCATGAACAAAGTGATGATGGAAAATATGATGCAAAGTAAAATAAAAATGCTCTATTTCTTCAGTAAATTATTTGTTTAATCATTATCGATTGTGAATGCTTGACACCCACATCAAAAATTAATTGATTACTTTTTATATGTATATATTCGTAAATTAAATCATAAATATGTAAATTAATCTCTTGTAACATATATTCTCTAGAAAATCCATGTTTGGTGGATATTAAATTCTACATACTAAATTTAACGTTTTTATGCCGATACTTGCTATCCGATGTGTTTATTGGATAAAGTTTCGTCATTAGAGAATTTTAAAGAATTATTTAATTTTTTTAGTGCTTTTCTTAAAGTTGGTTAATATTTTTTTAAAGTTTATTTTATTTCCTGCTTTTTAGTTATTCATACCGTAATACATAATTATCCTGATTTCAATATCTGATGAATAAATAATTAATTTGTCATAGAAATTATAATTTACAAAAATTATTTATTAAACAAAAAGTTTTTAATAAATTCTTTGTAATTTCATTCAATGTATTGATTTTATTAGCATTTAATACTTATGATAGTTTTTTAAACAAGTACATTGTATTCACAACACTCTACATTTAAGAATTATTTTTTGTAGGATTCCGTTGTCAAGAAACAAAATACAAACTATGTACTAAAATTTGTATTGACTCTTCACGTATATTCGCCAAAATCCAAATAGATGGGCCTCCGTGGTCGAGTGGATAAGACACCACGCTGCTTATCGCTTGAAAGCATAGGAAGCTTGCGGGTTCGACACGCGCTGGCTCCGTTGCACGCTCTTTGTGGAGCTCCCGGATGTAAAAGTTCTCTGTGTTGTAAATTTCATTGTGCTATCTGGTCCCTGTATATCGACGATGACTTATAAGCGGGCCTTGGGGTCAAGCACAAAAGTCTGATGTATGTATTCAATAAAAATCAAAACAAATCCAAATAAATTTTTCGCTGTTAGCGAAATGAGATCGACCAATCAGAAGCCTGCACTTTTGCGAACTTTTCGCTGTTTACTCCATACCGGCAAAATGCAGACAACTGATTGGTAAATCTCGTCTCGCTAACAGCGAAAAAACTATCTGGATCCTGATCTAAAGTGCAGAGTTAAAAAGCCTCTTGCTTTTCTGATACCTGTAATTTTTATAGAGTGTGCCCTTTTAAATTGCAAACATTCTTCTATCAAATAAAACAAAATTTTCTGTACTAAAATACTGGCATCCAAAAGGCTTTAGACTTGTCAGGTTTGAAAACGTGGTCCAGAATTTTACATTATTATTTTCTGATAATCTCCATCAATTGTTTCCTCGTGTAATGTGCCTGTATATGAGAATGGTGACATACAATGCGTAGACTCTTTTTATACATACGTGTTTGTCTAAAGTATGGCAAAACTAGGCATTTTCTATTCAAGAATTTGGCGGTATTCGCTTGAACCAGTTTGATTTTACGAGTGACGGACAATTTAACAAGCATAAGTTTGACAATAATGGAAGTTCGTCAAGATTCATAGCAATAGCTTTTGTCCAGAATCTATCAATCAATTTTTTTTTCGTATGTCACCATTCTCATACTAATACTCCCTTTCTTTAGGCAGTAACGACATCAGAAATGAGCGGCAATGATTAGGTGTTTAGTCCGAATCTGATAACCGAAGACAGTGCTGCTACACATAAGAAGGCACTTTACTGTGCACAGACGTATAGAGGCACTTTTATGGGTACTGAGATATGGAGGCACTTTGCGGTGCAACGACTAAGGTTGGTTGTGCATATGAGCACATGGGATATAGGCCGTAAGGGGGGGAGTGCCCTCCGTGGGTTTCTTTCTAAGGGAACCTAACCCGTATTTACGCTTGGAAAACCAGGGTTCGAAGAAAACCACGAAAACCCCGAACGATTAGGCCGAAGGGCGTGATTGGGATCGAACCCAGCACCTCTTATCTACCAGCTTTGAGAGCAGAACCTCTCGGCCGCTGATGGGGCGCACCGACTAAGGAAGACTCTTTGCTGAACCCTGATGTATAAGGCCACTTTGTTTTTGGATTGTAAGCTTTTTGATACCCACTTCCGATGTCGTTTAGCATCGTTTTAGATATTTGGGTTTTTCTTAATGCGGTAACTTTTCTAGACAAGATCTCGCACTTCGGAAAATTACCGCATCCACTAAACTTTAAGGTCCACATCGATACCAACGGACATCGGAATTGGGTGTGGAAAAGCTGACAATCCGTCAGTAAATTTACACATCAGAGCGTGGCAAAGTGCTTTGAGAGATGCTTTTGTCCAAACTATAGCAAACCTAGGCTTTTTCTATTGAATATCTATAGTGTCTAGAAGATATAGTGGGAAAATCAGTCAACCAAAAAGTGTTAAAAAATTTTATCCCAAAAATGTAGAATGATGCAGACAGGAAAGGGCGATCTCAGTGACATATGTATCAAATGTGCAACTATGCATAAGAATTCAATTGAGTCAGCGTTTCGGCCGATGTAGAACTATCAGATGTCACTGCGATCGATATTTGTCTTTCATTATCATTAGATATTTATGTTTCACAATTTTTAAAATTTTTTAAAGCATTACTGGAATAGTCGGTTTCCACATTATATCGTCTTCATGCCGAATAACTTGGCAATAGTCATCTTAACGAATTCGATTATACGAATGAGAGAAGTTAACATGCTTGGCGGTAATGGCTGGTTCACCAAGATGCTTGTCAATTTGCTTTAGTCCAGAATCATCTCATCGAATCAAATATTATACTCCATATTTCGGCACTTTCATATCGAGGAACCCTACATGAAAAAAAAATTTGAAGTCGTTTTGACAACCGAATCTGGATCTAAAGACAGTGGTCGGGATCCAGCCACAGTTTTCGCTGTTAGCGAAACGAGATTGATCAACTGAAGCTTGCATATTTGCAAACAGTGTAAAATTCGCAAAAATGCAGGCTTTTGATTCGCCAATCTTGTTTCTCTAACAGCGAAAAATCTATCGTTATCACGGCCTATCTCTACACATGGTAATGCACTTCACTTTGCTCTGACATATGGAAACAATTTTTGTCTCCGGCACAACAGGCACTAGTGCTCAGATATATGAAGGTATTTTAGTGATGCATTTTCAACTTTTCGCTATCTACTTACAATGCCGGTGGTATCGATGCGGGGCTTCGTGTTTTGTAGATGCAGGAACTTGTCTAGTTAAGATTTCCCACTTTTAAAAGATCATGCTCTTCGGAAAGTTACCCCATCCAGCAAACCTTAAAGTCCACATCGATACATTATTAAAAATCTGTAGCTTTTGGTGTCACTGCAAAGGTTTTATAGAAAACTATTACTTGATGATATTATGGAACATTCTCATTGGTCAGAATAGATATATTCTATAAAAGCGGTGTAGTGACCGTGCAGCAAAAGTTGCAGATTTTTAACAATGTACCTACGGAGATCGGAATTGGTCGTTGAAAAGCTGGCAATCCAACACTAAAGTGCCCTTACACATCAGAGCGTGGCTGAGTTCTTCCATGTGTTAATGTACAGCAAAGTGACTTAATATGTCACTGCACAGTTCTTTCTTATGTGTAGTCAAAAGTAATCCCCTGCAGTAAAAAAAAAAAAAAAGAAATATGTTAGCAAAAATCGCACCATGCTTCAGTAAAATTACAGCGTCTAGAATACCTAGTGTGGAAATATGCTACACAAACAGTGCTAAAAATTTGTATCCCTTAAATGTGCGACGATACTACTAAAATTTTAAGTGTTGATCGCAGCGACATCTGCGGGATTTTCGTATTACTGGTATTACATTGTACAGACTAGCAAATTCTTGCAGTTGTAGAAAATATCCTGCAGATGTCGCTGCGATCTGCATATTGCAGCAGTATCATTCCACATGTAAGAGATACAATATTTTAGCGCTTTTTTAAGTATTACAGGGATAGCCGATTTCCACACTATATATTCTAGGCGCTATAGTAAAATAACTGCAACTATCTAATATCTACACTACAGCGTCTGGAATATATAGTGTTGAAATCTGCTATCCAAACAGCGCTAAAAAGTTGTATCCCTTATATGTGCAATGATCCAGGGGGTCGATTACAGCGACATCTGTGATATATTTTCAAATTTTAAAGTATACATCGTATTATTACAGCGTCTATACCAAATCTCCTTGTGGATTTAGAAAATATCCTGCAGATGTTGCTGTGATCGACTCATTGTGTTTCAGCATCGTTTGATAATTAAGGGATCCAATATTTTAGCACTTTTTAAAGTATTACTGGGAAAGCCGATTTCCACGCTGTATATTCTAGACTCTGTAATCGACGCTGTTAAAAATATCGTGAAAGATTACCTCTGTTTTTAAAGGCTATCTATTTTCTGACAATGAAAACGTTCGGTAGGTGTTTATGTAGCGTTCTCATTGGTCAGAAAATAGATAGCCTTTAAAAACAGAGGTAATTTTTCACGATATTTTTAACAGCGTATAAAAGAAGAAATGGCATCGAAAGTGATGCTTGAATGTTGAGTCCGAATCTGGAAACCTGAACCTGACTGCCTCTATGTGAGAGTGGCATAACATTTGATGCTCAGATTGCACTTTGGCACATGCTTTTGTCCAAACTATAGCAATCCTAGACAATTTCTATTCCAGAACATGACGATAGTTGCCTGAACGAGTTCGGTCATACCAAAGACTTTTAAGATACATAGACCTGCAAACTATAAGTTTAACTGAGGATTTTTGATCACAGCTGTTGTACGGCAGTATATATGCTTTATATTTTAATTTACCTAAGAAAATGCTTTTATCAGCGTATTTTTTCATTGCGGATCATTAAGTATTATTCTATCCTATTTCATTTAGGCCTTAAAAAAAATACCTTATTATTCATAATTTTTTTTTTCCGTATAGCAAGTAAGTATTTCAATAAACATCTTCCAAGGATAAAAATATAGTGTTACTTTCGTTAATATGCATTTTTTTAATTACCTTTTTGCATAAAAATTAGTTTAAAAAACGTAGATTTCTTTACAAGAAATTTAAAATTTTGTAAATTGCTATATTATGTTACAGTTGCTACCTTAAATCTGAACTTCCCTACCAGTTACTTTTGTAAGTCAAACTTAAAAAAAAGTGGAATTATAAACTTTAACAATATGTTTCCATATAAATTTCGCCTTTATTTAGGTTTATAAGGCATGCTAAAATTAGATACTCTTTTCCAAACATGTCATCCATAAAATTATTAATAAATCGCTTTATTTAACTTTATTACTGAAAATTCAATATTTATAGCGCATATTTAGCTATAAAAAATAGCTTCATGAAAACAAAAATGCCATAAACTTCATATATATTGATAAAAATTAATTTTTAAGCTCATTCTAGCCATAGCACTTAATGGTAAATAACCACAGCTGACGTACAAACCTCGCGGTTCAGGTGTTTCAATTTACTTCAGATGGCTGCCATGATTTCACATACTTTTGAATGGGAATTGCCGGTCTATGTATCTTAAAACCCTCTAAGTGTTTGGGGCGTATTATTCCGTTCACTAAGCTCCAGGTTTCACAGCAATACAATCAATATTTAAGATAATATAATTCTGTGGATTTCATGAATTTTAAATACATTGAAGAATGATTAATACTCTCAAGGATTACACTCGTATTTGTAATTGAGATTTGTTTTATAATGTTGAAAGAATCATATTTTTTTAGCATTTAAAACAAAATGCAAAGAAAACAACATTACAATTTTACCCTTTTGCAAGACGCTCGGAGGGTTAAAAGTCTTTGGGTCATACAAATGAGGAAATTTAACAAGCTTGACGGTAATGTCAGGCTCACTAATGCTCGTCTTCGCCATCTACCCCAACTTAGAAGAACCTAGGTCGAGCGTTCAAATTGTATTCGTTATTAATTTGATTGGGCTTCGCATTGATCACGCTCAATCAGGATTATCGTGACTTTCATTTGAGTGTTCGACCGAGGTTTTCTAGGTTGAGGTAGGTGGTAATACGAGCATTATATGCTTCGTGGTGACACAAGAAAACGGATTTTGATGACGATAAAATGAAAGGAAAAATGCTTCATGATAGGGAAAAAACAAAAATAAAAAATCGCTTTTGTATAGATTCGTCTCAATTAATCAAATGTATCCGTATGACACCCCTTTCTTATCGAGGAATCCTACCTGAAGAAAATCTGAAATCATTCTGATATCTAATTCGATAATCGAATCTGAATCTAAAGATAGTGTCACTACAAATATCAATGCACTCTACTGTGTATTGACATATGAAGGCACATTGTGACGTCAACACAACAAGCACACTCATACTCAGGCATTTGTGCTCTGATACATGAGAAAACTTGTTCATTTTCAACTTTTCGACACCTACTCCTGATATCGATTAGTAGTTATGTGGGCCTTCCGGTTTGGTGGATGACAGAACTTGGGCTGAGATCCAGATAGATTTTTTGCTCTTAGCGAAACGAGATCGACCAATCGGAAGCCTGCATTTTTTAAAACAGCGAAAGTTCGCAAAAATGCAGGTTTCTGATTGGTCAATCTCGTTTCGTTCACAGCAAAAAATCTATCTGTAAATCGGCCCCTGTCCAGCTAAGTTTTCGCACTTTGAAAAGATCTCGTCTCTCTGTAAGTGTAACAGCATGAAAGAAGAACGCTATAATTAGGCGATTGCTTCAAAAAGGATTTCAATTTTAAAGTTTTTATCAAAAAAAATTCGTTATAATCATCAGATTTTGATGAAATTGGAATGGGAGCACACGGGTGACTTACACTTTCAACCAAGAAAAGAATTATCAAAATCGGTTGATATTTGCGGAAGTTATGCGTGAACAGGACCAAAACATACATACAGGTCGAATTGATAACCTGTTTCTTTTTTAAGTCGGTTAAAAATCAATAGTTTTTCGTAATGGAGGATATTCCATCTACGTTTTGATCACGTGGTCAAGATAAAAACTTCTGGCGTAAGGATGGGAAGGCTCCGTAGACGTAATGAAAAACCCTCGCCAGCCAGTGAAACAGTTCATGCGGAAAGCAGTAGTAGCCTCCCTTCTTATCAGTTAGAAGATCTTTGGGTAAATTACCGGTATCACGTGACTTTTTTCAGCCTCGAACCCAGATTTGGAATAAAGTCCATTCTGTTGTACATCAGCTGTTTGCAAATAGCCGACTTAGTAGAATACGAAGTTCCCGTCTCTGCACGAGCCGACGATGTACAGTAACACTACGAAAAATTGAGAAAATGTATACTAAAACTAATTAAACTACGCAGAGCAATTAAAATTTTTCGACAGAATATACTTGATTAGATTGTAGCGTGCACTGTCCAGTTATTTTTTAAAACTTCTAATTTTATATAGTTTTTAAGAAATTTTTATTCAAAATTTCATTATCTGAATAGATAGTTTGTAAAACCCCATATTTTTTTTTTCTTTTTGCAGGGTTTAAAAAATCCCAAATAATATTTCAAAACATTTTTGAATTGAAAAATATATTTATTGTGAATATTTAAAAACGAATTAAAAGAATTAATATAATACGTGCGAGAAGTATTTAATAGTGAAAATTACGTCATATTTAAAACGATATGTTTCAAAAGTCCTTTTAAAAATGACTTTTTATAGCATCTGAAATAAAGCTTTTCCTATAGCGTTATAAAAACCCGTAGGCACCGACTTTTTTGTATTAGCTATTTTATACAAGCTGATCTTGAACTGCATAATTGATATTTCTTAATCAATTATAAAACAAGCCGTCAGATTTCGCGACAATGGTGAATGCGACCTTTGAAAACCCCCTTTACAGAAGTTCTACTCTAGTGATGATGATTCCATTTAATCTTCTTTCAAACAGAGCTAAATGGTGTGTTTTTAGAGTCCTCTGGTGTCTGGACCAAAGACTTTTAAGATACATAGACCTACAAACTGTCAGTTTAACTGAGGATTTTTGATCACAGCTCTTGTACGGCAGTATATATGTTTTATATTTTAATTTACCTAAGAAAATGCTTTTTTCAGCATATTTTGTCATTGCGGATCATTTATTAGTCTACCCTAGTTCATTTAGGCCTTTAAAAAAAAAAAAAAAAAAAAAAACTTTATTATTCATCAATTTTTTTCGTATAGCAAGTAAGTATTTCAATAAACATCCTTCAAGGATAAAAATATAGTGTTGCTTTCGTTAATACGCATTTTTTAATTACCTTTTTGCATAAAAATTAGTTTAACAAACGTAGATATCTTTACAAGTAACTTAAAATTTTGTAAATTACTATATTATGTTAAAGTTGCTACCTTTAATCTAAACTTCCCTACCAGTTACGATTTGTAAGTCAAATTTAAAAAAAGGTGGAATTATAATATTTAACAATCTGTTTCCATATAAACTTCGTCTTTATTTAGGTTTATAAGGCATGTTAAAATTTGGTACTCATTTTCAAACATACCATCCGTAAAATTATTAATAAATCGCCTTATTCAACTTTATTTCTGAAAATTCAATATTTATAACGCATATTTAGCTATAAAAAATAGCTTCGTGTAAAAAGATATGCTATAAACTTCATATATATTGATAAAAATTCATTTTTAAGCTCATTCTAGCCATAGCACTTAATGGTAAATAACCACAGCTGACGTACAAACCTCGAGGTTCTGGTGTTTCAATTTACTTCAGATGACTGCCATGATTTCGCATGCTTTTAAATTGGAATCGCCGGTCTATGTATCATAAATGTCTTTGGTCTGGACAGGTGTTGGAGAGCGTAGGTCCGAGGAGGCAGGGATCCTTATTAATTTTTAAAAATCTACAGCTTTAGTTTTCGTATTACATGTATATTTAGAATTAAATACAGGATGTACATAAAAGAATTTTCCAGTTTAAATTGTATATTATAAAAGTTTAATTTATGTACAATATGTGCACCTTTAGATATACTATAGCGCCTAGAATATATAGTGTTGAAATCGGCTATTCTTGTAATACTTAAAAAAGCGTTAAAATATTGTATCACTTAAATGTGCAATGATACTTCTGCAATATGCAGATCGCAGCGACATCTGCAGGATATTTTCTACAACTGCAAGAAATTGCTAGTCTATACAATGTAATACTAGTAATACGGAAATCCCGCAGATGTCGCAGCGATCGACACTTGAAATTTTAGCAGTACCGTCGCGGATAAAAAATTTTAGCACTGTTTGGATAGCATATTTTCACACTAGTATTCTAGGCGCTGCAGTTATACGACACACATCCAACCTAAAGTCCAATTCTTCCCACACTTCTGTTAACAAGTCCAGAGTCATGGTAGCAATAGACTCTTCCATTTTGTGTCTTAACTCTGGGGAATCATTAGGTAGCGGCGGAACGTCGACACGATCTTTTATAAAGCCCCAAAGGAAAAAATTGCATTGCTCTAACGGCTTTTAAATGTTCAGCCAAACAATAACATTTTATGCTCATGAGTCGTCATTTTACGTATGTGGCATTGCAAGCGAGTCAATAGGAAAGCATTACTCGCGCATGTTAAAACTGTTTGAGTTACTCTTTATTTGTGACCTTGAACCAACACGCTACAATGCTTACAGTTGAAACTATTAAAATTTATAACTGGGACATTCTTTTATGGACACCCTGTATTTTAAAATACGTCTAACTATGTTCAATTTTAAAATTTTGTCAGAAAATGTTTTTTAACTCTTTGCCAGTGGTTCGGGCGTTGCAAATGCACAATGGAGGATATTCCATCTCCGTTTTGATCACGTGGTCAAGGTAAAAACTTCTAGCGTAAAAAAGGGATGGCTCCGTAGACGTGTAATGTAAATCCCCGCTAGCCAATGAAACAGTTCATGATTCAAAGCAGTAGTATCTTTCCATCTTATCAGTTAGAAGTTCCTTGGGTAAATGGAGGATATTCCATCTACATTTTGATCACGTGGTCAAGGTAAAAACTTCTATCGTAAAGAAGGGAAGGCTCCGTAGGCGTAATGTAAATCCCCGATAGCCAATGAAACGGTTCATGAGGCAAAGTAGTAGTATCTTCCCTTCTTATCAGTTAGAAGTTCCTTGGGTAAATTACCGGTATCACGTGACTTTTTTAGACTCGAACCCATATTTGGAATATCCTCCATTACCGGTATCACGTGACTTTTTTCAGCCTCGAACCCATAGTTGGAATATCCTCCATTTTGGAATGGAGGATATTCCAAATATGGGTTCGAGGCTGAAAAGTCACGTGATACCGGTAATTTACCCAAACAACTTCTAACTGATAAGAAGGGAAGATAGTACTGCTTTGCCTCATGAACTGTTTCATTGGCTAGCGGGGATTTACATTACACGTCTACGGAGCCTTCCCTTCTTTACGCTAGAAGTTTTTACCTTGACCACGTGATCAAAACGGAGATGGAATATCCCCCATTCCCGATCAGAGCTCGGGCAAAAGAAAAATCTTTTGCACCCACACATTGTCGGTTATTTTCCCTCATTTAGTCAGGCACTTCGCATTCCAGGAAGTTTTCGCTTACGGTTGAATTCGAAGAGTTTTTCCACCTGTTTTTCTTATTTCCAACATCTTGGTTTATGCAAATTTTTCGGCAAATGTGTGGCGTGGGGTAATTTTTTTTTTCATTTTCAGCAAGTTTTTCTCAAATATATTCCACAGGCAATGGGTTAATATCGTACAATATATAAATAAATAAAAGTTTCACTGAGCATGTCTAAAATTGTTAAGAAAACACTGCGACTGTACTTATTAAATTTTTAGAGTTGTATGAAAGAACTACTTGATGATAAATTTACAAAAGCAGTATTGTTAAACTTAAAATTAAAATAAAGGAAAAAATATCCGAAGTAGAAAAAGAAAAAATTCTTGATTTATATAGAATCTTAGTAAAAAAAAATTGCAAAGTTATGGTTAGTTGTTTTCGTAATGTCCCCCAAAAAGCCCAATACCATTAATAGGATCTACATTTCCTGGCGTATTTTTATTTATTAGAAATTTATTTTCTCATCGCTTTCCAAATATTTCCTATTAATTTTCCGCTATTTTATTTTAAAGTTAAAATTAGATGTGTCAAAAACAGAAATGTTTGTAGCGAAAATTATTTGACAGTAGTATGACACTTTAATTCTTTGTAGTATGGAAGAATTTATATTGAGTTTTGTTGATAAATTTTACTTTTTATTCTTTCTTTTTTAAACGTGACAACTAGAAACGTATTTTACAGTTTATGAAATATAGGAATATGAAAAGTTTATTATTATTTCATTATTTTTAAATCTGTACGTACTAAAAATTTAATCTTATAAAAATTGATAAATTTTAATTAAATAAAGTAAATAATTTAAAAATCAAATTTTAACTAACAAGTTGTAAAGATGAAATATTAGTAAGTTAATAGGTGCTTTTTCATAATAATAATAACCCCATGCAGAAAATGGTGATATTGCTATAATTTATTTTTGACATTAAATTAAAAACCTTTACCGTGAAGTTTTCTTCAACATAAGTCTTGAACCTTTTCATTGATTTGAGAAACCGTACAATCATAATTTTAAACCATAAATACTTTTTAACGTATATTAAAATTTCACCACTTAGTACATCTTCTTCGTTATTTCGGCTTTTAAAGGATTTTTTATTCTATATTTAAAGTCAAATATTTAAGTTGTTACATTTCTAAAAATATTTCTGTTTTATACTTGACGTTATTATACTAATTAAAAACACGTTTAGCTTATTAATGTTTATTCTTTCCAGCTTTCTTTTTCAAATGGAAGTTTAAAATATTTATTTAAGCTTAATTCGAAGTTTTATAGTTATTTTGTAAAGCTTTAAGATTTTATCTCAATGTTAAAAATAATATATTATTTATAGTTACGATATTAGGGTTTTTTCCACGATAGCATTTGCTTAAACTACGGTAATCATGTTTTCATAATGAACATTGTAGAAAAGAACTTTAAAAATATATATGTATCGCGATTATGATTTTTACATTGATAATTTGCTATCAGACATTAAATTAGTGATTAAAAAAACCCTCATAAACTTTATTCAAATATAAAAACTTCAAAGAAATCACTGATTAATTCCAGAAGAAAATAAATCTTTGGTTTTGATAGTTTCGCGGAAAAAGTTCTGTTAATTTGAAAAACAATAATATTTTTTTAAGTTTCTGATTAATAGATCTAAAATGGTTTCGGATTAATTCCTGTAGGGAAATGGTTGCAGATTTTTGGTAAAACTAAAAGATTACGATCAGTTTTTGTATGCTTTTGCTCTATATTCGGATATTTTCAGATAATGTTTCACTATGCACACAAAAGTAAACTTAAAATTAAACTATGTGAAAATCACTTAAAAGATAGAAAAATATTTTAAAAAGTGTTAAATTACTTTAATATCCTTAGTTTTTTCAACTTTTTTTGGCATTCCATTTATTTATTTACTCATACAAAAGTAATTTTGAAATTATGATATTCAGATATTTTTAATATTTATTATCCGAGATTTTTATGATTTTGTTCTATATCCGGATATTTTCCAACTATGTTTCACTACGCATACAAAAGTAATTTTGAAATTAATATATTCGGGAATTTTTTATATTTATTATCCGAACTTAAATTAGGATTTTAAAAACGTCAAACATTGCTTCAAATATAAAATCTTAAATTTCTGAAATTTTGTAATTTTATCACCAAAAAATGCTTTTCAAAAACAGCGTTATAGAAGGTGTTGTTTGTAGAAGAATTACTACAGGATTTTCAGAAAACAAAGAAAAAAATATTATTAAGAAATTAAGTAAATATTTACACTTGTATAATAAAAGGTGATTTTTTTAGAGGTGTGCTTTTGAAATTGGCAACACTGTTTCTTAGTCATAGTCAATTTGACAGCTGACAGATTATTTGTAATCAGCATGATTTGCCATTTCAGCATGTATAGACTTGCAGCAGAAAAACGCTTGCAAATTATGCAAAACCCCATCAGTTTATTGTGGGAGACATTCGGTGAGGGCATAATTTCGTGTAGAGGACCTGTGAACTGGTCTCTACGGTCATTTGATCTCACCAGGGTTCTCCCTGACGCTCACCATTGCGCCAAATAGCGACAAAATATTTCATTTATCAAGTAAAGTAACAATCAGACTTGCCAAATTGCGAGTGCTCAATTTCTGCTCTGATTGTGTGTGTGCCAATACACTCAAGACTTATCCGCGTTTCTGAACGATTGATATAGCTTTGCAAGTTCAATCGCACCATGCCATTTACATTGCACTATTTATAGAGATACAGACTCAATATCAATTCAGTTTAGCAACAGCCAAAGACACAAAAAGGATTATGCGATAGGTTTTTGTCAGTTAATCACTGTCTATGCGCCGGCGTCGCTCTGGTAAAAGTAAACTAAATTGCTGGCAACAAGTGCCAAATATTGAAAAGTTTTGCTGGAATTTGATTTTGAAATTAACCATACTTTTTATTAGTTGTACGTAATGTATCATTGGCCGGTGAATTTTTTCTATCGGTCGAAATTTCATAGCAATTTTTTGCGAAAACATATTTTCACAGCGGCAAATCAAAGATAGTTGTTTTTAACTTTTATTGTCTGAAATATTTACTTATTTAGGAGGTATTATTTATTTTTAATAGTTTCTGTAGCAGATAGTTGAATTTCTATTTTTGGGGTAAATAAAAAAATTAGGTTATTTTAGAACATATTCATAAAATGGATACAATAAGAGGTTAAAGATTGATTTTTCAAAGTTTTACGCCAAATCTATTTTGCTAACATTTATTTTCATTTGACTACTGTTTTTTATTTCTTATTCGCCAAATCGCCAATGTTGGTCAAAAGCCAGCGAGAACACTGGATCTCACACCAATGGATTATTTTCTATGGTGATACGTGAAGTCACTAGTCTACGCCGATAAACCACAGATATTGCACCACTTGAAAATCAACATTCGACGCGTTATTGCTGATTAACGGCCGCAGTTGCTCGATACAGTGGTCGGAAATTGGTCTTGCATATTGTTCATTCGAGCCAGCCGCAGAGCACATATGTTCGCAATCATTTTAAAACACTAACGATATAAAATTATTTATTCAATAAAACTCCAATATCATGGCCATTAACATAATTTTCATGTGTTTTATTTCGTTTTAAATTTGTATACCTCTTAAAAAAAAAACCTTCACATAATCGTTTTGATTATTATAAATTGAGAATGAATTATCCTCAGAAGTTAATTAACAGTGTTAATAATTACTTTAAATAAAAGTTACATTTATAAATCAGAATATTAATATCTTGTCGTCGATCATTTATGGTAAATTATACATTGCACATGCTAATTTACATGGCAGGAAATTTTCAAAAGTTTACACCATCATTATAAGTGTCATAACTTTCTCTTTGGCATAATTTTTTTCTGCATAGTTAATGCCGCTTTAGTATGAATAAACAGAATGGCGTGAACATATTTCACAAAATGGAATTATTAGCATACGTTAATAACACGCTGTTTTACTAACAACAGTGATATTCTATTTCAGGAAATCGTTACAATACATAATGTGCATACAACAATTACATAAATAAATGGTTTTAAATGTTCATTATTACAGAATATTGCAAAAGGCACCAAATATTATTTAATTTAATCATAAGTACATATTTTAACGCTATAAGTTTGATTCTTATGAATGAAAAATTAAGTATCCGTAAAAAAGATTATCACACTTGATAAAGAATTTTCTTTATTATAGAAAACAGGAAATCCATATTCGAAACCGATCATTTATGATAAAATATCCACTACACATGCTGCTTTCCATGGTAGGATTGAAGTTTGTGACATTTTATTCCTTTCGTTATAGGCTTCATAACTTTTGCTCTGACATTTGTTTCTGCTTAGTTAATATCACTCTAACATGCACGAAGTGAATGGTGGTGACTTTATCACGAAATAAAGTTATTAACATACAATAATTCATCAGTTGTTTTGTTCACGTACATAAATATTTCATTAGGCAAAATATATAAACTATAAATTAGTATTAGCTCCATTAATAAGCGAAAAAAGTGTTATTCTCAAAATTGAAAATCAATCAAAAAGGAAATAATTAAAGATATGAAAGAGAGTTACTAAATGTGTAATATGAATATGTTATTATTATTAAACATTGCTGTGTGAATGGATGTAATTCTGGAACTTCGTGTTGGTCGCATGTATTTGTAAAAAAAATAAATAATTTTTACAAAAACAACGTTTTAACAAAACAGTACGTCATATTGCATAACTAAGAAATGAATATAAATACAAGTTTATAAAGATATACGTTTACAGACAGACGGATATTTACATTAAAGCATAAAATAGGATTTTTAAAAAAACATGTATAATTTTGAGGATTACTTATTCAGCATATGTTTACGATCGTTTCATTTAAATATTAGTTTTGAAGATTAAAATTAATAACTTGCACTCTTTCTTCAGATGTGTTTTAATTGCATTGTTTTATTTGACTATTTTCTTAATTTCATAATATAGTGATAGATTCCTCTTTCAAGGAATTTTAATTATTTGTCATAAACTAATGGTAACTAACAATTGTTGTATTTTTAATGGTTAACACTCATTTCTTTTAAAATCCTGATTAAATATCACTGTAGAAGAAAGTTAAACTTTTCTCCAGCACTAAGTGAAATATCTGATCCTAATAGAATTTGCCATACTGAATTCGAATACGTCAGTAGTTTTTCTCCATTCTCCCTACAGTTTTGTGCCACCAAGATATTAATTGTGAAAGAAATGAGTGTATATACCTGCATACATGGTATTAATAAACTTACAAAAAATACTATAGTTGTTCATTTTCTTCTTTGTTTGGCATTTGTAATATATTAGAAAACATTCAACAACTAAATTGCTCTTAGAAACTGTTATCACGGTTCAAATTGTGAATACATTCATTCTGTTCGTCACTAATGACAGGAAAGAAATGTAGATGAATTTAATCCAATCTAGGGGGACAAATTGCAATCCATAGCTTTGTAAGAATCCAGCAGTTGTTCCAAAGTTTCACGGCGGTTTGGTACTTTACGACTTTTCAAAAAAGAATAATAACACTTTTCAGTGAATTACATGCGGAATTTTAAACTGGATTAATCCTCTGATTTTTTCATTTCTTGTCTTTATTTCTTATTTGAGGGCCTATTAATATTCCTACTTTGATTTAGCATCGCTTACATGGGCAAATGTTCCCCTCAAGTAATGAAATCCAGCGTCAGTTTTATTTATGCCTCAAAAAAGCCTTTAAAAAGATTTAACTTTACATTAAGACAAAGTATAATAAATGTCTCAGAGTAGCCTCGTGGACGTTTTTCAACATATTTCAAAGGCATAAAGGATTCATGCCTTTGCCATTACTTTATGATATATTGATTTTCCATTCACACAAAAACAATCAAATTTAATACAATCAAGCTGCAAATCCTTTGACAATGTAACGACTTTTAAATCACATCATATAACACAACAATACAGGTCATACTGAGATCTTGTCAACTGTATTTTCTTATATAAAACTCATTAGGTGCGTCCGTAATTATATAAATACGTATCACCTATAGCCGTCTTTCGGTCAGTCTGTCTGTCCGTCCACACATAAATGAGCAAAAATTACCCAGCCGAATGGTCTGAAATTTTAAATATATAATTGTTGCAAAATTTTGTCGAGTCATTTCAAATTTTATGAAAATCGGATGTATAGTTTAATTACAGGGTTAGTCGAAAGTTTTCCGTTACATAACGGCCAATGGGAAAAAATATTTCAAGTGCATTTTAATTATGTTACAGTCTTTCGAAGAGAATGAAATTGATATGCATTTATGAAGTGTATTAAAATATATATTCAGTACAATATGTGGTGCAAAAAATATTTAGAAAACTAGTTATAGTACGAACGCACCTCATTTGCTACGTTTGATGTGCAATTTCCAACTTGTTTCCTTTAGAATAGAAATCTCGAATGTCTTCTTGTAGTTACGAAAGAACTACATCTTAGTATCATATGAAGGAAAATCCAGTTTTTCAGTCTAAACTCCGAAATTTTAGCTTTTTTTATCTTTGGTTTTTTGAGAAATCCAAAACCCCTGCGAGGTCATTTAAATTAACTTCCATTAACCCACTCCTGCGCATTCCGCGATTTCCACGGGCATCGCAAAAGTAGCAAAATTTGTGCAACCCACGATTTCCGTGATCTGTTATTTTATGAACTAATTCTATATTAAAATGAGAACTCTTTTACAAAAAAAATTACATATTTTAACTGTAAAATATATGTAGATTTGGAATATGTAATAAAATAAATGCGCAATTTTTAAACCTATTTTGAAAAAAAAAAAAATACGCAGCGAGAGGGTTAATAGATGATGTTCACAAGAAAAGATATTTTTCTTAAAGGTAGAATCATTCGACTATTCATTTAAAACTTCAATAGCCGCTTCTTCTTCTAATTCATCTTCTACAACTAGATGTGTAGGGGAATTCAATGCATGTGACCAGGGTTGTCGTAGAGGGCATACGCAGTCAAACGCCGTATATCTTCTGGATCCTGTTAAGAAGTTCCGTATTGCCTCTGTTTCTCAAATAAAGCTATAGCGCATACTCTAGCTCTGAACGTTCATAACTCTAGCTTATACCCTCTCAATTTTTTATGACTACCATGTTGCAGGCAACTTCTCACTTTGAGGTACACACTTCGTAGAAGATTGTAAATTTGGTTATTTACTTTGTGTTTGGTTTTTTCTAATATCTTTTACCTTTGTAATACAAAAATACCAGTATGATGAATGGTCTTATGATTCATGCTACGCCATGGGTATGGCAAAGTTCATGTGTCACGAATCGTATTTAGCAGACGTAACAGATAAATGCCTGGTGAAATATTGCGACACGGCAATATACGAATCATCTTGGTCTTTCATTGTGAGTTAATATAAATTCATAGTCAATGCGTTCATAAAAGCAAATTGTTTGGTTGAATTTTAAAATATTGCATTCCATACTGGTATTTTTTATTTCATTAAAAACATAACTAAGATTTGAGAAACTTCAATGCAAAAAAAAAAAAAACAGCAATTAAATTTAAAAAATCAAAAACCCGACTGCGTAAAAAGCGAACTAATTAATTATTTCTCATCAGTGTGAAACTATTTTTTTTTCAATTCCTACTATTAGCTCACACTCTCGCTATATATATCTTGTTCAAATTTTCAATCGTTAATAAAATACTTATTATTCATCCAATCAAGCTCAAATAAATTTTTTTAAACTTGTAGTGAATGACACTTGATGTTAATCTAGTTTTTTCAAATATTAATTCATTAATTAAATTAAATTAAATTAATTTTCATTAATCGAGAGAGCCCTCTTCTTGGTCAAGGTATTTTAAGACCGAGAGAGCCCTCTTCTTGATCAAGGCATTTTAAGCGCCACTCAGGAGTAAAGGAGAATAGGAGAAAAAAAAATCTTTTATTGACCTAAGTAGAAATTGACTTAAAATAATATTTTTTTTTACATTACTTGTTTATATTACTTACCTATTTTTTTATTTACTTTTATTGATGACTTTTAAGTTGTATTTAATTGTTAGTTCCTATCTATAAATACTGTTTTGATGAGGTCTATAGATGTCTATGATGGTTAGAGTTGCAATAAAGCTAGAGATCCTACCTACACAACTTCCAGGTTATATAATATTTTAACGGAGCTTCTGATTGTAAAATAGTCAATGAAACATCGTCTTCATTTTGAAAAACCTATCCAATGATATGCCACTCAATAGGGTGCGCAAATTGTTTTTCGTCTCTACCGCCATTTTGTATTTTACGGCTGCCATTTTGAATTTATAAAAACAAGAGCTAGCCTATAACCATTGGGCCATTAAGACGAATCGATGGAGGCCTCATTCATTAAAATTCATCCAGCCGTTGGGATGTTTCGAGGATATAAAAAAATCCACATACACAAATAGGCGTGAAACAAATAACCCTTCTTTTCAGTCGGGTAAAAAAGTCGGAAAGTAGAAATAAAGGAAATAAAAAATTGTGCAAATGTTGTGGTGATAAAAACGTTTTGATTACATATTAGAATTCAAAGTACAAAATTATGTTAGAAATAAAGTAAATGTGCTACAAATTATATATACCAGTGTTACACTAGGCAATTAATCGTACTAAGAAAATATTTAAAATGTTTGTAGGAATAATACGAATCATCTTGCTCTGTCATTGTGAGTTATTAAAAATTTATAGCCAATGCTTTCATAAAATCGAATTGTGTGTTTTGAAATTTAAAATTTTGTATTCCATACACGCATTTTTTATTTCTTTAGAAATAAAACTAAGCTTCGGAAAATTCAGTGCAAAAAAAAAGTCGTAAAGTTGAAATAAAAGAAATAAAGAATTCTTCGAAAACTGGGGTGATAAAAAAGTTTTGATTACATATTTGAATTCAGCGTATAAATTTATGTTAGAAACATAGTAAATGTTCTAAAAATTGTATTGACAACTGTTATACTACCCAGTTAATCGTACTCAGAAAATATTTAAAATGTTTGTAGGAATTTTCTTTTCAATTCCGTAAAACATAAAATTATATGTCAAAAATCACAACTAAATCAAGCATAATTAAAATTTTTGCCCAACACAATGTTTAAAGAACTCCTATAACAATACAAAAATCATTGTTTAAAAATGTCTGCAATGATTTGGTTAAATATAAACTTCTAAGATCATTCATAATAGTAATACATATATTTAGATCATAAATTGATTATTAATAAGAAATCGGTTAATTATCGTAATCTGTTCATGATATAAAGCCCAAATAAATAATCTTTTTGGCTTTATTATTTTAGGATACATTAAATTTACCGAAAATGATGCAATTTCAATACTAAATATTATATGGGGCATTCTCACAATCTTTTGACTTTCGCGAATAATAATCTGGTTAAATTAAACTTGCTAAAATAACATTTTAATCTGATATATGAATGCCTTAATTATTCAAAATAATGAGAAAATGGTCAGCAGCGAATTTTTTTTTTTATTATTATTTAACTGAGGTTTAAGTTATACTTGCAACTTCCATTTTCCTTACCATTTTACCACTATAACTTTTTATTTTCTTCTAAATTTTTACTTATAATGAATTTGCATAGTACCTACAGGACATTCAAAAAAGAAATAATAAAAATATAGTACTTTTAATACAGAATTTTTGTGTAACATTGTTTTAAAGAAGGGACGGCAAGGTAAAAAAAGGGGATGGTATGGGGAAAAAAGGGACGGTAAGGATGAAACGGTAAAGAAAATGACCACCTATTTTTAGGAAAATCATGTTAAGACTGAGTGATAGCCACAATGTTCATTGATTTTTAGAAACAGTTGTTAACATTGGATTAAATTATTATTATTTTTTTTAATTTACCTCGAAAAGTGCAGGAATAAATCTTGGGGACGGTACGACTACCAATAAAGACACGATCTTGAAATTGATATTTAAATGCTGATTTAAATTCTGCAGTAAATTTACTGTCAAAGAATTTTAGACATTCTTAATCTAGCATACTTCTGCATGAGAAAAAACTTGAAAAAAATTCTGTGACTGCGTTTGAAAGGATTTTCTATATAAGTTTAGCAAGAGGGATGCTAAGGACGAAAAGCTAGGTACAGAGTTCAAAAAATAATATCAACCGTAAAAATGTATGCAGGTTAATTTTTTGCCACATATTTACATAAAACAATTGCCCAAGTATCGGAAAAAAATTACATCGAATTACTTTTATTGAAACAATTTTATATTGACAGCTCCAAACTTTAAAGTCAGCATCAGGGACACGGGGAGGTATAGGAGTTTTTCTGGTATTTGGACCCCCAACATCATCCAAAACTTATTTATCTCGTTAATATTGTTATGCAATCATGCAGTGGAATGTTCCCCTTTACAAAAAAAAAAAAGAAAAAAAAAAAAAAAAACCTAAAAAACCTAAAAAAATGTATTAAAATAAAAATTATTATTCAGGGACATAAAAGTCAAAAGATTGTGAGAATGCCCCATATATTAATAGCATTAACATTATTTATAACTATAGTAAATCAGAGAAGTCTGTAAAATTTTAGATTCCACTTACTGTATGGCAGTAGACTCGCGATTTTCCGATAATCATGGGACAAAGCCTATGTTTGAAAATCAAAATTGTCGGATAATCTAGATGACATAAACAGATGCTATATCTAACTGTACAAGCATTAATTTCGTTCCTTTTTGTTTTTTAAGACATTCAATGCATTTGTATAGGATATGTTCGTTATCCTCTTGACTTATTTTATATTCCAGATCATCGCTATTTCAATTTCGGATTCGGTTGATACTGAATTAAAAATTTTCTTCATTTACGACATTGAATCATTTCATTGTATGATTATCAATTTAAAAATAATAAATTTGTGATTTTAATTAATTTTTCAACTACTTTTCAGCAGCGAAATTACGCTTAAAATTATTGAATATTAAAAACGTGAATTATCACATTGCTAACAAAGCGTAAACCAACTTAGTGAAAAACGTCCAAGCCGGGAATGGAACCCGAGCCCCTGGAATAATTCACGTCTTTAATATTCAATAAATTTATGTTTCAAAATTGTATATACAGCCATAAATATCTTTAGATTTGTCCAAACAAGTCCCGATAAAAATAAGTGAGGTGTCTTTTAAAGCTGTTCTCAAGCTCGCTGCTCAAAAAGCGCGAAATTTTCTGCAACAATGACGGACTTATTTTTCAACTTAAGAGTCCACTTCAGTCACGGTAAAAAAGAAAAGCGCTAATGTAAAGTCTATGGGAGCGTTATTTTCAAATATCTTGCTCAAATTTTAATATTTTTGAATGATTTTTTTTTTTTTTTTTTTGCATAGGATAGCTGAGGATGATTTACAACCGAGCTAGTTTTTAATTTTCGATTTTGGTTACAGTTCTTTTTTTATATTAGGGTAGTTTCAATTTCAGAACCGGTTCAAACTGGTTCCGAAAGTTAAAGTATTTTTTTTTAATATGAAACAAAATCAAAAAAGTAAAAACTAGCCCGGATGTAGATCGCCTTCATCTATCATATGCAAAAAAAAAAAAAAAAAAAAAAAAAAAAAAAATCCAAACAAGATATTTGAAAATAACTTCCTATAGGATTAATATTATCATCCCGGTCTTTTTGGGTGACTAGTGTGACCTCTTAAGAGCCCACACTACTCTCTCAAAAAGACTGGGATGATAATGTTAATCCTATGGGGAACTTATTTTCAAATATCTCGCTTGAATTTTGATATTTTCGAATGATTCTTTTTTTATTTTTTGCATAAGGATAGCTGAGGACGATCTACAACCGGGCTAGTTTTTACTTTTTCGATTTTGGTTATAGTTCTTTTATATTAGGATAGTTTGAATTTCAGAACCGGTTCAAACCGGTTCCGAAAGTAATTTTTTTTAAATATGAAACCAAAAACGAAAAATAAAAACTAGCCCAGTTGTAGATAGTCCTCAGCTATCCTATGCGAAAAAAAAAAGTCATTCGAAAAAATCAAAATTCAAGCGAGATATTTGAAAATAACTTCCCTATAGGTTTAACTTTATCATCCGGGTCCTTTTGTGTGACTAGTATAGGCTCTAAGAGCTCACTTCAGTCACGAGAAGAAAGGAAAACGGTAATGCTAAGTCTATGGGAGCGTTATTTTCAAATATCTTGCTCAAATTTTAATATTTTTTAATAATTTTTTTGCATAGGATAGCTGGGGACGATTTACAATCGGGCTAGTTTTTGCTTTTTTAGATTTGGGTTATAGTTTTTTTTATATATATTAGGGTAGTTTCAATTTCAGAACCTGTTCAAACCGGTTCCGAAAGTAAAAGAAAAAAATCTGAAACCAAAATCAAAAAAGTGAAAACTAGACCGGATTTGGATTGTCCTCAGCTTTCCTGGGCAAAAAAATCATTCGAAAAGATCAAAATTTAAGCGAGATATTTGAAAATAACTTCCCCATAGGATTAACATTATCATCCGGGTCATTTTGAGTGACTAGTGTGGCCTCTTAAGAGCCCACTTCAGTCACGAGAAGAAAGGAAAACGCTAATGTTAAGTCTATGGGGGCGTTATTTGAAAACTTCTCGCTTTTATTTTAACATGTTTGAATGATTTTTGCATAGGATAGCTGAGGGTGATCTACAACCAGGGTAGTTTTTACTTTTTCGATTTTGGTTATAGTTTTTTTTTTTAATATTAAGATAGTTTAAATTTCAGAACCGGTTCCAACCGGTTCCGAATATGAAAGTAATTTTTTTTAAATATCTCAGGGGGGGGGGGGTATTTAACAATAACGCTCCCATAGACTTAATATTAGCGTTTTCATCTTTTTCCCGTGACTAGTGTGGACTCTTAAAGGTATAAAATTGACAGGCCTGACTCTGGAAGTTATTTGGAATCGAATTTATTTTTCCATTTTTTTGATAAATAAGTTACCTATAGAGTTATAAGCGATTTTGATCACGTGACAAGGCATTTTTCTCCCCTCTCTAACAAAGAAGAATACATAAAAAAAAAGAAAGAAAGAAAGAAAAAAAAACGCCCAATCTTAAATGGAAGAGGTAGCAGCAAGATTAAAAGCGAGATCACGTCAAACAAGGTCATACACCACCTAACGGACGGGGTTAAACTATCGCAAGATGCCTAACAGTTTTTTTCTTTATGGTTAATTTATTCGATCTAACATCTATTAATAACTCCGCAAGCGCAAATGTCGTCATTTCATTTGTTTGTAGTATTTATTTGTTGAGAATATAGAATATTCTATTGATTGTTATTCCTGCTTATGTAATTTATTTATTATGGCTAATTGTTTAAATAAATACAATTCTTTTTAAAATTAACCTTATTCGTAAAAATGACAAAAATCTGGTCACCTATTGCTGTAATTTTCCAAATTGTAAGAATTCTCTTTCTGATAGAATTCATTTCTTTCGTTTGCCGAAAAAGAGAAACATGTTAGTTATGTGTTTTTATTTTAATTTATAAAAATGATAATATGCTATTTAATATATGTTATTAAATTTCATGTATTTAAATAAGCTCGATTCTAATTATTTTTTTAATCTAATAAACAATGACGGATAAAAAGTAGTTAATATGTGTAAAGATAGAATTTCATAGTCTCATTTTTAACTCGATTCCTAGTCTCATTTTTAACTCGATTCCTGATGTGAAATTATTATAAAAAATTATACACCCGGGTGTATTTCAGATGAGAATGCAACGTTTATGAATATTCAGGATATGTATAAAATTGAATTATAAATAGATTAATCAATTTAAGTTTTTTTTTTTTGGTTTTTTTTTTGTTTACCGAGCGCAGACGATAAATTGCCAAATACTTCCTTGATCACATTGCACTCATGTTATTTAAAAGACAAATATTTCATTCTTTTAATTTACTAGGTAGAGCAAGAAGTTCTGGGAAATTTGGGAAAGTTACGTTATTATGCGCAAATTAACAACAAAAGCAACAAGGACTATTCTTCAAAGTAGAGACCATCATAGTCCTCGACTTTCTATGCCATCGTTCTGCCTGATTCCGAATTTGCCTGAAATACGAAGTTTGTCGTCGTACCAGCATCTTCCCCCTCATTAATCTCATCCACGACTTTCAAAATTGTTAGACTTTTTCTCCGATAATGCCGGATGACAAAACATACTGTTCAATAGGCATTTTGCAACAGAAATTCTTGAACTGCTATAGATAAACCACTGGTACTCCTATATACGATACAAATTCTGGTAACTATTAGATTAAAAATTTCCTAGAAATTTTTGCTCAACCTAATAAAACTAATTTCATCTTATATTTGGATCTACTTTAACTTGAAATGTATGCATTAAATGTTGTACTATTAAACGAGATCAAGTACTGTTTATTTATTTGTTTAAATATTTTGCGGATTGTTGACAAAAGGTTAAACATTTTTTCTGAGATTTAGTTTTTATTTTATTTTATTTTACTTAAAAAAAAAAAACCGTTTGTCTGGTTACAATCTCCAGGCAAATATTGTTTTCGTAGAATACCTGCTCTTCGCACAATTAGACAATATTGCAGAACTCATACAAAGTGTAAAAGAACCTTCAAAAATTGAAATAAAATGTAAAACCTTTACAAATAGTGCGATATTTTCGGAATCATTACTCACTCACGGAAGATGAATCTTGTTTACCAGATTTATTGCAAAATAGTTTTGTTACAATTTTTTTTTCATAAAAATATGTGTATTTAAAAAAAATAGTCGCAATGTCTTTTTAATTTCGGGACAAAAGTCAATAATGTTTTCGTAGCATTAGTGCATTTTCTAACGAAACTAAAATGTTATTATGACTTGTAACAATTTTTTTTTAAAATATACGTATTTTTATTTAAACAAACTTCAACGAAAATATATTTCAATAAATCTGGTAAACAAGATTCATCTTCCGTGAGTGTGTAAAGATTCAGAAAATGTGCGCTGGGGAAGCGTTATTGATAGATATTCCGCCATATATTACGTCATACTTAAAGCCCGCGTACTTGCATAACTAATCCCGTGCAGAAGATGCCGCAGTTGTATCAATTTTGCGCCCAAATTTAGTATTAAATCTGAACGCTTAATATGTGTGTAGATTTGCTTCTCTGACATGTTTTTTCAACTTTCGTCCAGGAATTCGGTTCAAAACAACCAACTTCGACAGAATTTTTTAAAAGATCTATTGCGTTTACAAAAATACGGAAAACGTCTTTCGTTTACATAGTTTCTGAATAATAACACCTGCCAATTTCATGCGTTTCCGAACAAAAATTAATTAAAACATATGTCATAAAGTTGTCCCTTTGGATTTGAGAACAGCCTTAATCGAATGTGTCGTATAATAAAGCATCAGATTCTGATCTCTTGATTTTAAGTTTTGACTGTTTCATCCAATTAAGCACAATATAAAGTTCATTTTTAAAGAAAACCACTAAGCTAATGAATAACACAGAGCGTGTACACCTTTTTCTGTCACACTGAATCGAGCAATGGATACAAAATGCTACATAGGATGAAACCTCTAGTTATTGACACTTAACCAGTAATTGACACTTCAGTAGAAATCGAACTCAACTAAGATTTTTTGATAAAATTCCGTAAATTATTGTCATCTAGTGGTTCCTTATTTGTTTTAACTGTTATAACTCATGTATTAGAGTCAATTACTTGAGTTATTGGCAATAAGAAAAAATTAATTTTTAGTAATAAAAAATAGATTTTTTTAAAATTTTGTCAACAATGTACTTAAGGTACAACTTAAGGTACAGTCGTGAAAAAAAATAAGCATCCCCTACTAACTCTGCAACTAATTATAATAGAAGAAAGTTACTGGTACCAGTCTATTGGAAATAAAGTCTATTTTTAAATGATGAATATAAAATTTGCTTAGGTGGCTATCTACAAATCAAAACCAGATATAACATTGTTTTTTTTTCAATGGCAACACCCAATTTTGACAATATATTTTATATCTTCGGCTCAAATTTTGCCTAGAAACGAAATTTCTGGTCATTTGAATGAGAAGTCTTTGAATTATAATCATTCAAATTTTAGAGCTTCTAATATGAAATTATATTTTCATATTTTTATTAATATCTCCTGAAATTACAATCCTAATGAGATAATTTTGTGTGTGGTTACAATACTAAAAACCCAAGCATAAATACATTGAATCTGTAATTTGAAAATTTTTATAATAAAAATTAGGAATTATGAAATTAATATTCGAAAAAAATATGAATTGCAACCTACAATTTTTTTTGATAGGTTTATATTTATTATGTCTCGCTTTATCCAAATTCTCAATTTCAAAATTTTCTTTCCAGTAGTTTTCGAATTATCATTAATAAAACGTCAAAATAATGGTTTAAGGGGTTGTCTATGTCGTGCAGAAAAGCATAATTTGAAAAATATATATTACTCATTTTCTTGAAATATTTGGGCTGACAATAGTCAAAACATATTAAGCGAGAAATTTTCATCCTGACAAGAATTAATACATCTATAGAAGAGACATAATCATTCTGTAGCATTTCATCAATCAAGTACCAAACTTCAATTTGGATACAGCCCCTAAGATATGCTCAATTTTAAATAATTAATTTCTCGGAAACTAATCGTACGAATTTCATGAAAATTTAAATTTAGGCTCTTTGAACGGTCTAGAAGTTATTTATGATGTCAAATTTGGGTAATACTATTGAAAAAAAAACAGAGTTTGGGTTCGTTTTGATATGTAGGTACCCTCCTAATCAAATTTTATATGCATCATTTAAAAGTAGGCTTTATTTCCAATCGTTTGGGACCTGTAACGTTCCTGTACGATAATTTGTTGCAGAGTTAGCAAGGGGTTTTTACTTTTTTCCCACGACTGTATCTCTTCTATACTTTCAAAAACAAAGATAAGTATAAAAGAGATTTAGAACTTTGTAATAGTGATTTGAACAGAAAAGGATCCTTAAGATTTCAGTTACTGGGGTTTCACCCTAATGCTGTTAAAAATATGGCCAACTTCTAAGTTCACCGATATGGTAGTAAATGGGTAAACTTTTGAAATTCACGTTATTTTCAAATTACCATGATATTACTATTTTTATTAAGTTACACACTTTGTTTAAAAATCTACAACTTATATTTTGCTTCCAAGCTAATCTAATATATAAACATGAAAAATTGTCTGTTTGTCTGTCTGTCTGTAATGCTATACAAATCCACAGTTTGGAAGCCAGAAATGTGAATTGTTACGTACATGTATATTATTACACGGCTGATGCAACTAAAGTAACCCTGAAACGGAATAACTTATAGTTAATTTTTAATTAATAAAAATCCACAAATTTAACACCAATTTCCTATCAAATTGAAAAATTTTTCGTTACAGCAGTTGCCAACAATTAAAAATCCACAATAAAATTCTTACCACAGCAATTACTTTTCTATTGTAAGATTTCCACTTGAAAAAATGAAATAAATGGTTTGACGAATCTAAAGGGAATATTAGATTAAACTTTTCTACTGCAAGATTTCCACGGGAAAAATGAAAATAAAATAAATAGTTTGACGAATTAAAAACAAAAGTGAATGTTACGTCCTAATTTTTCTGTTTTATGATTTCCATGTATAAAATTAGAATTTTTTAATTAATTTAACGAATTAAAATAGGGAATATTACGTCATATTGGAAATATAAAGGACGTGGTAAATATATAACGTCATATAAGTGTGAAAAAATTTATTGAAGCATGATAAAAAATCGATTATGCAAATATTGGCGTATTTTAACATTATTGCTCCAATGATAAATGGAAATAAATAGCTGTATTATTTTGCGTCTGCTACATAAATTTACACATCTTTTATATTGGGTTTTCATTTGATTCAACTGTACAATACTTTCACAGGTTTTTTTTTTTTTTTTTTTTTTTTTTTTTTGGGGGGGGGGGGGGTCATGTTGTATGTTAGATTTTGAAATTGGTTTTTCAAAAGAAACATTCTTAAAATTCCGGACAGCACCGGCTACTTTAGCTAGTATTAAATAACATTAGATATTAAAAAGTAAAATAATTGTTAAGTTCATATTATTGAAACTTAACCAGAAATGTAATAAATTAGATATGTGTTTCTTTTCGATATAACAAAGTAGCATATCAATAACATAAAATTATATATTTTGTAGAAATAACAATCTTTGTTGAGAAAAATTCTTTTCCCGCAGCTAAAAGTGCCTCGCAATTTGTGGACATTAAAATTGTGATTATTGTGAGACATTATTCTGTTGTTCTCACCGGGGGAAACAAATCAGACGTATTTCCATTTAGAAATTCCAAAAATAGCCCGATAAATGTCAGTGACCTCTGTAGGAACAAGCGAAATCAAAAAAGAAATTTACAAAGTATCAGAAATATTTTCCAACGTTAAATGAGAATTCCGTTTTTATCATTATTTTTGATCAATCGTGTATAGTTTCATCATAGAAAAGTATTTTTAACGTGGATTGATACAAAATATTTTCCAATGAATAGAGTTCGTAATTTTTTTTTTCGGAAAAGGTAATTGAATTCGTATTATATAATGTTACTTTGAAATGCAGAAAAACGTTTAGAATAGAATATTTTCTAAGTATTTTAAGATTACAGGCTATTTTTAGAGGCAAAATATCACGTTTCTTTTGAATGCATAAAATGAAAGTATGATAAAGGTAATAAAACATATATAAGCCTTTTTTTTATTTCTGCCGATCTCAAAAATAAAGGACTGTTTAAAATGTGATGAAACAGACGTCTTTAAAAGATAAATTAAAATTTTAAAATAGATGTTTAAAAATTCTGGTAAGAAATAAAATTGGCTATTCTAAAAAAATATACGCATGATGCGTTAGCGCAAATAAATATATCTATAAGAATATAAAATGGTTATTTATAAAGGAAAATTTACATCTTTAATTGTCTAAGATGAACCGTTTTTCTTTTTCATAATGTAATTTCTGAATTCAAAAGGTGATGTAACACAATTTTGTGACTTATGCTGATTTTTTTACAGTGTATAAGATAAATAAATATGTAAAGTTTTTGAAATACGAACACTAATTTCCATGCTGCACATAGCTATTATTTCATAAGTCTAAAGAACAAAAGCAAACATTCAGCGTAAAGTGTTACAATTTAGTAAAATAATTTCTTTAGCTCATTTTTAAAAAAAAAATATATTAAGTGTTTTATTTTAAATGAACTTTAATTGATTGCAGTAAAAATCAAAAATCATTTTCTGTTTCATAAAGCAGTTTTCTGAGTAAATTATTGAATGGATACATTTTCCGGTTGTAAAAAGTAGTGAACGTTACATAGCATACAAATGATGTAACTGACTACGAATGTGATACAATTATACGAAAATAGATCTCTTCAGTATACCAAAAGAACATATTTAAGCATAGTTAGAAAGATATCTATTTCAGAAGAATATCTTTTTCAAAAATTCAGGGCAAATAAAGAGACAATTTATCATTTACAAAACGGTTTTATCTATTTCAAAATTTACTGGAAAACAGTTGTACACTTAAATGTGGTTTTAAAGTATAACAATTGAGAGTAAAAAAAAAATATCTATTAAAAAAAATCACCTGCTTATTTTTAAGGGTACATTTTGCAGTTTTAAGAACAAATGCGTTAAGAACAAATAGTTGCTGTTATTCTAAATTAATTTGTAACTTAGGCAAATTTTCAATCCAAATTTGAAAAGAGGTTTTTTACAATGGACGATTCCTTAAATACGTTTTGCTTCAACAGATGAACAAATTTAGCTATAGTCATTAGTGAGCTTACCAGTATAGTAAAACAGAAATGAGCTACATTGTGAGGTAACCCGCAGCGTCCCTAGTTATAAAATTTGGAGAATGAAAAGGCATCTCGAAAATCAGAGGAGATATGACTAAATATCCAGTGACAAGGTTGTAGAATAGCATTGATTTATTAAGAAAAGGTACATTATACGCACTGATATGATAAACAGATGCCCGTACATGTACGATAGTGATGCGAAACGCTTTTATTTAATCAGAAACCAAAAATTTTCTTCGAAAGCAAAATTAACATTTTTTTAACCGACGACAATGCAATTTTGTCAAAACAGAATGAGACTGTGCGCAAATATGAAACACAAAATCTGACGTAGTACAAAAAAACAGAACCGTTGATTAATTTTATTTTTAAAATAAAATTTTTTAAAGAGCTCTAGCCATTTTTTTTTAGATAAAGACAAAAGAAAAACAGTGCACCGAAATCCCTGTATGAAGGTCAAACATTTAAGAAAAAATCATTTTTCAATTTAAAATTTTTTAGAACCACTTTTTAAATTAAATATTTTTTAAGTGGTGGCCATTTTTAAATAAGATGGCAGATGCAGCTGGCTAACGAAGTCTGTTGAGACTTTGTAATCCACAGTATATATGCTTAGTCACATCCAAATCGGTTAATAAATACGCATGCTTTCGCATGATAAATATCAGAATGTTTCAAAATGTCGGCCATCCTACATTTTTTGTACACACTACACACCACACATCCTAAGACATTTTTTGAGATAAAGATAAAAAAAGAAAAAAGTTCCGGAATCATTGTATCAAGGTAAAACACATAAGGAATTTTTTTTTCGATTTCTAATTTTTTTGCACGTCATTTTTATTTTAAATAAAAAAATTAATGGCCGCCGTTTTGAAACAAGATGGCGGATGAAACTGGCCAACGAACTCGATCGAGACATTGGTATCTACTATTCACACACTAAGCCACATTAAAATCGATTCATAAATACCAGAGTTACAGCATGACAAATATCAGATATACATATATCTTATAACACGTGAAAGGGTTTTGCAGCGTTGGTTAGGACGAATGATTTTGTGGTTATTCTGAAAGTTTAGATATTTTTTTTTTTTTTTTTTTTTTTTTTTGCTTCTAGTAAAATGGTAAGTTTTTCCCTTACATGTTTCTTTTTTTATTTTTGTTATGTATGACTTGATAATGTCCAAATTGTTTTTGGTTACGGTTAAATGGGCAGTAGAAAAAATTTGCATTCAAGCGGTGCTTCTTATTTCTACTTCAGAAATTAACCGTAATTTACTTATGACGTCGAAATATTTCCTTTGACATCTCGTTTCGAGTCATAAGATAATTTTTATTCATTGATCGTTCTCTTTTTTGCATTCATTTTGCGGTTTTGCTTATTGAATTTATATATATTCCAATACGTTATACTGCATTTCGGACAATGGATTCAATGGTGCTGTCAAAGATTTCATTTTTTCTGGTCTTTTATCATTTGTTAATATGTTTTAGATACAAATAATTTGACAAAATATGTCAAATATTTCTGATTTCCTATATATATATTAGGGTGGGTCGAAAAAACCGAAATTTTTATAATCGAAATGTAATAGCGCGGAAAAGTTGCCTTTTGTAATACAGAATAAATTTTTAAAATATTACATCGATCGGTTAATATCTTTTACCGCCACAAGGGGGCCAAAGTTTCAAAAAATCGCAAAAAACATGTTTTTTTATCATTTTTTTTTAAATTATCCAAACATACCAATACAATTTTTAATAGAACGCAATACCTACATGAAGATATGAGAAATGTCCCGGTAAATGATCATTATGATGAAATCATATCTTTATTTGCCGCAAAAAGACCATATTTTTTGTAAAAATTTCGAAAATTTCAATTTTTCATTTTTTTTTTCTAAATTTTTATAATTTCTATAATATGTCTAGAAATAAATAATTTTACTTTATATCTATTAATATATCATAATTTTTTATAACTATTTGTAATAGACTTGAAAATAAAGTTAATCATTCATTTTTCTTGACGATCGCTTCATCTACTGATGTTTTACTTCATAACAGCCAATTCATGCCACAAAAATTATATAAAATGAGCAAAATGTTTTAGTATTTTATTAATTAAAATATGGAGATGTTTAACCGAAACGGGTTAAATAAACTTAAAATGAAGAAGAATTTAATGTAAATTAATTTTATAATATAACTTGCTTTCAGATGAAGCCATTATTTCTCGAGAGGACAAAACTGATCAGATGTGATCCTCCCTCTGTCTAGTAAACAAACTATATCAGTGCTTCAATGAATAATTTCACGCATCTTTCTAGTGATTGAGTGGGACAAGGAAAGTTATAATAGCTGGTATCTTTAATCGTACATTTTAAACTTACCAGCGTTTTTAGTCGATAAAGAAACCATAACAGGTGGTTCCGTTAGTTTTCAGTTTTGTCAGTAGACTAAAGCCATACATTTTTAAGCTTCAGTGTTGAAGATGATAGTGACGGATATGATAAAGTGACGGATGGCACTATTCTAGTCCACAGAACTTCGTGCTTTTTCAATTTTCTTCATGGCTGGGGCCTTGATGTTCTCCTATTCATATGCTATCATTCCAAAGAGGCTATTTGCATGATTTGCGAAATAGTCATTTCGTGAAAATACAGGAACTGTAATCTTTCGTAGATTATCTGTCAAGTAACGTAAGTTTCTAACTATAGTGCACAGATTCTGGAAAACATGAGTGATTCATTTTAATTGTGAACCAACTGATGCAGTACATTTTCAGGATGTACTCAAAGAGTATGACAAGTTAAGAAGAGGGTTTCTTTGTTCCAACGTAGAGTATCAAAATTCGAATAGCAGTAATGATCCACCTTGCGTGAAATATTTGTCCAGGGACTCAGCAAAAAAGGTCAATTGTATACACGCGTGTTGAAAGAGCTTGCAATATTTCAGACATATACTTCTGGTCAGTTGACAAATCATCTTTATCAACAGCTAGGTGATCAGATTAAATTGGCTTAAATTTTGCAATTGGTAATAATTCGCAAATCGCAAGAGATCAACCAATTGGGCCACAATATGATAGAGAACCTGTTTTTTGTCATCAAGATGTTTGAAAAGATGTCTCAGTGGAAGCTCATTGAAGTGAGTTCAAGAAAGCCAATAAAGTAGTTTTTTAAAAGTTGTTCTCAACTAATCCTACTATAACACCACCTTTGCATCCTGTTTTGAAGACAGTTCCGCGAAATTCAACTGCAATTATTATTCCAGTCGGGATTTCATTTTTCTTCAAAAAATCTATAATGTCATTACATATAGAAGACGTCTTGCCAGACGATGGGGTCAAATGACGAAAATAATTCAGACCTGGTGACGAAAATAATTCAGACCTGGTTCTAGTACAAAGAGATATGTTCCTCCTTGACTTCGCAAATATGAAACTTTGCCACCTCTTTAACCTGGCAGATATTTCTATCTTTAGGGCCATCAAAGTATAGAGTAAAAGGAGAACATTAAAAAAAACGAACAAAGTGAAACGTGGCTCTCTAGCAGCGAGAAATTAATTTTACGTGCAGGCAGCTGCAGGTGTTTCTATCATTGAGCAATTTTTCTTTATAGAATTACAGTGATCATGGTTAACAATGTGCATGAAATTAACAACATAAAATGCCTTTCCCAGCCTATTAGAAATGTAAAAAATCTGAAAACATTATAAAAGTTATGAAAATTGAAAAAAGGAAAAACTTTAATTTTTAACATTTTTTAGAAATTTTGGCCCTGTTGTGGCGGTAAAAGCAACGATGTCACAAAAATGAAATGTTAATGTTACATTACTAATATCTTGGCGTGGCTATTGCGTTCTATTAGATATAGAATAAGTATGTTTGGATAATTTAAAAAAAAAATTGCTAAAAGTATGTTTTTTGCGATTTTTTCGAAATTTGGACCCCTTGCGGCGGTAAAAGATATTAACCAATCGGTGTAATATTTTACGTATTTTATCTTTTTTACAAAAGGCAACTTTTCCGCGTTATTACGTTTCGATTATAAATATTTCGGTTTTTTCGACCCACCCTAATATATATATATTTATGCATTCGGCTTTTTGTTAATAGTGAACTTTTGCCAAATTCAAATGTTATAATGTTTGAATCTTATTTAAAACTTCATTTATAAGTGTTTGGATCTAATCTTAAAAAAAGCATTAGTCATTACTTAATTTAATGGTTGTTGTTCCAAATATAAAATGTATAGTGTTTGTATCATGTCTTGATACTCTATTTATGAATTATATTTGAAATAGATGATGATTTGTAATCGATCTATACTAATATTATAAAGAAGTAAAGTTTGTTTGTTAATTTGTACGGGGTAATTTCTGGAACTACCGAACCGATTTCAAAAGTAATGGTATCAAAATGATGGTGTTAGTACTTGTTCCAACATAGGCTGTATCTTATGTCCATGCCATTTACCCAAAGGGGGTGCAGGAGCAAAAAACTTTCAAAAATACGATTTTGGTGTTACTAAAGGGCCTAGAGACATGAAATTCAGTATGGTAGTTACCTATAAGATATAAAGGATCTCTAAGAACATTTTCTAAACAATACGAAATTTAAAAGAGGTGAAAATGCACCAAAAGCGTTCTAAAAACATTCTAAATTGTGATTTCCAGGCAATCTCTGGAAGTGCCAAACCGATTAAAAAAATAATTGTGTCAAAATGATGGTGACAGACCTTGCTCCATCACAGGCTATATTTTATGTCGGAGCCACTACTAAAAAGAGGAATCAGGAACAATTCGGCATGGTAGCTTTTTATAAGATATAAATGCATTTTAAGAAAATTTCCTAAATATTCTAAATATAAAACGGGTGAAATTTCCCGAAAAGCGTTCTAAAAACGTTCTAAATGCAGATTTGTAGGTAATCTAAGGAAGTATCGGACCGATTTTAAACATAATAGTTGCAAATTGATGGCGAAAGCCCTTGATCTAAGGTAGGCTCTTATCATATCGGTATCACTACCACCTGGGGGTTGCAGGAGCAAAAAACTTTCTAAATGTGCGATTTTCTGATACTGCAGGGTCTAGAAACTTGAAATTACGCATGGTAGTTACTTATAAGGTATAAATGATCTCCAAGAACAGTTTCTAAAAAAATTCGAAATTTGAAAAAGGTGAAAATGGGCGTAAAGTGTTCTAAAAATTTTCTAAATTGCGATTTCTACGCAATATCAGAAAGCATCAAACCTACTTCAAAAGTAATGGTTGGAAATTGATGGTGACAACCATTGTACCAACATAAGCTCTATTTCATATCGGAGTCTCTACCACCTAGGGGTTGCATGAGGAAAAAGCTCTAAATTGTGATTTTTCTGATACTGCGGAGGCTAGTAACTTTAAATTTGGCATGGTAATTACACAAACATGTAAATGTTCTCGATGAACAGCTTCTAAAAAATTCGAAATTAAAAAGGTGTAAAAATGCTCAAAACGCGTTTTAAAAACGTTCTAAATTGTAATTTTTAAGAAATCTCAAGAAGTATCAAACCGATTTAAAAAAGTAATGGTTGTAAATTGATGGTGACAGTTCCTGCTTTAACATAGGCTATATTTTATGTTGTTGTCCCCACCACCTTGGGGTTGCAAGAGCAAACCAATGTTCTAAATTGTGTTTTTGCGATGCTGAGGGGTCTAACATTTTGAAATTTGGTATGGTAATTACAAATGCTTTCTAAGAACCTTCGAAATAAAATTCTAAATTAAAAAGAATGACGTGAGAGAAAAGCGTTCTAAAAATGTTTTATATTAGGATTTTTATGCAATCTTATGAATTACGAAACTGATTTAAAAATTAATGGTTGCAAATTGGTAGTGATAGAATCTACTCAAACATGAGCTATATCTTAGGTCGGTGCCTCTACCACTAGGGAGTTGCAGGAACAAAGAACGTTCTAAATTGCAATTTCTGCGATGCAGAAGAGATTAGAATCTTGAAATATGGCATGGTAGTTACTTAAACAAGAATGTCTTCTAAGAACGGTCGAAAACAGATTCGAAATTTAAAAGTTGTGAAGCGGAGGAAAGGAGTGAAAAGCGTTCTAAAAATGCCCTAAATTACGATTTCTAGGCAATCTCAAAAAGTAATGAACCGATTCCAAAATTAATGGTTGCGAAGCAATGGTCACAGTTTCTGATCCTACACAGCCTATATTTTACGCAGGTGTCAGTATCACCTCGGGTTAGCACGAATTGCAAACGTTCTAATAAAGCGATTAAAAACTTTCTAAATTACGTTTTAGATGGAATATTAGGGAATACCAAACCGATTTCAAAATTAATGTTGGCAAATTAATGGTGACAGTCTCTGTTTCAACATAAGCATTTTATGTTGGTATCAGTACCACCAGAGAGATAATAGACCGTTAGACTTGGAATTTGACATGATAGTTAATTCTAAAATGCAAATGCGGACTAAGAAGATGTGTTCTAAAAAATTCGAAACTTCAAATGAATACTGAAATGAAGGTATGAAATAAGCATAAAAGCTTCAAAATACTTTCTAAATTATAATTTATGTAGAATTATTTTTAGTTCTTCTTATTAATTTAAGTCACATTTCTGCCTAAAGCAGTGTATGAAGTTTAGTCAAACTGTGGCTTAATTAATAATTTTTGAATTATTCCTAAAAGCATAATTTCTTCTAATAAAAATTAGACATACAAAGATCAATTCACATATTTCTACTGTTACGCGAGAAAAGCCGCGGGGTTTGCTAGCATTCTATAATGGTTATATATATATATATATATATGTTATATAAAAAATTTTACTTTTATTACTCATTTAAATTATTGTAAATTGCCGGCCTATACATTATTTCCTATTTTTTAATACGCTCTATTATTTATTTCTAATTAAATTCCTATAATTTTAAAACGCGTATCTTAATAATAGATTTATTCCAAAACGTAATCGAAACTTTTAATCCCTTCATTAATTTTTATCGTGTACCAAACTGTAAAGTTCTGAACGCAGTTATTTATTTTTCGAATGTTTATCAAAGCCATTTTTACATTTCTATTCTATTTCATCTCATTTTCCCGCCCGCTAGGCGACAACCTTTTCACCAGTGGCGTGGCGTCCGGTCATCGCTGGATGCGGCGATGACCAAGCAATATTTTAAAACTCTTAATAAGCTTTTAAAACTCTACGATCTAGTTTTAGCAGAACATTTGGAGTTCATGTATAAGTGAAGGTAAGATTTAAAGTTTCTTTTTTGAACATTCAACCATTGAATTTTAGAGTTAATAATTTTTCACCACAAACTTAAATAATTGCGATGACCACCGAAAATTTTCACGCCACGCCACTGCTTTTCACATCAAAATCCTTCCGTCAGCGGCGTCGGGATTCTTTCCTGTGACGTTTCTTGATCGCTCTCCATTGGCTGAGCGTCGGATCCCAGTTTCACTTCGAAGCTCGTTCATGATTTTGGTTTTGTTAGCCTGGAGTTTCCATTTCAATCGGATTTCCTCCGCGCATCCTAATAAATAGTTCGAGCATGAGCTCAGAACAAGATTTTTTGTGCTGTTGGATTGTTTACTTAATTCGTTACCCGGTGTCCTAAACAATGTAGAACATTCATTTCGTGAATTAACATCTATTTCGCATGAGTAACTAGTGCATGCTCGAGTGGAATGCTCTGATTTCTCATCCTGTGGGAATTGTTTAGTTTTGGTATGTTCTGATGGAATAAACAGTTTTCCTATGACTACGTTTCCATGGGTTTAATTGGGAAAACCCCCGATTTCTTCATACTCCTTTTTTCACCACTCACGCGGCCTAACCTGCCTTGTCTTCATCATGAATAAATAAGTGTTTGATTGGACTCTACAAATATTAACATCGCTCTACAGCTGCTAAATTTTCTCAGAGTTGACACCTCCACTAGCAATGCTTGTGCTACGTGGTAGGATTGCTATACAACATCACCAACGGCTGATTAAAAGGTGGTACCAATCCAGTAATATGAAATAAAAAGCACTACGTAATATTTCGACGTATATATATTTCGACGTACGTGATATTTCGTAATATATATATATATATATATATAAACACCTCAACTGAGGGTGTTGTGGGGGTCTGGTGGTCATGATCGCTGAAATATACCAAAATGTTCCGGAATTACTTTTCTTCGGACGGCTGCAAGAGGTAGCTTTTTACTTCTTGTAATGAAAGCTACCTAAAATATAGTTAGGACATAATAATAGTCAACTTAAAGGCAATTATTAAGACACCAGACCTGGACGGGTTAAATAAAAAAAATAAGATGTAGTTTACTATCCCTTGTTCGACAAAAAAAAATATTTCTGAGGGAATTTATATCTTAAATTACGATAAAGATGTCAACTGAGGTGTTTTTGTGCTATAAATATTTAAGTTTAGACAAGCACTCTGAATGCTTCCAAGCTGAAATACTTAAACTTTGCTTTATAATTTCCATCCAAACAAGCGAACATACTTTTCACGACGCAGTCATTTCAAACCAAATTTTGAATTAGGTTCTGGAAAGATTATGATATTTTCTGGAGCTCTTGTTGCAGTAGTGAAATTAAAAAATTGCAAGTAATTGCAGTATACTATCATATAAAATTGTATTCTTAATAAAATAAGAATTTATTCATCATTCTGCGAAAGAATAATAAACGAGACATTTGTCTTGCGTTTGTTTAAAATATTTTGATCAGGAAATTTGAACCAACATAATAAAACTTTTAGTCATCATACTTGCTTCATTGATTATGAAGAAATCAAAAATTTACTTGAATTAGATTTATGGGAAATTTACAAGAGATCGTTCAAAAGCTAAAGGGATCTTTTTCAAATGTTTTGCAGTTTTTTGTAGTATTTAATAATCGAAAAAAAGAAGTTTGACTGTGAATACTACTCTAATTGACGGATTTAAAGCACAACGTCGTTACTTATAATGGAATATTATCTTTTATAAAATAAAAACCGTGAAGTTTCCTAATATAAATAGTTATCTATACTAATATAACAACTCTTGACTGACTGATTGACAGACTCATCAACGCAGATGTAAAACGACTAGAGTCAGGATCTCAAAATTTAGACAGTAGATGGTTGTTATGATTTATGGCTGCAATAAGAAAGGTTTTTAAAATGTCACCCCCTAAAAGGCAGTTAAATGGAGGGTTGAAAGTTTTAAAGCATTTCCTCATATCTCATTAGCAGTTTTAATTTATGAGCGTGAAATTCAGCATAACATAGCTACTAAAAAAATAGTTAAACGCGTACTTCAGAGATTGTAGATATTAAGCCACTAATGGGGAATTGGAGGAACGAAAGTTTGAAGTCAAGGAGCCCAGCTGCAGTTTTATGTAGCAGCATAAAATACAGATTAACCAATCTGCTAAAAATAGTTAAACACATATTCCAGTGATTTTAGAGCTGTTTTAGCGATTTCGCCGAAACATCAACACGGTTGTGGAAGATTAGGCAAATACGACAACTATTGCGGATTTTGTATTGGGTTTTGCGTAAGACATTTTTCTAAGGAAAAGTTATAATTACTTTAGAAATAATTATCCATACTTCTTAGACCCATCATCAGATGACGACCTCTGATTGATCCTTTTTGTCATCTCCTCAGTATTCATTGCAAATAGTTTTTTACTCCTTCTTTTGTTATAATTTCTTCTTCTGTTTATTTTATATTATCTGTTTATTTTTCGACTTTGGATTTTATATTATACTCAAGTTGTGCTTTGGCGAGTAGACTGTAGTATCTGTTAGAAATTGTCATGTTTTGAACCACCTAATGGGAATCTTACAGGATTTTTACTTTAAGACATTAAAGAGGCTTAAATATAAGTCAAAGAAATTGTCATAAACATTGCAAAATTAGAAACTTTAAAGCTGCTGACCAAAGGAGGGACTAACAGATGGTTTTCTGACGTACTTAGGAAAGCACGCCAACAGGATTAGAACTTGAGGATGCGGCTTCGATTACCCCTTTCTTTCTCCCCTTTGTGTATAATACTTTGATTTTTAAAAAAATCTGTGCTTTTAGGTATGAAAAAATGTTTAAAATTTTAATATGATTTTTTTTCCTGTTGAAAAATCTGTAATTAAAATTGATAAATAAAAATTTATAAATAAATGCTGATATAAAGTGTTAAATTACTAAAAAATCATAATTCCTACGAGCACGAAGTGCTCTTTAACCAAATACCCAATATGTGAAGAGACTATTTTAGAATGCACATTTGTAAAAGTAAAAATACAACAGTAATGTAAATACATAAAAAAATATTTGTTATAATTTTTTTTAAGTTTAAAGCAAAGAATTATTTAAATTGTAACGTATTTGAAGATAATTCATTCGATATATTATGATATTTTATATTTCATAACATTTTACAATAGTATATTGTTACTAACATTGAAAATTTAATATAAGTCTCTAAGATTAGAATAGGATTTTTAAAAAATTCTCTGAAATTTAGTATGTTCAAACGTTTTCAGGAATATTTTTTTACGATTAAATGTATGCCTTTCAAATGTTCTATTTACAGTGAAAAAGTTTGAAATAATTTGAAAGCACAATTTCTCTTTCATGACTCAAAAGTTTCCGATTAATGTTATGAATTCTAAAGTTTTACATTAAAAATTAAATTTTTAGAAATTCTTGGAATGCTCTTTGTCGTGGGATACATTCAGTCATAAAAAATGTGAAAAAATAAAAGTGTTTTTTATAAAGCATGATATTATCAGTAAAATTTTCTTAGTCTAACTTTTAGGATATAAAGTTAAAAAAGTTAAAATGTCCCATAATATTTTAAATAAAGTCTTATTCTAATACTTTATAATATATAAATACGTCTCATAATATTCTTTTAACTATATCCTTAGAGCCCGGAAGGGAACGTTACATTTTGGCTACGAATTTTGGCTTCTATGATCTTTCTATACAGGATGTATCAGAAATGATTTTACAAATTTGGTGAGGAGGTCGAAAATAGTAAAAGGCAGCAATTTCACTCATGAAAATAAGTGAACAAACGAATGTATGGCGTTGTGGAGGGCGCTGTGTAAGCGCAAAGCTCTATGACAAGTCCAACCGGGTCGTCATTCAACAAGATGACTTTGTAGAAGTAACATGAGTCATTATAACAAATGATTTTAGGTATGTGCATCTAATTTACAGTGCGATAGTGTAAAGTAGTCAGAGATCTGCGAAATTGTATGCAGAACACTACCCCAACTGGCGCAAACCTCAGGATCAAATGTTTCCACGTGTTCATCAACAACTGTGCGAAACTGGATTGGTCACCAGTACCTGTCATAAAAGATCCCCAGAGTTCCAATCGATGAAGCTATCTTACAGCGTTCGGCACACATTTTCGCAGCTATTTGATCATTTCCCCTTATTGCACAGTAAATTAGATGCATATCTGCATATTCATTTAACATATAATGACACATGTTACCCCTGCAAAGTCACTTTGTCTAATGACGACTGACTGGACTTGTCAGAAAGCTTTGCGCGTGAGCTGAAATTGTGGATACAAAGCGCCCTGTACATTGTCATGCGTTTGTTTGCACCCATACATGGAATCGTCTTTTTTTTACTATTTTCCACCTCCCCACCAAATTTGGATGATCATTCCTGACACACTTTGTATATGATGGATTAGTTGGTTCAGATAACGAAACTGTTTACTAGCTGGAGGACTATAGCAGCATTCTGCGTCTCATAGCAATATTCTCCTTGCGTTTCTATAGCAATAACGTTACACAGTTTCGTACAACTTGAAATGAATGGAAACCCACTGATTTCTGATTTTTCCTGGACTCCGAGGCATCATTAGTAATCGCGTGTCTGATCACTTCATATTGCGGTGGCAACACCACCTCATTCTCCAGTTGGTATTCAGTTTCATTTTATATAGCATATATTTCATCGTATAGTACATTAAAATCATCGAAGCTAAAATTGGTTGCCGCAATGTCACGCTGCCTCCCGAACAATGAAAGCAATTAGAAGTAATATACATATTAATACTGACTTTTTTATATGTTTCCGTATCGTTTGATTTGAATTTTTTACAACCAAATTATCAAAACAAGTATGGATATTTTATATATAAATTGAAAATTTTGAATTAATTTCCATGTTTAAGATTCTCAGTAAACACGTATTATTTAGCACACTTTATTATGCTGTTTTTTTTCTGTACAAAACATTCAGCTTTCAAACTTCATCAACAAATTCAGTTTTAAAAGGATGAAATAACAAATAGAGATCACTCGTTCATTAAGTTTAAATCTAGAGAAATAAAATATCCTGAAAAGAAGAGGAACAATACGACATAACTTTATTCAGGAAAGATCTGCAAAAATAAAATTTATTCTTGACTTATACAAATGTGTTTCGCTACAAATAATTCGCTGTAATTCCCATCAAATGAAGTGAATACATATAAAATACATTTAAAAGGCATATAAATACCTTTATTCTAATCTACATGTACACCTTCGAAAGATCCGTACGCCTTCAAAATTTTATATATATATATAAAATTTTGAAGGTGTACGGATCTTTTTGGGATACTCTGAAGATCTTGAAAGTGTCGCCGTCTTATATGTATATTGAAAAAATAATAGGCCTACAGCAAGACGAGTTACAACAATGGATATAACAACTCAAAAAGTTTTTTCTAAAGTATGTTTCTTGTCATAGATGGCGCTGCACAGTATGTAAACGATTATTAAAGATTTCAGTTATACAAAATGGCGGGTCTCGTGAAGAAAGCGCAATGTGTCGAGTGGTTTATCGAAAAAAAAAAATCCGATACTCAAACTCAAAGAAATTTTCCAGCGATTGACGTCAATCGTGTAGATGTTGTTGAAAATGTTCGTGGATTGAATTGGAATATCGTCTTCATAATCTTCGTGCTACGAAAATATCTCATGTTGAAGTTTACTAAGGCAGTAGAAAATAACTTTTTGAGTTATTCTATATCTGTTGTTGAAACTAGTTTTGCTGTAACCCTATTCGTTTGTTAAAATAAAATTTTGAAGTGGTACGGATCACTGTAAAAAAAAATCCAGAGACATTTCTGAATATACGGGGCGGCTACGGTGCATGTAATTTTCAAAAACGTTTTTGAGTGTTTCGGAAACCTCTTTCTGCAATATTCAGAAGCGTTGTTGACAATTTTAGAAATTCTTTTGAAACATTTCCGATATATTCAGAATTACAGACATTTTAGAATTAATGCTGGTATAGTTTTTGTAACATTGCTTCTATGATATTTTTTTAGTGTACCATTTGTAAGATCTGGTAGTTTTGAAAGTTCTTTTACAATTCTGAACATCGCAGTTCAGTATAAAACGCGGTTCATTGTCATGGATTAATTCGACATGCAAAATCAATTCAGTATTGTTAATAAAATTTTTACTGCAAAAATTGCAAGATAATGTCATTTTAGAAAAATTAAATAACTATATTTAAAGAAATAGAATGGATGATTTTAATATAATCATGATAAATTTGCACAGTGTAATAAGAATAAGAAAAGTAGAGGTACACTGGTACACTTGCCGCTAAAAACAAATTTTCATTCCGTAAATAATGGTGTATTCCTTTTCTTTCCCGCTTCCCGGTACTGTGCCTGTGTGTTGCCGGAGATAGGATGACATCATTTGCGCATGCGTCAACTTAATTCAGCTCCTTGAATTTGAAATTAAAGAAAACGTTTCGCAACTGTTCGGAAAGATGATTTAACAAGAGGTTTCTTGGATTTTCGGAACGATTTCATTTTAATCAAAAAAGGTTTTTGAATTTTTTTACAGTGATCTTCTTGGCGGTCATTTGATCTTTTTTCTTCTTCCCAGTATATTGATACAAATATTTTCGAATATTTATATATAAAACTGCTAAACAAAAATTACGAGAAAAGTGCAATAATAAAAATAAATGAGCATTTGAAAACGTGAATTATTTTATGCTATTATTTCTTATTTTGCAAAGCACCTCTTTTCAAAATTTTAAGTAAGTCCATGGAAGCTGAATCCTTAAATATATTCACATGGCGTAAAAAGATCTCTATTTATTCTCGGATAATGGGATGGGAAATAAATCTTGGTGAATAAATCGTTCTACTATTTTTAAAATCAATCGGTACATGTTCTTTTTAATATACTCTGGATAATACTGTAGTTCTCTTATTGTATTTGGTATCTTCTTTATGTTCTTTGATCCTAGTTTTAAGGTTTCTGTTTGTCATGTACCATGAGCTTAACAAAACAATTAAACATCCTACAGTTTTACCAAATGATGAAGTGAATACTCTGAAAGTCTTAAACTTAATCCAGAAATTATTTTAATCCAGACTAATAAATTAGCTATATTAAATACAGACGGCTATAAAAACCAAATGATAGAATGTATTAACAGCGTAAATTAAAATAAATTATATTTATCTTAAGCATTTGAGAAAATGTCAAAAGTGAGTAATATACTCTGGATAATACTGTAGTTCTCTTGTTGTATTTGGTATCTTCTTTATGTTCTTTTATCCTAGTTTTAAGGTTTCTGTTTGTCATGTACCATGAGCTTAACAAAACAATTAAACATCCTACAGTTTTACCAAATGATGAAGTGAATACTCTGAAAATCTTAAACTTAATCCAGAAATTATTTTAATCCAGACTAATAAATTAGCTATATTAAATACAGACGGCTATAAAAACCGAATGATAGAATGTATTAACAGCGTAAATTAAAATAAATTATATTTATCTTAAGCATTGGAGAAAATGTCAAAAGTGAGTAATATACTCTGGATAATACTGTAGTTCTCTTGTTGTATTTGGTATCTTCTTTATGTTCTTTGATCCTAGTTTTAAGGTTTCTGTTTGTCATGTACCATGAGCTTAACAAAACAATTAAACATCCTACAGTTTTACCAAATGATGAAGTGAATACTCTGAAAATCTTAAACTTAATCCAGAAATTATTTTAATCCAGACTAATAAATTAGCTATATTAAATAGAGACGGCTATACAAACCAAATGATAGAATGTATTAACAGAGTAAATTAAAATAAATTATATTTATCTTAAGCATTGGAGAAAATGTCAAAAGTGAGTAATATACTCTGGATAATACTGTAGTTCTCTTGTTGTATTTGGTATCTTCTTTATGTTCTTTGATCCTAGTTTTAAGGTTTCTGTTTGTCATGTACCATGAGCTTAACAAAACAATTAAACATCCTACAGTTTTACCAAATGATGAAGTGAATACTCTGAAAGTCTTAAACTTAATCCAGAAATTATTTTAATCCAGACTAATAAATTAGCTATATTAAATACAGACGACTATAAAACCAAATGATAGAATGTATTAACAGCGTAAATTAAAATAAATTTGTAACATATTATTCAGAATACGGGGGGGGGGGGGAACTATCTTATGTTACAAAATAACACTGGATAACTTATCATCGACGAATAAGTTTAATATTTACAAAGTATTTACATGTTACTATTTACAAAATAACTCAGTTAATTTAACATTACGGCTTAGCTCACATGCCTTGTCGGCAACCACTTTGTAAACATTCTTCTCTCTCGTAAAGTCTAATTTACTCAGCTTGTCAGTTCTTTTGAAAGAAAAGAAAAAAAAGAAAAGGAGAGAAAATATGATGGAGTGTGTATTGTTCGAGCGTTACACTCTTCCCCTCACACTGCATTACTGGTCCCTCAGATGCAGTGTGCATTTCCTGGGTGGATTCCTTCGGGATGCTTTCTGGTGCCTAAAATCCTCTATGGTTCTCCTGTTTTGTGATCCTTTCGTAAATATTTGCTGGCTGGGCGTCTGACGTTTCTACTATTTACAAAACAACTCAGTTAATTTAACATTACGGCTTAGCTCACATGCCGTGTCGGCAACCACTTTGTAAACATTCTTCTCTCTCGTAAAGTCTAATTTACTCAGCTTGTCAGTTCTTTTGAAAGAAAAGAAAAAAAAGAAAAGGAGAGAAAATATGATAGAGTGCGTATTGTTCGAGCGTTACAAATTATATTTATCTTAAGCATTGGAGAAAATGTCAAAAGTGAATTGGCTTAACTGACACACCAAAAGGGTTTTTAGATTTATGCGCAGAAAAGCTTTAGAATTATCATAAACCAATTCTTGGGATAGAAGATTTTTTGATTTTCAATTAAATGCAATTCAAAAGAGAAATATAAAAGGAGAAGCGATGAGCTTGGTGCCACATAGGATAAAGAGAAGTAATAAAACGCCAATGATGGGATTTAAGCATATAAAATCTTTGTAATAGTCTTTAAAAATAACACACCTAGATTAATGTTTAGAAAATTAGAAACAATTAGTTCATTTTACAAATTAAAAACCTTATCCTGAAATATCTCAGTCTAAAAATATGTTGATATCAAAAATAAATTCATATATATTTTTTTTTAAGTTTTGATAAATTAGCTTTAAAAATATGTATATAACAGCACGCATAAGATTAAAATACCGGTTTAATTTAGGGATTTTATGAAAGTTTGTTTTAATTTTAGGAAACAAATGTTATTGTTAAGAATAGTAAAAGAAAGCATTTAAAAATTATACAAAAATAAAAGAAAGTCAAACTTAATTTTAAAAAATTCCGTGATATTTCTAATTGTTCCTCCTGTGAAAATAGATAGATAAAATGTATTGTTATCAGCATACGTGAAAGCATAGTAATGTTTTATCATTATTCGGTACGAATATTAACAAATTTAACTAATTTGTCAATACTATTCTCATGTCTTGTTTAAACGATGGTAAAATATACTCCTAAGTATAAAATTTAAACATGTCTTTCGTATTATCCATATTCGTATTCAAAATTCCATAAATTTTATTTTTAAATTTATTTTTATTATTATTAGCTACTAGATAGTGCCCGTCAAGATTTGACAGTAAATAACTTGAATCATTAGAAAAATTCTTGAGTTTTTAATCAGTTGCTTTTAAATTAATTATTGATATCGTGACAAATTTTTATATTGTATAAGTTATTCCTATTTCTTTAACCCCTTAATTCTCGTTCACGTGATATTCACGTGCTGTGTCTTTTATTCAGATTGTTTGATTCCCACCAGTTTTATAAAATAGTGTAATTGGCTTTATTATGGTATCATTTTCCATGTCATTAAATAAGGTGAATATTTCTTTTTCAAAAAAGTGGTGTCAATAAGCAATTTGAATTTTTTAACCGTAATTTAATGGGACCGTTAAGGGGTTAAACATCAGTGCGAAAAATGATAGTTTCATATTATTAAGAAACTTTCTTTCGCTAAGAGTTTAATATACGAGAGCAATCCACTAAGTATGTCCCGTTTTCAATTTTTTTTTCGCGTAAACGCTGCGTTATGATACTTTATCATACCATTTCATATCTGTAATTGACATTATATGCAATGTTATTACAATTAAATTCTACGTTAATAATCATTGTTATAATTACATTCTTTAAAATATTCTACCAGCAATGTAGCTGGAACTGCTCCTCATCCCATTATTTGAAGAAATTTCTGTTCTTGAATGTGTATAACTAAAACCAATCACATACAATTAAATTATAATTACATTCCAGATAATTGCAATTACAAATTTACCCTACTCTGCTGGAAGCAGATCCTGATTACACAGAGAAATTAGTTTTCTAAAAAAAAAAAAACCAAAAAGAAAAGAACCTAACACAGAACCTAATTACACAGCAGAGTCTGGGTACACGGGACACATGCCCCAGGTGCATATTTTCAGGGGCCCCAAAAATACATTTTGTGCACTCTATGAAATTACAAATTAACACAAATTTCCATTTGTACTCCATAGGGGAAAAATGCATTTTCCCCATTCATGTAAACTAAACTATCTTGTCATTTTTCACTAATGACAACGAATTGCAATAAAACTTCCAAATTCTATCTTCAATATCACATCTAACATGTTTTATTCAGACTTATACGTTAAGAGTTTTACTAACTGTAAAGACGATGTAGTGCAGTATTATCCATATTCGTATTCAAAATTCCATAAATTTTATTTTTAAATTTATTTTTATTATTATTAGCTACTAGATAGTGCCCGTCAAGATTTGAATTCATATAGCCTATGATTTTACCTTCCTATATTTTATAATAAATTTTAACATGTGTGTATCAAATGATGTTTTTCGTAAAGCTATTATTTAAGTAGTAAACTACAAGTACAGTTGTTTCTCAAGATTATAATGCAAGAATTTTTTTGAGAAAAGGGGCCCCGACGTGGCTGTGTCACGGCCCCAACATAGAGTTAATTAGACTCTGACTGGGAGGAAAACTTCGATTGCTGTCACATTTTAATCTTTATTTAGTTTTCTCTGCGTTCAGTCCATTTTAAGACACTCTATACAGGATGTGCGAAGCCTACAAAAACGCGTTTTAGTGCCAAAACGCTACGAAAATTCATAACTCGGTAGTGTTTTGTCCTCAACAATTTGCAATTTTTACTGTTGGGTTTTGTCCTAAACAAAATGCAATTTTTACTGTTTGGCTTGCTACATTATGGAGTATTTTTTTCAAGTATTACTTATTGCATCCTGGAACTGAATAAAAATCTAAAAGAGTTTCTTTTAAAATTAATTGTAGAACTATTTCATCAACATATCCTTAATTCCTAATTTATTTTGAACAGCTTTGTAATTTACACTGCCAGCCTATCACACAGTGTTAAAAAATTAAGTGCATTTTCATCCTTTTTGCAGCACCCTATATGTAATGACACTCCTGCTAAAAATATGGGGTTATGTAAAAAAAAAAAATATATATATATATATATATATATATATATATATATATAATTATATTCAATATCTAGAGAAAAGTCTCGTAACAATTTCTTAACGACTTTTGTAACCATTTATTTATAAGCATGTCCTTGAATATGTATTGCACAGCGCCTATATTAACTCTTATCGGTCTTAAGTCGGAACCCATGTGATATCAGTACTTTATCGTATCGGTCGTATGGCATTTTTGAGGTGACAAGATAAACTAATTCTCTTACGCCACCGCATCCCTTATACGAATTTTATTCGATGGTACTACTTTTTTTTAAGGGTTACTTTTACTTCTAATTTCATAGCATGTTCAAGAGAAATTTACTATAAAATCGATTCTTTAAAAATAATGGCGCTAATATAATACAAAAATTACTGTCTGTGACAGCCCAGTGAATATTCATTGAATGAAATTACAGCCTAGCGGCTAATTATGTATGAAAAGCAATAAAAATGTATGAAAAGTCCAATAAGGGTTACTATTATTTTACATTTTGTTTTCCATATCACAAAAATCTTCATTTAATTTTGTAATATATATTTTTGAAAAAGAAAATGTTTCATAATAATTTTTTCATTGTTCCACTATAGATCACAATACATCAGAAGATTATTATGTATTTGAACAAAGAAAGTCAATAGGCTGCAAACAAATGAATTTCTCTGAAAGTATGATAAGTACTTACGGTAATTTAATATCTGTTATAGACAAAAGAGAAAGACAAAATATTTCGATCTGCTTTTAATGCTTTCAGGAAATAGTTTTCAGGAACCTGTAAATGAGATTTCTGATAATTAAAGGAGTATTTGGAAAGAAGACTCCTTATTTGAAACAGAATGTTTAAATAATATAATTAAATATATGATAAAACCTCAGATAAATGTATGAAATTATAGAAAAATAGATATTAATAATATTCAGAGTACATAAAGAAGTTTCTTAAGAACTAAGCAAAGCATTTATTCATTAACATCTCCCGATAATAAATAACAAAGATACTGAAATTAAATACAGCTGCAATAGTTTGTTTTAAAAGGGGATTAGTGTGCCTTTAAGGGATATGGTTAAATTTGTTTCATAATAGGTTTTTTTATTATTTCATTATAGATAACGTTACTTCATAAGTTTGGTTTAATTTGAAAAATGAAACAGGCTTCTTTACAAACAAAAGAATTTCTCTGAAAGTTATGTACTTACGGCACTATAATATCTGTTGCAGACAAAAGAGAAATTATAATGTTTCGATCAGCTTTCAATTGCTTTCATGCAATAGTTTTCAACAACCTGTAAAAGAGAATTTTGATAATTAACGGAGTATTAAAAAAAAAGACTTCTTATTAGAAACAGAATGTTTAAATAATAACAATAAATACATGATAAAACCTCAGCTAAATATATGAAACTATACAAAAAAAAATATAAAAATAATTCAGAGTACATAAAGAAGTTTCTTATGAACTAAGTAATATCGTAAGCATTTATTCATTAACATCTCCCGATAATAAACAACAAAGATACTGAAATTAAATACAACTACAATAGTTTGTTTTAAAAGGGGATTAGTGTTCCTTTAAGGGACACGGTTAAATTTCTTTCATAATAGATTTTTTATTATTTCATCATAGATAACGTTACTTCATAAGTTTGGCTTAATTCAACAAGTAAAACGCGCTTCTTTACAAACAAAAGAATTTCTCTTAAAGTATGTTATGTACTTCCTGTTGTATAATGTGTTCCAGGGAGAAAATAGATTACAATGTTTCTATCGGCTTATTAATGCTCTCTTGGAAATAGGTTTTCAAGAGCCTGGCAAAGCTATTCATTATGTTTAAAGAAGTACTTGTAATTAAAAAAAAAATCAAAAAATCAAAAAACACGACTGCGTAAAAAGCGAACTAATTAATTATTTCTCATCAATGAGAAACTATTTTTTATATTACTTACCTATTTTTATTTTATTTACTTGTATTGATGACTTTTAAGTTATGTTTATTTGTGAATTCCTATCTATAAACACTGTTTTGATGAGGCCTATAGATGTTTATGAAGGTTAGAGTTGCAGTAAAGCTAGAGATCCTACCTACACAACTTACAGGTTGTTTAATATTTAAACGGAGCTTCTGACTGTAAAATAGTCAATGAAACATCGTCTTCATTTTGAAAGACCTATCCAATGATATGCCACTCAATAAGGTGAGTATTTTTTTTTTCACCGATACCGCCATTTTGTATTTTACGGTCGCCATTTTGAATTTATAAAAAAAAAACTAGCCTATAACTATCGGACGGTTAAGACGAATCGATAGAGACCTCATTCCTTAAAATCCATCCCGCCGTTGGGATTTTTCGAGGGTATGAAGAAATTCATATACCCAGATACCCGTGAAACACATACCCCTTCTTGGCAGTCGGGTAAAAAGACGCCTTATTAGAAACCGAATGTTCAAGTAATAACAGAATATATACGTTAACATTTTAGCTAAAGATACAAAATTATAGAAATAAAAAAATATGTAGAAATGTGTTTTTTAAAAGCTGGTTTAATATAAATTTATTTTACTTTAAAATGGTTACCATTTTAAGAAATATTAATTAACAAGAATGAATTTAAATACAAGTACATTAATTTGTTTTAAAGGGCCAAATTATTCTTTATATATTTACTGTTAGATTTCTTCATAAAATTTTTAATTGTTTCATTATACAGGGCGTCCCCAAAAAACGCAAGTTAAAATTCGAAACAATTTAGCAGAAAATCAAGAATTTTTATAATCTGTTCTAGACTACAATATATGTTCAAACTGTCTTTTTTCAACTCATATACACGCATGTGGATTCTTAATCATGATCACGAAGTATTGTTTTAGTGTGATTGATTATAGTACGATTATTATGGAACTAGCTAAAGTAAGCCGAAGTTGCCCGGAATTTTAAGAATGTTTGTTTTAAAAAACCAATTTCAAAATTTAACATACAACATAAAAAAAAAAATAAAAAAACAGTCGAAGTGTTGTACACATGAATAAAATGAAAACCCAATATCAAAATGTATAAATTTATATAACAGACGCAAAAAAATACAGCTATAAATGATCTTATTTCCTTTCATCATTGGAGCAATAATGTTAAAATACGACAATATTTCCATAATCGAGTTTTCATCATTCTTCAATACATTTTTTCACACTTATATGATGTTATATATTCACCACGTCCTTTATATTTTCAATATGACGTAATATTCCACTCTTTTTATTCGTCAAATTAATTAAATAATTATAATTTTTCACATGGAAATCATAATATCATGGAAATCATAATCATAATATCATGGAAATCATAAGTCATAATTTTTTAGGAAAAATTATGACGTAACATTCACTTTTGTTTTTAATTCGTCAAACTATTTATTTTAATTTTCAATTTTCACGTGGAAATCTTGCAGTAGAAAAGTTATGATGTAATATTCCTTTTTTTTAAATAATTCGTCATAACATTTTAATTTTTTTCACGTGGAAAGAATTGTATTGTGGAATTTTAATTGTTGTCAAGAGCTATAAAGAAAAATGTTTAAATTTGATTGGAAATTGCGGTTAAATTGGCGTTTTTTTATTAGTTAAAAATTAACTATACATTATTTCGATTCCGGATTACTTTAGTTACGTCGGCCGTGTTTTAATACACATGTACGTAATATTTCAAAATTCTCGCTTCCAAACTGTGGATTTGTATTGCATTACAGACAGACAGACAGACAGAATTTTTTTTTATTTTTATATATTAGATTGCTGCATTATTCGATTAATTTTTAAGAAGACACAGAACTCTGAAAATGGTCAAGATATCATTTTTTTATTCTGTGAAAGTATAACTACATCTTTTAAAAATATACTTTTGAAATTTCATAGGTGTATCTTGAATAATATAAAACTTATTATAGATTTTATGCGAAATGACTGAATGTAAATGGACGCGTCCATTCGGCAATCCTGGTTAATTTAGATCACTAGTGAACAAACCCAAGGACATAGCTAATTATTTTATTTCTTCTATGTCGAAAAGTCAAGGTATTATTTAAATGTAACAGGTTAAGTTATTTAGGCAATGTGAAAAGACTACAGGAGCACGCACAAAAGAAGGAGGAAAACAAACACAGTTTATGAATTAGCACGGGAAAAAATTAAGCTTGCTCGCAGACGCAGAGATGCCTCAAACTGAAAAATGAATGGCTTACATGTAAAAAATAATTTAAAAAATTAGAACATAAAACTGGAAAAATTATTGAATAAAAGGTATAATTTGTTGACACATACAATAAGCAGAAAATCCCATACTTCTAATAAATATATTCATTTGTCTCTCTGATTGAATTCCTGTTGGAAAAATAAACTTGAATTATGTACCAACATACTTCGTGAGAAAAAAGCATTGTTGAAGTACACACGCGTGAACGTTTTTCTACATTCTTCTGTCCTTTTCTATATAGTCACCGTGCACAGTAACACATTTCTGAAAACTGTATTTCAAAGAGAAGGGGGGCCCAAAGGGGGTCATTTTTCTAACTTTTGCCGACCTCCACGTGTGACATATTGTTGGAAAGTCCTGTGACCACTTATTTATGCTATGCACCTCCCGAGCCCCTCCCCCCAAATTTGCCCCTGGGGGACATGATTGATGTCCGTAAAATTTAGAAAAGTTCCCCCTGTATGGCAAATTTTGGGGGAGGAGCTCAGGAGATGCATATTATGAATAAGTAGTCACAGGCCTTTCCAACAATATGTCACATGTGGTTCTCGGTAAAAGATAGAAATATACCCCCCCCCCCACCTTTGTGTCTACTATCGCTCCTCCTGGAATACATCCTCCCCCTCTCTTCGAAATATCGGTTGCACAAATGTGTTACTGTGCACACTGACTATATAGAAAAGGACATATATAATGCAGCAATTTCATAAATTTCACTCAATTATTTCTATTTGAGGGCAAAAACATATTGATACACCCTCTTAACTCCAGAGTTGCATTTGGCTGCTTTCATAAGTTGCTTGCGCTTGTACTCCAAAACCTAATCAGTACTAATTTATGTCAAGATTTAACCGAATATGAATTTTTATAAAATATTCACCCTGTAGATGCAAACGCATAGCTATCATGAAAATCTTGAAACACTCAGTATAAGCAGCCTACATGTTGGGAAATAAACGCCAAAATATACTCAGCATCTACAGGTGGCAAGATCGAATGAAATATGACGTTTGTTGAAATTCTATCCAGCAAACACCGAGATATCGCTATTACTGAAATTGTTAAAACCACAGCATAGAAACGTCATCGGCATTATACATCCAAAACAATCAGCTTCAATTTATTTCAAGCTCTAACAGAAAACGAACTTTGGAATTCCCTTAGTTCTTGAGTTACAGCGTCCACAACATTTTTTTAACATACATACGCCAGCTATAGAGATATAAAAAAAAATAATTAATTCAAGTTCAGAGCATCTCAAAACGTTTCACACTCATCAAAATACGAAAGTCTAAAATTAACATACTTCAAATACATTCTTCTTATATATACTATATATATAATAAAGTAAAAAAAAAGGGCAAAAATAATCTATGGATTTTTTTAATTAAATGCTTCAATTTATTAAAGTTATTCAATTCCTCGTGCCTTCAGGATTGATTTCGCGTATAAAATCCTTTCGGCATATGCCGGGATGAAAAGATAGCTTCCTTATTTCTTGGTTTTAAAATTTTGCAAATTTTACTAAAATTTTAAGAAACTACAATACGACGAACCCGATAAATGTATATTCGTCAATATTGAAATTGTATGAGAATTGCGTCAAATTAGTAAGCTATAGGCAAGTTGGCATCATTTATGGTTGATTAGTCTTGGTCTCCAAATTTGGCGATATTTCTCCAAGTGTCGCCAAGCTTGGCGAGAATTTGAAGCTAACATTCACTATCACTCATAAATTAATACCTGATTTTCTTTAATTGTTGCCTTGTTTCAAAATGTCAACCACTCTAGAATTTCAAACTGCTATATTTCAACCATTTTTTAAGTTCGAGACGACACAAAAAATGCACCGGAATCCTCGCATCAAGGGATAACGTTTAAACAGAAAATAAATTTAGATTTCTAAATTTTTTATGTATTTTTTTTTAGTTTTAAATATTTAAAGAGCCGCCATTTTGAAACAAGTTGGTGGATGAAGCTGGCCAACGAACTCGGTCGAGACATTGGTATGTACTATCCATACAATTAATCTCATCCAAATCAGTTTATTAATAAGAGAGTACTTTTTGTAATGAAAGCTACCTAAAAGTAATCATTTATAGCAACAGCGTGATGTTGTGAAACGTTATAAAATTCAAATGATATACATAGATGTGTAACGAATTTCAAATATAGTCAGAACGAGACGTCATTTCTCAATTCAATCTTGGTCTGTATGAATATTGAATGTTTTACATTTTCATATGTATTACAAGATTTTATTTACTTTCTGAAGCAGATGTACTTCCATACTGATTTCTATAAATCGATGAACGAAACGCAAAGATGAGATTTTAAATTTACGATAGATAAAGGCGGTTAAAAAGGAAATTTTTCGCTCCTTTTGCATATTTAAATTAAAAAAATTCATTACAATGCTCAATTCTATTTTATGAATGCAATCTTTTTGAAAATATTATATTCAATTCAAATATACTTTCTGTTAAACACATTTGTTTTACGACCACCCGACTGTTTTCCTAATAATTTTAGATATAAATTGCAATATATATCATTAGTTTTTATATGCGCAGTTGGTCAAAAGTAAATATATATATATATATATATGTATATATATATATATATGGGTGTATATGTATAAGTCATAGAATTTAATCACCAAATTATCTGAGATAGATTTGATAGATACTATTTGACAGGTAAATGTATATTCTATAATTTGGTATGAATAAAAAAAGCTTAGGTGACCGTCTTTATGTTAAATGTTAAAATGTGTTCACAATTTTAAATTCACTGTACTAGCATCTGTTTTCAAAAATATATTTGGATTTTTCGGACCTAATATTAATGCATTGAATGCCATGTCACACGCATCCAAATACCATGTCACACAGCAAAATTTCATCTTCTAAAGCATATTTCATGAATTTTTGAAACTACATTAGAAGATATACACAGTCATTTAATAAGTTTTAGAAGGATTTTGCCAATTGAAATTAATTAAATAAATTTGAACTTATAGGGTTTTGTGCAATATATAACTCCACTCCAATTTTTTGTTTAAAATATTTTTTTAAAGTATTTTATAGAATTAGAAAATGCACAAATATAATGCTCTTGTGATAGAAATAGTATTTTCTTACTGAAAAATTTCACCCATAATCTTTCAACTTCAATAAAGCTGATAAGAGGCATTTGAAAAGAAATCATCCTTTTAAAGCTATTTTTGTTTTGTGCAACCCATAATGCTTTTGGAACAAGATAGAGTAAACTATCTATAACTCATTCTAAACAGCATTATTAATAATTTATTAAATTAATTTTAAAACAAGTTATTTTAATGGCACTTTAAAATATAGCTGGGTCATGAAGGTTTAAGAAAATACTTTGTCAAATGCAACGTTCTTGACGAAAAATATATATCTTTAATAAAAACAATGCACCTATCCAAATCGTAAATTGAAAAGTTGGTTCGAATCTAGTAATATTGGAATTTTGTGATGTCATCCAGATCACTTGATCACAATGCAATCGAGACTTGTCGGGTTATGTGACAAGGGGTCTTTACCGACATTGGAGACATTTTACCTCATATAAGAAGTTGAAATCCACAACCTAAAATGCATTTTATAGATGTTGAATTTTATCAAATTACGCTTTTTCTACAAAAACTAGACTATATGAATTCACTAAATAGAATTGAGCACTTACAAGGTATGAATATTTGTATCCAATTTGTTACGTAATACTTTAAGGTATGAATATTTATATCTAATTTGTTACATATTACTTTCGGAACTGTTGGCCTTAAAGATTTATTGAGACTGGGGTACTCTGTTTTATATTTTATATTTATTCTGAGTTTGAAATACTGAAGGATAAATTTTGTTTTCTTAACAATATATACCGAAATATTATTTTAATCGCATGTTTACCCGTTTTATTAGCTTCTAACGTAACCCTTAGTTGTGATGTAATTCTGCAACTCAGTCATCACAAAACGTTTATTTAACACTAATACTAAAGTTTATTAAAACATTTAAGAGTAGTTTTAGTGCAGCAGCTAGATTACACTAACGATTTAAATTATTTTTAATAAAAAACAGGGCGCTTCACAGAGTATATAAAAAGAAAACATTGAAAACTTTCGAACGGAAAAAAATTTTTATTTCAAGATTTACACATGAGACTAAAGGAAATCAAAAGACGAGGTTGTCATACCGTTGGCCATCTGAAAAGACAAGAAGAGAAGGTCTCTGCTCTAAACTCCCGATAATCTGTTTGAGTTGGTTAATATAGTGGTTTTCAGCTCTTCTATGTTTTTTGAACGATCTCTGTATACATATTCTTTTACATAGCTCCAGAGTAAGAACCCTAGAGATAATAAGTCACACCTGTATGGGGGGGGGGGGTGCAAAAAGGCCATAGTCAAAACGATTCGGAAGACTCTTGCAATGACACGATTGTCATTATGACTTGTAACAAGTCCAGGACGTCTCCCATTGAATGTGGAGAAGCGCCATCGTGCGGAAATCAGGTGTCTTGGATCCAGTGTTCATGGTAGGCATTGAGAATGAACCTAGTTGTTCCATAACATGCTTGAAGATGGCTTTGACCTATTTTTAAAGGCACAAAACCACTTCCTGAGTATTGCGGCAGATTTCTGGTTACAAAGATGAAACATATTGACTAAAAAAAACACTTTCTTCGAATGAATATAGGTACATTTTGGAGAAAACAAAATATTCTTAGACAATAACCAGAGTCCGTAAATAAGTTTCCTTTGACTTACTGCGTATGCATATCCAATTTTATGTCACTAGCTCAACCCGTTGAAGAGTTATTCAAGTCAAAGGATCGCTATAACCTCTGAAGCACCAGGTAAAAGTAATACGTAAGGGGAAAACTCTCCAACTTTTGATTTTAATTAACCCATTAACCGCCAAAACTATAAGGTTGAAGTTTTCAACTTTTCAGCTGAACGTCGTGTACCACCACAAATTCTAAAAGTCAGTTTTCTCTTTATTTAATCGTAACGTTTTGTTTCTTTAACTAAGGCTAATTTTTTAATTGAAAAATAGCGGTGGGTATGTAAATAATTTAAATATGCGTATTTATTTTGACCGTTGCGTGAACGAAACATCAGTGGGTAATGGGTTAAGTCTCTGTGAATGAGTAATGTGAAAAGCTGAACAAAAGTAATACTTTTGCAAAGAAAATCAAAATGATAATGTCATACTGAATTTTAAATGTGCTAAAACTCTGTGAAGTTCTACTAAACTTTATTTGAGACACGAAAATTCTTACCTATACCGTAAATAAGTTCTAGAATACTCTGATATCGAATTGTCTACTCTATCACAAAGAAAAGATGAATCTCGATCTACGAAAACAGCATCACAAGTACCTTGGCTTCAGATGTAATAGGCAACATCCACTGAAAACCCGCTTCTCTCTGCAAACTTATCACTATTTATAGCTTTCAAACAGTCACATCATCTAATTATCATCAGCCCACAAACATACGATTGACACACCGATTCCTCGAGTTCATTCACATTTTGTAAAATTTTAAGTAAAGCGAGAAAGAAATTACATGCACGCACTTAAAAGAACTTTGTAAAATAACGGACGCATCAAAGCTTAATTGACCACGAGAGTGCACTTCTGAAGAATAACGTAGATGACTCCGACGCTTTTGATTATAATTATTTCGGAGTTTAATTAATATCTCGGCTGATTATTAAAAAAAAATTCGAGCCTAATGTGTATTAGGATCTGCCTTGGACTAGCCTCATCCTAATTGTTTGACTTCTATGAGCGATAGATTCTCCTAGCCACTGCACACAGACAGGCACACACACGGAGGGAAACGTCTGTCTTTTATTGGGGGAGGGGGACATAATATTTATAAGTAATTTTATAAATGAAAATGTTTACAAATGTAAAAAAAAAAAAAAAAATCATTTTTTTCTAATTTATATTTTAAGCTTAATTAGAATGTTTAAATTGCGATGTTACAATTCTGATAAAATTTTACTTAAAAAGGTGCTAAAAGTACATAAAATGTTTCTACAACATGAAAACCGTCAAAGATGTTAAAATCCCAAGCGCTTTCAACTGCATTATAACAGTTGTCTTCAGGGGAAAAACAGAGGAGTGAAAGATCATGGAAAATTCTTTGCTTAAGTATCAGTGGACGAGTCTATTTCAAAGGAAGGGAGGGGGGGGGGAGGGGGTAAAAAATGAAAATGATTATGTTTCAAAATCGCTAGAAATATTTAGTATACCATACCAGATCTTAGATATGTTGTAGGATAAAGTATCGTCGCAAGTATTCTTTCTTTGAGTTAAAATTTCCAATGATTCTCTGATTATTGATGTGTAGTAATTTGAAGTACGGGCTATGACTCTTCCTTTACTGAAATCAATGTGAATATCTTGTTTTTGGTTTAATCTGGATAGAGCAGTAGAGGGTTTGTTATACTTTATGTCTGTAATAGGTTCTTATCGTCTGTCTTTAAATTTTCTAGTGGTCATTCCTATGTATTTGAGTTCTTTCTGATTTACTTTGTCTGTGAAAGGTATTACATATATGCCAGAAGTTTCATTGTTAGGGATTGGGTCTATTTTTCGGTGTACAAGATCTTTTAATTTGGCAGATGGTTTTGCGATTACGTATATATTATATTTCTTTAATGCATAACTAATCCTTTCAAATAACTGAGGTTTATAATTAAAACTATAAAACTTGAGATTATTTTTAATGCTATTTCTGGTTAACTCTCTATGCTGAATATCAAAGATTAATTTATTGATACATTAGGGGGGGGGGGGGAACCATTTTCTATTGCAATCTTCTTAATGGTGAGTAACTCTGCTTGTAGGTATTTTCTTGTACAAAATTCAATTCAATTCAAATTATTTTGCGTCATAGTATCCAAACTAAGTAAATTGTATGCAAATAGATAGTGTGACGCAAAGAAAATATTTACACAAATTTTACCGATGGTTCTGGATATCGTGACACAAAAGATAAATGAATTTATTGAATTAAATACATTTAATACAAAACATCAGCTGAGAAAAAGTATGACATATTTGATAGTGTATGGAAAAAAAAAATGTTTCAATGTCTAAATATATTTCAGAAGACAAAACATAAGTATGTGTAAAGTAATTTTTTTCACAAATCTTTAAGTTAGATCACAGCGTCACTTGAATTTTGATATCATATCTTTTAAAACTCATATTTTGAATGAAAAAGCATCACTGATTAAAAATTAGTACAACAAAAAAGAAAAATTAAATATATACATATAAATTCATTATAATAGCACAGCGTCACTCAAAATTTGATATCAGAATTTTTAAGACCCATATTTCAGATTTGTATAGCCATAAAGTAAAGTGCTGCGTCAAACTTTTAACCCGTTAAGGGTTTTTGTATTGATATATATATATCTGAATTTTGTCATACTGAATCTCTCAAATTTTTGAGCCGATTTGGATGAAATATTTCATGTGCATAGTACATACTAATGTCTCGACCGAATTCATTGACCAGCTTCATCCGCCGTCTTGTTTCAAAATGTCGACCATTTGAATTTTTGACGGTCATTTGAATTTTTGATTTTCTTTTCTGTTTTCTAACATTGTATACTTACAGAAAATGTTACGTTTCACAAAATGCAAACTCTTATGTATCATTTTAACCAGAATGTTAGAAACATTCATAAACAACACAAACAAAGATATTTTAAAGAGTCACACAGTATAAGTTAACAACATAGGTTATTTTAAAGAGAAAGTTAAGAAACCTAAAAATTTTCAAAAGTGTCCACAAAATTCAAATGGCCGCCATTTTTAAACAAGATGGTGGATGAACTGGCCAACGAATTCGGCCGAGACATTAGTATGTACTATGCATATGTAAATGTTCATCCAAATCGGTTCAAAAATTCGAGAGTTACAGCATGGCAAATTTCAGATATATATATATATATATAGTATGTATATATATATATAAGTCAGCATTTGAACGGAGGGTGGTTTTAGCATCCGGGGTTTTAGTATCGGCGAAAATATAGCAAAATTTCCCGAAGTGTTTTCCTTCGGACGGCTGCAATAGATAGCTTTTTACTTTTTGTAATGAAGCTATCTAAAAGTGTCCACAATTTTGGCTACTACTGTACATATTCATTATATATAAAGTAGCTATGCTAAATTTTAATCAGCAAAATAACAATAGCTTAAACAATAGTTTAATTTAGAGTACAGATAATTATCTTTTAGAAAGCACTTCGTTTAAAAAGAAACAGTAAAACGAGATGCAGTCTAATAATCACCACCTACCTTTATCACAATTGACATTTTATTTAAATTTGCAGGATTATTCAAATGGATTGCAAAGCTTAGAAGCAAAAAAAAATCACTTTAAAAAGGGACGAACTTATTTTTGCTCGTTTCATTGATTTCATAGATGATCAGGTTACATGTAGAATGGATATAATTTTTAGTAGTCAACGTTTATTCAAATAAGAACAAAAAATTCATGCGTCAAGCATAGATTATGAAACACTTTCCAACACATTCAGAATAATGTAACGAAACTGCACCGTTTAATAAGTTAAAATATTATGTCTAATTCAACCATATGGAAACGCATAAAACATTTGAAAACATCATTTCAGCTATCCCTGTCTACAATCGTAAAATTGTCCGAATTTTTTGAGCAGCAGTGTATATGATATATAGATTTGTATCTATTAACTACGTGCATGCCAAAATTTAGTTCAGTTAAGAAATACATATATACTTTAGCTGAAAATTCTCCTTCAGCAATTTCCGCTAATAAGAAGAATGGTACGTGAATTCTTTTGTGCAGGCAGCCCTGTATATGAGGTATGGAATTTATATAAAACGAGTAAAATACAAAAAAATTGTTAAATTTAGAAGCGCATACCGAAATTAAAAACGCACTTCCAGACATTTTTGCTCAAAGACAGTACTGTAACCTATTTCTTTTGTCTGTCCCGTAACCATCTTGTAATCCTCTTGTAGAGAAATTCAGTGATTTATATCAAATTAAATATATTTGAAACAGCGTAATGTCATTAAAGTACTCTACAAACGATTTTTCTCCATATACCATGATGTAATGAAATTCTTTTGAGTGCCCCTGTAAATGAACTGTTAATTCCACATACTTTATATACAATACCAAATATGCCTACGTGACCCTAAATAAGGTATATCAATTGCATGAAAATCTGAGTATATTTACGAGAGTTTGAGCGTGGACAGACTGCCAGACAAACCGACTGCATAAAAACATTTCATCTTTGTTGGAAAGTTTTAAAAAAGAAAAAAAAATGTAAGTCGAAAGTGGCAGTTTAACAGGATTACATACTTATTGAGCGACGTTTTATTAGGAATTTTTTAATGGTATTCCCTTATCTCTTTTCTGGAACTAAAAACATCGAACCATGTGAGTGCGGGGCGACGCTTTAAAAGTATTGCAATTTAACGAATTTTGATTGTTTTATTAAAATTTTATCTTGTCATTTAAAATAAATCTACTATATTATTTACATAAGATATCGTAATACATAATATTATTTGCATGATAATATATAATATTCTTTACATGAATTAGAAAATACATTTACGAATAACGGAACTGAAAGCTGCTTTAAAAGCTTATTGAATAAACAGACAAGCACGGTATTGATAAATTTTTTGCTAATATTTTTCCCTTTTTTATATTTTTCTTATTAAAATAACCATTTCTTGATTAAATATTTCTAACGAGAAAAATAATGTTGAGATGTCTAATTACATTTTTCCCAACTCTCAAATTTCAATCTACATATAGCTATAAAAGCAAAACAACGTGTCTATGAAAAAACAAAAGCATTTAGTTGTTCTTCACATAATATATTTAAATCCCATTATAATAAATATTATGACTAGCTCATGAATAAAATAAACAAAACTTGTTATCAACGACACATAATTTTCTTTGGGGATTTAATAACTTTTTAGGTTCACATCAGTTAATGGAATTCATTATTATATGTTTCTTTCCCTTCAGTAATTGATTAATTTTCTTCACGAGTTAATAATTAATTCATTTAGTTTAAGGTATATTTAAAGATATTTGAATTCTAAAAGAGTTCGTTTTTACTTCACGAAGAAAGATGTTTGTACAATTGGTTAATTTAAGGTTAATCAACTTCTATTTTTTTCGATTTTTCCCATTTGTTTTCCCTTGACTTTTGTTTGAGAAGCACCTTTTTACTTTGTTTTGTATACACAAAATGGAAATAAATTCCAGAAAGTTTTCGATTTCCAGTTTTGGGCATTCGGAATAGGATTTGACAATTTTTTATTTTTATTTGTTTTCATATCTGTTCGTTGATTGAATTTTCTGGTCACTGTAATTCCCAAACTAATGCGCGAAATTACATGTAAGTTGATATTTTCTTAGATCTTGTTGCAAATTGGTACTAAATGGATTTTGGTATACATTGCCTAATAGGTAACGATGTTTTTCACGAAGTACGTGATAGTTATATCTCGGCATCTATAGAATGGTAAAACAACAAACAATATGCAAGATGTTTTTATGGAAAATTATGCGGTTTCATATTTTGGTTTTCATCTCTACAACTAAGGCGTTTCTATGGTACTGTTAAGCTCCGGTATCTTGGCATTTCACGCTCGGAGATTCGGACGATTCTATTCTGGATAATCGGCAAAAGGTTGTAACGTACTGGAGAGAATGGCATCCATAATTGGCGCGTTAGCCGAAAATAGTGACAACCATAAGCGGATTCTTTTATTTTTTTAATATGTTTTTTTATAAATGTAATGTTTAACTGTGGCCGTTTCTAATAGCAATAATTTTATTAATAATTATGGTATTTAAAAACTTAAACGATGCTTCTGATAATAAAAATGATGATACTAATTATCGGAATGAACTGTAAAAGCACCTAGACATATTTTCAACAATGGCAATTCTTTATATATAAGAATTAATGCGGATCATTTCATAATATTTTAGATATAAATTTATTAATGATTTTATAATTAAAAAGATGCTTCTGAATTTTTAAAAAATGCCTACATTATTGATGTTTTCATTGTGTATATAGATATCTTTTTTTTTCTAACTAAATTTAAAATGTTAGACATTTATATAAATTAATAGCTATTACACGTGACTTTAATTTTAAAGAAGAATAAATGCATTAATTAAGGAGAAAATTCACTTAAGATAATTAAACACATGTACAATTAACCAACTCTTTATCTCATTTTAAAGTAGATAAATTTGTTATGCTCCCAATTTGCATATTTATATTTTTATATATAGGATCATATAAATGCCTTTCAAGAGCTCGAAATTTCATACACTTTCCCTAAGATTAATTAGAGAATGAATTCACTTCCTTCAAATTTTATTTTATTATCTCTATTTATTCTATTTTGCATTTATTCCATTCGTGCACATTGAGATATTTTTAACTATAGATTTCGATATTTAAAAAAAAATTATATATAAGTATCAGAAACAGATAACTGATTAATTCCGATATTTTTTATTGGCTTTTCCATAGTAAATTTAAAAAATAGGGAAGAGGGGGAGAGGGGATTTTATGTTTAATTAATGGCATTGGTTTTTTGAATTATTTGTTTAATTAATCAATCGATGGTGCATTGATAGGAATAACTTGAGCGTCTATCAGATTTTACGACTAGTGCTGAGTGACCATCTGAACTACACTTGATGTGACTCTGCATGGTTGCAGTGTTAAATTAAGTTATTATAAAACCTTATATTATATTTTAAGAATGTACACTAGGGATGTTAATGTTAAACCTATGAGAGTATTCACTTCAAATGTATCACTTATATTTTTAAATGATTTTTTTTTCCTTTTTTCTTTTCTTTTTTTTTTTTTTTTCTTAGAATAGCTGAGGTTGATCTCTAACCGGGCTAGTTTTTACTTTTTCGATTTAGGGTGCTTTTTTTAATAATGAGTACACTTTCAATTTCAAAATCGACTCCGAAAGTGAAAGTAACTTTATGTATTATAAAAGAAATCTAAAAATCTTTATACTAAAACTTTATGAAAATCGAAAAGTAATCCGTTTATAGATCGACCTGAGCTATTCTAGGGAAAAATCATTTAAAAATGTTGAAATGCAAGCGAGAAACTTTAAAACAATGTTCCTTTCCTCCTCAAAAAATTTCACCACTTTTAAAATCCCATTTCGCTCCTTGGAATGAATAATTTTCTTTTTCCGTGGCATTTTGTTAATGCGAATATAGTTGACAAAGATCAATAATAATTATTTAAAAGACAAAGAGCAAGATCAACCTCAAATAGAAGCTACGATCTGAAATAGTAAAATCACCATGGAACAAGGAATATACATTTTACAGTTATTTCCAACTTCTTAGAAATCACAGATAAAAGAGTAAACTTGTACTGGTGGTGAAAATCCCTATTTCCGGGATTTGGCGGATTGTCCATTCGCCAATTACGCACTTGTACTTGGCAACCTTTGACCTTGAAACCCCTGATCAGAAATATTCTCCCAAGGTCATCTGCCGAGATACCAGAGCTTAACAGTATGTTATTTGTGATGAACATAAGTTATTATGCTCCTTATAAGTTGTTATCTGCGTTTATGTATAAGTTCAATTGCTATTGGGTAGAAATTCAACAAATTTTATACTTGAGGTTTTTAAATATAAATATATTTGATGGTTCAGTTTTGACCTTAAATAGCCAATAAGGTATGATATATTATTTAATCATAGTCCTTGGATTGTAAATGAGGTGTTTGCGTTTATATATTGGTTTGACACAGTAGATTAGTTTCTGGCAGTAGAAAAATTGTAAATTATATTTTTGCTTTTATAGTTTTATTGTACAGCAGAGGACCGCACCCAGCTTAGAGCAAACTTGCGGTCCCGGGGCGAACTAGAAAGCTTTAGAAAGAGTAAGATTTTAACAAAATAAAGGAGTATATTGAAGGACGACTCTTTCGCGCAGTTCTTGCGTTAATTTTGATTTCTAGTATTTTCATTAACTGCATTCCTCAAAAATTTAACATATTGCTCATAAACAGGATGGCTGTAGACGCAAACATTGATCTGCAAAGCACCTTTTTCAGAGCGGGAAGTCCAGCTCTTTCGGGCCACCTCGCCGTGGTGCGGCTCCGGCAGACAGAGGAGGGAGGCCTGGCCAAGAGCCCGGTGTAAAAGATGGGATCAATAGTGGTAAAACACGACACGACTACTATCGAACGCAGCGGAGGTGAGTTGAGACGGGAGGAGGCCAGTGAAAGCCAAATCCCGAGTTTGAACACCCCCAATCCCCAAGAAAATGATTATCCATTTAAGGATGGGCAAACGGAAGCGGAGGTTGAAATCGAGATCAGTCTGAACTCCGCACATATCTCCTTTGTGGAGATGGTGGAGGTCTCGGCTGCTTTCGTCGAGGACACGCACTCTCTAGGTGCGAAATTCCTCAAAATGCTCGAGCGGGACAAGAGTCTAAAGGTTACGAAGAAAGAGGAGTACGGCGAACTCGTTTGCCCGCTCATGAACTTTGTGACCAGACAGCAATATTGGTTCTGCTTCTTGCACGGAAAAGCCTAGCAGACGGTGGAACAACCGGTAGTAAGCAGGGAGGTTGGAGTAGGAAACACACCCTATTCTCTGAGAAACATCTCTCGACTATCGGCGGGATCTCGAAACGAGGTGGGACTAATACTTGGCGATAATGTGGAGGGTTCGGTGTCCCGCCGAACCCCAAGTTGAAAAGTAAGGCAGTCCAGACTGAAGAGACGAGCTCAGGAGGCATAGGAGGGGAGGATTGTCTTTCTACTTTGAGCGGTAAAAGGTTGATTCAAAACCCCCCGAAAAGGGGTGTAAGAAGAATCCCAAGCCGGTTCCAGAAGTGGATAGTCCGAACCCGAGGGGCAGGGCCTCAGATTGGAAGGAAGGACTGGCTGAAACGCATAAGTCAGGTCAAACGGAGAGTGCAAGCTCGGGAGGCAATGGAGAGGAAATCGAATTGAGCGATGTTGAGCTGCCTGAGGAAACTCAGGAAGCTCCACGCAAGAGACGTCGATCTCGAAAAAGTAGGGCCAAGCACTCAAAGAGCGACCAGACAGACCTGCGAAAGTTAGCGCGGTCGAATGAGTGCGGCTCGGGAGGCGACGGAGGTGGAGATGATCCGACTGTGGTTGAAGTAGTTGCGCCAAAGCACTTGCAACGGGCTCCCGGGGAAAAAGTCAAAGCTAAAGTAGTAGGGAAGGCTCTCAAGACACCAAGCAGACCAACGTAGTAGGCAAGAAGTCTGGGAGTAGTCTGAGGAAGGAACAGTCCCGGACAGTGAAACCGGGCATGAACTCTACCAAAAACGTCTCTCAGCAGGGAAGTAGAGGAAACCCAAAGAAGGAGGAATCCCGGCTAGTGAAACCGTGAAAGAAACCTACTGAAGGCGACCTCGAAACTCAGCCATGTGAAGCGGTTGACCACGTGGAGACTCAGTCCTGGGCAAAGGTGGTCACCAAAAGTATGAGGAAGAGGTTGCAGAGGATGGAGAAACTTAAGGGAATCCCGAAAGACGGCCACGTGACTGAAAACAAAACTCCACATGACTCCGCTCGGCACGGGACGGAAAAACAATACCCAGGTCCATCGGGGTAGCAGCGTCATGTCCACGACTAGACCTCCCCGCAAGGTCCGCCCTCATCGTGCGACTGAAGGGACAGCACGCACATGCTGCAACCTCCTCCGATGAAACATACAAATTAGTAGTCAGTAAAATCGATCCTATTCAAGCCAAAATAGCGATTCGAGGGACGCGGAACAGCTCCGTAGGGGGCGTGCTCTTTCTGGCGAACAGATCCACAGATCTTGGAAAACATGGGGCCGCGACGGAGTCGACGGAACTGACGAAAGACCTCCTAGTCATGAGACCGCGACGTCGAACTCCAGAGATGGTTCTCTTCGGAGTAGACTCAAATCTATCAAACGCCAATATCTCTATCACGCTCCGTGAAAGAAATGAGGTCCTGATCGGGACCTCCCTTGAACTCCGAACCTCATTTGTGGGTGAGAGAGGGAGTTCTCGGCTTTTACAGTGCTGATCGGGGACACAGTGATTTATGACTATGCTATACGTCTGAGACCATATAATACAGTGTACCAGACGGAGTTATTTGCAATTGAATGTGCTGTTAGGTGGTTTGTTGATTCCAGATACTTACACGTTAGGCTGTATACCAATAGCCTGTCATCAGTTTTGTCTTTACAGAGACTTTTTCCATTGAACAGTATTATCAAAAACATTTTTGAACTATTAGTTAATAACTCTCCGAAAAAACTTTTATCAAGGCCCATGTTGGTCTATTCGGAAACGAACGTGCAGATGCTAATGCAAGGAATGCTATTTTATATGACTGTTGTAATCAAAATGACTTATTACCATTTCCTCTATCACTTGTGAATGCTCATATGCGCAAGAGTATAATGCATGAATGGCAACAACATTGGTCTAACTCTTATAAGGGACGTAACACATATGCAGTATTTAATAAGGTGGACAGTGACTATCTTTGTTCGAATGAAATAATACAATTCTACATTACAGCCCATGGCTCTTTTCCAGCTTTTTTGTGTAAGATTGGCAAGAGGTCGTCTTCACTATGTGACTGTGGAGTGCATGGCGATGTACTTCATTACTTGTATGGAAGATGTGTTTTTATGGTACATCATTTCCGTTTCATGAGGGACCAAACAGTTAGACAAAATCTTCAGCAGACTTTGCTTGATCCGAATAACTATCACAAACTTAAGGATAATTATAATGTGTTAAATGCACTTTACTCTTTTATTAAGTATAAATACTGACTATTGGACTTTGTAGACTTGTTATACAATTAATCTTTCCTGGGCTTCCTGATGATGGATTCCTTCGGTTGTACTGTAGGACTTCGGTACAGTTCTGATTGTTTTTCTTGAATGTAAATCAAATGTGATCAAAATGTTAATCAAATGTTATCAAATGTGATAGTCGTCTGTTTATACTGTTTTGTAAATTTTGTCTTTGGTTATTAGTTTAGGATATTTTTTTGTTTGTCACTAGTTTGTAGTTTATCATTAGTTTTTATTTTGTTGGTGAGCGTGTCGCCTGCTTTTATGTAACAGATTACCATTTTCTTTGTGACTTTAGTTTATTTATTTGCACTTGTGTTTTGGGCCTGTTGCCCTGTCTGCGTTTTCGTTGGATGGCGGTGGGGAACTTTCCCCCGGGACATTTTCCCATAAACCTCACGGTTGCGGTCCCGGTGGGGTGCCTTCTGTCCACAAATCTTTGGGCAATGAGGCGCCACTGACAACGTAATTCCGTGAACCGCTCACGCATGTTGCCCGAATTACAGTTTGAAAAACCGATGGAAACCGGGAAGTAAGAAATTACCTACCGATCACTCCGCAGGCTCGAAAGAGTATCATATCCACAAGTTGGAGGTTGAGCGATTGAGAAAGAGCAATAATGGGGAGTAATCCATCAAAATTTGCGCATCTCAATTGTCACCACGCCATGGCTGTGGCGAACCAAGTTTCACAGGACGTTTCGCCCACCGGCTATGACATCATATCTCTAAACGAACCGTACGTGAGCGAGGGTAAGATTCTCGGAACTCTTCCGGGGTACGCCCGGGTGAGCTTAGAGGGCAGCCGATTTCGTGCAGCCTTTTGGGTGAGCAGCCGTGTTTCAATCTGTGCGGTCAGACGGCACTCCGATGTTGTAGCCATCCGTTGCGATCTGTCCAACGAGAAGGTGTTGATATTAACTTGTTACTGCGCACCCGCGGAAGACATCCAGATCAAAATCGAATCGTTGGACCAACTTTTAGGAACCTACCCGAATGACAACGTCATCTTGGTTGGGGACTTTAACGCTAAAACCACGATTTTGGGGCAACGACCCATAGACCCAAGAGGTAGATCCTTGATCACCTTCATCTCAAACGCCAATCTGGAAATCGTGAACTATCCGGACAGCATCTCGTCCTTCAAAGGCCTTCAGGGTGAGGGCTGGGTCGACATACTATTGGCCCGATTTTGTGCATCGCACATAACAGACTGGATGATGTCCGATATCGAAACACTCAGCGACGACCGACTCATGACGTGGGCCTTTCAAGTCAGACTGGGCACTCGCCTTCCCCTAAACGCCCACCGCTGGTGGAAACAAAGGGATTTAGTCTGGGATCAATTCCTACACGATTTGCGCACAGCAGATCTGGGTCGATACAGGTTCGAAACCCCCGACGAAGGTGTCGAACACCTAATGTCAATCCTGGTGAGGCTGTGTTAAAAGCACAAAAAGCGTACACCTGCAGTACGCAAGGGAGCGTGTTGGTGGGCGGATCAACTGTTCAGCCAAAGATCTCGGTCGCGTGCGCTGAGGCGACTCTACCAGCGAACGCTGGAGCCGCCGCAGAGAGAGAGACTTGATGCTCTCTATAAGCGTAAGCGGCAGAGTATAAAAGGCGATCTTGCACACCAAACGTACACCCTTCCTTCGATTCATTTCGGAGGGATTGGTCACGATAAGCTAGGCTATGCAGTCGAGGTGGTACGAGGGAAGTGGAGACGGGAGGTGCCAGTTACTCTGGTTCTCCGTTCCGGTGAGGAAGTCTCCACCTGGGAGGAATCTCAAGACGAACTTGCGAAATATCTCTTCCTGCAAGCCGATGAAGCTTCGCATGTCGCGCATAACAGAACTGGCGAACTGGACTGGTTCTTCATCGAAGAGCTGGAGCTTGCAGTCGAAACGCTGTCGCCTAATAAGGCACTCGGCCATGATGGGATCAGTCCCGAGATCGTCTGTAAGGTTCTCTAGTACCATCCTCAATGGCTATTGGCCCTTTATAATGACTGCTTGTGAGTATCGTGTTTCCCACGGACCTGGAAAAGGGCAGTTGCGGTGTATTTCCCCAAACCGGGGAAGTCCCGAAGCTAACACGCCAGCTACCGCTCAATTTATCAACTACCGACCTTAGGGAATGTCTTGGATAAGATGTGTGCAACGAGAGTGGCTCTCCACCTTGAGACCAGTGGACTGCTCGACGCTAGACAAAACGGATTTCGAAAGAAGTTCAGTACGGTGGACGTATTGCGCAGAGTGCTGGACTACATAGCCGAATAAAAGACCCAAGAGGCGTATATGTGTCTGCTCTTTTTTGACATTAAGAGCGCCTTTAACAGAGTTCGTCCAGCGGACATCCTCAGGAATCTTGCGGATCTCGCCATCGAACCCTATGTGCTGGGCTTGATCGACGACTACCTCTGGTATCGCTCGATCATTCTCTTCGTCGGGAAACACTACTTTAATAATGGTGTCTCGCAGGGGTCGTGGCTCGGCCCGATCCTCTGGTTGGTTGTAATAAACACCTTGTTCGGGCGGTCGCGTATAGACGAGGCATGGCTAATCCAAGCCTTCGCCGATGACGTCTTTGTAGCGGCACGAAGCACAGAAGTCTTCATGTTTGCCGAAATCCTGAATCCGGTCTTGACTGTGATTCATCAGTGGGCTTCTGAATTTACCCTGGAGTCCAGCTGCGTTAAGTGCAACTACACGATGGTTCCAACAAAAGGTAGGCTCGAGTGCGATCCATCCAGACCGATTCTTATGAACAGCCACAGGATGAAATTTGAGCGACGCCTGACTTATTTGGGTGTGACCATCGACATGCATCTAAGCTGGATGCCCCATCTGAACATTGTTCAAGAGAGGTCGTTAAAGCTGCTGCACAAAATGGACTGTCTCACCGCAGCCAACTGGGGGATTAAGCCACAACTACTCAAGATGCTCAACGCACTACTTGCAGAGCCAATCATCTTGTATGCGGCTTCAATTGGATACACCGGCAAAGTAGCAAAATCAAACAGGTTGCTTAGCGCACAGCGAGGTCTCCTCCTATTCGTGATGAAGTGTTATAGCACGGTTTCGAACGATGCGCTGCACATCTTGCCGGGGGTCCTGCCCTTGGACTTGCATGCAGAAATGTACAGGCACTTCACGGCCCTTGTCATGTGGGGCAGGGGCATTGACGGTACGGGGCTCGACCCTGAGTCAGTCGATCTCTGGCAACCATCCTACCAGCATTAAGACCTCGGTCGGATCCCATGGACCAAGGACCTCATTCCCCGGACAACGTGTTCATACTACACGGACGGATCCAGACAACAGAACCGCACCGTAGGTTGCGCGTTCACCGCCGTGACCGACGGTCAGATAGTCAGTGAAGGCCAGTTACGCCTTTCCGATTTTGCAGGAACTCTTCGTAGCCGAGGTCCAAGCGATCAAGGAGGCGATAACAGACGCTCATCATAAGGATCTCAGTGAACTCGACATCTATGCAGATTCGAGATCGGCGCTTCAAGCCCTAAATAGTCTCGTGCCACGGAACAGATCTATTTTTGAGATAAGGGACTTAGTAAAGTGTAGTGGAATCGGTGTTCAGATGCACTGGATCAAAGCCCACTTAGGTCACATCTTTAACGAACGTGCGGATGATTTGGCGAAAGCTGGCACGACCCGGTCAACGGTTGACGTGGAGGTAGTCACCACCCGCCGCCAGGCCAAAATGCAGCTTTTGGCCCGCGCCATTTCAAAATGGCAAAGGAGATTGGACACTACGGGCAAGGGCGAAGTGACATATGAACTTTTTCCGCGCGTGCACCTTCGGCACTTGCACGGCTACTTCTACCTCAACCAAGTCCTTTCGGGACATTGCACCATTGGTGACCATCAGGCACGCTTCTTTCAGAAGGATCCCACGTGTTTCTGTGGGACAGGGATAAGTGATCGGTGACACCGTCTCTATTCTTGTCCTTTATGGCGGCCCATTAGGAAAAGGTTTTTCCCGTGGAACTTCCAAACTCGAACGCTTCTCGACCTATGTCTAAATGGCTATTGTCGGAAGGGAGTGAAGGGCATAGTATATGATCTCCTCCTGCGGACGCTAGATAGAGTTCTTGGTCGCCAAAGGCATGGTCGTCGTACCAGAGCCCTACGCAGTCAAACACCGCAGTTGAACGTAAATCGACCAGTACGCCGCACACGCGGCACTTGAGGTGGTGGTGCATGAATTTTTCAGGTTCAAGACCTTGTCTCATGAACCTGCGTTTTGTAGTGTATAAAATGCCGTAGTGTATTTATGTCGTAGTGTATATATGTATTAGTAACATGTGTAATGCAATAAATATGTAGGTAAGGTGCAGTGGACTAGGGGCCGGACACGTATGACACCGCAGCCCACCCCTAGTGAGGGCGTGACTATGCGCTCAGGGAGAAACTTTCCGCGAATCTGCCGGGTTCGCGAGCGGCGCCTTCCCCTTTCTCGATTGTCTCTCATATATGTCTCTGCCGGATAATGGTATCTGATCTTGAGAGATCTCCGTAAAGTAACTCCGACTCGAGATACTTCGTGTAGGTTCGTGGGCTCCACTCCTTTATAGTTGTTCGGTTCCTGCGGGCTGTCGCGGCGTACCGGGTCGGGAACCAAGAGAAAGAACCATTTGGCTCTTCTAGCTGGGTGGTGAGAACTGTTGTATGCGACCATTTCATCTTCTTTTGGGAATAACCGACGTGACGTGCTCTGGGCAGTGCGTCGGTCTCACCGGAGTTTTTGTGAGGGGTGGCCTTGGTGGGTATTCCTGGCGACGACCTTCGGGACGCGTCACGAGGTTCGGCATCTGACTCGTTCTGAGCAAGGACATATGGGCCTGCAAGGGTCTGGGACCGGGAGATGGGACCCCCGTCTTATCGTTCAGCAGTAATTTCTTGGAATATCCAACATTTGAAACGCGTAATCATTGGCCGTATCACATTAAATGTTTTAAATGATGTAAACTCCTTAAGAAGAAACTTATTCATTATATTTTGTTTCTTGAAATATATTGCAAAATGCATGAAATTAAAAGAGATGAAAATACCAGATTTTATCTATTTGCAAGCTTCCGAAATTCCCGTCAGTTATCATAAACAATATATTTTATTTAGATAAAATATTTAAAATTTAGCATGCATTTAAAATTTAATAATTTGGTAAATTATAATGTAATTTATCAGTATTATTATTTTATAAATACTATTTATAACTATTAAATATTGCTTCATACATCATAGTAACAATCTACAACTTTTTTAGTACTCAGGTCATAAATAATGCTTAATTAATAAATATATAATAAAACAAATAAGTTCATAAACGGTGCAATACGTTTCGGCTTTATTTAAATTCTCACAGTCTCAATAATTTGAAGTTATACATTTTTATGCGTATAGCTTTTTTGCGATGTTTAAAACATTTAGCGACTTTAACTAAACTTTTATTTTGAATAAGATGTGCTTAAAGGTATACATTTACTCTTGTATGGTAAATATTACTATACTATGGTTACTTTTCATGAAAGCGGTTCATTTACTTCATTACAAGGTTTTTTCCTAAATTCCAAATTTTCATTTTTATAGACTATTTTTTAAAGTTTTTATTTAACTTAGTATTAAGAAAAATAGTTTTGCAGTAATATTTCTATAAACTACATTATGGAATAGTTGTTATTTCCAGTTCGATTACAGTAGCACTTACCGACTTTGCCTGCCTGAACACTCGATTTGGCAGCTTATAACCACCGTCCATAAAGTGTATTTTACTTTCATGCAAAAAAAAAAAAAAAAATAAATAAAATAAAATAAAAAAAATCTGCTACCTTATATAAAAATAAATAATAAAAATATCAAAAATGCATGCAAATAAAGAGTTCACGGAATAAATTAAATAAATTTTATTCATGAGCCGTCTGACAAATTTTCTCTCAAATCCAACCGAAATTTCTCTACTAAATAAAATAACAAATAGTAATAGAATGTTATTTGAGGACAAAGAAAAATAGTTCAAAATGCAATTGTGTAGAAATATCATACCAAAATATAAGTATCTGTAACCCTTCCCCCTCCCCATCCTATTTTGCCGCTCGTGGATTACATGATAAAAGACCTGTAGCGTTGCGTTCAACAAGCTTGTCTGCCATGCTACAAGCCGTGAGTTTGGCTCCCGGCTGGGCAAGGTTCACTCAACCTTTCATCCCTTCAGGGTCGATAAAATGAGTACCAAGCTTGCTTGGAAATTAAACACCGAAGGTCTCGCGTTAGGCTGACCACCCGGGGCGGGGGACATGCTGCAGAGTACCTCGGGTCCCAGGGTCAAGTAAACAGAGTTGGCACTGCAGGGCCTAATACTTCATGGATCGTACAACCACAGGTTTAGTTTAGTTTAGTTTATTTTTTTTTTGGACTAGATGATACATTAGAGTACAAGGTGAAAAAGAATCATAAATAATAATGGAGTTAATTTTGTTCCGAACCACTTAATCAAAATATGTCAAAAGATTTTGAGACTGCAACAAAGAAATATTTTAAACACGAAAAAGTAGACAAAAAATAAATAAAAAAGGGTGTAATAAATGTTTAAAAAATACTTTTTACCATTTATTATTTTCATGCTAATTAAACTATGATTATATGCTGAAAAAGCATTTTAGAAATCGAAAAAGATAGTTTAAATAATCCGTTTTTATTTTATCCTGTTGTCATATCTTAAACATGAACAAGAAGAAAAATTGTATATTTTTAAATACATTAGATAGTTGGCACTGTCTATGAAGCTTAAATCAAAGGTAAATTTTCTATAATCGGGACCTACCTCAAAGTAACTTATTGTAACACATATGATTATTGAAAAAAAAAATGAGATGCAATCATGAAATTAGGCGTGATTTTTAAAATAAACATTAAATGGTTATAAAAAAGTGTTTTTAAAAAAATATTTTTTTTTTTTTTTGCTTTTACTGTTATCTACGAGTAACAGGTCTTTTTCCCAAATGGGAAAAAAAAGAATGCAATAACAAATAATCAGAAAAGAAAGCAGAGATTACTTACTCGCACTGATTAAAATGAATTGAGATTCTTTACTTTTCAATTAAGCCAATAAAAGATTTTGAAGGAAATTGAGTTGTGTAGCCTAACATAATTATGCTGAACTTTGATTGCCTTACCGGCGCGAATTGTTTTTAAACGACATTGAGAACAGCAAAATTCAACGCTGGCATACTTGATTTTTGAATAATCATCTTCATTATTAATTCATTATTCTTTTGGTAGCTCACTGACGAACGAATCTATTGTCAAATTTTATTAACTTCAAGTAACTGAGATATAGTGCTGTCAGCCTAATTTCAATGGAAGTTATCTCAGAATATATGCATTTTTGAATTTAACTCCTATCTCAAACATTAATTTCTTTTAATGATCTTTCTAAAAACCATAAGTTTTATATAGTATTATTAAAAAAAATAATAATTTTGAGTAAAAACGGTCGTATGTCACTTGAATTGCGAAGCGGTCTGCCCTGTGTCTGTTTAGGGAAGTCGCATAATTTGAACTATTATTACATAGATTTATTTTAATTCTTAAAGTAAATCTTCAAAAAAATAATATATGACTTGGCGACATACGTTGTATTGACAATGGCTTTTAAAAGAAAACGTTTTAAAACATTTTTAGGGTTCCGTACTTAAAAAGTAAAAACGGAACTATTATAAGATCACTCTTGTGCCTGTCTGTCTGTCACAGCCATTTTACTCGTAAGCTATGAGACGTGGAAAGTTCAAATTGGGGGATGTAATAAGGACTATTGACCCACATATTTAAGGATTATTAAACATTAACAAACATATTTATGAAAAATGTCCAGGGGGTAATTAAGTTTCTTCAAAAATCAAATATTTTCTCCGTATGAAAGGTTTCGTAATGCTGAATTCAAAAGTACATTTTTTTTATAAATTTTATAAATTATATTTTAGGAGATATCGTCGAAAATGGAGTGCGAAAATATGTCCCCTCCACCTATTTCTGAATCTACTGAAACTAAAATTATGAAAAAATTATAGGTAGTAGACATTACTTTACACCTTGCAGGAAAATTATAGCGATTACCTTAGGTCGCATAATTTTCGAGAAAAGCGCATTTTTCCATTACACACATATTTCAATTTATGGGCGTTCAGAAAAGGTGCTGAGGAGCGCTGGAGGTGCCTATCGTAGCAGAAATATAAAAGCATTGTTGATACGGATTTTTGAAAGATATCGTCGGTAATTAGCCGAGATATTAACCCTTAGAAAACGGACGGTTTGGACATACATAATGACAAGTGCGGCGTACTCTATATACTATCAGCTTTTAAAGCCTAGATAAAAACTTTTAATGATATATTTGTGTAATGCAATGCCTAGTACCAGTATAAAAGCAATAAACGTAAAATTATTAAAAGCCGACTTAATTAGAATTAATCACATAAATACTATTCGATTCGCGACTAGTTTGCATTGAATGGATCTCTCAATATGCCTCCAGTGTCTTTAAAAGTTAATTAGAAATGAACCTGGAAAATCGCGGCACGGACCAAGGCGGCGTTGCAACTTTGCGACCTCCTTTCGAAGCGCGCTTACCACGATGTCAAGTTTAAACTTAGCACAATGTCAAGATTAAACCAGAGTTTTGTTTTAGCTACACTGTAAATGGAAAATATTATTGCTACGCTGAATTTAGTTTTATGAAATGCCAAATGTAGTTTAAATATGCACTACTTTTATTGTCAGAACCGAAATAAGTACATTCTAAACAGATTAGGATATGATTAAAAAAAAAAGTTATATATATAGAGAGAATAGAAATATTTCATATTATTTAGCCTTAATATCTCTTTGAACTTTAATGGTATATCCATTCATTCTTTTCTAGTACATACAGCTATATCCAACCCTGCGTTCTATAGTTTTTTACAAGGTCTTATTATTCTTTTAGCAAAAGATTGTTTTTAATAATACAGTTAATAATTCATATATTTATTGTACGGAAACCTCTGAGCCCGAGTATTAATCGAACTTGATCGTTTATTTGGAATAGAATTCGATTACAAAAGCATTTATGATTAAGAAAATGTTGGTGATGAAAAGTTTTTTTAAATGCAATATTTCTTTTTCTGTCATTTAACCTGGTAGCATTTTAAACTTTTATTATTTACAGTACCTGTTCCAACATAGTCTATATTTTATGTCGTTGTGACTACCACCTGGAGGGTTGCAGGAGCAATAAAATCTTTCTATATTGCAATTTATTTGATATTGAAGAGGCTAGAAACATTAAATACGACATGGTAATTTCGAATAATTCTAATAATTTAAATGTTAGTTTTATAAAACTTATCACGTGATAAATGAAAATAATTTCGTCGAAATATTTATGGAGTTGATTATCTAAGTAAGAATCACGTGATCTTAAAGTGTCACTAGATATAATGACAGGGGTTACATAAACGCCGCCAAAACATTATTCATTTGTATTGGTAATACTTGGCTTTACATATGTCGTATGCTAATTGAGAAATCCTGCTCTTTGCAAACAGTCTAGGCTCTTTTCAAAGAGCCGGCTAATTGGAGAATCCATCTCCCTTTTTCCAATTAGCCTGATATTTTTCAGGCTTATTGCAAAGAGCCTAGAAAGCGTTAGGCTAATTGAAAAATGACCACTTATTATCCAATCAAGGTGATATTTTTAGCTCACAGGCTATCAAAGCCCGAGAGCTTATGTGTCCGCCGATTCTGTATGTACGTGTGTACGTACGTACGTAAGTATGTACGTAAGGCGATAACTCTTGATAGAAAAATGCGATTTGCATCAATTTCTTTTTCTAGGTTCATTCTGATAAGGTGCTTCCCTGATTAGTTTTTGGGGTTCATTGGTTAAGGATAAAGGGGGAAAAGGGGCTAGTCCCCCCCCCCCCTTAATTTATATAAATGGGTTTTTCATGCAGAAATATTCGATTTGCTCCAAATTTGGTATACCGGTTTATTGTGTTAAGGAGCTTCCCTGATTAGATTTGGAAGCTCATTATTTAAATATAAAGGGGGAAATGGGGGCTACCCCCTTAATTTAGATAAATAGGTTTTTCATGATGAATAATTCGATTTGCTCCAAATTTGGTATACCGGTTTATTAAATTAAGGAGCTGCCTTAATTAGGTTTGGAAGTTCATTAGTTAAGTATAAAGGGGGGGTGAGGCTAGCTCCCCCCTTAATTTAGGTAAATGCGTTTTTAATGCAAAATTATTCGATTTGCTCCAAATTTGGTATACAGGTTTATTATGTTAAGAAGCTTCCCTGATTAGATTTGGAGGTTCATTAGTTAAGTATAAAGGGAGGAAAGGGGAGCTAGACCCCCCCCCCTTAATTTAGATAAATGGGTTTTTCATGCAGAGTTATTCGATCTGCTCCAAATTTCGTATATCGGTTTATTATGTTAAGGAGCTTCCCTGATTAGATTTGGAGGTTCATTAGTTAAGTATAAAGGGAGGAAAGGGGGGATAGACACCCCCCTTTTAATTTAGATAAATGAGTTTTTCTTGCAGAGTTATTCGATTTGCTCCAAATTTCGTATTCCGGTTTATTATATTAAGGAGCTGCCTTGATTAGATTTGGAATTTTATTGGTTAAGTATAAAAGAGGGACAGGGGCTAGTGTCCCCTTAATTTATATAAATGGGTTTTTCATACAGAATTATTGGATTTGCTTCAAAATTGCTATACCAGTTTATTACGATATAGCTTCCTTCATTTGATTTGGAGGTTCATTGGTTAAGTATAAAAGGGGGGAAATTGCACCTCCCCTTAATTTAGATAAATGGGTTTTCATGCAGAATTATCTAATTTAGTTTAATTTTTTCTCTAGGTTCATTCTAATAAGGAGCTTTTCTGATTAGATTTGAAATTTCATTGGTTCAGCAAAGGGAGAAATAGGGGAGCTAATACTCCCCCTTAATTTAGTGAAATGGTTTTTTCAATCACAATTATCTGATTTGCTTCAAATTTGGTATACCAGTTTATTATGTTAAGTAGCTTCCCTGATTAGATTTGGAGGTTCTTTGGTTAAGTAGAATGGGGGGGGGGGGCAACGGGGACTAATACCTTCATTTATTTTTCGAGGGGCATTATTCTTTGAAATAAGAGTATAATATACAATTAGTGTGAATAACCTGTGAGCTCAATGCCATCAGTTTAACTGGGCAATTTTCTTTTTATTAGGTTTGTTAACGCATAACCCTACCCAAACCCGAAAAATAAATTACAACAGGCCGTACCCCGATCCGAGCAAGACAAAATAATTTCAGTCAACATGCAACCCGACCCGAACCTGAGAGTTCCATTTGAAAAAACCCGAAATCCCGAACCAAATCTGATAACAAACAAAAATATTCCAAAGATCCATAACCGGATCCGAACAAGACAAATTAGTTTCCGTGGATACGCAACGCTACCAGAACCTAAAAATTCCATTCGAAGTCAACCTGAAACCCGTCCCGAAACAAATCTTAACCGACAAAAATATTCCAAAGAACTATAACCCGATCCAAGAAAGACAAAATAATCTCCGTCCACCAGCAACCCGATCCGATCCTGAATGTTCTAATTGAACTCAATACGAAACCAGGTTGTGGTCGGTTTTCGGGTTGACTTCAAATGGAACCTTCAAGTTCTGATCCGGTTGAAAAAAAAATAAACTAAATTAGATAAATCTGCATGAAAACACATTTATCTAAATTAAGGGGAGGGGCAATTGCCCCCCTTTCCCCCCTTTTATATTTAACCAATGAACCTCCAAATCAAATGAAGGAAGCCATATCGCAATAAACTGGTATATCAAATTTGAAGCAAATCAAATAATTCTGTATGAAAAACACATTTATCTAAATTAGGGGGACACTAGCCCCTATCCCTCCTTTATAATTAACCAATAAATCTCCAAATCTAATCAAGGCAGCTGCTTAACGTAATAAACCGGTATACGAAATTTGGAGCAAATCGAATAACTCTTCATGAAAAACCCATTTATCTAAATTAAGGGGGGGGGGTGTCTAGCACCCCTTTCTTCCCTTTATGCCTAACTAATGAAGCTCCAAATCTAATCAGGGAAGCTCCTTAACATAATAAACCGGTATACGAAATTTGGAGCAAGTCGAATAACTCCGCATGAAAAACCCATTTATCTAAATTAAGGGGGGGTCTAGCCCCCCTTTCCTCCCTTTATACTTAACTAATGAACCTCCAAATCTAATCAGGGAAGCTCTTTAACATAATAAACCGGTATACGAAATTTGGAGCAGATCGAATAACTCTGCATGAAAAACCGATTTATGCAAATTAAGGGGGTAGCCCTCCTTTCCCCCCTTATACTTAAATAATGATCTTCCAAATCTAATCAGGGCTGCTCCTTAACACAATAAAGCGTTATACCAAATTTGGAGCAAATCGAATATTTCTGCATGAAAAACCCATTTATATAAATTAAGGGGTGGGGACTAGCCCCCTTTCCCCCCTTTATTTTTAACCAATGAGCCCCAAAAACTAATGAGGGAAGCACCTCATCAGAATGAACCTAGAAAAAAAAATTGAAGCATATCGGATATTTCTATCAAGGGTTATCGTGTTACGTACGTACATACGTACACTAGGGTGGAACTAAAAAACGAAGTTTCGAATTTTATATTCTAATAGTGATTATTTTTTTCCTTTTTAACTCCATAAAAAGAAAATATTTTTCTTTTAATTTTAAAATGATATTTTCCGGTTCCTCAAAGCGCCTGATTTTTTCTAAAAAACGAAAAAAAGCCAATAATTGCATGAAAAGTTTTTTAAGCTTATTGTTAAATTTATATTTTGCAAAATTAAATTAATTAAGTGTTAATGTCCTGTAATAAAGAGAATAATTTAGTTTGAGTGCCTTAGAAAAGTTAGCCCCACTTTATTTGACTTTTGTAGAAGCCAGCGTCGTGGGCGTCGGCTTTCATTGTCTCTGATTTATTTGGCTGTGGCACATAACAAGTTAGTCCAATTTAACGTGTGTTAAGTTTCTTTAATTATTTTTCAATAAACATTCGGTGTCAAAAATGACAAAGTCTGTTTACGTACCTACCTAAATCTAGATAATTGTTGAAGTGTCCTGTATTTCATGAACCAAAACAATTAACATTAGACTGTCATCTTTGACTAACATATGAAGATGTTATGAAACATTATGTTTGGTTCAATTTAACTTAAAATCTGACAGCTGGAATCTGGTACACACTATTTCTAAAATATCTAAAGCTGTTGATGATACAATTAAAAGTGTATTGCTGAGACCTTCAATTCCAACGGTTTCTGATACACAAATCATGAAAAATGATTAGAGACTAGCGCGAGAAAATTCAAAATTAGAAAAAAAATATTAAGATTAGAAAGAATAATCCCACATCCAATATAAAATTGCAAAATGTTAGGTAATCCTGCAAAACACATTTCTTTGTGTAAAAGCAATAAATATTATCGCGTATCAGAACAAGAACGTCACTTTCTCAAAGACCAAAGAGAGATGGGTTGATGTCAATAGGATCAATAGCTATAAAAACTACTAAAAATGTGTAGCAAGACTGGAAAAGGAAATATCAAGGAAAAAAGTTATTTTAAAACCAAGAAATGATCTTTTGATTGAATGATCGTCAAGTGTGAAAAATAGTTCGGAAGGAAATAGTTCAATCGGTTGTTTTTCTAAACCCGAATTTGATAATCAACAAGGTGAAAGAACCAGAGTATTAGACAGAACTGCAAATATTATTGCAAATGGCACCTTAGAAGATATGGGTATTTCTGATGATAATAAGAATGAAAGGATTCTGATGAAAGAAGGACTTGAAGACGACAAAGAGAAAAGAAAAGGAAGAATTTGGAAGAACAGGAAAGACGAAATGAGTTAATTTTAGAAGGTTAGTATTTTGATAGCAGAAAGGATAACACTATGATAACTGAAGCAGAGGGAAAAAGTGTAACTAAGAATCATTAAAGATGAACACCTGGTCACAGTTCAAAAACCATGATAAAAATATATTGGTCATATTTTATAGACATCTTCTTCTTATATTAATATAGCCACTGCAATTTTGGTGTATTTTCTAAATAATAATACAGACATTTCAAGTTTGAAAGTTATTGGGTGAAACAGAAACGCCTTTAATGCAGGATGCAAATCTGGAGTTGTTAAAACATCGGAAGCAGTACCCTAAAAACTTTATAATGGATAATTTGATTATTACATGCAAATGAACTTTTTTCTTAGATACTTATTTCAACATCTTGCTGGAAAAACTACGGGTCAAAAGGATTTTCTGGACCAGTAGGAAAGCGACTTGAAAAACTGCGAACATATTGAAATTATATACTATAAAAACATTGATCCTATCTTGACGGACTGATCGGATGAAGAACTTAAAAAAAGTACAAACAGGAGATACACCTGAATTTTAGATTTTCCTTGTAATACTCCAACAGTGGAAATGTGTGTCAAGATTGTCCCGCGAGTTGCGACAACCGTCTTTAAATATTAAGCAAAATATGGCTTAATCTTGGGAAAGTTGAATTCCCACCATGTAATGACAAAGTTTGCCTAAAAAGACAGTAGATTGAATATCCAGCTGAATTAATCCATAACAAAGTGAGGTAAGGAGGGTGGAAGTTGATATTGAACCACCTCCTCGTGGTGACTTCTGCATAGTATTTGCTATATAAAAGTAGATATGAGCTAACAGCTACGTTGTTTACTTTAACTTACTTTATACTGAAATTTCAAAACTTTGACCTCCTTGAGGAACCGGAAAACAACTTAACTTAAAAAAACCTTTTCAGCCAAAAGTTTAGACATCTTAAAAGGAAAAAAGTTTTCACTATTACACATTAAAACAAAAAAGTTTTTTTTTTACCCTATACTTAAGTTCCACCCTAACGTACACACGTACATACAGAATCGGCGGGAACATAAGCTCTCAGGCTTTGATAGCTTGTGAGCTAAAAATATCACCCTGATCGGATAATAAGTGGTCCTTTTTCAATTAGTCTAACGCTTTCTAGGCTCTTTGCAATAAGCCTGAACAATATCAGTCTAATTGGAAAAAGGGAGATGAATTCTCCAAAGAGCCGGATTTCTCAATTAGCCTACGACATATATAACACTAAAATGCACCGATAAAAAGGGCCGAACACGAAAAAAAGTGGTCACTGTAAAACCAACATTGTGATTTCTTGATTACTTATTTCAGATAAATATTGGGGGAGTGCAAAAGTTCGTGCGGAGGTTCAATAGCTGGCTTTAGAAGCGGCATAAAGTGTTGTCATTAATACTGCCATCTACGTAAGACAAATCATTGGAAAGGTGAAGTGTGCAGATTTCATTTCAAACAAAATAATTTGTGTAGATACAAACTGCTTCGAGAAAGTTTACTTTCAAAATGAGTGTCGATAAGGTACATTTACTGCATGTTATACTTTACGAGTTTCGGAAGGAAATAAACGTTGCAGCAGCCGTAAAAAACATTCAAGAGGTTTATCAAGATCAAGCACCAGCTAAACAAACTGTGAAATAATGGTTTGAGAAATTTCGCAGCGGAGAGTTTAACCTTGAAGAAGAGCCACACTCAGGTCTACCTTCACACATTGTTGACGATGTTGTGCGTACTGTAGTTCAGATTACTCTGCGAATTTTAACAGAGGAAGTTGCTACAGCACTTAACGTTGACCGGTAAACCGCTTTTCAGCGTTTAAAAAACATGGGATTCGATCTGAAGCTCGATATATGGGTGCCCCATCTGGTGACCGAGAGGAACAAAATCGAGCGAATTTCTGCTGCCGTTTCATCACTCGGGCGGCTAAAAAACGAGCCGATTTTGGATCGATTATTAACGGGCGATGAGAAATGGGTCCTTTACAGCAATGTGCAGCCCAAACACACATGAAAACAGGCAGGTGAGCATGGTGACGCAATGACAAAGGCCAGTTTGCACCCGATGAAGGTGATGCTCTGTGTTTGGTAGGATTGCAAGGGCATAATTTATTTTGAGTTTCTCCCCGCTGTCCAAACGATTGGTTCGAACAAGTTCTTTCGCCAATTAACCAACCTCAATCGAGAAATCAAACAGAAACGTCCGATTTTGTCAAATCGCAAGAGCGTAGTCTTTCATCAAGACAACGCCAGACTACACGTTTCGAGACAGACGCTGCGCAAACTGAACAGCCTGAAATGGGATGTCCATTACTAAAATATCCGAGTGTGGAATTTACATTTCATAAAAATGATAGATTTCTTGAGAAATAACACAAATCTGATTATTATTATAAATTTAGAAAAGAAAATATAACATTAATTTAATTAAACACCAAAATTAAAGTAAGAAATAATATTTAGGGGTACTTCCAGTCACTTGTAGGACAGCTTTTATACAAATTACTGCTGTTTTATCAGTTCTGTTATAACATCAAATTAAAACAACTATGTTAATATGAAAATCTAGGATTCAGTGCTATTTTTAATGTAAAGTTTATATTTTAAATTCTTATAAGCTAATAGATTTAGGTATTTATGTAAGTGTCACGCGCAAGACATTTTTTCCTTTTTTCGTGGAATGGCCCTGAAAAGGACAGATTACTTAAGTCTAGTACAGGTGCAGATTAAATGTCGCCATCCCCGCATGGCGACTAAAGTTTTTGCTTTCGTTTTTACTAAGCCTTTAGTTTTTTCTAAGTGGCCATCCTTCAGCGAATTTTGCATTTTTTTCCACGATATTTTTCGGCGAAAATCGTGTATATTTTCACGATCCTCTGACAAAAATCGCGTTTTTCCGCGATCCTATGACAAAATTCATGTTTTTATAACGATCCTTTTAAGAAATCCGCGCTTTTTTTCGCGAAGTTTTGACGAAATTCAAGTTGTTTTTGCGATCCATTCATAAAATTAGCGTTTTTTTCCCCGCGATTCTTTGATAAAATAGGTTTTTTTTGGTGATCCTTTTAGGAAATTGGCTTTTTTCCCCGATCTTTGACGAAGTTGGCGATTTTTCTGCGCAGATTGGCAAAATTCGCATTTTTGCCGCGATTCTTTGACGAAATACATGTTTTTATTAGGATTCTTTGGCGAAATTCACGTTTCTTCGGTATTCGTTGACGAAATTCGCGTTCCTGTCAAATTTTTTTGACAAATCTGGCGTTTTTTCTGCGAAGATTTGCGAAATTCCCGTTTTTTTCGTAACCTGTTGACGAAATTCACGTTTTTTCGCGATTCTTTGAAGAAATTTGCGGGTTTGTTTTGCGATGATTTGACAAAATATACTGGCTTTTTGCGATCATTTGACGAAATTCGCGATTATTTCTGCTGACGATTGAGAAAACTGATTTTTTCGGCAGCCATTTGTCGAAATTCTCGATATTTTTCCATGATGTTTTTTTAATGACAGAATCACCAAAATAATAGTCTCTGGTAAGATTTTTTTAATGTAATTTTTCTGGTGCATTCTTGAAAAACAAATGTTCGAAGTTTTATAGTGCAAAATAATCTCACACATTATTTTTTTTTTATGTACTGTTGTATGCCAAAATTAATATAAAAAAGTCCTTCCGGCCAGTGCCGGGAGGAAGAGGTAGATTTCATATTCCTTATTTTAAAAAAGCCAACTTATATCATTCAAACACACGAAGCTCAATTTAGTGGAAACCGAATATAGGAGATTCAATACTAATTTTTATCAATATAATGAATGAGAATTTCGCGAAATTAGTCAGCTTTATCCAAGCTGCTTTTCTTTAAAGTAACTTATATTTGGCTGCCAAATTCGGCGATTTCTTAAAGTGTCTGCCATTTTAAGACAACATGGTGGATGAGGCTAACCAGTGAACTTGGTCGAGACCTTAGTAATTGCTGTGTACATGCTCACTCACATCGGAATCGGTTGATATATACGAGTGCTGTCGCATGTAAAAAATCAGATTTTTCAAAATGTCACCCACAATAGAAATTGAAACTGCTATATCTGAGCCATTTTTTAAGGTAAAGACAAACAAAAAATGCTCCTGAATCCTTATATCAAGGTCAAATACTTAAGAAAGAAACCTTTTTCAATTTCTAATTTTTTTTTTTTTGCACCTCACTTTAAATATATATATTTTTCTTAATTTAATAGCCGCCATTTTGAAACAAGATGGCTGATAAATCTGGCCAGCGAACTTGGTCGAGGTATTGATGTATACTCTCCACATGCCTTCTTACATCGAAATAGGTGAATACGTGTGTTATCGCGTGACATATACAAGATCGTTTCAAAATGTTAGCCATGCTAGAAATTCAAAGTGCTAATTCAACCATTTTTTAAGGTATAAACAAAAGAACAAATTTTCAGAAACAAAAACTGCTCCGGAATCTTTGTATCAAGGCCAAATACATAAAAAAAAATCTTTTTCATTTTCTAATTTTTTAATACCTCATTTTAAATTTTAAATTTATTTTTTTTTAAATGGCAAACCTTTCGAATCAAGATGGCGAATGAAGCTGGCCAACGAACTTGGTCGAAACATTGGTATGTACTATGTACAGACCAAGTTACATCCAAATCGATTCATAAATACGTCTGTTATCGCGTGACAAATGTCAGGTCGTTTTATAATGTCAGCCACAATAGCAATTCAAAATGCTATTACTCAGCCATTTTTTTAGATATAGACGAAACAAAAACTGTTCCGGAATCTTTGTATTAAGGTCAAACACATACGAAAAAAATCTTTTTCATTTTCCAATTTGTTGGTATCTCATTTTAATTTTTTATTTTTTTTAAATGGCCGCCATTTTGAAACAAGATGGCGCATGAAGCTGACCAACGAACTCGGTCGAGATATTTGTATGTACTATGTACACACCAAGGTACATCCAAATCGGTTCATAAATACGCCTGTTATTACGTGACAAAAATCAGGACGTTTCAAAATGTCAGCCACGCTAGAATTTAAAATGCTATAACTCAGCCATTTCTTAAGATATAGACGAAACAAAAACTGCTCCCGAATCTTTTTATCAAGGTCAAACACATAAGAAGAAAATATTTTTACAATTTTCAAGTTTTTGGTACCACATTTCAAATTTAACTTTTTCTTAAAAATTTAAATGGCAGCCATTTTTAAACAAGATGGCGGATGAAGCTGGCCAACGAACCCGGTCGAGACATTGGTATGTACTATGTATAAACGAAGTTACATCCAAATCGGTTCATAAATACGCCTTTTATCGCGTGACAAATTTCAGAAATTTTCAAAATGTCAGCCACCCTAGAAATTCAAAATGTTGCAACTCATCCATTTTTACTTTCTTCTATCTTTACAAGAAGAAAGTATTGGATTCGTGAAAATTTTCAACTTCCGGTTTTCGACGGATTTATACGTTTTAGAATGTCCTGAACACGATTTGATGGTTTTTAGAAAATGTCTGTCTGTGAGTCTGTCTGTCACTCTGTCACTCTGTCTGTGAGTCTGTATGTGACAAAAATTTTGTGGGCGCTCTATCTGAAGAACTAATGCACGGAATTTCACAAAACTTCATATTTAGTTAGACCTTGATATAATCTGGACTTGATTAGTTTTTGGTGAAAATCGCCCAACAGGTGGCGCTGCTATGCGGCATTTTTCACGATTTCTGCAATAGCTATATCTCAAGAACTACTGCACGGATTTTCATAAAACTTCAGATTCTATTAGTCCAGGATATAGTTTGGTGCTGATTATTTTTTTGTGAAAATCGCCCAACAGATGGCGCTGCAATGCTGCATTATTCATGATTATCGCAATTGCTGTAACTCAAGAAAAAATGCACGAATTTTCATCAAACCTCAGATTTAGTTAGTCCCTGATATAAATTAGAGCTGTTTAATATTTGGTGTAAATCGCCCAACAGGTGGCGCTGCAGCGCTGCATTTTCACGATTTTCGAAAGAGCTGTATCTCAAGAACTATTGCACGGATTTTCATCAAACTTCAGATTTAGTTAGTGCTTGACATGAATTGACGTATAAATTGGTGCTGTTTAATTTTTGGTGTAAATAGCTCAACAGGTGGCGCTGCTATGCTGTATTTTTTGCGATTTCCGCAATAGCTTTATCTCAAGAACTAACGCTTAGATTTTCAACAAACTTCAGATTCAAGTATACCTTGATATCATTTAGTGCTGTTTATTTTTGGTGTAAATCGCTCAACAGGTGGCGCTGCTATGCTACATTTTTCAGAATTTCCGCTATAGCTCTGTCTCAAGAACTAATGCACGAATTTTCATCCAACTTCAAATTCAGATATACTTTGATATGAATTGGTGCTAAATTCATGTAATTTCTTGTACTATTTAAATGATTTAATTGACGTGATTTATATAGAAGAAAGTTTTGTGATGGCCACAACATACTAGTTTAAGATATAGGCGAAAGAAAAACTGCTCCGAAATCTTTGTATAAAGGTGAAATACATAAGAAAAAAATATTTTTCCATTTTCAATTTTTTGGTACCACATTTCAAATTTTAATTAAAAAAAAATTTAAATGGCCGCTATTTTGAAACAAAATGGCGGATGAAGCTGGCCAACGAACTCGGTCGAGACATTGGTATATACTATGTACACACAGAATTACATCGAAATCGGTTCATAAATACGCCTTTTATCGCGTGACAAAATTCAGGACGTTTCAAAATATCAGCAACGCTAGAAATTCAAAATGCTATAACTCAGCCATTTTTTAAGATATAGACGAAACAAAAACTGCTCCGGAATCTTTGTATAAAGGTTAAATACATAAGAAAATAATATTTTTCCATTTTTAATTTTTTGGTACCACATTTCAAATTTTAAATTAAAAAAAAAATTTAAATGGCCGCCATTTTGAAACAAAACGGCGGATGAAGCGGGCCAACGAACTCGGTCGAGACATTGGTATGTACTATGTACACACCAAGGTACATCCAAATCGGTTCATAAATACGCCTGTTATTACGTGACAAAAATCAGGACGTTTCAAAATGTCAGCCACGCTAGAATTTAAAATGCTATAACTCAGCCATTTCTTAAGATATAGACGAAACAAAAACTGCTCCCGAATCTTTTTATCAAGGTCAAACACATAAGAAGAAAATATTTTTACAATTTTCAAGTTTTTGGTACCACATTTCAAATTTAACTTTTTCTTAAAAATTTAAATGACAGCCATTTTTAAACAAGATGGCGGATGAAGCTGGCCAACGAACCCGGTCGAGACATTGGTATGTACTATGTATAAACGAAGTTACATCCAAATCGGTTCATAAATACGCCTTTTATCGCGTGACAAATTTCAGAAATTTTCAAAATGTCAGCCACCCTAGAAATTCAAAATGTTGCAACTCATCCATTTTTACTTTCTTCTATCTTTACAAGAAGAAAGTATTGGATTCGTGAAAATTTTCAACTTCCGGTTTTCGACGGATTTATACGTTTTAGAATGTCCTGAACACGATTTGATGGTTTTTAGAAAATGTCAGTCTGTGAGTCTGTCTGTCACTCTGTCACTCTCTCTGTGAGTCTGTATGTGACAAAAATTTTGTGGGCGCTCTATCTGAAGAACTAATGCACGGAATTTCACAAAACTTCATATTTAGTTAGACCTTGATATAATCTGGACTTGATTAGTTTTTGGTGAAAATCGCCCAACAGGTGGCGCTGCTATGCGGCATTTTTCACGATTTCTGCAATAGCTATATCTCAAGAACTACTGCACGGATTTTCATAAAACTTCAGATTCTATTAGTCCAGGATATAGTTTGGTGCTGATTATTGTTTTGTGAAAATCGCCCAACAGGTGGCGCTGCAATGCTGCATTATTCATGATTATCGCAATTGCTGTAACTCAAGAAAAAATGCACGAATTTTCATCAAACCTCAGATTTAGTTAGTCCCTGATATAAATTAGAGCTGTTTAATATTTGGTGTAAATCGCCCAACAGGTGGCGCTGCTGCGCTGCATTTTCACGATTTTCGCAAGAGCTGTATCTCAAGAACTATTGCACGGATTTTCATCAAACTTCAGATTTAGTTAGTCCTTGACATGATTTGACGTATAAATTAGTGCTGTTTAATTTTTGGTGTAAATAGCTCAACAGGTGGCGCTGCTATGCTGTATTTTTTGCGATTTCCGCAATAGCTTTATCTCAAGAACTAACGCTTAGATTTTCAACAAACTTCAGATTCAAGTATACCTTGATATCATTTAGTGCTGTTTATTTTTGGTGTAAATCGCTCAACAGGTGGCGCTGCTATGCTACATTTTTCAGAATTTCCGCTATAGCTCTATCTCAAGAACTAATGCACGAATTTTCATCCAACTTCAAATTCAGATATACTTTGATATGAATTGGTGCTAAATTCATGTAATTTCTTGTACTATTTAAATGATTTAATTGACGTGATTTATATAGAAGAAAGTTTTGTGATGGCCACAACATACTAGTTTAAGATATAGGCGAAAGAAAAACTGCTCCGAAATCTTTGTATAAAGGTAAAATACATAAGAAAAAAATATTTTTCCATTTTCAATTTTTTGGTACCACATTTCAAATTTTAATTAAAAAAAAATTTAAATGGCCGCTATTTTGAAACAAAATGGCGGATGAAGCTGGCCAACGAACTCGGTCGAGACATTGGTATATACTATGTACACACAGAATTACATCGAAATCGGTTCATAAATACGCCTTTTATCGCGTGACAAAATTCAGGACGTTTCAAAATATCAGCAACGCTAGAAATTCAAAATGCTATAACTCAGCCATTTTTTAAGATATAGACGAAACAAAAACTGCTCCGGAATCTTTGTATAAAGGTTAAATACATAAGAAAATAATATTTTTCCATTTTTAATTTTTTGGTACCACATTTCAAATTTTAAATTTTTTAAAAAAATTTTAAATGGCCGCCATTTTGAAACAAAACGGCAGATGAAGCGCGCCAACGAACTCGGTCGAGACATTGGTATGTACTATGTACACACCGAATTACAGCAAAATCGGTTCATTATTACGAGAGTTACAGTGTGACGTAGGTCATATATATATATATAAATTTTGAACGGAGTGTGCTTTCGGGGTCTGGGGGTCATGATGGATGAAAATATACCAAAATTTTTTGAAATCGCTTTCCTCCGAACGGCTGCAATAGGTAGCTTTTTGTAATGAAAGCTACCTAAAATATTGCTTTCCTAATAATCCCCACTACCATTATTGTTTAGCTTATAGATATTTTCTTAACGTCTATCTTGCCCAACTTTATCTTCTGACTGTATATAGTTTAAGATTATATTATATTTAATTGTTTAATTTAATATAATACAATATTATTTCTTATGCCATCCTGTAATCTAGCAGTCTTCAATGACTGTTTGAGTGGTGCTTAAGATGCCTTGATCAAGAAGGGAGCTCTCTTGGTCAACAATCGAGTACCGAACTACAATTTGGATACAGCCCCTAAAATACATTCGTTTTAAAATAATTAATTTCTCGGAAACTTATCATACGAATTGCATAAAAATTTGTTTTTAGGTCAATTGAAGGGTCTAGAGTTCATTTATGCTTTCGGAATTGCGTATTGCTATTAAAAAAAAGGACACTTATGGTTCGTTTTAATATGTATACTTCTAAGCAAATTTTAATTACATCATTTAAAAGTAGACTTTATTACCAATCGTTTGGTACCAGTAACTTTCTTCTACGTTAGTGTTTTGCAGAGTTAGTAAGGGGTGTTTACTTTTTTTTATTTCCACGACTGTACCTTAAATAGAAATTACAAAAAATACCATTTTCAGATTACGAGATTTTTGGTGCATGCTGTCATCTGTTAAATTTCAATGTTCTTTCCAGATTTGTTAAGCTGGTGGGAAAAAATGACGTTACTTTGAAGAACTTATAATTTTTTAAAAACTTTTTAAATGTAATCAAATGTCATACAACAGTAAAAAAAGTCATTTTTACTCGATAAAACATTTTAATTTTAGCATTATTGTGCAACGTTTTAACCGACATTTTTCAAAAATAATTAATGGAAATGAGTATATAATTTTTATTTAAATTCAATTCCAGAGAATAGGAGTCAATTATTGCCCATGCAAATTCAAGGTGCTCAAATCTGCTTATTAGTTTTAATGTAAAGTTGAAAAAATCTATATCTCAATGTCAATATGTTCAGAGACTATTTTTGTTTCTGTATAATAAGCGAATCGGTGAAGCTTGTGAAAACACTTATGTAAAAATATGTTTTTATTTCTCTGAATGCAGTAGAAAAATTTATTCAGGCTTGGTTTTTACCTTTTATTAAGTTGAAAATAGTTTTTCTTTTCAATTTTAATGAGAAAATGACGTCAGTAAAAAAGTAAAAAAAAAAGTTTAATTTCATCTTTTTCTCTTTTTTATACACGGATATGGAGAATTTACTTTCCATCTTTAGAAAAACTTCATTAATATTTAAAAAATTCATATCTCCGAAACTAATTAAATTTTTTTAATTGGGAACGCTTATATGACATTACTGCATTCTTTCTTCTTCTATATGAAGTAGTTATGATGTATAAACAAACAGTAACAATTTAATATAATGCACACAAAAAATTAAAAAATATATAAAATTAAATGTTGAATGATGTTTATACCGTAGTGTAATTGTGTTTCAATAGTGAAGTGTATGCAGCAATTTTTTTGTGGTTAAATGGAAGAAATACGAAATTTTAAAAAATATGAACGCAAAAAAAAAAAAAAAGCGCGAGTCATTACATTAAATATTTTGACTCGAGTATTTCAGTATAAACTACTTGACTAGTGACGTGCACTTAATGTATTAATGGTAAAAGCGTTAAGCAGTTTAAAATATTACTTATTATATTCCCAAAAACTATTTGTGGGTATTCTAGTGTTTCAGTAAATTTCGCTGACTTCATAAACATAATTAGATGAAGATTTTTATTCCTATACCGTCCGTATATTTAATTATTCATCTTCAAATAATTAAGTTTGTTAAATCATAAAAAAACAGTTCTATAAATAATCTTTCTTCGAAATTTCTACTAAATCCTCGAAAAGAATATTCAAATTTATTCCATTCATTCACAAATACATTAAAATTATATGTATGCAATCCGAATATAACTGAAATTAAAAATTTCTGTTCCATTAAAATCTATCCCATTCTTTCTGTTCAAAGTTATGATACCTTTCTAATGCATTTTACAATAATTCTTTTATTCAGTGGCTATCTCTGATAGAAGGAGCGTTTTGAAAATATATATACTTAAAATTTTAGAGTTCGAACATTTATTCAGACTGTTTTGATTATAAAAATTTAAATACTTTTTCAAATTAAACATTTCATAGGAATACTAACGTTATCTTGTACTATTTATTTATCTTCTAAATCTCACGAAAATATACGCGAAAAATATTCTAAATTCTCTAAGGAAGAAAGGGGTAACATGCAGTTTGCAGTATGTCTATAAAAATATTATGAAAAATATTTTCTAAATTTATGGCATGGTGACAGGTTAAATGTTTCGATATACGAGAAATTCTCTTTATTAGGAAAATTGAAGGAAATAACAGTTTAATTTAGCAGGCAGTATGACATTATAATGAAGATTTACTACACTGGTGGTGACACTTTTTTATTATTTTATTATTTTTTCGTATATAGCTTTGTCACAGATTTTGAAAAAAGTGACATATCTAGGTAAATCGTTTGGTGGGGACTTCATATATTTTTCTAGATTGCATGTCATATTGTTTATACATCAGATTTAAATGATTTTTAGATGAAAATGCTTTATAATTTTAATAAAATATTTAAATATAAAACCTACCCTATGTATATAAAATCCTAATGAAACGAATTTATGAAAAGCTTTATGAAATGATTTATGAAACGAATTTTTGAAACGACTCATTAAACGACTGGTTATGTTTCACAGCTATTTCTCATAAAGTATGAATGGTTTGGTGGTGAAATTAACGCCAAATATCCGTATTATTCCACAAGTGTCAAAAGTGGTATTAGATTTTTAAAATTTGAATTATTTTTCGAGATATCATTTTTTTTCCTTCTAAGTTTAATGACAAAATGACAACTAAATTGCTTCATTTTTGTAACAAAAGAAAAAAAAAGAGTAAAAATGGAAAAGGTGGGAAATATTATATTTCTTCTTTTACGTGTTTTTCAACTGAAATTGAAATTATCTTTTATTTAAACTGATAGTGAAGACAGTGTTGTGATTAAATTGTGTTTTTCAGGAAAATATGAAAAAAAAAAAAAAAAAAAAAAAAAAAAGAAACTTTTTTTCACAGTTCGATCGCCAGGAATCAGTTTATTTTAGAAACAAGAAATCGTCTGTCATTTTCAACTTTGACTAAAATTCTAAAGATGTAAAAATCCATTTTTGTCGGGGGAAAAGCTTAAAACGAAAGAGATTATTAGATTTCCTTTTGTCATCAGTTTCAAATTGAAATTGAAAAGAGAAATTATTAAAAACAGAAAGAAAATTTTTAAATAAAAACTAAATGATAATCACGCATTAAAAGCAGAAAATAAGGAAAATACGATTAAACATAAATATTAAAAAAGTACAGAAACTTTAAATTAATGAAATTATTGCACGCGAAACGCATTTAAAGGTGATAATTACGTCATATGTAAAATTGCTAAATATTAAATATCGTCATATTTAAAGTTTCTAAAATCACGACAGAAAGAGATAGATGGAGATGCAGTATGATGCCGTAAAAACGGTTTGTAATATGAAGGCAGTTATCGCTCAAATTTAAATGCCCTCATTCAGCCTCAACAAAACAAGCACGTGGAACAAGGAACAGGTATTGCATCCTATAGCTGCACATATTCTCATTTTTAATCGGAATTTTAATCATACCTACGGTCAACACGCAGATAATGAATAACAATTTGTAACGTTAAAAGCAAAAGCAAAGAATACAGATTTGAAATGAGAGGCGCGTCAAAGCACGTGGTTGTGTTTGGGCCGAACGTAACGGCTTTTAGGGTAGCATTTTCGATGTCGTGCCCTGGCCCCCACACATCATCTCTATCTATTGCTTTCTCCGCGGCCTAAAACAATTATTAAATTATTACCCGCGAAGAACTTTTAATCGTGAATATTAGGTCATATTAAAAAACCGCAAATAATAATATTCATAGACATCCGTGAATCCTAAAAGAGAAAAAAAATCTTTAAAATAAATAAATTGCTACATGAGAAATGCATTTAATAGTGAAAATTTCGTCATATTAAAACGATACATTTAAAATGATTTTCATTCCTGGAAATTTTAATGTGACGTCAGATGATATAAAAGTACTGAGGCTAGTAATTTTGTTTATGTATTACATCACTTGCTACGGTATAAATACAGGTAAATGTACGTGCAGAATACTTTCGACATATTCGTATTTTGCCGATAAATACATATTATCAAATTCAGATATTCAAATTAATTGATATAAACAATATGCATTGCAAAAATAATTGAAAATATGCATGACGGTATATTAAAATAGAGAAATGAATTCATGAATAAGCTATACCTGTTCCTGAAAATAGCTAAAACTTGATCAAAGCATAAAGTAAAAGCGTAAAATTTCAAAACACAGTGCTTTTCAATACCGTGCTTCGGAAAGTTATTCTCAAAAGCAGATTGAGTTTTTAAACCTCGAACCTAAAGGAAGAATATTCTCCATAGCGCCGTTATAAAAGTTAGAAAGAGAGCGACACTTTTACCCTAGCCATTTTATACAAGATGATTTTCAAATATGTAATTGATCTTACTTACCAACAACGAAAACGGCTGCCAGTTGTTACGACAGGGATAGATGAGGATATAGCAACTGAAAAAAGCTCCATTCAAACGGGAAAGCATGGCAACCCGATTACAGAAGATAGCCGCCGTTATAGTGTTAGTATGCTTCAATGTTCCATAATCTGATAATATGTTTTAAACAGGGCACATTACTATGTTTTTTTTGAGGTTGCAAAGCCTGAATGGGGGTTGGCGGACGTAGCTCGCAGGAGGATGAGCCCCCTAGTATTTAAATATAATCATGTATATTTTTTATTGTGTATTAACGAAAATCTGTTGTATATGAAATCACATATCTCAAATATTAAAGTTTACTGTACAATAGTATTAATCATTTAAAATATTAAATGCGAAAAATGCTGTTTTGGAGGAAATAACACAATTATACCAGATGAAGTCAAAAAGTTAACTATTTTTTTCAAAATTGTACATTTTCTGAATTGTTTCAGAAAGGATGGAATTAAAGGACATCCCCATAAAAATGAAAATCCCACATACGTATACAATACATAATCAGCGAAATTATGTGTCTGAAAAATCCCGATAAAAAATTCGTAAAAATTGTTTCAACTTTTACTATTATCTAAAAAATTAATCAAGTACTCCGTGTGGTTCATTGATTAAGGGGTTAGTGCGAAGTACAAACAAAAACTTATTAGTGAAACGCTAATCAATTTAGACTACATCTTAGACAATGAGGTTTTATTTCAATTCATTTTTTAATTAAAAGCTAAGTAATGACATAACTCATTGTTACTGCGTTAAAACTGAAATGAAACAGGAAATATATGTTTCTGAATTATTTAATTGTATCGTTGAAATTCTTCTTAAATTAATATTTTACGCTTAAATTTCTATTCGATTTATCTTGCACTGATGTTGACATTCAAAATTTTAATTTTGCATTTAAGATTCAATTAAAGAAAAACAAGTAAGAAAAATCATGCGTACGGCATAGATTATGAAACACTTTCCATCACTCCCTGAAAGCTTTAACAAAACTTCGTTATTTAGGGAAATAGGGTAAATAAGATAACTAAGTAAACATTTAAAAATCTGATTTCAGCAGTTACCGCCCATAACCAAATACGTATTCAAATTCTTTTGAACAGCCATGTGTTTGATCTGTATGTTGCTATATATACTATGTAATGGGAAAATTTAGTTTAGCAAGAAAAAAAACGTATAACAGCTGCAAATTTCTCTTTCAGCAATTTATACAATTAATTGAGAAAATACTTGAATAATTTTGTACAGCCCTGTAGTTTACCTAGTACCTTTATTACACGCCACTATTTAGCTAAAATTTAATTCAAACTAAAACACTCTTAAAACTACTGAAATCACATTTCCAGAAATTATCATCCATAGACGATATTTATGCAATTCTTTGCGTGACCCTGTAGATCATTTTATCTATATTCTACAAATATGTTTTAATAAACTAAATGCAGTTCAGCGTAGAAATGCATAACTCATTTAAAAACCACCCTTAAGCAATTTGCGCTCATATCCAGTAACCCTTACGAATTATTTTGTGTAGCCCTGTATATGAATTGCAGCATTTATACGCACAATATAGTATGCATAAATATCGTGAAACATAAAAGCGCATACCATAATTAAAAATGAATTTCCAGCCATCACCGCTAATGTACAGTACTTCTGATACAATATACTATCTGAATCTTTTGCGTGTCCTGTAAAAATGCTATACACATCGTACTATACATGAAATAATTTATAGTAAACCTCAGCGACGTATATCAATTTCATTATATATGAAATAGTTTAACATAATTAAAATACGCCGCAAACAATTCCCTCCACCCCTATATCATTATGTAACGGAATTCTTTTGTGTGGCCCTGTAAAAGAATAATAACTATTCTTTAGACCGCATATTATACAGAATGCATGTTTTAGTGAGCTTCATAAATGCAAATCAATTTGGTTATGTTTGGATGCGTGTAACATCATTAAAACCATTTGAAACAATTTTTTCCGGTTAGCGGTATAATGTAACGGAAAACTTTTGACTGTCCCTGTAATTAAACTAAACATGCTATAAACTTCATTTGAAAAAAGGAACATGCTATGGTAAACGTCAATAACATCCAAAAATTTCAAGGCAATCCGATTATATTTACGAGAGTTAGACCGCGGCCAGACGGACAGACAAACTGAAATCATAAACACTTTTCATCTTTGTTGGAAAGTGTTAAAAAAGCATAAATATAGAAAAGATGATTCGTAGTAAAGAAAAATGACAACGAAATATTAAAATTATTTAAATTTTAAATGTAATGATTTTGCTTTTTATCATTTTATTACCTTTTTTAAATTCTTCTATCTTTATAAGAAGAAAGTATTGGATTCGTGAAATTTTTCGAATTCCGATTTTGGACGGATTTACACGTTTAAGGAGTCGATGATCCCCAAAATCATGTTTTTACAAAATGTCTGTCTATAAGTCTATGTGTGAGTCTGTCTGTATGTGACACAAATATTGCGGGCGCTGTATCTCAAAGAACTAATGAGCGGAATTTAATAAAATTTTAGATTCAGTTAGTCCCTGATATAAATTGGAGCGGATTACTTTTCGGTGTAAATCGCCCAACAGGAGGCGCTGCACGGTGGGACATTCAAAAGAATTTCATTACATTACGGCCTATGGGAGAAATCGTTTATAATGATATATCATAATTTCAAACACTTTGAAATTTATATAAATATACCTATGAAATATACCTACAAGATAATTGCTATAGAATATGGTATGGATAGCATTTATCGATCGGACACTAAAAATAATTATGTTACATTACGGTCTATGGAGAAAAATTGTTTGTGGTGTATTTTGTACATGATATACTATTTCAAAAGTATTTAAATATATATATATTTCTGAGGTGCTCTATAAGATGCTTGCTATTGAATATGATGCGCATAGCATTCATCTTTCATATACAGGGGCACACAAAATAAATCAGTTATATTTCTCTCTCTATGAACAATAATTGATGGAAGTGTGGTTTCAGTTGTAAAAATTGCATACTATTTAGTGTGTATAAATTCTGTGAATAATATACAGGGCTGCACAAAACATCTGAAGTACATTTCCGTTTATTGGCGGACAATGCTGACGAGGAATTTTCCACAGTGCTATGCATTCACTAACTGTTCTAAATTTTAGCATATTGTGAATTATACGATAAATCTAGAGTTCATATACAGGTATGTACAAAATTTTCAGTTAGTTTTTCGACTTTGGTTGAAATTGCATTTTTAAGTGTGTTATATGCTTTACAAATTATTACTTAGGCATAGTTTTTAACGTTAAGCTATGAAGTTTTATTATAGTAGTCCGAATGCATCAAAATTGTTTCATAATCTAAATGACGCATGATTTTACGTTCTTCTTGATAATTTTAATGATACTTTTTAACGGTATGGAAGCTAATGTGATAAAACTATTTTTGTATTATTATAACAAATCCTGAAATTTCTTTTTCTAAAATTTAAGATATGTTGCAAACATTCGACAGCTTTAATGAAAAATTGCTGTGTTGTATATTCTTTTGTATATTTATATTTATCTCTGCACAGAGGAACCTTATATAAAGAATGGGAATAATAAGATATCGTGAGAAAATGTCTACATTATGTTTTGCATTGTATCAAATCTGAATTTGGAGTATTTTTCTGGATCAATTTTCTAACCACTTGAAATTTGCAGCCATGTAATATATTTTACATCATTTTGTCATGAGTCCACCTACATACAACTGGCAACTTTTGTCCAAATTTGGTCCTAAGTTTAAATATTTCGCACTTGCAAAACTTCATGTGCTCTTCATAGTAATTTTCCTCTATAAACAAAACATTTTCAACCAAATTCACATTCTCGTTATATTTTAAATCTTGTTGCCGTTTCTTAATGATGCAAAAGTTTATTTATGTGACTAACTTAAATTCTGCTGTCTTTGATGTAAAAGAAATGGTACTTGAACCAAATTTCCAAAAATAGTTGTTTACACTTAATAAGCTATAAGCAATTCTAAAAACTAGAGAGACACTTAAGGGCAGACAAATTAAATTGGAAAGAAAAGGTGATAATCTAAACTATTTAATCATATGAAAAATTGAGCTTAATCGTGCTTTATCATATAACTTTTGCTATATTAAAACTGAAAAATTATAAAAAAAATACAAAGTTTTTTAGACATTAAATATGAAATAACAGCTGATATGTGCAATATTTATGCACATAAATCCGATAAAATAAAGTCCATATTTTTTTGGAAGCGCTTATTATGGCGCTCATTATGGGCGGAATTTCTCATAATGAGCCTAATTGTGTGAAGTGCTCATTATAGAAATTACATCTCTAATTATTTATAAATATAATCTTCGATAAAATACAGGGTGCTTCATAAAAGATGGACAAAACTTTAAGAGGTGATAGTACACATCCAAACAAACAACTTTCATCATAGAATGCATGGTCGGAATAAAAACGCAAAGGTGATGTTATTATACAAGGTAAAAACACACAAACAACGATTAAGTGAAAAAAGCAAGGTGTGAAACCGCTATCCGTACAATCGTTGAGCCTCTGAGCCATTTTCATTTGCAGTTCTCTAGATAAAATGCGTATTGGCCTTTTCTCTAATACTGAAGGAAAACCTCTTCCGATACGTTCCTATCGCGATTGCCAGTTGCGCAATCGGATTAGTGGCTTTTGTGTATTAATCAAGATGAAATTTTGCAGCGTGTTCTTCTCCTTCGTTACATCACATTTGCTGCAATTAATGTCGTTCCTCTTTTGATAACTTGTAACAGGAATGGAGCTTTAACGTTTACATGGGCCAAATTTCCAAATGCGCCAGCACCTTTGCCTGTTATTTCCGTTAATGCATTCATTGATGAAAGTTGTTTGTTTGGATGTATACTAATCCCTCTTAAAGTTTTGCCCTTCTTTTATGAAACACCCTGTATATACTGCTTCATGACTAGGAAGTCCAGTATCGTAGTGGTAAGTACGCCTGTCTGCTACGCTACAGTTCCCGAAATCGCCTTAGCAAGGTTCACTCAAACTTTCATTCCTTTGGAGTTGATAAAATGAGTACCAAGCTTGCTTGGGAACTAGGAACCGAGGGTCTTGCGTTAGGCTAACCACCTGACCAGTACATATGTTGTATAGCAGGCCTGTCCAACCATTCAGTAAGCAAGAGCGCACCACAGCTTATGGTACTCAATGAAGGGCGCCATTATTCCTATGACTGAAAACATGCAGCTATATTATTGCACAGTGTATACACGCATGTCTTAACGTAATGCAAATGAATCTTACAGCGGTAGACAAAAGGCCCCTACGGTTCTGAAGTTATAAATTTCAAATTATACAATGCATTTTTCTATGTTAGGTCTATATCAAAAATGTTTGCAGGATAAGGTGCCAGAAACTTCAATTGCTTTAACAAAAATAAACGTAAAAAATAAACATGAAAATCAGAGGCATTGCTAGGTTTCTTTTAGGATGCGAAATACGCTTTCACTTATTTTGAAGGCATGAATTTAGACTTATAAAAAGAAAAAAATCAAAGACAGGCATGATAGTGGCCATTTCATGTGGGTGGTGCTAGAGAGATAATCTGGAAGTGCTTTCATAGATCAGATGGAAATCATTTGTACTGCTTTATTAATTTTTCTAAGCAAATTGAAAAAAAAAAACCTACAATTTCAAAAGTCAAGAGGGAAAACTCAGCCCTTTTATCAATCGTATAAAACAGCAAATGCGCCAGTGTGACAACAGCAGAAAGAAAAAAAGTTTAACTTTCCTGCACATTTGTCTTCGAAGGGTCGGGGAAGAACGTTTCTTTCATGAAAAACGTTTATTTTTCTGTTACTTCTTAAGTATTAAAAAGAGCTATATCCAATTATTACCAAATTTAACCATCACAATTACACTTTATAAACAATAACTACAAATCGTGAAAGTGTGCATGATTAAATTTTCAAAGTATGGTTCTGTTTTTTAATGCGTTTCACAGGTGAAAATATCTGTGATGCAAATATTAATGATTTTAAAGAAAGCATTCTTTATAATGGAATTGTACTTCTAAAAAGTTTAATAACATGAAACGTATAGCCACAGGTTTAGTATTTTTTTTTTTTTTTTTTAGCATCATGACTAGTGCATTCATTACACTTTAAATGTTCATTGTATGGTGCATCTACATAATCAAAATGTTATTTTAAATTCTTCTGTTTTAATTTTTACAAGTACAAACTGCATACTAAAAGTATTCTTTTGTATGCATTGGCGTCTCGTTGTCATATAACGACCATAATAAAATTAATTGATCGATTGTGCAAATTGATATTTATGATTAGACATTCATCAACTGAAGAAATATTCATGGACAAGTTTATAAAGCATATAAACAGAGCAGGCAAACAAAGGGATAATGGACTACATGGAATCTTATGGATTCACAGACTCTACACATGCCTGCAGGTCAGCAGTTTTCTTATACTACACCATACTCCGAGATATTTACAATAATTATGAATATTGATTGATTTTCACACGGCATTCACATGAGATGTTAGTGCTTTTTATAGCTGGCTTTTAAAGTTTGTCTTGAAGAGACAAATTACATTTTTTCCCTTAGATATGAAATTATAAAATAGATTTCAGTATACCGGATATCCATAAAAGAATGTCCCAGTTTGAATGGTATATTATAACAGTTTAATTTAGACTATTTACAACAATTCATACATCAACTTGAGGGTAAACTAATCTAATTTTTGTTACAAATGTTCAATATGTGCACCATTAGTTATACGGCACACATCCAACCTAAAGTCCAATGCTTCCCACACTTCGGTTAACAAGTCCGGAGTAATGGGAGCAATAGACTCGTCCATTCTGTGTCTCAACTCTGCCAAATCATTAGATAGCGGCGGAACGTAGACACGATGTTTTAGAAAGACCCAAAGAAAAAAATCACATTGCTCTAACGGCTTTTAAATCTTTAGCCCAGCAATAACGCTTTACGCACAGGAGTCAACAGTTTGCGTAAGTAACACTGCAAGCGAGTAAATAATAAAGCAGTAGTCGCAAATGCATTTATCTAAAACTGTTTCAGTTACTCTTTATTTGTGACCTTGAACAAACACGCTACAACGCATACAGTTGATACTATTAAAATTTATAAGTGCGATATTCCCTCATGCATACCCTGTATTTTTATATTTTATCCGAATTTTCTTTTCCTTTGTAAATGTAATTGCTGTTATATACTTCGATATTTCTCAAAAAATAAATTAGAAACCGCATTTTGTCTTAACTATAAATGTATTCGTTGAACTCATATTATACGAAATTTATAAATTGTTTTATAACAACCAAAATCAAAAATACCATAATTGAAAATAAACAAGCAAAATCAAAAATCAGACAATTAAAAATAAACAATCAAAATCTAAATTCAGATAATTAAAAATAAACAATCAGAATCACACATAAACTATTAATGCAAACTAAAGTTTAAAAAAACTGAATTTTGAATGGAAGTAATTATAAATAATGTTAAAAAAAATCTTTATAAACCGATATAGAAGATCTTTAATGATGTCAGACTCTTTCAATTTATTGTATTAAATATGAAACCAACTAAACTAATATTTACATTTATAATTATTTTCGCAAAATAATTTTCTATAAACTTTAAACTATAAATTTAACATGGTAATTCTCAAATGAATGTAAACATTTTTAAGATTTTCGTTAAAAGCTTTAAGGTTAAGCTACGTTTGAGGTTAAGGTAAAGTTAAAAGCTTTGTGTAAAATTTTATATTATTTTCGAAAGAATTAATACACATGGGTCGTATTCGATAGAGAAAATTTTATTGTTCTTACTACTATTTTGAAAATAATATCTTCACCGCACCTTTCTATAGCATATTTTATATAATATGATCATGGAGATTACTGGTTAAGGGTTCTGGTAGGAACAATAAAACTTACCCTATACAATGTAACCCCAGAATACATTATAAATATTCAGTTTATTTTACAATAAAAAGAACGTTTTTTGAAGTTGAATTGTTAAAACATTTTCGCAAATATATTGTAAATACGATGTACGGTTTTGTTAGACACATTGTTATTCTGCCTTATACGAAATAAATGTTCTATTAAAACCAAAAATATGAAAAATATCTAAGGTTTTGTGTTTATATAAAAACGATTTTTTAGCCGTCGATATGCTATTTCTTTCAGGCAACAATTAAAGTGTCGCCTCTAAAAAATAACGTTACGTTACACAAGCCAGCCGTAAAGCCAAATGCCTTAAAGCCAGCATGTATCATCGTACTGTTAAATACTAATAATCACTACTGCATTTTTTTTAATTGCTAACCATCGCAGATTTTCAATTTTTACACCTTTGTATAGGAGGAAAAAGTACTTTAAATTGCAATTTTCTTGAAAAGTGCATCTCATTTTTTTTATTATTATTTTTTTTTATTTATTTTTTTTTTATTGACAGATTAATTTTTTGTAGTTTTTAATGCCATTTCTGTAATGGTGGCAACTGAAGTACTCCATCTCTGTAGAAAGACAAGGGAAAATAGTGGGAAAATAGTAGATTACTATATCTCTTTGTTTCCAGTTTCTCATAACAACTGAAAAAAAAATTGTAATTAAAAGATATAAATGAATGATTTCTGATAAAACATGGAGCTATTATAAACTATATTTAATTGTATATCCATATTAATGTCACTAACAGATGAAGGCATATGAATCGTTAGAATCGTTAGTTTCTTCAATGACGACATCGTTTTTTGTTGGGTTTGTGTATTATTTCGCGATAATAATGTCAAATGCATACTTTTCTATAGATGTTATCTAGTAAGACAATCTTAAATACGGAATTCTTCAGATGATAAAAATGACGTCAGTTTATATAAAATGAAAGCGTGTTATTCCAAGTCTTAAAACTGAAATATGTGTTGTAATCTCTATTCAATCCCTTTTGATCTGGTCTGTAAAGTAATTAAAGATATCTCGCCCACTCCAACACACCCTACTTATTTTAATGTCGAAGAGATTGTTGAACTGGCCAAATTTTGTTTGACCCCAAACTGTTTTGTATTTAATGATTTCTTTTATAGTCAAATTTCTGGTACTGCTATGGAGTCTCCTCTCTGTTGTAATTGCTGAACTTGTAATGCAGAATATTGAAAATGCTATTAATTCTGAGTTTGGTCCGCATATTCTTTTTTGGAGGCGTAATGTCGACGACATTTTTTTGTTATTATGAAAGTGGAAGATTTAAATGATATTCTCACGATTTCTAATTCTATTGGTAACCCTATTAAGTTTACTGTTGAAATTGAAAATAATGCTGAATTACCATTTCTCGACATTCTAATCCGCAGACAGACAACTAATATCTCTCAATCTATCACCACTACTGTTTACAGAAAATCTACATCTACTGGTCAATATACTAATTTCAATTCAATATGTCCTTTCAACCATAAAATAGCTGTTATTAAGACTTTAGCCTTCAGGGGCATTAGATATTGCAGTTCCAGTAATGACTTTGAAAAACAGAAATGTAAAATTCATCGCGATTTGATTAATAATAGCTAAAAAAATATCTTAAAAAATATTTTAAATTTTGTAAATTCTACCCCCTTCCCCTTTTTCAACGTAATAAACCAAACTCTTTTTTATCTGCATTCCTTATTATAAGAACGTTTCTGATAAAATTCCTGGCATTCTAAAATCATTCAATATTGGGGTTCCTTTTAAACCAATTAATAAAGTGAGTTCATTTTTCAGTAAGGATAAATTTCAATACGATAAGTCTAAATTACTCGGTGTCGTTTATGTTATTGCCTGTAAAGATTACAATAGTGTTTACATTGGTGAAACAGGTATATCGTTGGAAATTCATCTACAGGAACATACTGGTGCTTTAAGAAATGACAATTTGAATTAAAAAATTGTCCAACATTCACTTCAAACGAATCACATTCTGCCAATTGCGAACGCCTGTATTCTGAAATCGGGTTGCAATAGCTATCACGGTAGATTACTCATTGAAGGTTGTTTCACCCAATTGCAATCGCAGACTTTGAATGAAGTCCGTTCTGTCCCTAGTGAATATTGTCTGTTTTTAAAATAACCAACTTTAACTGTTCTTGATTTTTGTTCTTGTTTGTTATGCAATGCATATTTTGTACTGATGATACGTTGCGTGTAGATCGGAGAAACGTTTACTAATTGTATTTTAAATTGTTTTTTAGTATTCTTCAGTAATTTTTTAACTGTGCTCAAGTCTGTCTTATTTTATTTCATTTGGTGTTAATGGTTTTTAATTCCGACTTCAAATATATATAAATTGCAAAGGGCTATTATTTTTAACAACTGAAATAGGCCAAATAAAAAAAAAGTCTTTTTACGAGCTATTTTGCCAAAAAATATCAATATTTTTTCTCGATGTTTTCACACAGACTACAAAAATATTATACTTTTAACTCCTAAAAATTTCCTACAGTTTAGACAATAAAAACAATAATAATAAAAAAATATTAAAAATACCGGATGATCCTGTCCATTCCTACCTTTTTCCGACATATTTCAAAATTACCCATTTAAACCGAAAATCAAAATATGCAAAAAAGAAACTGCAAAACATTATATACTTTCAAATATCTTTACAGCACTTCTAACCATTTAAAAAAATACGAAAATTAGCCCTTTCCTCAAACTTACATTTAGTTTTTTCCGCGGAGTTTTCCGCTGGAATATTATTATGCATATCTTGATTAAAAAAATATACTTTTAATAGTACTGAAATTTTAATACTATATACTAACATTTTACCTGACGATCGAGTATCGATTTGGTTCAGTTATAGTCGGATTCAGGTGTGAAACAAGCAGTTTCAAAATCAAAAAAATTCATGCATGATTTCGATGTGAAAAAAAAAAAATAGTTACGCGTAAAACAGTGATTTTTATAGCTAAATATTAATATTTTAGCACGTAGATTATGTACTCGTCGAAAACATATCACCCACCCTACCCACCCCAGTTTCCCTTTCCCGTGTCAGTTATTTTGAGTCCTTTTACTGCTAAATATCAGGTTTTTTTTTTTTTTTTTTTTTTTTTTTTTTTTTTTTTTTTTTTTTTTTGTTCTTTTTCACCGATTTTTTACACTGTCAGCAGTATCTCGTGCGGTCAGCTAGTATATAATACGTATAAGTATATATAATTACGTATATATTTATCATAATGTATTATGTACATATTCATCTATGTAATGGTATGTATAAAAAACATGGATTAAAAATGTTATGTAGTATATATTTCTAACTAAATACATTCAATATGGGTTTTTTTGTATATAGTGTATGTTTAAAACAATATACAGGGCGTTTTTTATTAAACGACCCTACTTTAAAGTTGTCTAAATAGGAAACCTTTGGTAAAAATGTGGGAAATTTTGTGTTGTGTATAATAAAGAAATAGTAATTTGTTTGAGAGAAAAAAAAAAAGTGTTCAAAATTTTGCCACCAAAGGGCGTTTTTAATAAATTACACATTTAGCCACCGCCCATTGAATACTAGGCCTGATCTCTGTGAAAAAAATGGCGGCTGTCGTAAGTTGATTTTTTTTTTTCAGAGTGTATACGGTCTGTTTAATTCGAACACCAATGATTTTTAAATGTTTTTACGCTTTATTTTTTTCAGGGGGCGGTCTGTATATTTGTCTTACTTAATATGAGAAAAATAAAGCGTAAAAACTTTTAAAAACGCGGAATTCATTAAAAAAGCACCCTGGTGACGAAATTTTGAACTAAATTTTTTTTTCGCTGAAACAAATTCCCATTCTTTTATCATGTCCGTCAGAAACTTTCGCAATTTTCTGACGAATAGCTTCGTCTGTAGACATCTTTAAAGTAGAATGATTTAATTATGGGCATCCTGTATATTTACCAATATATATATTTTGGTTTATACAAATTTTTGTTTTTATATATGTTAGATTATAGGCAAAATTAGAATGCTTGATAAAATAACCTGATAGTGCTTCTCATCTTTTCTATATTTTTATACCATGCTTTATGCGTAGATAAACATTCAATTACAAAGACGTTGGTTAGGTCATCACGGTCCAAAAAGAGTGAGTAGCCGGAAGTCCAAACTTTAGCCCAATTTTCTTAATTGAGTAAAGCGAAAGCGAACAGTTGAAGGAAAGAATTCAACATTTTGTGGCTGTCATATTCGGAAAAAAAATTCTATTTGTACCCAATAAATACATCCAATTTCAACCAAATCCACGCTTTCAGATGATACACGTTCTTGAATTTCAATAATTTGTTTCAAAAAAATATATTTTTGAATTATTTGTACACTCTTCTGTCTTTACAAGAAGAAAGTATTGGATTCGTGAAAAATTTCGACTTCCGGTTTTCGACGGATTTACACATTTTAGGGGTCAGAAAGCCCAAAAAACATGTTTTTACAAAATGTCTCTCTGTATGTCTGCGTTTCTGTCTGCCCGTATGTGACACAAATTTTTTTAGGAACTGTATCTCAAGAACTAATACACAGAATTTAATAAAAATTTAGATGAAGTTAGTCCCTGGTATTAATTGCTGCTGATTCGTTTTTGGGATAAATCGCCCAAGAAGTGTCGCTGTTACTCTGTATTTTTCAGGATTTCCGCATTAGCTCTAACCTAAGAACTAATGCTCGGATTTACATCAATCTTCAGATTCAGTTAGTTCTTGAAATGATTTGGTGTTTTTATGTTTTTATGTAAATAGCACTACAAGTGGCGCTGCTATGATGCATTTTTTACGATTTTTTTGCAATAGTTAAAAGAGTTAAAGAACTAATGAACGAATTTTCATCTAACTTCAGATTCAGTTAGACTTTGACACAAGTTTTTGCTGATTAGGTTTTTGTGTCAATCGCCCAACATGTGGTGCTACTAGTCTGCATTTTGCAGGATTTACACGATTTAAGCGATAGTCATATCTCAAGAACTAATGCACCGAATTTCATTGCTTTAGAATTGTCATAATAGGCATTGATTGCCATTTAATTTTGGCACTGTAATGGCGAATTTTGAAGTATTAACATGTATGAGATAGAAGAAAGTTTTGGGATTGACACATCCGACTAGTTTTCTAATTATTATCTGAGAATTTTCCGTTTAAGAAGAATCAAAGAATTATAATGTATGCATTTTCTTTTTTCAAAAGAATAAAGTGTGTAAAGAAACTTTGCCTAATTGTGTCATACATGGCTTCCAATTAGTTATTTACTATTATTTACTGTGTTGCGGTAACGGCAATTAATATTAAAATATATATTTTGTTCTGAAGAATTGTTTATTAAAATGATTTAAAAAACAGACTTATTTGTAATATTAAATTTGTAAGTAAAATTTTGGTAGTGGCTATTGGTTGCCAATATTTGAAATTTTAAACTTATAGGTTTATATTGACGATTACAAAATATTCTGTATTGATATTTCTATATGTCATTCTTTAGAGTAAACAGCATTTAATTAAAATTTTTGAAGTGCTTCGTATTGCCAACAAGAATAAATAAATTTATTTAAAAAATATACAAAGTAAGATATTATTTTAAGTAAATTTTATTAAGTTTTTTTTAAATTTTGATACATGTTTTTTCAATCGCTTTTATTATATGGTAAATTAAAACACATTCAGAGAAGCTCGCATAAAATACATGGCAATAAATTTTTATCACTTTAAATCAACTCGATTATTTAGACTTTAACAAATTTATTTTACATTTAAGATAACCACATATACTACCAAAAAAACTTAATATTGTATATGGATTACGGTTATTACATTTAAACAATTTAAAAAATTAGTTCTGGAGTTTGAAGATTTTTACTTTTTTATTAAAGAAACATTGATTATAAATTTGCCTTTATAAGCTCTATTTCTTGATAAAAAATGTTCAGAATATTGTAACACGATAGTTAAATTTTTTTTTAAAATTAGCATATGCAGTGTTTCTGGCGGAATGTTTTTATACAGTATTATTAATAATTAAGCGTGCAATTACTATTTGATAATTAATATACATTAGCAACTGTAATGTTCCTTAAATTTAACTACTTGACATATATTATTTTTTTATTATTTTAAGTAGATTTCGTATGAAATAATACCTACTGCAATCTCCGATATGTTAAAATTGCTGAAATATTTTTTCAGATCTACACCGATCATTACCCCTAGAACCCAAAACCACCCTCAGTAAAAAACTTTTCTATCTATCTATCTACCTATGTATTTGAAATTACTATTGGAATTTTTTAACTATATATATATATACTAGGGGGCTCTGCCCCCTGCAAGCTACGCTCCCGAAACCCCGTTCAGACACTGTAGAATCTAAAAGCACGCTAATCTGATCGGTTTTATAAAGATTAGAGAAGATTGAATTATACTGAAAAAACCTGTAGCGATATCCCTGTAAACGGGTTTCCATTCAATTCCCTTTTATTGCAAAAATTTAAAGTAGAATCAGTTGCTGTTAAGACATCCAATGGTTGTTTTCGTGTTTGGTTAAAGAAGATCAGTTAAACATTTGAAAAGAAACTAAAATAAAATGAATTAAGTAAACAGAGTCTTTGTCTCTCGGTATTTTTTAACAGCGTTATAAAACGATTGACATAATACAATTACTAAAATTTGCTGTTTTAACCCCTTCAAGGGCGGTGGTTCATTTTTGGACCACTTAATTTTAATTGTTAAATGCCACATTAGCATCAGAATATTGGGATGAAAATTTCCCTTTTATTAAGTAAGTGTACCTAAAGGAACAAAAGGTGATAAAGGAAAAAGGTCCACCATTGTTGTCGTGTGCATTTTTTTAAGCTCCTGATTTAAAGTTCTTTTTATCGGTAAATATCTGATCCAGTTCTGATTTTGTGGCATATTTCTTTTATATATGTTAATGTACTTATCTGATAAAATTTATGTTTAATTTTATAAACTATTTCTTTACTTAATTTAACTTTGATATTTTTCGTTTCTATCCGGCTCGCCGGTAGACACGCCATGTTTAAGTGACTTTTTGTTTTGCTATTTTCTTATATTAATTATTCATTTAACTGTTTAAACCCCTTCTGTAAAGAAGTATACTTACATTCTCTTTCTTATCGCTGTATTAGTTTCCTATTTACTGTATTTATTTAGCAATTATCTATTTTTCAAGTTTTTGCTTATGGGCGGGTCACATTTCGTCTACATTTGTTATGGTGGCCATTTTGTAGCTGTGTTGTGTTGAGTAGTTTGTGTGCTGTCTTTCAGTATTTATTTTTATCTGGTTACTTGTGTTTTGCGCGTTGTCTAGTTCTGTTACTGGTTTAGTTGTATCTCTCGCTTCTTTGGAGTACCGTTTATAATTGTGGTTCTTTTTGGTTTATTTGCGATCACGTGTCAGGGTTGGAGCCTTTTAAATTTTTCATGGGCAATCTTGCTTTTGGTCTTATTGAGTATATAGTGTTTATGTTACTAATGGAGTTGTCATAGTTACGGTTGAATCGGTTGCAGTATTATTAGTTTAGTTGTTAAATTATTTTTGTATATATTGGTTACCTCGGTGATTGTGATTATTAGTAGTAATATTATTGGTCTAACTGTGCTGGTTTGTCTAACTGTGGCCTCCTTTGTTGGTAGGCCGGTTACTGAGCTGTGTCATTATCAGTTTGTGTCACATGAGTAGGGACTTTTTTGTATCTGTAGTATTGTGTGATTAATTGGCTGATTTCTAGTGGATATTCATTGGTGATTGGATTAGGCTGTCTACTTTGTCATTCGGTTGGATCAATAGGTTTGTTTCAGACCATTGGTCCGTACTACATAAGGTGAAAGTTTATTCTTACTGTTACCGGCCCTTGGTGGATCGTCGGTAGTTTGGTTTTCATAGGGTAGAGGGTCATTTAGTGTGTTTTGTCTTGGTTTTTCTTGTGTTTTAGAGTACTTTTGGTACCTTTCGGAGTAATTATGGCTAATGATGATGTAGATAAATGGATCAAAGAGGTTGAGGGAAAGAAATTTATAACACTGGTGATAGATATGCATGCTAAGATTATGGATCTATTGGAATATAAAAGATCAAAGGATCACAAAATTACGATGCCTTTAGTGGCAAATATAAAGAAGGCCATGGATTTTCTACTTAAACAATGTACCGAAATTAGTGAGGAGAGTAAAGTGATGAAAACAAGATTGGAGGACAGAGATGAATATACAAAGATGTTGAGTGACCTGGCGCAGAAAATCCCAAGACCATCTATTGACTCGGTTGATGAGATGCCGGTCAAGGAAAAGGAGACACAACAGAAGAGAAGGGAGGAATTCTCTGTAATAATAACACCTAATACTGAGAATCAGGATATGGATGTGGTTAAGGATAATGTTAAGGAAATTTGTAAAGGCAGAAGTGATCTCCCGACCCCTAATGACGTAATTGTTACAAAATCTAATCAAGTTATTCTGAAATATCGTAATAAAAAAGAAGTTGAGATAATGAAAGATTCGCTAACGGAGGCACAGGAAATCAAGAATATGGCAAAGGTAAATGTACCGGTTAGGCGAAGGGACAGAGTATTGATCCTAAGTGTGGACCCAAAGTTAGATGAGGAGGAGGTAGGGAGAGAGGTTGAGAGGCTTTTGCGGGGAATGGATGCAGATATATCTAGTGGCAGTTTTAAAGAAAGACTGTTGACTGCTCATCTTGAGGGTACTACACGTTCTCTTATTGAAGGATTTTTATATAAGTCGGATGCTGAAGTAAGAATAATAAGAAAAATACAAACGAAACAAGGAAAGAATAACTGGTTGTTAGATGTGGATGCCGACAGCAAACAGGCCCTCCTTGGACTCCGCCGCATCTGCATTGATTTTGAAAGATACCGCGTGGTTGAGTTTATCTCAATCACGCGTTGTTTCAAGTGTCAAAAATTTGGGCCTATGGCAAATAAATGTAGTGAAGCAACCCATTGTGTAAAATGTGCCGGAGACCATGTGTTGAAAGACTGTAAATCGGAAACCTTATGTTGCGCCAATTGCTATTTCAACGATGCTGGTGGAGAATGTAGTCACAGGGCAGATAGTAGTGGTTGTCCAGTCTTCCTGAGTTATAGGGATGGACTATTGCCGAACCGTAGTTAAGGGTACGCTTGGTGGCCCCTCTGTTAGTAATTTGAATGTGTTGCAAATTAATCTTCACCACTGTAATGATGCAAATGAAGCTTTATTTAACTATGCTATTAATAATAACATTGATATAATTTTATGCCAGGATCCTTACATTCTTGATGGTACTGCCCCTGGTATTCCACCAGAATGGATTATCTTTTATTCTAACTCATTTAATGCTGCTGTCATTTTTACTAATAGGGAATATGCCACGATCAGTAATTTGGTATTAGATAATGCTGTGTTTGTATCTTTAAATGTAAATAATGATAAAATTTTCATTGGTTCGCAATATTCTCCCCCAAGCGGAAATATAGATAAAGACTTTGAAGATATTGGCGAACATTTCCAGAATTTTGACAAAGTACTATTAGCAGGGGACTTTAATGTTCCATTACTGGACTTGGGATATACTTATCAATCCGTGAGAACTGATGTGTTCCTGGAACATCTCTTGGAGAAAGATCTGCGGATTATAAATGATACTGATGCCGCTCATACATTTGTAGTAGTATGAGTACTGAAGGGTAGACCCGATTTAACATTGGGAGGTTTCGAGATCTGTGGAAAGATTGAAAATTGGTATGTCGACGAAAAGAATTACTCATTCAGTGACCATAGATATATAAGATATTCTCTGGGTTACGTTGCCTCTAATAAGACGAATCAACGATACAAGACCAAAAATAAGAGTTTCAAAAAATTCAATGATAATATTAAGAAAAAGGAAAATTACTGGTTGAACGAACTCCTGAAAATTAAGAATACAGAAGACTTGGAAAAACATGTGAATCAATTCGTGGAAGAGGTGTCCGATATCACAAGGAATTGCTTTAGGAAAGGAAGTCTATCACATAAACCAACGGTGAAATGGTATTCAGAAGAGTTAAGGATCGAAAGAAACAGAGTTGCTGTCATGTATAGAAGGTGTGTTAAAAATCCGGAAGATATAGATATGAGAGAAACCTATAAGAAATATAAAAGGGAATACAATAGAAATGTGAAGAACGCTAAAAGAGAATCGTGGAAAAATTTTTGTCAGAAGACAAATCAATCGTTTGGAAATTTATACAAGTATATTTCTGGTAAGACGAAGAAATGTACAGACTTCATATTTACCAGATTAGAAGAATCACAACCCTTTGATACATATGATGATGTGGCAAGGACATGGATGGCAGAACACTTTGGTATTGATGAAGTTCCGGGGAATATTTATGAGTTTATCTCGGATAAGATCTAAGAAGATGGATTTATGGAGGTAACAACGAGAGAATTGAAATACGTAATGAGCAAACAAGAAAGTAATAAGGCACCAGGCTGTGACGACTTAGATGCTTTGATAGTCAAAAATATTTGTAGAACCAATATGAATTATGTCAAGAAACTATTTGGAAAATGTCTGAAACATGGTCACTTCCCAGAGGCATGGAAATCTGGTAAGGTGATTTTCTTCCGTAAAAGGAACAAAGATGGTAGGTCTGCCAGGTCATACCTACCGATAACTTTGTTATGTATTTTTGGTAAGCTCCTTGAACGGTTAATTAAAATTAGAATTATGCCGAAGCTGGAAAAAGAAGAATTTTGGGATAATGGTCAACATGGATTCAGAGAAAGAAGGAGCACTATCACAGCTTTGGAAGATCTAAGAGAAAGAATTCGCATAAATCTGTATAATTATAAATATTTTGCAATGACGTCGGTTGATATACAGGCAGCATTTGATGAGGTGGATTGGCAGATATTGGCTATGTTGATAGATGGGTTACCAATAGCTCAATACTTACAGAATATTCTGAAAAATTATATATCACGTAGAAGAATAGGATTTAGTTTCACGTATGGAATTATCTGGTATATATTATTTAAAGGCTGTCCCCAGGGAAGTTGCCTTGGTCCACTTCTCTGGTTGATCGTTGCAGACTACCTATTGAAGAGATATAGATTAAGACATGGCGATATATTATCCTACGCTGACGATTTCGTAGTTTTTGCAGGTGCAGACACAAGAAAAGAATTAGAAGAAGAAATGAACAAACGCATAGCATGGTTTGCAGAGATCTGCGAGAATTTACATTTAACAATAAGCAAGGAAAAATGCGAAAGTATTTTATTTGGCAGGTATTTGTTAGAAAACAGGCATCCTATTTTCAAGATTGGAACATCATCGATATCCGTAAAAGACTCAGTTGTATACCTCGGTGTAACTATTGACAGTAAATTAAATTGGATTAGACACCTTGAGAAAGTAAGAGAGGGGGTGAGAAATTTTACTTCAAATATAAAGAAAACAGTGCAGAGAGATAGGGGATTACAAGCATCATATAGAAAGATTTGGTATAATTCTGTGATAGAAAAACAGATAACATATGGTGCGGAAATTTGGTTTCCAGATTTGAAAGTGGATGCACTTAATAAATTAAGATCATGCCAGAGGCTTGGATTATTATCAATTATCACATCATATAAAACAGTCTCTACGGACGCTTTGTGTGTATTGGCTGGTGTTGCTCCATTACACATTTCACTCAAACATTCTGTGGTGAAATATAGAACTATTCATGGGAATGCCAGTATCATAGAGAATGGAACAGAGATCAAGAAAGATAATATTATGATCAACTTGGTGACAATGGACTACCCAGATTATGGAGCTCTCAGTAACATTCATATCACAGATAAGGATAGTCGTGAATATCAGGGAATTAACATGCCATTAATATATACAGATGGGTCAAAAATGGCCAGTGGAGTAGGCGCCGCATACACAATTTTTGTAAATGGTGAATGTATCTTGGATTATAAGATCTCTTTAAATATTTTAAATAGCATATATCAAGCTGAACTGACTGCGATAAAGTATGCAGTAGATTGGGTAATAAACTCGAATTATAACAGTGCTGTCATTTTTACTGACAATAGAGCATCAACTTTGGTTATACAGAGAAACTTTCCTGCAAACGCCATTGTTAAAGAAATCTATGATAATATGAAAAGTCATCCGGAAAAAATGGTCACTATTGGATGGACCAGAGCACACGTTGGAAACGTGGGGAATGAAAGAGCAGATCGTTTGGCGAAAGAGGCAACAGATTCATCAATGGCTGACATAACTGCTGATGTATTATTTCCAATTTCTTTAGTTAAGAGAATCTGTAGTGAGAATACCATTAGACAATGGCAGGAAGAATGGACATCAAGTACCAAGGGTAGAGACACCTATAAGGTTATCAGGAAAGTAAATACCGATTATGTGTGTACGAGTCAAGTTATGCAGTATTTTATAACAGCACATGGTAGTTTCCCAGAGTTCCTTTTTAGGATTGGAAAGAGAAGAAATGCACTTTGTGACTGTGGCACAGTGGGTAATGTACTGCATTATTTGTATGGACGCTGTCCTTTTGTCCCACATTTCTTCAACTTTGACAACTCAAGCATCAGGCAAAATCTCAGGAGAGTAATATTTGACAAAGACAATTATAAGAAACTTTGCAATATATACAATTCTTTAAACGAATTATATTCGTTTATTAGGTATAAATTCTGAGGCTGTAATTAGCTAGAATTGCGTTAGAAATTGAGAACATTGTCTTTTGATTCAATGTAGCATGTGCAATTGAACACTGATCAATTCAATTGAACACTGAGCTTGATTTTCAATAACTTTGATACAAATATATATCTTGTTGAGGAACATTTTGGAAAAGTCAACATATTTAATGTCTGAGAAGTACCAGCATTTCAAGTGACTTTAATTTACAATGTGTCTCTCTCTCTGTTCTGTGGTGCTTTGGGCATTTCATATACTTAATCCCATTGTGATATGGACCTTGAACATTGATGCTTGCCTTACATTATGTTGTCATTTCAGTCAGTGGTGTGGCGTCCGGTCATCGCTGGATGCGGCGATGACCAAGCAATATTTTAAAACTCTTAATAAGCTTTTAAAACTCTACGATCCAGTTTTAGCAGAACATTTGGAGTTCATGTATAAGTGAAGGTAAGATTTAAAGATTCTTTTTTGAACATTCAACCATTGAATTTTAGAGTTAATAATTTTTCACCACAAACTTAAATAATTGCGATGACCACCGAAAAATTTCACGCCACGCCACTGATTTCAGTGTACTTCAGTGTTCTTTTTATGAAGTTCTTCATAAGTTGTAGGTTACCTATAAACATTTCAGGCCGTGTTGGCAATCCTGTTTTAATGTTATTTGGTCTACATTTTAACTGATGATCGTAACCTGTAAACCATCTGTAACCATTCCTGTAAACCATCATTTTTGTTATTTTGTTGCATGGCTACCATAAACATGCGTATTTTGTATTTTGCACTTTTTTTTTTTTTTTTTTTGTAACATAGCGAGTTTTTATTTATTAGCATATTTGAATATGCCATTGCTTCACTTTAGTAAGTTCTAATGTTGCCGTTGTTCGGGTCCGTTCGGGCTGTGGTAGAGCTGGATAGTGGTGCGTTCTTTTTTCCCGCCAGGACATTAATTCCATTAACCTCGCGGTTGGCGTCCTGGTTGGGTGTCCCAAGTAAGTGAACAAAACGAGGCTATCAGTTGGTGCATCGACTCCCCGCATGATTCATTTCATCTTTATACTGACAGCTTGTCATCAATTTACGCTCTTCAGCGCTTATTTCCATCTAACGGTCAGCTTTTTAATATCTTCAACTCTTTGCGCCTGTTACATAATAAAGTCATATATATTGGCTGGATAAAATCGCATGTTGGAATATCAGGAAATGAAAGAGCGGACATGTTTGCAAAATCAGTTATTATAAATGATCTGTATGATAAAGTTCTACGCATTCCTGCACCAACTTCTATTTTAAAGCGTCATTTTAAAACACTTCTACATGATCAATGGCAGGTTTCTTGGGAAAATTCAGAGAAGGGAAGAGATACTTATGCGATATTAAACAAGGTTAGCGATTTATTTCTATGTGAATCCCAGGTGATAGGTTATTTTCTTTCTTCACATGGAGCATTTCCACAGTATCTGTTTAAAATAGGAAAACGCCCAAATAACAGGTGTAACTGTGGTGATGTAGGAAGTATACAACATTATTTGTTTGGACATTGTCCGTTAATGCCTTGTACATTTAAATTCAAAAGGAATTGTACACTGAGATGGAACATTCGAAACGTTCTCATCACCCGTTCAAACTATAGAAAACTGTGTGCTATGTACAACGCACTTAATAGGGAATACTCATTTATTAGGTATAAATTTTGATAATTTTTACACTTGTAACTACTTACTTCTATCATACTGTTAATACTCATCAGTGGTTCGCTACGGACATTACGTGGTTTTCTGACACTACATCAAAGGCTCAACATTGTGCCTTTTATAGTAACTGTCCTTTGTCTGACATTTTTGTTGGCGGCGATTTTCTCTTGAGGTCTGAACATTATGGTGATCTTTCTTCAAGTTAGTTTTTCTTATATAAAACTTTTATGAACATTTTTCTTTCGAACACTGAACTCATTTGAACATTAGTGAACAGTGAACTTTTATGAACATTTACACTTCATAATCTTGAACAAGGATTTATAGTCTTAACTTTTGTTATACATTTAAGTCACTTCACTTTTGTTTTTATTTTTATTATTATGATGAAAGCAACACCAATTGCTTTGTAAATTTACGATTTACTATGTAAGTTCGTCAGAATATGTGCCTTTTTCCTTGTTATTTTGGGTGCTTTCCGATGTCCGGCATCGGTGATTGTTGTGGGGATTTTCCACCGGAGCGTTACATCCTATGCCATTCTTTGGTTGGTGCTCTGGTCGGGTGATCAAGTAAGTGAACAAAAGCATTTTTGTATTTCGAAATTTGTCTGTAAATTCTGGTGCCATTCATTGATTTCAAGATTTTACGAATAGAAGTGCCTTGTCCGTGAAAGGGTTAAACGCATATTAATGTATTTATTATTTTAAAGTTTCCTTTCTCTTTTAATATTCATGTGTAAATACAATTTTCAGGACATAATTTTCAATATTTTCCTGCCATTAACACGTACTCATTTAATAGTAATCTTAAAGTTTTTTTTTTCTGTTTTTAATTGTCACGTGAAAATAAATTTTTAATCGTTAGGAAATATTATTCTTTGCGCTGTTTTTAAAATTGAAAACAATCTCTATAATAATAGCCTAAGTCATGTGACTATCATCAACAGCTCCAGGCGGATCCCTTCGCTTTTTATGTTCCAGGCGGCCATTTTGGTACTTTAATGTTAGCCAGCCACAGCTAAGTCGCCGAATATTATTCTGTCCCCATTATTTCGTTTACATTATAATAGTCCAAGTCATGTAACTGCCATAAACAACGGGCCAATTCCTTCTCTTTTCATAAGAAAAGTTTCCATTTTGATTAAAGAAACAAAATTATTTTTTCGAAACAAAATACATAAAAGTTGCCATGATCACAAAGAATTCCTGGTACTTCTATGTTAGCCGAGTGAAAATCTCGCCAATAGCTTTTTTTTAACTCGCCAGTTAGCATTTTTTTATGGTAAATTAAAACGGTGCTACTTGGTTATCCCATCGACCAAAAATCTGTCGCCAAACTATAAGATTAAATGCCAATAATGGTTGATCGTAAATGTCACATTCACTTGACTTTAAGGAAGTTACACATGTTCACGCCATCAAGTGATTTTTATTTCGACGTTTTATTTGTATTTTTATTAATGTTATACTAATTTATTTGTTCTTTTGTTATTTAAAATTTAAAAAAATGCCCATTTGTATAATTTGACGAAACTGGTCGACGGGAGAAGTAATAACATTAAAACGTTGATTTGAAGTGGAAATTAAATCTCATGATTTGTTGCATTGTCACATACGCACCGGGTTTGGAGTGATTTTTTTTTTACGACAATTTGGCGAGAACCTCGTTTTCAAATACCTGTTACATATGTATTTTTAAATTATTTTCAGTTATTTTTAAAATGAAATAACAACAAATAAAAAAAAATAATTAATAACTATAGAACAAAACAATTTATAACATTTTTTGTAAGTAAAAAGAAAATAAATTCAAATAAACATTTAATAATAAATAAGCAATAATAGCCGGGTTACCATGTCAGGCAAAATAACGCCATTTTGGCGCCAATTAGGTACCCCGTTGCGTATATGACATCTGTGTCTAATATTTTTCTTTTCGTTTCGTTTAAAAAAAAGAATGAAGTAAAAGCCATTTATTTTAAAGGTTTCAATTTTAAATGAAAGTTTTGTATTAAATAAAATGATAATGAAATACAAATTGTATTCTCAATAAAAGTAACATGATTCATTTCTTAGCATACATTTAAGGGATGCCAAACTCGTCGCCAAATTAATTTAAAATAACTTTTTCTAAAATATGAAAAAAAATATCTGTTATGATTAAAATTTGAGTTGCCATCATTAGAAAAAAAGCATTTAAAATTAGAAAAAAATTCATATTTCGAAAACTAATTCTAATTTTAAAATTCTAGTACCAGTTTTGAGACCTGTGGATCAATACGGATTTTTGGTGTTAATTTCATTGCAAAGTATTCCACATTTTAAGAGAAATCGCCGTGAAACGTAATCAGTTGTTTAATCAGTCGTTTCATAGAATCGTTACATAAATTCGTTTCAATTCGATTCATTAGGATTTTATATATATAGGGTATATATATATATATATATATATACATATATCACTTTTTTATGGACATGATAACTTCCGTAATTCAGCTCAAATCTCTTCCAAACTGATACATAAAATCAAGGGGTAGAAAATCTCGGTCAAGTTCGTTAATGAGTAAAATCGGACAAAGGGGTTGGGAATAGGGAGGGGTTTTGTGAAAATCGAAAAACCTCCATAACTTCTTAATTTTTATACACATCAAATCAGATTAAAGTTATTATTACGTCTAGGAAAAGAGCCAAAAATTTATGTATCACAGATTTTGGATAAAATTAAAAACGGTTGGTTGGTTGGTTGGTTGTATTTATGACGGCCAATTATCTGCACGAGGGATATAGGCCCAGGGGGAGTGCCCTTCGTGGGGGTCTTTCTAAGGGAACCTAACCCGTATTAACGCTTGGAAATCCAAGGTTCGAAGAAAACCACGAAAACTCCGAACGATTAGGCCGACGGGCGCGATTGGGATCGAACCCAGCACCTCCTGTCTACCAGATTCGAGAGCAGAACCTCTCAGCCACTGGTGGGGCAATTAAAAACGGACTCAAGGGGCATAAAAAATAGGGTTTTAGGCAGAAAAAATTTCATAACTTCGTGAATTCTTAAGATATCAAATTCACTTAAACTTATTATAAAACTTCTTAATATTATCTACAACTTTTATATTGAGTAAGTTTTTGATAAGACTTACTGAAAAAAAAGCAAAAAAAACAAAAAAAACAATTGGGTGTGGGGGAGAGAAGAAAAAAATTCAAAACTTCGTCAATTCACAAGATATCCAATCTACTTAAATTTATTATACATGTTGTCAATATTATCTACAACTTTCATATTGACAAGTTTTTGATAGGACTTACAGCAAAATAAATAAATAAATAAGAAAATAATAATAATAATAATAATAATAAACAAACAAAATAGGAGTTAGTGAAAAAATATCGTATTAAAGGTGTACTGAAATCCAAAGGGCTTATTTTGTGACGCATTTTTAAATTCATTTTCGCTCTCAAACGCATTCAATTGGCAGGTTCTCTTACTCAGAATCTATATAATGTGCTGTGTTGATCGATTTTTTGATAAAGGCAGAATACATTTTAAAAAATGCTGTCAAAGTGGACATTTTGAACCGAATTTTCTGAAGCGATTGTGCAGGAAACGAAAAAAATAGTCGTACTGAGAAAATAATTGCAAATCAAGTTCTATAAAATTGAAGGAAAAATAAAAACACAGGTCGCTTATAAATCTGTTCAAAAAATCATGTCAGCAAGTTTGATGTTTTTAATTTTAAAATATAATCTGAAAATGTGTCAGAAAATTTCGAGTTGTTGAGCGTGGAAAAGTATTTTTTTTAATAACGCCTGTATATGATTCTGATAAAACGAGCTCTTTCAGAAAAATGAAATTAAAAATTCGTCAAAAGCGACCAGATAAAATTGTTAAGTTGGGTTTATCTGTAATCTTGATTTATTTTTTGTTGGTGAAATTAGTACTTAACTTCGAAATCTACATGCGCCTGTAGGCCGAGCGCGCAGGGATTTTTTTTTTTTTATTCTACGAAATATGATTTATTCAACAGAGAGACTTATATACACTCTGTTGCAAAAAAAATATGCACCGAAAAAGAATTGAACCAGAGCTACGAAACTTGGCCTGCTGATGTGATTTGATGAGTTATGTTAATGATAACCATTTAAAAACCGATGAGTAATGAGGGCTTCTAAAATGCGCATTTAAACTGCGCAGAAAGCAGCAGTAAAAAGAGCCTGTATTCGATTTCACGAGTAATTAGAACTGCACTACCATTGTTGATGCATAGGATTTGAAAGAGTAATACCTTTAAGATTTACCCAACGGCACTGCGAATAGTGGTAAGATTTCGAAAGGGGTCGAACCATAGGCCTAAGAAAAAGCGAGTTTGTCCAATAGATGCAAAATCCAGCATTTTGGTCGAAGTGATATTGTAGTTCCGTAGTGTTCGCGTCAGTAGAACAGTGAAGGAATGGACAGTCGCTACAATGACTCAGGATGCCCCTGGGTCAAAAATGCATTAAAGGATCGCGCAGTGAAAAGACCAGCCATACCTACATCAACATTGTCACTATCATCTATTTGCATTTGCCAATTCATATCTGTGCAGTGGCATCAAAGAATACCATCCGTAGATGACAGGTCAACTCTGGTTCTAGCTTTCGACGTTCATTTAGGCTTCTAACCCTTCAACATAAGCAGTGTCGTCTGGATCGGTGTCGACCTCGAGCAAATCGAGCAGTGTCTGATTCAGAAATGTTATATCCGGCGACGAATCCAGCTAATCTGTCAATTCTGGTGAATACCGTAAGTGTGTGAAGGCAGAGAGGTCAACAGCGCAATTCTGGATTTGTTACTGAGCGGCACACTGCCATAACACCTGGAATGACATTCTGAGGAGCGATTTGCTCTGACAGCTGATCATTTTTACTCGCGTTGCAATGTATTTTAATGGCTCGCAGGTACATAGACGACATTTTGTACCTGGTGGTACGGTCCATTATATCAAGTCGCCTAAGTGCCATTCATCAGCAAGATAACGCTCTGCCACACACTGCACGACTCTCACATCAATGACTTCTAGAATAGAATGATCTTCCATGGCCTGCCAGGTCACCACATCTTTTTCCAATAGGGAATGTTTGGGACATGTTAGGAACGCGACTTTACCCGTTTCGGGATACAACTGAACTAGTTTATCAGTTGCTACCCTTATAGCAGAAACTATCGCAGAAGGGCACCGGTAACTTAAAAGACTCCATTCCTCACCGTTTATCGGCTTTTATAGCTAGCAAATGTGGCTTTACAATCTACTGAAATTGAATGTTTTTGCTGTTACTAGTCAATAAAATGTTTTTTTATTATTATTATTATAATCTTTTGTTCATCTATCCAAACTCTATTCACATTACCGGTTTCATTATAATGGCTCATTTTTTTCTGGGTGCATAAATTTTTTTGCAACAAAGTGTATATTTAAAAATATATACATAGGATGACCGAGCCAGTAGTTGATAAATTAAAGTCAGTGCTACGGGGTTTTTATTACATTTCCTTCCTTTTAAGTTTTAGAAGTAAACTAACATAACTGATACAATCTTTAATGAATGTCCTATAATGGACAAAAATGAAATCTGCTGAAATTAAATAATAACAAAATTATAAGTAAATAATTTCTTTAATTGCCATTTTCCCAGTAGTTGATCAATCGAAGAAATCATTCAAAAATTCGAAAGTTAATCTTTAAAATATCATGCTGTGATTAACAAGCTGTGATTAACAATAATTCATACAAAATTATTATTTGAAATAAGCAAAATGAAAGTGGATAATTTTAACTTACCGTAATTGTCTCCAACTCATCAAAAACTAAATTTTTACATTTTCTAATAAAAAAAAAATTATAAAATTGCTTCTCTTACTGCAGGCAGCTGACAACAATTGACAACAGGTGCTCCAACATCCAAACAAAAATACTATGTCTTGTGCCACGTGTAAAACTTATTTCCGCCCAAAATGGTGCAATATTTCAAAAATTTGATCAACTACTGGACGGGTATCAACTACTGGCGCGGTCACCCTATATTGTTTCATAAATTAAATATTTATTCTAGATAACTCAAAGATAACCCTTAAACTCCAGTTAATTATTATTTTAATTGAGTGACTAAGCATAGTCTGTATTAGTTCTTTAAAATTAATTAAATTATATAATTTTGATAGTTTAACGCAAACAGTGTTTAATTATAATTAGTCATTTATATATGATACTGAACATTTAGAATTGGTTAATTGAAAAAATCTCCGAAAGCGAGTCTTTATAATTTTAAAGTGTACTTATTAACTAGTCGTATGTGGCAATCCCAAAACTTTCTTTTATCTTATACATGTTAAATTCTTCCTGAAAAATGCAGCATATCAGTGCCACCGGTTAGATGATTTACACCACAATGTAATCATCAACAACTTACGTCTACTTCTAACTGAATCTGTGTTTGATGAAAATCCATGCATTAGTTTTTGAGATAAAGATATTGCGGAAATTGTCAAGGATTCTACATAGCAGCGCCTCCTGTTGGGCAATTTACACCAAACACTAATTGGACAAATTTATACCAGGGAATAACTGAATCTGAAGTTTGATGGAAATTCGTGCATTTTCTCTTGAGATAGAGCTATTGCGATAATCATGAATAATGCAGAATGACAGTGCTACCTGTCGGGCGATTGTCACCAAAAAGTAATCAGCATCAAAATATATCATGGACTAACTGAATCTGAAGATTTATGAAAATCCGTGCAGTATTTCTTGAGATATAGCTATTGCAGAAACCGTGAAAAATGCAGCATAGCAGCGCCACCTGTTCGGAGATTTACACCAAAAAGTAATCATGACCAGTTTATATCAAGGTCTAACTGAATCTAAAGTTTTGTGGATTTCCGTGCATTAGTTCTTGAGATAGAGCGTCCACAATATGTTTGTCACATACAGAGTCACACAGACATTTTCTAAAAACCATGAAATCGCGTTCAGGACATTCTAAAACGTGTAAATCCATCGAAAACCGGAAGTCGAAAATTTTCACGAATCCAATACTTCCTTCTTGTATAAATAAAGAAGAAAGTGAAAATGCAAGAATGGGTAGTATGATGCATGAATATAACTCAATATAAACTAGTCGGATGTGGCAATCCCAAACATACTTCCTGAAAAATGCAGCATATCAGCATCACCGGTTGGGTGATTTACACCAAAATCTAATTATCAACAACTTTGACAACTTCTAACTGAATCTAAAGTTTGATGAAAATCCGTGCATTAGTTATTTAGTAGAGCTCTTGCGGAAATTGGAATAAAATCTGCATAGCAGCGCCACCTGTTGGGCGATTTAAATCAAAAATTAAACAGCACTAACTTTTATCAGGGAGTATTTGAATCTGAAGTTTGATGAAAATTCGTGCATTCTTTCTTGAGTTAGAGCTATTGCGATAATCATAAATAATGCAACAAAGCAGCACCACCTGTTGGACGATTTTCCCCAAAAACTAATCAGGAGCAAACTATATCCTGGACTAACTGAATCTGAAGTTTTATGAATATCCGTGCAGCAGTTCTTGAGATATAGTTATTGTAGAAATCGTTAAAAATGCCGCATAGAACCGCCACCTGTTGGACAATTTTCACCAAAATCTAATCAGGACCACTGTATATCAAGGTCTAATTGAATCTAAAGTTTTGTGAAATTCAGTTAGTTCTTGAGATAGATCGCCCACAAAATGTTTGTCACATACAGACCCACAGAATGATAGACAGAGTGACAGTGTGACAGGGTGACAGAGTGACAGACAGACCCACAGACAGACATTTTCTAAAAACCATCAAATCGTGTTCAGGACATTCTAAACGTATAAATCCGTCGAAAACCGGAAGTCGAAAATTTTCACGAATCCAATACTTTCTTATTGTAAAGATAGAAGAAAGTAAAAGTTGATGATACATCTCAACTATACGATCTAATGAAATATTAGATTCTAAGATGATATATGTGTATTGTTGAGATTCTATTCTTCTGTGCGCTAGCTGTTGTTATATAAGGTGTTTGAAAAATCATTGAACACTTTCTGTCGGAATTGTGGTTCCACGTAGAATGGATAAAGATACGTTAGCAAGGCTCGCTCCTAGGATTAAGTGATTTCTATGTGTTTAGATTCGACTAAATAATAATTTCTTTATACCACTTTGAAAATACATAATGAGCTCCTCAAGTTGCATGACATAAGATAGGAACAAAGCAATAATTTAAGAGCCTGCACTTCTATAATATGACGCTTACAATCTAAGTTAATCGAATGTAAGATTTCACTAAAAATTTTCTTGTTTCCATTTTAGTACTTTTACCATTTTAGTACAGCAGAAATAAGCAGAAAAAACTATAAAACTATTCAATTAGATTCCGATTTCACATAGCCAAAAAACAAAATTAAAAAACCGAAATGCAAACCATACGTTTGTACAGAATGCTTCTCTTGGTTTTAACCCATTAAGGACGAGTTTCTTTTACACTTTTTTAATACCTGGATATGAGTTGATACCAGATTTTAAATATTTGAACTATAACTCATTTAATCTCTCAAAGTTTGAGATTAGATAATATGAAAATTTCCTTACTAAAATGTTGGTTTTTACATTTAAAATCTTCGTAATACTTACATGGCAAGTTTTCTTGCCAGCCGGCGTTAAAGAGTTTAATTAGCTTGCAAATGTAAATGTCATATGCTACGAGTTTAGGTTCTTACTAAACGTAGGGAAATATTATTTGAAATAATGCGCTTTCAGCTACATCTAAAAAAAGTATCCTTATAACTGCTCCGTGAGCGTATAATGGTCGATAAACGTTACATGATTTAGAATTAGTTCCATGAAATCTGTTGATAAGACACGTAGGTTATTAGAAAAAAAAGAGTTATATACTAACTTGTTATGATCAACTAAGGATAGCTAGGTAAATAAACATCGCCTGGAGTGTTTGAAATTCAACACCGTATCAACTACTTATCACTGTAAGAAAAAGAATTCCTGAATTGTTATTCTTGACAAACTGTTTTTAAGAATTTTATAATAATCGTGATAGTAAATATATTTTTTATAGCAGAATGTTTTTATTTGTTTCTAAGATGTTAAAAGACGTTTAAAGACAACCAAATAACAATAAGCAAGAGGTTTACAAACCTCTTATTTCGTGAAGCACGACTCCTTTAAAGTGAGCTTTGTAAAAAAATTAATTCGAATTCTTGTTTTCTGAGGGGGAATCACTTTAGAAGTTTCAAAAAATCGATTTTTTTTTTATACTTCGAAAATATAATATCTCGAGACTATATTGCCAAAAAGGAAAAATCAAAATATTCAATATTAACAGAGTTATCCCACTTTTAGTCGAGCGCGCTAGAGCCCACGTGTTGTGCTAGCGAGTCAGAGCATCTCCTACCAATCAAGATCATCTGTTATCAATTTACCAAGATTTATTTAGAGATGACTTACTCTAAAGATGCTTGGGTGGCCATACCCAGAACACTAACGAAAGTTTTAACGCAACAGTTTGGCGGTTATCTCCACAATACCTGCATTCTGGACTACAAATTGTTGAAATTTCAGCATCCATCGCTGCTGGGATATTTAATGAAGACTACACTTCCGTTCTTAGAGTTATGGATAACTTAAATATCGTTGTTTACACCTATGTCAAAGGTTTTACCGAAAACGCCGATGAGGTGCAAGTAACAGGACAAAACCGGAGGCGTTTTCTTCAGACAAAAGCAGCTCGTACATCCCGAAAAACATCAGCAACTCGAATAAAGCTAGCTTTTTGAGGAATCCGAAGGTCTATTATATGCCCCTGAGATCGCTGATTGATAGGTAAGTCATTAAACAAGTAATTTTATCGTACTGAAACTTTAAACGCGATTATCACGAAACTATGTTTTCAAAAACTGCTGGTGCTGTAACTCAAAAAGTTGTCGGTCGATTTGGCTGATTTTTGGTGAGGCTTTTCTTTATATCATTACCCGAAGAATCCGCCTCATGTTTAAAAGATTTCATGTAAATAAACAACTTTTAGGGATAAAAAATAGTAGAAAATCCGAATATTTTATTAAAAACCGTACTTAATATTTTACTTTATACTTTTTTATCGTTTTATAGGTTTATCCTTCCCGTACATATGTTAGAATAAGAAAATGTATGCATATATATATTTTTTTTTCATATCAATAAAAAAAAGAGTGACGAGTGCAGTACTTTTGGGCCTCACGCCTGAGATGCCCGAAGAAAAATTTTACTAATGCGCCATTTTGTGGAAAAAAAGTGTACAGTCGTGGAAAAAAAAAGTAAACACCCCTTAGTAACTATGCAAAAAAATTATCGTAGAAGAAAGTTACTGGTACCACACGATTGGTAATAAAATCTACTTTTAAATGATGTATATAAAATTTGCTTAGGGAGCCCATCTACATATTGAAACGAATCATAACCTTGTTTTTTTTTCAATAGTAGTACACAATTCTGACAGCATAAATGAACTCTACACCCTTCAATTAGCCTAAAAACAGTTTTTATACAATTCGTACGATAGGGTTCCGAGAAATTAATTATTTTAAAACGAGCGTATTTTAGGGGCTGTATCCAAATTGAAGTTCGGTACTTGACTGCTGACCGAGAGCCCCCTTCTTGATCAAAGCGCCACTCAAGCAATCATTGAAGACTGCTAAATTACAGAGTAGCTTAAGAAATTTCAAAATATCTATTCACTTCTATCACAGACCATCATTTTGCCATTTTTTAAGCATAATTTAAAAATTACTTGGAAGAAAAATGTGAAATTTTGGATTTCCATAAAGTGGGACTTAATAAATCTAAATCCATCAAAAAAATTGTAAGTTGTAATTCATAATTATTTCGAGTATTAATTCCATAATTCATAATTCATATTATAAAATTATAAAAATTGCAAATTCAACGTATTTATGTTTGGGTATTTTAGTATTATTGCTACAAAAAATTAGCACAATCGGAGTATAATTTCAGGAGATATTAATAAAAATATGAAAATGTAATTTAACATTAGAAGCTCTAAATTTTGAATGTTTATAATTCAAAAACTTATCATGCAAATGACTTGATATTTGGTATGTAGGCATAGTTTGAACTGAAAATTCGAAATATCTTGTTAAAATTGGGTATTGCTATTGAAAAAAATTAAGTTTGGGTTCGTTTTAATATGTAGATGCCCCCCTAAGCAAATTTTATACAAATCATTTAGAAGTAGATTTTATTCCCAATCGTTCGGTATCAGTAACTTTCTTCTACGATAATTTGTTTAGGAGTTAGTAGGGGGTGTTTACTTTTTTTTTTTTTTTCCCACGACTGTACTTATCAAATATCAAACTAAAAATTAATATGTAATTAATTAATATGTAAAAATTAAGATGTAATAATTTTATGTTACAGTTTCAAAATGATCTGATTATCTTATCACCTTTAAAAAAGTTAATGAAAAATAACGGAATTTGAGGCGTCTAAAGGGACTTTCCCCCTTAACCCCTTGGGGACGAGCTACTTGTATTCGTGCCGCGTAAGGTGCTCAGAATCGGGGATTAATGTCAACAGTAAATTTTTATTGTAAATTTTGCCTTATTTAATCCCAGAATTTTCCGGATTCAATCATGCAAAATTTTCGGTTTAAAAAAATCGGTGATTAAAGATTAAAAATTCTATAAAAGACGCTCGTCCCCAAGCTGTTAACCCTCCGCCTATTAGATGATCTAATGAAACCGACTGGTATATTCAAAATATTTATTGGAATCGGAAATTTCTTCAAAATAAAATAAATATAAAAATAGGCAACAGGTAAATAGGTGAATGTTTTCATGGGATACCTAGTTGCTAAGCAATTCCACTCATTGTCTATTTTGTAACACATCTTAGAAAAACCATAAAAAGTTTGTATAACTATAGTTAAAATAGACAATAATAAGTTAAATAAATAAGTCAAATTGTTTTCCAGTAGAAAAAAATTTTCGTTCTCTTCGTTAGGAAGTTAAATTGTTTTAAATAAAAATTCAGGTGTAGAATATTTTTATAAATCTTGCGTAAAAATTTTCCGGTAATTTTAGGATTAAGGTTGGTTGTATTTATGTCGGCCAATTATCAGCACGTGGGATATAGGCCCTAAGGGGGAGGAGTGCCTTCCGTGGAGGTCTTTCTAAGGGAACCTAACCCGTATTAACGCTTGGAGAACCAAGGTTCGAAGAAAACCACGAAAACTCCGAACGATTAGGCCGACGGGCGCGATTGGGATCGAACCCAGCACCTCCCGTCTACCAGCTTCGAGAGCAGAACCTCTCGGCCACTGGTGGGGCCTTAGGATTAAGGAGTTACACCTACCAGCAAACTTCCAAAAAATGCATTTTTTATTGCATTTTCTGAAAGTGCAATTAACAAAGAATATCCATTTACTTTTTCTAGTTGATCTGATAAAAATTAAGATAGTTTAATTTGCTTTATTCTATCATATATAAATAATAACTTGAATCTTTAAACGTGATTATCTCAAAACTATGTTTTAAAGTCAGTAATCATGATAACTAGAGCAAATCTCAACTGATCTTCTTCCAAATATGACCATTTTTTTAACACCGATATTACCTGGAGAGTAATTATTCCTTTTGGCTTTTTTTCTAGTTTTTATAAGCAATCAAGGTTCAAAACTTTTTATGGAAACCGGTTCCTTAACAATCAATGAACGCCATTTTTTTTTCAAATAAATTTTCTCAAAAACCGAGCAATTATTCTCTAGTTTTAAGTATTCCAAGTAAAGACATTATGCTTTTTTAGCTCACACGCTATCAAAGCATGAGAGCTAATGTGCCCACAGGTTCTGTATGTATGTACAGTCGTGGGAAAAAAAAAAGTAAACACCTCCTACTAACTCCTCAACAAACTATCGTAGACGAAAATTACACGTACCGAACGAGGGGAAATAAAGCCTACTTTTAAATGACGTATATAAAATTTGCTAAGGGGGGCATCTACATATTAAAACGAATCCAAACTTCATTTTTTTCAGTGGCAATACCCAATTTTAACGAGATATTTCAAATCTTTGGTTCAAACTATGCCTAGACACAAAATATCAAGTCTTTTAATGATAAGTTTTTTAATTATAAACATTCAAAATTTAGTGCTTCTAATGTTAAATTACATTTTCATATTTTTATTTATAACTTCTGAAATTATGATCCTAATGTTCTAATTTTTTGTGCAGCAATAATACTAATATACCCAAACATAAATATATTGAATTTGCAATTTTTATAATTTTCTGATATGAATTATGAATTATGAAATTAATATTCATAAAAAGTATGAATTGCAACCTACAATTTTTTTGATGGATTCAGATTTATTAAGTCCTGCTTTATGGAAATCCAAAATTTCACATTTGACTTCCAAGTATTTTTCAAATTATGCTTATAAAACGGCAAAATGATGGTTTATGGGGCCGTCTATGATAGAAGTGACTAAATATTTTGAAATTTCTTATGCTATTCTGTAATCTAACAGGCTTAATTGACTGCATAAGGCGCCTTGATCAAGAAGGGCGCTCTCTGGGTTAACAAACGAGTACCGAACTTCAATTTGGATACAGCCCTTAAAGTAAGCTCGCTTTAAAATAATTAATTTCTCTGAAACTTATGGTACGAGTTGCATAAAAATTTGTTTTCAGACTAATTGAAGGGTGTAGAGTTCATTTATGCTGTCAGAATTGTCTACTGCTATTGAATAAAATAAAGTTATGGTTCGTTTTAATATATAGATGGCCCCTAAGCATATTTTATATATATAATTTAAAAGTAGACTTTATTTCCAATCGTTCGGTACCAGTAACTTTCTTCTGCGATAATTTGTTGAGGAGTTAGTAGGGTGTGTTTACTTTTTTTCGCTCGACTGTACGTACGTAGGTATTTACGTATGTATGTATCTATGTACGTAACGCTATAACTCTGAATAGAAATATCCGATTTTCTTCAATTTTTGTAAATAGGTTCATTTTGATAAGGTGCTTCACTGATTACTTGAGGGGTTCATTGGTTAAGTATAAAAAGGGGGAATATGGCTAATACCCCCACCTTAATTTAGATAAATGGGTTTTTCATGCAGAATTATCCGATTTCGTTCAAATTTGGTATACAGGTTTATTCTAATAAGGCGCTTCCCTGATTCGTTTTTGGGGTTTATTGGTTAAAAGTAAAGAGGGGAACGGGGGCCTAATACCCCCCTTAATTTAGATAAATGGGGTTTTCATGCAGAATTATCCGATTTGATTTAAATTTGGTATATCGGTTTATTCTGATAAAGCGCTTACCTTAAATAAATTTGGAGGTTCATTGCTTAGGTATAAAGGGAGGGGGATATGTGCGTAGAATACAGTATTCACCCCGTTTGTAGAAAGGGAATATCGAAATCGAATGTAAATTAAACCCTTTACTTTTTCAGTGTGATAAATGAATAATATACACTTTTTTGATAATTTAAAAAATCATTTGTTTATTTTTTAATCTAAAACGCAGTTTTGAAATAGTTTATATTTGATATTAAAACAATAGTAAAAATATTAATTTAATATTTAGATTCATAGTATGAAATTTAATTAAATGTTGAATCTCATATGCTTTCGATAATATACTGCTGTCAAAATCGAAAACTGTTGAAATTCTGAAATAAGAAGACAGTTGTTCAATTCTAATGTTCAAATAAAAATTACTTCGTTGTTTAATGTAACATAAATTAATGAATTGAATTATAAAATATGCATAAACATATGTATAATGTTTTAACAATTTCTCATTTAATTTCAAATATTGGGAAAATATATAACTGAAACATTCAATTTAAAATCGAAAAATAATTTTTCCCAAATCCATTTTAGAAAACTTTTATGTTTTCTAAAATCAATTATAGTCATTCGGGGTATAAAATATATTGCTCGTTTAAAATTCATTAAAATTATACGAGCACCAATAAAATTTTCTCGCATACTTCTGAAAAATGGTGACTAAATATAATTTTGATTGCGGCTATCGAAATCTAATTTAAAACAAAGCTTTTCTAAAATAATATAGAAAAGGGATATAGTGCATTAAAACAATTAAATATAGATTGATTTGAAAACAAAATTACTGTTTCATTTTCTGGCAAAATAATGGTTGAATGATAAATGTTTCTGGAATGAATAAATATAAAAGTAAAATTAATTTTTGATTCGCATATTTAAAGATTTTAAGTTATAAAATTAATGTTAGAAACATACGTATTCTAACCTACAGATATTAATCAGAAATCGATTCCTATTTTCTCGCAAAAAATGGTTGAATAATAAATGGTGTTGTAATGCAGAAATATAAAAGTAAAAGTAATTTTAGATTTGCATATTTAAAGATTTTAAAATAGGAAATTATTGTTAAAAACATTATGTATTGTAACCTACAAAAATTAATCCGATATGAATTCCTAGAAGTGCTTGAAATATGTGAATATATATTTACAACTTATTCAGCTCACTACTGTTTTGAGTTATGCGTGAAAAACTACCCGTTGTAATTTATTTTGCAATGATTAAAAATTAATTTAATATTAGGAGTTCAAAACTTCACATATGATTAATTCCTAAGCAACTTGACGAAATGACATCTCATTTGATGTCCGGAAGTAATAATTCCAAAAATATCTAAATGTGATGTCAAAATAAAATGATTATTTGAGCAGTTTAGAGTGCTTTACAATTTCAACATTTAAACAACATAGCATATATCAAACGTAAATTTCCAACTGGGCGAAAAATGTCCGGACTAGGATTCGAACCAGGGATATCTTGGCAGAAGCCGCCAATGCTGTACCATCTGAGCTATCCGGGACGAATCTGATGGAAAATTTTTCACCCATCTAACCTTTATTGATTAAAACATCTGGTCTGAATTTTGGTTCAACTCAACAGAATAAATCGCAGGGATTATTTCAGGGCTAATTATTTAATCAATAAGGTTATAGCTGGGTGAAAATTTTCCACCAGATTCCTCCGGGATAGCTCAGATAGTAAAGCATTGTCGGCTTCTGCCAAGAGATCCCTGGTTCGAATCCTTGTTCGGGCATTTTTCGCCAGTTTGAAATTTACATCTGATATGATTTATTTAACAATTAGATTAGAAAAATTGTGTTAAAATTAATCTAGTGACATAGCATATGTATAGCATAAATTAGTAGGCATTATTACTGGATTGGTACAAGTTTCATTTTGGTACGACGATTTGTGGAAGTGTCAGTAGGGTTGTCGTTTTTTTTTAGCCCCTGATATGCCATTTCTTTCGGCCAGCAGTAAGTGTCGTCTACAAAAAATAACGTTCCGTTGTATAAGCCAGGCGTAAAACAAAGAAGATGTATCATTATACAGCATAATATCTACGGCATTTTTTTAAACTTCTAAGCATCGAATATTTTCAATTTTTATATCGTCGTATAGGGAATAAAGTACTTATAAATGCAATTTGTTTGAAAACTGCATCTCAATTTAATTTTGAGATATTAATTTTTTTGTAGTTTTTAAAGAAAAAATTTTAATGTAGGCAACTGAAGTACACCATTTCTGTAGAAATTAACGAAAAAACAGTTGGAAAATACAAGACTATTATATCTTTCTGTTGACATTTTTCCCATAATAACTAAAAAAATTGTAATTAATATACGCTCTATTTTAAAGAAGTATAAATGAAGGATTTCTGATAAAACATGGAGCTATTACAAACTACTAGAAGAACTACCCGGCTTCGCCCGTGTCAATTACGAGGAGCCTTCCAGGTAAAATAAATTAAAACGAAATAATACAGCAATCACAATAACTGAGATTTGCCGATTCCCATCCACAAATCGTTAAAAGGACAATCAGAAAAATTGACCTTATTGTCTTGCAACCACAGTAAAATCCACGAGCTTTAGTAACAGAATGCACGCCTTCTTTGACGGGTGCAAAAGAAAAATGTGTGATTTTCCTGACAATACGAACACACACACACACACACACACACACAAAAAAAAAAAAAATCCACCAAATCGCGGGATGTTTAGTGAAATTGTGTTTGTATGTTATGCATCAACATTATAAAGTAAAAACCCTATGTCAGTGCCCACACAATGTGCCCCATAAATTGTGCCTTTACTGCAATTTTTCTAACTTCTAACATCACGAAATTTCATTTTTTACAATGTCGAATAGAATAAAGTTCTTTCAAATGAAATTTGTTTGAAAATTGTATCTCAGTTCTCTGATTTTAATGGATTTATAAAGAGAAAATTTTCAAGCATGGATATTTTTAAAGGTGCGTGCAACCCGATTACGAAAGATTAACCCGTTTACTCTTAATGCAATAGTATAAAGAAAAGACATGTCTATGAATAGCGCTGGTAACATATTTTCGGCGGCAACAACCTAACAAAACAATAAATTTCCCTTTAACAGTAATTTAACCTCTAAACATCGCACATTCGACTGTTCCAACGTCTTATAGAACACAAAAGTACTTTCAGTAATATTTGTTTGTAATGTTTATCTCAATTTACAGATTTTTTATGGATTTTAAAGTAATTTTCAAGCATGCACATTTTAAAAATATGCTTGCAACTTAATTACAAAATATTAAATCAATTGTTCAAAAACATTGTAAATAATTCAGAATTTGTTTGTTTTCGTGTAATATTCAATAACTAAATTGGCAAACGAAATTAAAACGCCAAAAATAAAATAAAATAAAACACGAATTTAACAGATATAAAATCAAACTACTCAAAATAATCAAATAAGTACATAAAATGCAATTGGGAATTTCCTTCCGGCTGCATATAACTTGAAATCTTCAGAACGGATTTCTATGCGATGCACTATTAGTTTTTCATGGAAGATTTTAGTGCGTAACATATTGTTTTCCGTTGCTTAGTCATAGAATTATAGGAGACAGTTATATAATCATGTGAACCCAACCTTTTATCTCTTTAAGTACTGACGGGCTAATCTTCAGTAATCGGGCTGTGCGCTAGTTGGCGCATTCGTATTTTAATAGGTGTGCCTCACACCTATCATGGCATGCACTTTTGTTTAAAACAATATAGAATTAATTATGTTTTAAGCGAATATATGGCATGTAACTCGATTACAAAATACTAAACTGAAATAATGCTTAAGGTGGTTCTCCAGTTCCCTGCTCAACAAAGAAAAACTTTCTGACACATTTTCTGACTCATTAAACGTAAAATCTTAAAATTCGCAGGCCTGACTATTAAAGCGATTTGGAATTGAAATGACATTTCCATTTTTTGATAAATAAATTACTTATCGAGTTATGAACAATTGTGGTCACGTGACGACCGAATTTTCTGCTTTATAGCATTGTTGCGTCCGAAATTCAGTGGAAAACACGAACTGAAAGATCTTATACCTTTACCAAAAAATGGAAATCTTTTGATTACATAGTTTTTAAATAAGGACTCCTGCCAATTTTATGCGTTTCCGAACAAAAATGAATTTAAAAAAATTCATTCCGGCCAGTGCCGGGAGGAAGAGGTAGCTTTCATAATCCTTATTTTAAAAAAGCCAACTTATATCATTCAAACACACGAAGTTCAATTTAGTGGAAACCGAATATAGGAGATTCAATACTAATTTTTATCAATATAATGAATGAGAATTTCGCGAAATTAGTCAGCTTTATCCAATCTGCTTTTCTTTAAAGTAACTTATATTTGGCTGCCAAATTCGGCAATTTCTTAAAGTGCCTGTCATTTTAAGACAACATGGTGGATGAGGCTAAGCTGTGAACTTGGTCGAGACCTTAGTAATTGCTGTGCACATGCTCACTCACATCGGAATCGGTTAATATATAGGAGTGCTGTCGCATGAAAAAATCAGATTTTTCAAAATGTCACCCACAATAGAAATTGAAACTGCTATATCTGAGCCATTTTTTAAGGTAAAGACAAACAAAAAATGCTCCTGAATCCTTATATCAAGCTCAAATACTTAAGAAAGAAACCCTTTTCAATTTCTAATTTTTTTGCACCTCACTTTAAATATATATATATTTTTTTAATTTAATGGCCGCCATTTTAAAACAAGATGGCTGATGAATCTGGCCAGCGAACTTGGTCGAGGTGCTGATCTATACTATCCACATGCCTTCTTACATCGAAATAGGTGAATACGTGTGTTATCGCGTGCAAATACAAGATCGTTTTGAAAATGTTAGCCATGCTAGAAATTCAAAGTGCTATAAATCAACCATTTTTTAAGATATAAACAAAAGAACAAATTTTCAGAAATAAAAACTGCTCCGGAATCTTTGTATCAAGGCCAAACACATAAAAAAAATCTTTTTCATTTTCCAATTTTTTAATACCTCATTTTGAATTTTAAATTTAATTTTTTTTTAATGGCAACCCTTTGGAAACAAGATGGCGAATGAAGCTGGCCAACGAACTCGGTCGAGACATTGGTATGTACTATGTACAGAGCAAGTTAAATCCAAATCGATTCATAAATACGCCTGTTATCGCGTGAGAAAAATCAGGTGGTTTTAAAATGTCAGCCACAAGAGAAATTCAAAATGCTATTACTCAGCCATTTTTTTTAGATATAGACTAAAGAAAAACTGTTCCGGAATCTTTGTATTAAGGTCAAACACATACAAAAAAAATCTTTTTCATTTTCCAATTTTTTGGTATCTCATTTAAATTTTTTTTATTTTTTAATTTTTTAAATGGCCGCCATTTTGAAACAAGATGGCGGATGAAGCTGGCCAACGAACTCGGTCGAGATATTTGTATGTACTATGTACAGACCAAGGTAAATCCAAATCGGTTCATAAATACGCCTGTTATTACGTGAGAAAAATCAGGACGTTTCAAAATGCCAGCCACGCTAGAAATTCAAAATGCTATAACTCAGTCATTTCTTAAGATATAGACGAAACAAAAACTGCTCCCGAATCTTTTTATCAAGATCAAACACATAAGAAGAAAATATTTTGTCAATTTTCAATTTTTTGGTACCACATTTCAAATTTAAATTTTTCTTAAAAATATAAATGGCCGCCATTTTTAAAGAAGATGGCGGATGAAGCTGGACAACGAACCCGGTCGAGACATTAGTATGTACTATGAATAAACGAAGTTACATCCAAATCGGTTCATAAATACGCCTTTTATCGCGTGACAAAATTCAGGACGTTTCAAAATGTCAGCCACGCTAGAAATTCAAAATGCTATAACTCAGACATTTTTTAAGATATAGACGAAAAAAAAACTGCTTCGAAATCTTTGTATAAGTGTCAAATACATAAGAAAAAAATATTTTTCCATTTTCAATTTTTTGGTACCACATTTCAAATTTTAAATTTAAAAAAAAATTTTAAATGGCCGCCATTTTGAAACAAAATGGCGGATGAAGCTGGCCAACGAATTTGGTCGAGAGATTGGTATGTACTATGTACACACCGAATTACATCCAAATCGGTTCATAAATAAAGCCTTTTATCGCGTGACAAAATTCAGGACGTTTCAAAATGTCAGCCACGCTAGAAATTCAAAATGCTATAATTCAGCCATTTTTTTAAGATATAGACGAAACAAAAACTGCTCCGGAATCTTTGTATAAAGGTCAAATACACAAGAAAAAAATATTTTTCCATTTTTAATGTTTTGGTACCACATTTCAAGTTTAAATTTTTTAAAAAAATTTTAAATGGCCGCCATTTTGAAACAAAACGCCGGATGAAGCTCGCCAACGAACTCGGTCGAGACATTGGTATGTACTATGTACACACCGAATTACATCGTAATCGGTTCATAATTACGGGAGTTACAGTGTGACATATGTCAGATATATATATATATATATATATATCAATTTTGAACGGAGGGTGGTTTCGGGGTCTGGGGGTCATGATCGATGAAAATATAACAAAATTTTTTGAAATCGCTTTCCTCCGAACGGCTGCAATAGGTAGCTTTTTGTAAAGAAAGCTACCTAATATGTCAGAATGTAGCTCCTTTGGATTTCTGAACAGCCTTAACTTGACGTTTAAAAAAATTCACATTTTTAGTTTTAATTTTGGAACTCGCAAAATTTAAATTAAGAAAAAAGATGTTCTTTTGACACATTGTGGTAATTTTCTTAACTTCCAAAATTAAAATACATGTTTCTCTTTGGCAAGTAACAGAAGTATAGGATTTCTCACAATACGGGGAAAAATACAATAAATGCATCCAAATGAGGTAGCAGTTATTGAGATTTTATTTTGAAATTTTGAAATTTTACTGCCTTAAAACTGAAACTTTTACTTTACGTGTAATTATAAGCTTCAATTAAAGTATTAGATCAAGAGGGTTTCCACTCTAAATAAAACATCACTCTTAAACGTAAACTTAAATTTTTCATTATTACAAATTAAATGTACAATGATTAGATGAAATGGTGTCATTTTCTATAAATTTTAAATCGTGACATCAGTCAAGAATTTATTTGGAAAGGGAAATAACTTCTCTTTTTTTACTATAAATCACAGAAAATGTTATCACTGAATTCAAACCAATACAACACTTAGCTATAACGCATAGCTATAAGATATAACTATAGTACACAATCGAAGTAGTAAACAAAATATATAGGAGCCATTTATTTACAGTGAGTTTGACTACACGTTGAAAAGATTTCATAGAATGTGACGCCATATCTAGCATTTTTTTTCTTTTTTTCTATGAAATTTGACTGTCTGTATTAAAGTAGATGATTTAATTTAAAGAAACATTCAAATTAAGGTGTTACGTCATTTTACCGCTCTTTTAGTTAAAGTTTTTATCCTTCTATATATAAAAAAAAGTAATGCTTTGGAAATGGACCAATGAAAATCTGCGTAGATACCGTGAAATGCATCTGATTGGTCAGAGCTTTCTGGCGCTATAAGGAGGGTTACCAAGGGAGGGGTCCCGTCTCTGTCGCCAAACGTCGTCAAGTTTGTCGCCAACTTGGTGGTATATCGCCAAATTTGGCGACCAAAATTAATCGCCAAAAGTGATGCCAACTTGGTGTTATTTCCAGTATTTCGTCAAATTTCCATAGGCTCCCATTGCAATCCAATAGAGTTTAGTTGCTTGCAGGAAATCCACAAATTGAGATATTTCAATGCAACAAAAACAAATATTAGCTTATGAATAGAGCTCAATTGAACTATTTACAATATTTTTAAGCACAAACACTAACTATTTACAATATTCGTAACACTATATATATAACTTTATATAATATGTAATTTAACAAATAAATTATAAATTTTGCTTTTTTTGAATGATTTTATATTTAATAATTCTTTTAATTATGAAACTCTGTAAGCGCTAATGATTACCCGCTTGATGATAAGGAAATAAAATCGCCAGGAGTTGTCGCGTTGCGCGTTTATACCAAGTCGAATCTAAAAATTGAATGCATAGAAAATGAGGAATCGCGAAGCTATCCAGAATGGAAACACGAAGCAATTTCTTCTGGGGTTACTAGAAAATAGGGTTTGCTTCGCAATACCTAACGGAATCGAGAAGCGATTACGCGGGGGGTTGGTGAGCGTAGAGAGCAGGGAGGCGGAGCCCTCCTAGTTTTATATGTAAAAAAATGTGCATTTTCTGTTTAGAATGACGTCAATTTCAAAAATGCAAAAATATAGGAAAAAAATCTGAATTTTTAACACAATTTTAACAAAATACATGCGTTATCGTTAATTTTTTTCACATTATTGTGTCATTTTTTAGGGTGTGGCAACAGGAAAGAAACGATTGAATTAGAAAATATAAAAAGAGATATTTCTTTAATGTTAAATTATGGAAGGTGGTATAAAAAAAATGGATAAATAGTGGTCTGATGATTTTTTAAAATAGACAGTTACCTATTCCATGATCTAAAACGTATGTACATCATGTTTTGTGCAAATTGGTCAAAAATTGATGATTTGTGTAGCATTATCCTAAACTATGAAAGATTATGTTAAGTCCGAACTCTGTGTTTATGCTTTAGAACTATTTAGCCTGTTGTTAACTGTAACTTTCGTTGTGAAGTATGTTTACCGCTTGTATTTGACTGTGTAGTTATTAAATGTGTTGTACGTTATTACATTGTCTTCAATCGTGTTTAAATACACAAACACGCAAAAATGCTCGGTATTTTAACTAGTAAAGTTAAATAAACACGCGTAACAACACATGGCGGCAGCGATCAAAAAGTAAAGAAGTAACTTAGCATTCTACGTGGTTCAAAATTCAAAATCAACTTCTAGTTTCGTTCTGCGAATAGTTATGGCAGCTGCGTCGGAATATCATATAACGCCACCGGACTTATTTCAATTTTCGACTTCAACGGAGTGGCCGAAATGGAGACAGAGGTTTCTTCGATTCCGAACTGCTTCGGGTTTGAATACGAAGACAGAAGAGGAACAAGTTGATGCTCTGATATATTTCATGGGCGAAAAGGCCGAATGTATTTTTTGGCTTTCACTTTAACAGAAGCTGAGAAGAAAAACTTCCAGGCTGTATTAAGTAAATTCGATGATCATTTTATTGTAAAAATAAATGTAATTTTCGAACGCGCACAGTTTAACAGATGGCTACAGAGAGAAGGTGAGTGCGTTAATAATTTCATTACTGATTTATATGCACTTGCAGATAAATGTAATTATGGTGCATTACATGATGAATTATTGAGGGATCGAATAGTTGTTGGTATTACTGATCTGGCTTTAAGTGAAATTACAACTAGATCCTAAACTTACTTTGATAACAGCCATAGATAATGTTCGTTTATCTGAATCGATCAAAAAGCAGAAGTCTGTTTTAGTAAATAATGCATCCGTTAATGCAGTAATTCATAAAAAGAAAACTGTACAAATTCCAAATAGAAACAATTTTCATGATAATAAAGTTAATGTAAGCATTTCAAAGTGTAAATGGTGTGAATATTCACCGCACGAGAAAAGGAAGAGTCCCGCCAAGTACTCTTTCTGCAGAAAATGTAAGAAGAAAGGGCACTGGGAGAAAATTTGCTTATCATTCACTAAGAGAATTAACGAAGTTAAATTTGAATCAGGTTTTATAGGCTTAGTGCGAAATGTCGCAAATGAAGATGATTGATTATGCCAATTAAGATATTAGGAATATTTGTTAAATTTAAAAATGATAGCTGTGCTGACCACACTGTTATTCCTTCTCATGTTCCACAAACAGTGTTGAAAAATGTTCAAATTAAAGGAACAGATAAAGTAATTTTGCGTACTAATAGATCACCTTTAAAACTAAAGGGGAAGATTGTTGAAAATATAGAGTATAATGGAAAAAATTGTTTGGAAAAAATATATGCTACAGAAGTTCTGCAGGCATGTTTGTTGGGGAAAACAGCCATAAAAATGTTTTGGCTAGGTCCTAATATACTAGGCCATTGTGTGCGTAGTATTAGTAGTTTCGATCCTGTTAATCAATTCACTTCTCTATTTCAAGGACTTGGTTTAAAGAAAGGTGACTGATTATCACATAGAACTTAACTTATCGATGACGTTAAGCATTATGCTCTCACTTCCCTACTGCTAATACCTGTGCCATTATTAAAAAAAACAAAGTTAGAAATTAAAACAATGTAGGAATGTAATGTAATTCAGCCAGTGGAAAAAACAACCGATTGGTGTTCTCCTACCGTTGTTGTAAGAAAAAAAGATAGAAATGTCAGGATTTGCGTAGATTTGACGATACTTCATAGAAGCATTCGTAGGGAATAACATCCATTACCAACTACAGAATACAATTTATCACTCTTGGTAGGGGCAAAAATATTTTCGAAATTTGATGACAATTCTGGGTTCTGGCAAATACCACTTGACGAAGAATCATATTACCTTACAGCGTTCATAACACACTTTAGCAGATTTCGTTTTTTGCGTCTGCCATTCGGAATTTCGTCGGCTCCTGAGCATTTCCAGCGGGGAATGTCGCTGGCCTTAGAAGGACTTCACGGGATTATCTGCAACATAGACGATATCCTTGTTTGGGGATCTAGTCAGTCTAATCTTAAAAATTACCCTACAAGAGATTCAACAAACGAGAATTACCCTAAATAAACGAAAATGTGTTTTTTATGTCAAGACCATAAAATTTCTCGGTCATGTCATCAAAGAATTAGGAATACATCGCGACGAAGAAAAGATTTCAGCTATATGTAACTACAAAATTCCAACAAATAAGACAGAGCTTAAACAACTTCTTGGTATGCTAATTATCTAGCGCGATTCATCCCGAGATTTTCTGAAACTTTAGCACCTCTGAATTCTTTATTATCCAGAAAGAACGAAATCATTTGGGATTCACCGCAAGATGAAGCACTGAAAAAACTTAAAGAAATTTTGTCATCTGAACCGGCGCTGGCAATTTTTGATCCTGGCAAGGAATATAGTATGACAGCAGGTGCCTCATCCTATGGTCTGGGGGCAACGTAGCGTCAGAGACAGAGTGACTCTACATTGAGGGTAATTGCATACGCATCTCGCATGCTGACGCCAATTGAGTGACAATACGCACAAATAGAAAAAGAAGCACTTGCGCTAACATGGGCGTATGAAAAATTTTGTAATTACTTGATAGGCACCATGTTTCTTCTAGAGACAGATCACAAACCTCTTGTCCCTATATTGACAAATTAATCTTTAGATGATTTAACTCCTCGTCTTCAAAGATTGAAAATGAGATTGATGAGATATACTTTTGATGTTTTTCGCACCCCAGGAAAAAAAATTATGTGCAGCAGATGCATTATCTAGATCACCTCTCCAGGAGGAAGTTCCAGATTTCGAATTAGAAGATAAAATTGAAGCTTATGTCAATCTTATGACAGAATCCGTTCCTGTAGCTCCGCAAAGACTCTCACAGGTAAAAGTGAAACAAGAGCAAGATTCAATATATAGAATGTTAAGAGGCTATGCTTTACGAGGATGGCCGAAAAAAGATTAAATAGAACCAGGATGTCTACCTTATTGGCCTTTGAGGTACGAAATATACTAGCAGAATGGATTTCTTATGCGAGGAACTCGAATAATCCTTCCACGCAATCTAAGACAAGAAATTTAGAGAAAATACACGAAGGCCATATGGGGATAGGTAAATATAGAGATTTGGCGAGATCTGAAGTTTATTGGCCAGGTATCAGTAAAGACATAGAGAAGCTGGTGCGAGAGTGTACGGCATATATACAGGAAGCTAAAAATTCTTCGGAACCGTTGAAACCCACAGGTTTTCCTCAAAGGCCTTGGGAAATAGTAGCTATGAATCTGTTCGAACTTCATTCAGACTGGTATTTATTAATGACTGATTACTATTCATGTTATTCAGAAATTGCTAAATTAGACAGGCTTACATCTCTAGAAGTGATTCTACATTTCAAGTCAATTTTCGCCAGACATGGAATACCTGTTAGTGTTAGGTCTGACAATGGGAAACAATTTGAAGTAACGAGAACAGCTGAATTCTGTCAATTTGCAAAATCATATGAGTTTAAACATATAACGTCTAGACCAAGATACCCACAGAGCAATGGATTTGTAGAAGCTGCTTTTAAAATTATCAAGCTCAGATTGAAAAAATCCAAAGATCCTTATTTAGCACTGTTCAGTTACAGAGCTTCGCCTTTAAAGAATGTTTACAGTTCAGCTGAGTTACTGATGGGTAGGCGATTACAAACAACGTTACCCATACCATTAACAACACTTCAACCAAAACTCATACAGAAAGAGAAATTAGAACAAATAGAGGAAAATCGAATAAAAACGCAATAAATTTACTATAAACAAAGATACAACTCCCATGAACTCAAGTCAATAAATCCAGGGGAGAAAGTGTGGATAACCGATAGAAAGGCTGTTGGTACATTACAGAAACATGCAGATACACCAAGATCATATTTCGTAAAAGAAGGACATCATATCCTTAGACGAAACAGAAAACATCTAATTCCGAGTGTGAAACTGCAACCACGTCCGACAGATGATGTCATCGAGGAAGCTCTTTCTACAGAAATTTCCAAAAGTGAAGTATCTAAAAATGAAATACCAAACCCTTCAGTGTCAATTAAGAAAAAAGATCAGCTTAACCCTAGAATCAACCACCTTGTTGTAAGTCGAAGTAGAAGAACTGTTAAACCTCCAAATCGACTAAATCTCTAAAAGGGGGAGATGTGGCATTATCCCGAACTAGGAACGATTGTGTTAAGTCCGAACTCTATGTTTATGCTTTAGAACTATCGGTTGTTAACTGTAACTTTGGTTGTGAAGTATGTTTACCGCTTGTATTTTTCTGTGTGCTTATTAAATGTAATGTTCGTTATTACATTATCTTCTACCGTGTTTAAATATACAAACACGCCAAAAATGCTTGGTATTTTAACTAGTAAAGTTAAATAAACACGCGTAACAACACAATTTGTATAAGGGACATACATTTACAGAACGGCTTATATATATATATATATATATATATTTAATTTTAAATATATATATTGGCGTTTCAAACTGTTAAATATTAACGATAACTTCTACTACATAAAACTACTGCAACTTCTACTTGTGTTTACATCCGGGTTTTTCGATTTCAATGTTGTATTATTAAAGTTATGTGTTCAACTAATACAGTGTGCAGATATAGTAGCATAAGTACGCAAACATTACATTTTGGCGACGATTTTTATGGATCCACGTATATTTTGTCTTTACATTATTCTTTTTATGGTGATTACAGTCATTTATGGCTACGTCGTGTAGAATCGAAGATTTCGACCCTGCAGTGGAAACCTGGTCGCAGTACATACAAAGATTTAATCATTTTATTAATGCAAATGATATATCTGATGATAAGAAAAAAATCTATCTTTTTAACTGTGATTGGTCCAAGAATTTATAAATTGTTACGTTTGTTTGTATTGTTAGTTTGTTATCTTCGAGAACAACGGTAGAAACTAAGTACGAGGATTTAATTAAATGTTTATCAGACCATTACAGTCCAGCACCTTCGGAAATTGGCGAAAAGTTTAAATTTAATTCCCGAGTTCGTAAATCTGATGAAACCATTTCAGTTTTTGTTTCAGAATTACGTAGACTTTCTGAATTTTGCAATTACCGTTCTAGTTTAGATATGATGATTCGTGATTGACTAGTTTGTGGAATTCAGGACACTCCAATTCAGTGTCGGTTGTTATCTGAACAGCATCTGACACTTTCTAAAGTAATTTAATTGGCTGTGTCTATGGAAACTGCTGCTCGTGATTCCATAAATTTACAAGGTTCTTGTTCTGTTTTACTTTAGGTGAACAAATTAAACACTTCAAAACTGAAAGTCCGCAATTCGTAATTTCCAGAGTATTTTCGTGAGTGTACACGGGGTGGGAATTCTGATCATTTACCTAAGGTTTGTCCTAAGACTACGTGCCATTCTTGTGGTGTTAAGGGTCATTTGGCAAAAAAATGCCTGAAGTGGAAGAAAAATGAAGTTTCGAATCGTAAAATTGTTAAAGAATAACCTAAAAAAGTTCATCAAATGCATACTACATCCGGTTCTGAAGACATTAATGGGGAAGAGAGGTCTAAATTACCTATTGTACGCTAACCAGAATACAATATTTTTAATACGATTTCTATTGCTGGGAAGAGTGCTGCTAGACCTGTTACAATAAATATTGAAGTAAACGATCGAACTATTAATATGGAATTAGATACAGGTGCTGCTTTATCTCTAACCACCAAAGATGCATACAGTTCACTGAAGTTGCCACACTTGCAGCCAGCTAAACCTGGTTTAGCTACATTTACAGGTCAACGGATTCCTGTTTTAGGAACGATTACAGTTGAAGTAAAATTTATTGGAAAATGTGAACAGTTACCTTTACTGGTTGTAGATAACAAAGGTTCAAACTTATGTGGTAGAAATTGTATTATGTCCTTGAAAATTTTAGAATTTCATACCAATTTTGTTAAAAGTGATGATATAGAGTTCACATAAAAGGAGTTAAAGTCTGTTTAATTAAAAAGTCAGAAGTGCAACCGAAATTCTATAAAGCCCGTAGTTTACCTTTTGCAATGCGAGAAAAAGTCAGTGAGTAACTGAATCGATTACAGAAGATTGGTGTTTTACAACCAATTCGCTTTTCAAAATGGGCTACACCCATTATTCCCGTACTCAAACGGACAGATCATCAGTTAGAATTTGTGGTGATTTTAAGTTAGCAGCGAATACTGCTATTGATACAGACCAATATCCTTTACCTAAAGATCAAGATTTTTTGTTACGTTAGCAGGAGGTCAGAAATTTACTAATCTGGACCTCAGAGGTGCTTATAACAAACTTGAACTTGACGAAGATTCCAGAGACCTTACAGTTATAAATACAAATAAGGGATTTTTTCAGTACATTCGTTTACCTTTTGGAATTTCCTCAGCACCAGCTATTTTTCAGCGGGAAATGGAAATATTAATGCAAGACATTCCTGGTGTGGCTGTTTCACTGGATTATTGCATTATTACTGGCACCAGTCACGATGAGCATATGTCACGACTACGAGAAGTGTTAAAAAGATTTAATTATGCAGGTTTGCGACATAGACAACAAAAGTGTAAATTCTTTTGCAGTACTTTGACTGTTCTTGGTCATGTAATTTATGCTGATGGAATACACCCGACAGAAGAAAAATTTACAGCAATTAAAGCTGCTCCGGTTCCTAAAAACCTTACAGAATTGCGTTCATTTTTAAGTTTGCTCACGTATTACGCTAAATTTTTGCCTCGAATGAGTACCATGTTGGCACCACTTTATAAGTTATTGCAGAAAAATACTCCCCGGCAGTGGTCTTCAGAAGCTGCTTCAGCTTTTCAAATCGCATAATAAGCATTGTGCTGCTCTTCTTTATTAGTCCATTTTGATCCAAAGAAAGAACTTCTTCTAGCTTATGATGCCACCCCATATGATGTTGGAGCAGTTCTATCTCACGTCGTAAATTCCGAAGAGTTTCCTATTGCTTTTGCTTCTCGAACGTTGGCATTTGCAGACGAGAATTATTTACATATACAGAAAAAAGCACTGGCATTGATTTTTGGAGTGACACGATTTCGAGAGTACTTGCTTGGCAGGAATTTTACTCTTTTAACAGACCATAGGCCGCTAGTTACTTTCTTTTCAGTAAAACGGCACGTTCCAACTATGGCAAATTGAAGAATTCAGCATTGGGCACTGACACTTTCAGCTTTTAATTACACGGTTCGTTACCGTAAGGGGGGGGGGGATAAAGTTCATGCAGATGCATGCAGCCGTCTGCTTGTACATGCACTTCAAGTAAACTCTTCGCTTCCAGAAGAATAGTACTACAGATGAAAAGGTTATATGTCCACCCCATTACAATTAATGACATTCAACAGGCTACTAAAGAGGATTCAGTATTATCTTAAGTTCACTCTTGAAGGTTGGCCAGAAGTTCTCAAGTCAGAAACTGGAGATGATTTAAAAGTAACAGAAAATTTTCCATGCTTTAAAAAACGCATGGAATTAACCTTTGAACAGAACATTCTTCTCTGGGGAAACAGAGTTGTGGTTCCCACCTCACTTCGACATAGCGTTCTACAAGAATTACATTCTACACATCAAGGAATGAAAAGTACTGCCCGTTCATTGTTCTGGTGGCCCAATTTGGATTCAGAAATTGAAGACACTGTCCGTTATTGCACCATTTGTGTACAAAATATCGATATGCCTCCAAAAGTTTTACAAGCTTGGCCAAAGTCTAACATATCTTGGCCTCGGGTCTACATGGACTATGCCGAGCCTATTGATAATAATATGATTTTAATTGTTCAAGATTCGTATTCAAACTGGATCGAAGCATTTCCGATGAAAGAAAGTATATCTTTAGCAACTCTTCATGAATTTAACGAACTTTTTACAAGATTTGGATTACCCAGTTGTATTGTCGCCGACAACGCAAAAGTTTTTATTTCAGATGAGTTCCAGTCCTTTCTTAGGCGTAATGGTATACTACCCTTGCCCACAGCACCATATCATCCTTCGTCTAATGGAAAGGCAGAAAGGACTGTACAATACACCAAAAAGCAGCTAAAAAAAGTGCAGGATGGTAGAATTTCAATCAGACTGGCAAGAATTCTTATGAATTACAGACGAACACCATTAGCTCTGTCGGGTTTGTCACCAACTGAATTGCTTTTTGGCAGACAAATACGTAGTAGTTTGGATTTACTGCATTCTCATCATCTTACTGAACTTATTTCAAAGCCATCTTTTAAGGTTGGAAATTTAGTATATGCTAGGAATTTCGTCAAATGTGATAAGTGGATTCCAGGAGTAATTATTCCACTTTTTGGAAATTGCATGATTCGAGAATTATTCCCGGATGGTCTTCAGTATACAGGCATAGAGATCAACTTAGACAGAGAAAGGAACATCTACAGTTGCGTTTTAACCATCCAGATAGTGATAGTCAGCTGTTCTCGCCAAAACAATCAAACTCTGTTCTTTGCTCAGTGATTTCGTTGTCATTATCTTCAGTTCAGAGTCCAAAGATGCTTTCTGCAGTTTAGAGTCTAAAGAAACCTTCTACAGTTCAAATCCCCAAGTCACCAATTACATCCGGTCTAACCATTGCTGCTAATGAGCAATCTCCCAAGCCCCCAGATCCTGCAAGCAAGCGTGTGTTAACATCCCCTAGTTTAACAATACGCCGTTCTTCACGCATTAGAAAGATGCCGAAAAGATTGGATTTGTAATTTCCATAGGATAGAAAAGTGTTATAGATGAACGATAAGTTCTACTACATAAAACTACAACAACTTCATTTCTACTTGTGTTTACATTCGGGTCGTTCGATTTCAATGTTGTATTATTAAAGTTATGTGTTCAGTTAATACAGTATGCTGACATGCATAAGTACGCAAACATTACACAAATAAATGAAGGCATATAAATCATTAGATAGCCAATTTTCTTTGGTCGAGTTTCTTGAATGACGACATGACTACTTATTGCTGGAATTGTGTATTATTCTAGGATTAATAAAGTGATATGCATCATTTTATGTAGATGTTGTTTAAGAGTTGATTGTAAGTGTGTAATTCTTCAACGGGTTCAAGTGACATCAGTTTATATAAAATAAAAGTGTGTGTTTTAAGTCTTAAAACTGAAATATGTTTTGTACTATCTATATTTAATACTACATACATTTTTTTTTTTTTTTTTTTATCGGGGGCGACACTTAAATTATGAAAAAGCAAAATTCCTGTTTTCTAGCTTTTTTTTAACCACGACTAAAGATCTTATTTATAGCATTTGCTTTGAAATGGAATATTGCATTGCAAATTTTATTAAAAAATACTAAAAAGCTCTTACTAAAAACTAGGTTTTAGTAAGTACTCTTATTTTTTAGTGATTCAGATTCGACGAGTAAGCTCGTACCTCAAATGTGTTTTTGTTTACTTGCTTTATTTTGCTCTTTTTTATGAAGGAGAATGCAAACAGATTACAGTAATAGAGATAATAACGAATAAAGAACGTACGCTCGCATTTCATTTTACATATTACGGTTATAGCGATCACTGAAATAACGAATGAAGAACAAACGCTAGTATTTAATCTTTCATATTATGGTTATAGAGATCATTGAAATAACGAATAAAGAAAATGCGCTCGTATTTAATTTTACATATTACGGTTATAAAGACCGCTGAACTAACTCATAAAGAAAATACGCTCGTATTTAATTTTACATATTACGGTTATAGAGATCACTGAAGTAACGAATAAAAAACATACGCTCACATTTAATGTTTCATATTACGGTTATAAAAAATCACTGAAATAAGAAGTTAAGAACATACGCTCGCATTTAATTTTACTTATTACGGTTATAGAGATCAGTGAAATAAGGAATGACGAACATACACTCGTATTTAATGTTTCATTTTACGGTTATAGAAATCACTCAAATAACGAATGAAGAATATACGCTCACATTTAATTTTACACATTACGCTTATAGATATCAATGAAATAACGAAGAAAAACATGCGCTCGGATTTAATTTTGCATATTACGGTTATAGAGATCACTGAAATAACGAATAAAAAACATACGCTCGTGTTTAATTTTACTTATTACGGGTATAGAGATCACTGAAATAACGAATGAAGAAAATACGCTCTTATTTAATTTTACATATTACGGTTATAGAGATTAGTGAAATATCGAATAACGAACATACACTGTTAAAAATATCGTGAAAAATTACCTCTGTTTTTAAAGTCTATCTATTTTCTGACCAATGAAAACGCTCCATAGGTATTTATGTAGCGTTCTCATTGGTCAGAAAATAGATTGCCTTTAAAAACAGAGGTAATTTTTCACGATATTTTTAACAGTGTACACTCGCATTTAATGTTTCATATTACGGTTATAGAGATCACTGAAATAAGAATGAAGAACATACGCTCGCATTTTATTTTACATATTATGCTTATAGATATCAGTGAAATAATTAAGAAAAACATACGCTCGCATTTAATTCTACATGTTACGGTAATAGAGATCACTGAAATAACGAATAAAGAACATACGCTCGCATTTAATTTTACATATTACGGATATAAAGATCACTGAAATAAGGAATGAAGAACATATGCTCGCATTTAATTTTATATATTACGCTTATAGATATCAGTGAAATAACAAAGAATAACACACGCTAGCATTTAATTTTACATATTACGGTTTTAGAGATCACTGAAATAACGAATAAAGAATATACGCTCGCATTTAATTTTACATATTACGGTTATAGAGATCACTGAAATAACGAATGAAGAACATACGCCCGTATTTAATTTTACATATTACGGTTATAGAGATCAGTGAAATAACGAATAACGAACATACACTCGCATTTAATGTTTCATATTACGGTTATAGAGATTGCTGAAATAATGAATGAAGAACATACGCTCGCATTTTATTTTACATATTAGGCTTATAGATAGGGAAATAACGAAGAAAATCATACGCTCGCATTTAATTTTACATATTACGGTTATAGTGATCACTGAAATAATGAATAAAGAATATACGCTCGCATTTAATTTTACATATTACGGTTATAGTGATCACTGAAATAACGAATAAAGAATATACGCTCGCATTTAATTTTTTATATTACGGTTATAGATATTACTGAAATAACGAATGATACACTCGCATTTAGTTATACATATTACTGTTACAGAGATTACTGAAATAACGAATGAAGAACATACGCTCACATTTAATTTTGCATATTACGGTAATACAACTCTCTGAAATAAAGAATAAGGAACATACTCTCGCATTTAATTTTACATATTATGATTATAGAGATGACTGAAATATCAAATAAAGAACATACGCTCAATTTAATTTTATATATTACGGTTATAAAGATTACAGAAATAACGAATGAAGAACATACATCTAACTACAGTGGAAGTACAAACTCATTAGCATAATTAATAGACAAATATTGATATATCAACAATGTAAAGTTTTAATTCTTTTTGCACTATAAAATTGTCTCTAATTATCTTACTCTCACCCAGCACTATCTTCATTCCTTTTATTTTTGAGGCACATACAACCTGGAATATTTTAAATATTTTTTTTTAAATCTGACATGTTAGATTTAAATTAAAAAAGAATCAAAACAAAACAAGCAGTTTATTTTAACTTATACAAATTTAAATAACGAGATATATAAAAAAATTACCTAAAGATCGAAAAGCACTTCAAATTCTTTTTAAAAACTACAATTCTCATTGAAAGATCAAAAAGCTCTGAAAAACTTGGCAAATTGATTTAAGATATTCTAGAAGAATAAAATAACTCAATTTAGTTATATAGAAAGTAGAAGACTTTTTCAGTGTAAAAATAGCTATCCGGTATTATAAGGAACTACTCCGAATATTATCAATGGAATTCTGGAACATTTTTATAAATTAAAATCAAATGAGTTAGAAAAAAATATGCTATGAAATATGTTGATTTATATTTACATATCTTTATGATAATATATAACATTGTGTATTGCTATTTAACATTTGTTTTTGAATATGTTTTAATATTTATTAAAATTTATTAAGATTTTAACATTTCGTGCATTTCAGTTACATTTCGTAAGAAATACTACCTATTACATTTTCCCCTATGTCAGAATTTTGGAAAAAAAAATTCCAGATCTACGCCGATCATGACCCATTGAACCCAAATTGACCAATAGTTAAAAACTTTATATATCTAGTTATCTATCAAACTATGTATATCTATCTATCTATATATATTACACTTTTTTGTGGACACGATAACTTCCATAATTCTGCACAAATCTTTTCCAAACTGATACATAAAATTAAGGGGCAGAAAATCTCGGTCAACTCGGTTAATGAACGAAATCGGATCAAGGGAATAGAAATAGAGAGGGGTTTTGAGAAAACTAAAAAACACACATAACTTCTTAATTGTACTACGTATCAAATGCATTTAAAATTATTATTACTTATAGAAAGTTGCCCAAAAATTTATGTGTAACAGATTTTTGATAAAACTAAAAATGGGCTCGAGGGGCGAAAAAAATTCATAACTTCGTCGATTCTCAAGAAATCAAATCCAATTAAATTTATTATAAATTTTCTTAATATTATCTAAAACTTTTATATTGACAAGTTTTTGCTCTTACCACAAAATAAATCAATCAATAAATAAATAAATTAAAACAAAAACAAAAGAGGGGGGGGGGTGAACTAAAAAAAACATAAATTCGTCCATTTGCAAGATATCAAATCCGCTTCAACTTATCATAAATCTTCTTAAATTTATCTGCAACTTTTATATTGACAAGTTTTTGATAGGATCAATTCTTACAGAAAAAAAAATACATAGGGGTTGAAGAAAAATTTATTGTATTAACATGATTCTGATTAAACCAGCTCTTACAGAAAAATGAAATTAAAAACTCGTCAAAAGCGGCCAGATAAAATTGTTAAACTGGGTTTATCTCTAAACGTGATTTATTTTTTGTTGGTGAAATTAGTACTTTACATGGAAATCTACCTCTGCCTGTAGGCATGAATTTTTTTATTCAAAAATTCAGTTGTCAAATGTCAAGAAGTAGGTACAAGATATTTTTGTCAGACACTTGTTCTTTCTTTTTCAAATTGCAAAAGGTTGTTACGTGATAATATTTATATTCAATTATCGAAAGTAATTTTAAACTTGTTTTTACTATAATGCCTTTTTCTGTAATTCGTGAAATGGTAACTAATATTATTTAAAAGTTCTGTTGTGAATACTTACATCGACGTGTAAAAACAAATTTACACGTTATGCTGTATTAATACTTAGAAATAGCCTTAACTTAAACATAATTTTTGGCGCAAATATTATTAAGTCTGATATTGGCTTAAATAAAAATATTTGCTTAAGTGTAACAATGAAGAAAACATATTTTTTTTCTGAAAACAGTCCATTTTAGTACAAAAATTATGTATTTTGTAACTCAAGTTTTACTAACATCAATTCCTATGTTCATACCTTTTGACGCAAATCTTATGAAATATTAAGAAATAAGCAACTTTTTATGTTTTTTTACTGCCCAATATTTTTACAAGAATTGTCGCTGGATAGATAATGATAATAAATGTCCTTTTTATTCCATATAAAACTCCATTTTTTTTCATATAAATGTCCGATTTATTCCATTATTTCTTATGCTCGGCCCTGTCGAATATCAGAAAGTGGTCAGCTTTGAAAAAGAGAGTGAAAGGACCTCAGGCGGGCTTTATTTTTAGGGCCTCATCGGACCTTCATTTCCAGTGCCAAAACGATGTTATTCCCAAATTTTCGTGAATGGCCATCAGTTGTTACTTTAAGAACCTTTGTTACCTGTATAAAGTATAATTGTCGACTTTGTTGTCATAAAATCTACCGTGACTTTGTAAAGAATGATCGTATCGACTTGCGGATAGTGTCATACGATTCAGAATTAAAAAATACATAATAGAGGATTGACGACTTGACCTACTTAAAAAATTGATTTCCCCCACACCCTCAGGTAAAATGCGACCTCCTTTGTGTCAAAAAACAAAAATAAATACAAAGAACTGGGTAAAACAGCTTTATTTTGAGGGGTTCTTCCGCTGCCATCGTAATACTCAAGGCCAGAGGACACGAGTATGACGTCATTACTAATCGACCGATTTCTCACTAATGTTGGAATTCACACCGGAAATTTTTGAATAGAAATTTTATTTTATTTTATATGTGGAATGTCTATCACCTTATAAAACAATAATAACTATTTAAACTTACTGGTGGGAATTCGGAATCCCTAAATAAAAAATCATGATTTTTTTACTGAAGGAATCCAAATTCTCACCAGTAAGTTTAAATAGTTATTATTGTTTTATAAGATGATAGATATTCCACAAATAAACTAAAAGAAAATTGCTATTCAAAATTTTCCGGTGAGATGTCGGTCGATTAGTGATGACGTCACACATCGTGTACTCTGGCCTTGAGTATTTCGATGGCAGCGGCTGTTTGTATCTTCATTTCTAATGACAAAACGTTTCTTTCAAACTTTCGTGAATAGCTATCAGTTGTTTTTTACTCAATTTTTTTTTTCTATTTTAACTGTACTATGATTACTAGGGTATTGGGGTTACTGGCGATATTGTTCAGTTTACTTAAAAACTACTAATTGAGGAACGTGCGCAAGAACTTAAACATTCTAAAGCAGGATAGTCTAGTGATATCTCATTTGATGAAAGTGATGCAAAGGCCAGAACTGCCACAGGTGACTATTTTTATATTCTGTTCGCACCACTATTAAAAAAATACATTTTGTAGTATATTTCTCTTGCAAATGTTGCCAAAGTGTCTGTAAGAGGTTCTTGTTTTGAAAAAGTGTTGCGAAATAGAATTAAAAAATAGTCGACTAAGTCAGCCCTGAAATGCGGAGTTCACGTTAATTACTATCAATGGAAATATAATTTAAAATGCTCAACTGCCATTTCACCTGACATTTTAGACTACTCCTCGCCTATAAGTAAATGAAATGAAATAGTATGTCACATTTCAATCAAAGAAAGATTAATATGCATATACATTTTATACATTGGTGTCTTAATTTACAATTTAATATGTACTTAAAAGTTTGATATTAGAACATATGATTTGACGTGAAACATAATTGATATTGCCTCTTTCTATAGTTACTCTCATCTTAATTATTTGAGATTTATTATGTAACGGAAATTGCCTTCAGAAAATGCGAGGACAGTTTGGAGTGGTGCTTTTGCATGGATTTAAGGATGGAATGATAGTAGTCTGCTTTGTACAGGAGAATATATTAACTGAAGTAAATGGTTAATTTTATCGATTGTTTCCTTTATGATAACAAATTATAAAGATATTGAGGAATATTGAAATTAACTTCATTTGTAAAAATTTTAATAAAAACTTTTAACCCTTTCAAAGGGGTTGGTCACGTAGCTTGACAACGTAATTTTAATTCCAAAACAGATAAACGGCACCAAGAATATTTTAATTAAATTTTGCTTTTATAACGAAAGTGTAGAAAAGCAAGTTTTATTTTTATAAAAATAGTTTGTAAATTCTGGTGTCAGTCGATTATTTCAGTTTTTTATGAAAATATTTTTTATGCCCCTGAAAGGGTTAAGGGGTAGGAAGAAATTTAAGACTGATTTATTAAACGGAAAACTGCATTTTTTAAGCTGATATATTGAAAAATGGCGGCTTGATAGCTGGTTGGAGGAAGCATTGTGAAAAAAGTGGCAAGTGATGGGTACGATAAATCATCGTAGACATAACCTCAAACTATGAGGTAAAAAATTATTAGCCCAAATACTTACCTGTTTTAAATAAATTTAAATTTTAGTGAAATGTCATATATTAAAAGTAATATTTAAATTTTTAGTGAAAAGTTTCATTACTTAAAGTTACACAGACTACCGAGATAAAAATATTTCGAAAAAAATCCTACGTATTTCATTAGCAAAACATAAGACGATTTTTTTCGAATAGATCATGTTGGCTAATTGAAAATCAGCGGAAATATTGCGCATAACAATATTTAAATTGCTTTTCAGAAAAAAGTTCTTTAAAGTGTATGTTTACGTAGTTATGGTTTCCTCTGCTTGTATCGTTCCAAAATTGTCTTTTATCGTCCAAAATAGATAATCGTAAATAAAAGAAATATCTTAAAAATAATGCAATAAAGAAAAAAAAATATTTCATAGACTAATTATCAGTGACCTAGTCTCAGTGAGTTTTAACATATGCACATTATGATTTTTGACTAAATGTATGAATGGTTCTATATTAACGGGGAATATCATTACTACTGATGGGATAATCAATAAAGTGTCAGCATTATGTATAAAATCTTACCCACTTGACTTTTTCTACTGAACTTTGTAACAGATGAACTTTCTTTAAAGTTAATTAAAAAGTATGCATCACACGTCTTACAGCAATTAATTTAAATAGGGTAAATTTTAACAGAAGACTATATTAAAACACATTGTATGCTTACTGTATACATATAACACAATGTATAGGTATTAAAATTATTATGATATTTCAAATTATCTTTCCTATAGGACTTGTTAATTCAACATTGTTTGTATGCTCTTTGTTTTGTTTTCTTTTGCTATGCATACATTTTGTAATTAAGCATATAGTTTCAGTACATCTTGACTTGAGCTAAGTAAAGATAAACAGACAATATTACTGTATGCGACAATATTACTGGAGATATATTTCCTATGTAAATTCGGGCTGATTTATATCATCTACGATATTGTAATTTAAATATATATGTAGAAGTTCTCTATAGGCTTTCAAAATATTAATAAATTTCATGTTGCCTTGGTTTAATATTTTTAGTATGTTGGTTTACATTATTGTCGAGGTTAATTGTTAAGTACTTCTCCACCTTTTATTCTTTCATGCATATGAAATATGTGGAAATATTCAAATGCATAATTTTATTATCAGTTTTCAAATTCATGACTTTCTTCTAACAGGGATTACGAAATTCGACTTCCACACAAAATAGAATATCCTGCATGAAGAAGCTTCGATTAAAAAATTAAAAACAATAATGAAATCCGAGTGAGCATATTCTTCAAGGAAACGGTATGAAAACATGAATATAGGGATTCAAGGTAGATGCTAGAGGATCAAGTCAAGAACAACACTTAGTTATTTTTATAACGACAACATTTCGAACATTTCAAATGGAAATAGTCACTGTTTTCATTGTAAATTCAACGAAAAATCATAAATATCAAATATCGATTCATGTAGCAGTACGTATATTGGCTTGGGACAAGAGTAGAAAGAAGAAAAGTGCAACAAAAACTCTGAAACATTTTAGTCGGATTACAGAATTTGGAAATCGCCCCTTCACTGACAATAACATATCGCAGGCAGGAGATAGAGAGAAACAATAAGTCACAGTTGAGCAAATTTGTAATTCCACTTATCTGCAATGAAATTACAGCTCAACTGTATGTAAATAATTATAGTTAAAATTACATGCCGTAAAACAATTTCTTCCAGCACTGTAACCAGAACCGCCCCATCCCATTATTTGACAAAATTCCTGCGTTTGAATGTGTGTAACTACACTGGTATCCAACATTAAGGACCAGTCACAAAATGCTGATTTTTAAGTAAGCGAATACTCAAAAGGAAATAATATAATTCAAATAATTACTATCCCTACAGCACAGCTAGTCTATATAGCATCTCATTCATGTCACACATGGTCAGAAGTGTCACAGTCCACACATCTCATTATGAGTCTCAAATGATCAGTATATGTGACTCCACTGAGACGTCAATGTGACTCCACTGAGACGTCAATGTGACTGCTGCTTTGTGACGAGTCACCAGGTGACTTTACAATGTAGGTACATTGTGATCTCATGTGACTGTCATTTTTAGACTCAATTTTAAAGTCATCATGGACGTTGCATTATGATAAGTCACCAAATACTATCACATTATAGTGACATGGCGACTTTTCACAAAAGAACACAATGGTGACTTTACAGTAGTCTCTCTGTCACCTGAAAGTCATCATGTACTTTAACGTGACATTATTTGGTAACTTATCACAATGCAGCGTTCACGATGACTTTGAAATTGAGTCTGCAGATGACAGTCACATGAGAGTCACAAGTAACTACATTGTAAAGTCACATGGTGATTTGTCACAAAGCAGCAGTCACAGTGACGTCTCAGTGGATTCAAATATAGGGATCATTTGGACTCATAATGAGATGTATGGGATTTCCTATTTTTTGCTTCACCGCAGTGACTGTGACACTTGTGTTCATGTGTGACATGAATGAGATGTTATATGGACTAGCTGTACTGTTGAGATAATTATTCGAATTATATTATTTCGTTTTGAGTGTTCGCGTACTTGAAAATTAGCACTTTGTGATTGGCCCTTAATTTTGGACACCAGTGTATAATCAATTACATGCAATTAACCTGTAATTACACTGCGGATAATTGAGATTACGAATTTGCGCAACTCTTCAATAAGTCAAGGCATAAAGACAATGAAGAATCTCACGTTTAATAGCGTTTATCATGTCAGATTCACTTAGCTTATTCGACGTGTATGCCTTGGATTTTATGTTCCCCAAGAGATATATATCTGCGGAGTGTTGGGTGTGCTGATGACGAAGACGTTAACATGAAGTAACATTAGATGAATATGTCACCAGTTATTCCGTTTAAAAATTAACAAATGTTTCAATACATAAAAAATATCATAAATTTCTCAAACTAAATATTTTTTTAATATAAATTTCGTCTAAAGAACGCAATTTTTAAATTGATTTGTTATAAATATGCCCTATTTAGACTATGGTGATGTTTTAAATAAAAAATCCAGTATAGAAACATTGCATTTTTGTTGCTTTTATTATAAAATATAAAATCAAAATAAATTTGTTATCTAATAAATTCTGATGGGAGTAGTTATATGCAGGGTGTCCAAAATTAAACGACCCTACTTTAAAGATGTCTACAGACGAAATTATTGGTCAAAAAATTGTGAAATTTTCTGTCGGACGTAATGAAGGAACGGGAATTTGTTTGAGCGAAAAAAAATTTGAGTTCAAAATTTTGCCACCAGGGTGCTTTTTTAATAAACTCCACATTTTAAAAAGTTTTTACGCTTTATTTTTCTCAGATTAAATAAGACAAATATACAGACCACCCCCTGAAAAAAATAAAGCGTAAAAACATTTAAAAATTATTGGTGTTTGAATTGAAGGGACCGTACAAACTCTGAAAAAAAATCAGCTTACGACAGACGCCATTTTTTCCCACAGAGATCAGGCCTAGTATTCAGTGGGCGGTGAATAAATGTGTAATTTATAAAAAACGCCCTCTGGTGGCGAAAGTTTGAACTATTTTTTTTCTTCTCTCAAACAAATTCCCATTTCTTTATTATGTCCGACACAAAATTTCACAAATTTTTGACCAAAAGTTTTGTATTTAGATAACTTTAAAGTAAGGTCGTTTAATTATGGACACCCTGTAATTTAAGTTGTTAAGGAAGTGAAATGAGTTAATGTTTGCAATTCCGTTTTTCAAAAATTGAATAAGATACTCGTTTCTTTTATAGTTTTTTTTATAGCTTTTTGTTTGTAGTTTCTGTTATAGTTTCTCTTAAGTGTTTATTGAGAAATGAACAAAGAAATATATTTTTGAAGGGATAACAGAAGCAAATTGATGTTTTGATAAAGGACATTTTACGGAAAGTGTGAATTGAAGTTCGTATGATGAATGAATAACTTTTCTGTGTTAAAATGGTTATTTTGATTTAAAGATTATTTAAAAATATTTTTCAAATAATTACGCTCTTTTATATTTTTCCCCATAATATTATCATTTTTAGAAGCCAAACTGGAGTGCAATTTTTGAATCCTTTAGGATTGATGTTTTCATCATCTACCATAAGGTATACAGGATGTAAAGTAAAATGTGGATACACTCAAATACCATTTGAACCTATGAAGCAAGAGTTGTGGAACATGTGTCTATCTATAGTAAAATAACTATGCTCTATCACAAGAAAACTAACTGCACATTCCAAATTGAAGAAATGTTGACATCATTTATGTTTTCTTGGAACTTATCAAAGATAGTGAAATTATGGTTCGTTCACATTTCATTATTTTAAGAGCTTGTATTCAAGATATTCGGCATAATCTCTCCAAAATTGAAGAAGAGCTTTATGACGTTCATTTGTTCCTTAGTAAAAATCGTGATAATTTCTGTGATATTGAAAATAAAGGTTGGACTTCTCTGCTTACTTTCAAACTGCTCATCAAAATAAACTTGAAAAAAAGTTTTCTTCGTTGTGCAATAAGCAAAATAAGTCTCAATTTTCAAATAAGAATCCATCAAATGAGAACGGTATTGTTAATCTCTCCTCTCATATGTTAACTCCTGAGCAAAAAAAGCATTTTAGATCTTGTTTTAAATTTTTTTCAGTCTTGCAAACCTTCTCTCATCAAATTGATTGCTACTATCGAGTCTTCCTTTAAACATAGTAAAGTCACTCCTTTTCAAAAATAAACTCTTCGTCACATCCTTGCTGATACTATTTTTTCTAATAATTCAAAATATAAACCTAATCTTTCACGTTCTCAAAATATCGCTCTGAATGAGCTTAAGTCCAATGATAATCTTATTATTACTAAAGCTGATAAACTTGGTCAAATTGTTCTTATGGATAAAAAAGATTATTCTGATAAAGTCTATGCTCTCTTATCTGAAGGTCCTTATGTTGAAGTTAAAAAAGATCCTACTAATTCGCATCTTTCCACTCTCAAAAAAGCTGTTAAGAATTCTGTTATTTTAAATGACAACACCAAACATAATGTTATTCCTTCTTCAGCCATTTGTGCTCGTTTTTATGCTTTGCCTAAAGTTCAGGGGAGCGGAGCCCGCTTAACTTGGCTGGAGCCCGTCTACTTTATTATCTAAAAAAATACCAGAATTATAGCTCATGAAAATTTCAAAATATCCTTGCATAACAACGTTTTAAATTTAATGCTTCTAATATCTGAAAACTTCGTACTTTTTTTTATCCTTATAAATAATTAAGTAATCTGAAAAGTTTAAATTGCGGTTTGCAGGAAATTGAATATTACCAAAGTGTGTTTAAGAACAATGACTTGCAGAGCTGACGTTGAGGCTCCTGATCAGCAGATTTACTAGTTACATCATTTTAAATCTGGAATAATTTAACAACTATTCTTAGCAAGTATTCACATCTTTAAGGTAAACATTATATAAGGTTAATTGGGGCAACTGGGCCATGATTTTACAATGTGACTCTGGAGCTTCTGACAACTCAGCTTCAAAAAGCTAATGTTCATTTGAATTAAAGTCTGAACTTCTGTAAATGTGTTCAGTTAGGCTCCCTCTATCAGACAGAAGTGCTCAAAATTACATTTTAATATTTAAAAATATAAAAATATGCATATTTCATCTTTCTTCGCTCATGGGTCCTGTTGCCCCCAAAAATGGGGTAACTAGACCAGGGGGAGTCTAAGTTCTATACGCGTTTATATTTTTTTATATCGGATATCAGGTCCTGTTTAAAAAGTGTAAAAAAAATTAAAAAAATTTAAACCAGGCAGATCATGTAAATTATCTATACTAATATTAAAAAGAGGTAAAAATTGTTTATTTGTAGGAGGTAAACTCTGGAAGTACCGAACCGATTCTAAAAGTAATAATATCAAAATGATGGTGTTAGTCTAACTTAGAACATAGGCTATATCTTATGTCCGTATCACTGGTCAAAAGGGGGTGCAGGAGCAAAAAACGTTCTAAAAATGCGATATTTGTGTTACTGAAGGGCCTAGAAACATGAAATTTGGAATGGTAGTTACTTATAAGATACTAGTGATCTCTAAGGACATTTCTTAAAAAAAATCGAAATAAAAAAGGGATGAAAATGCGCGAAAAGCGTTCTAAAAAACGTTCTAAATGCCGATTTTTACGCAATTTCAGGAAGTACCAAACCCATTTCAATAATAATGGTGTCAAAATGATGGTGACAACCCTTGCTTCAACATAGGCTACATTTTATATCTGTGCCACTACCCCTAAAGGGGGTGCATGAGCAAAAAATGTTCGAAATTACGATTTTTGTGTTACTGAAGGGTCTAGGTAATGGAATTTGGCATGGTAGTTACTTATTAGATATAAATTATCTCTAAGAACGTTTCTTAAAAAATTCGAAATTTAAAAGGGTGGAAATGCGCAAAAAGCGTTCTAAATGGCGATTTTTACGCAATCTCAAGAAGTACCAAACCGATTTAAAAAATAATGGTGTCAAAATGAAGGTGACTACCCTTGCTCTAATATAGGCTACATTTTATGTCGGTGCCACTACCCCTAAAGGGGGTGCAGGAGAAAAAAACGTTCGAAATTGCGATTTTTGTGTTACTGAACGGCCTAGAAACATGAAATTTGGAATAGTAGTTACTTACAAGATACTAATGATCTCTAAGGACATTTCTTAAAAAAAATCGAAATTAAAAAGGGAAGAAAATGCGCGAAAGTGTTCTGAAAAACGTTCTAAATGGCGATTTTTATGCAATTTCAGGGAGTATCAAACCGATTTAAAAAATAATGGTGTCAAAATGATCGTGACAACCCTTGCTCCAACAAAGGCTACATTTTATGCCGGTGCCACTAACCCTAAAGGGGGTGCAGTAGCAAAAAATCGTTCGAAATTGCAATTTTTGTGTTACTGGGGAGTTCTAACATTTTAAATTTGGAATGGTAATTACTTCAAAGATGCAAATGCTTTCTAAGAATTGTCGAAAGAAAATTACAAATTTAAAAGGATGAAGTGAGCGAAAAGCATTTTATAAGCGTTCTAAATTACGATTTTTATGCTATCGTATTAAGTACGAAACCGATTTCAAACATAATGGTTTCAAAGTGATGGAAATAGAACCTGCTCAAACATAAGCTATATTTTATGTCGAGGGTTGCAGAAGCAAAAAACTTTCTAAATTGCGATTTCTGCGATACTGAAGAGGCTAGAAACTTTAAATATAGCACAGTAGCTATAAAATATAAATGTCCTCTAAGAACAGTCGAAAATAGATTCGAAATTAAAAAGGGGTGAAGCGAAGGGAAGGAGCGAAAAGTATTCTAAAAGAGTCCTAAATTAAGATTTCTATGGAATCTCATGAAATAATAAACCGATTACAAAAGTTATTGTTTAGGAATCAATAGTGATAGTCCCTGATCCTATACGGGCTATATTTTATGCCGGTGTCACTACCACCTGGTTGACAGGAACAACAAGAAAGCCTTTAAAAACATCTAAATTCCGTTTTCTATAGCATATTAGGAAATACCAACCGATTTCAAGGTTAATGTTGGCAAAGTAATGGTGACAGTCTCTGTTTCAACATTTTTCGAGACATTCTATTTCAACTCTGTTTCGATGTGTCTGACATTTTATGTTGGTGCCACTAACACCAAAGGGGTGGTAGACTGTTAGACAAGAAGCTTGGAATTTGAAATGATGGTTAATTTTAAGATGTAAATGTGTTAAGATGGTTTCTAAAAAATTTAAAACTTCAATTGAATACTGAAATGAGCCTATGAAATGAGCATAAATATCTCAAAATACTTTCTAAATTATCATTTAATTGGAATTAGTTTTAGTTCTTCTTATTAATTAAAATTTCATTTCTGTCTATTGAACTTTTATAATGAAGTTTAGTCAAACTGTGGCTTAATTTGTAATTTTTGAATTATTTCAAAAAAGCGTTCTTAAAATAAAAAATAGTCATGCAAATATCACTTGGCATATTTCAACTATTTCGCGAGCAAAGCCGCGGAGTTTGCTAGTATATCAATAAACAGCGTTGTAGGGGAAACCTTTGCTGTCAATGTGTCTAAAAAACTACTAAAAGTGAAAATATTAGATTTATTTATACCAAAAACATAAAACTTAAGTAAGTACTTTTGTAATTTATTATAGATAATAAGTATAAAAGTCACATGGTTATTTTAAGGAAAAAAATAGCAAGGTAAACCTATAAACAAACGGCTACGTATGTACTTAAGTACTTTATCTTTAACCAGGAATCGCATTATATAGAGAAAATTTTATTGTTCCTACCAGATCACTTAATGTGTTACATTCATGAACATTTTATATAACATATTCTAAAGAAAGGTGCGATGAAGATATTATTTTCAAAATAGTGGTAGGAACGATAAAAGTTTCCCTATAGAATGCGACCCCAGTGTATAATACAATTTCAAGGTCTGGCTATCTCGCTTTCAGGGGCAAGGTACTTGCATTTGTAAAATGTTAAAATAATTTAATGACATTAAGAGAATCAATCTGAAACAAGTAAAAGTATATTTTCGCGTACATAATAAAGGTAAAATTTTCATTGTAAAATTCAGGTGCCAATGTGGCAATTAGGAATTAAAATTAAGTGATGCCATAACGGCATCACAGCCTCTCAAGGGGTCAAGAAATTTGGTTTGATACCACTCAACGTGCTTTTTTTTTAATTCCATTACGTAATTTTAATAAGGTATTCTATCATTTTCTTTATTGTGAGCAAAAAACAATGGAGAAATTTACTTCCCGTAGTAAGAGAAACACAAAAACATTATTCATAATTATTGGGGTATATAGATCCAGCATGGCCCAGTTACCCCATTCTTGAAAAATTTCGGCGGTTACTGGGACACCCAGCTTACATTTGAAACACGAAGTAAATATGTATAGATACCTAATAATATTAATGTAGTTATGTGTCTAATATTTAAAAAAAAAAGATTGTTTAATAAAAGTACTTACAGAATTTTAATAAAAAGCCTAGGAAGTTCAACCATATTGACGTTGTTTTTAAAAAAAAAGAAACGTAAATTTTTGACAACCTATCACAGCAAAGTGAGAGTTAGGATTGAGTTGATACACGTTGTTTTAGGAAGTAGAGATTAAGGGGCATTGTTCACAAAAGCTAAAACTTAAAAAATACCAACAGTTTTTTATAAAATAGCATATGGCCCAGTTACCTCGTGGGTCCAATTACCCCAACTAACATTACAAGATGTGTATTTTAAGTAATGAAACTGCCCGCGTGGCGGTGCGCCAGTTGTTACAGGGCAATTTCCATTAGTTGGAATTGGGGGGGGGGCTATCTAAGCTAAGCAATGCACTGCGCGTCAGTTGGCTCTGAGCTATCGAGGGTGTGTATCACTAGTGGTGCGGAGTGCTTTTGTGAATTTTGGTCAAGGAGAAAAATGACGAAAATGGAGAGTTTGATCGAGCAGCATTATTCAATCAAATTTTACGTTCGCTTGGGCAACTTACCTACTGAGGCGCTTTCTCTGAACAAGAAGGCCTACAAGGAAGGAGCCCTATGAAATGCCCAGGTTTTCCGCTGGGACAGTCAATTTCGGAAGGAACGGGAATACGTCGAGGACTTGGAAAGTGTTGGACGCCCTTGAACAGTCACCAAAGACGAAAATATGAGAAAAGTGAAGAATCTCCTCGACAGAGACCACCGTCGACCAATCGGAAGCGACCAGAGATTGCCGATTGATGGAAAATCCGTCACGAAAACGCGCCGGCCCAGAGAGTCTTTGTCGTGACCTCCTACCAGACTCGAATCGGGGTTGCAACGTTGCCGCAGCGTCCGTACAGCCCATATCTGAGACCGACCGACTTCTTTTTGTTCCCCAAGCTGAAGACTACATTGAAAAGACCCCGTTTTGAAGACATTGTACCCATCCAAGCGGCCGTGACAAAAACTCTAAAGAACATGTCGGAAACGGAATTCCAGGGAGCGTTCGAAGTGTGGAAATATCGCTAGCAGTGCTGTATTGATGCAAGGGAATACTACTTTAAAGACTTTTAAGCCACTGTAACGATCGTATCAATAAAATATTGTTTCCAGACCATGTCTCGTTACTTAAAATACAGACATTGTATAATTTAATTTTTTAGGTTGAACACTTACCAAAGAAATCGGAATTATAAAAAAAAATCGTTCTTGCATCCTTTCAATGGGCAGTTTGTTCAGAGATAAAATAAAACCTTATTTATAAGCAGAGATTGTCATCGTTATTTCCATTACAAAAAATTTGAAATAATTTCAATAGATTTAAAGTAAGATCAAGATTATAGAACGTTTTTAGCTCTGTTCAAACTTTTAAATTTCGAAATCATAGAAATCGTTGTAAGCGAGCACGTATGTAAAGTAATTACCATGTCGAATTTCACGTGTCAACCATTACATTTACAGCAAAACTGCAATTTAGAACTTTTTTGATTAGTTTCGGTTCATTTTACATATTTAAATTTCGATTTCTTTCAAGCCACTTTTTGGGAATGTGTATAAAATGTCATGTTTATAGCCTCATCGTATTCCATGAAATTGTAATTTTAGACTATTTGCCGGTTTTGTACTTCTTTGAGGCCAGTTGCGCACAGATACTATGTACCTCGATCTTGAGTAACGGCTGCCACCAATAGTATTCGCTCAAAAATGTAATCGGTTAAGTAATTCCGCAGTAATCGTAACTTTATTAAAAAAATCAGCCCATTTTACTATTTTAAGGTTCTGTTTTCCAGAAATAGTTCTGTCAGAGTATTTAGCCTGGTAAAAGACTAATTTGAATTCTAGAATTAACCCTTTCTCTCTGGCGTACAATTAATACTACATGTCTTTTGATTGAGTATTATTTTGTCTTAACAATTACTTTTGTTACTATCTACATGTAGCAATAGTAGTATATACCTATGCATTTCTTATTATGATTTCATGCATGTTTTGGCATTTAGCAATAATAATAATAATAATAATAATAATAATAAAGTTTGCTTAAGTCTCTTTGTACTTTCGGCGATTATATTTCACTCTTTAAATTAAAACTATACATTACTTTTCTGAACGAATCATGTGTGATTAAACGCAAAAAATATTAGAAAGTGGTAATATTTGTTACTTACTGTTGTAATACGATATTTTCCAAATGTCTCCAAAAACAGATCAGTTCATATTTTTAGGAGTTCTTGAAATACTTAGGTTATTATACCAAATTGCGGGAATATTATGAGAAAGAGCATCGTTACAAATAGCATAACTAGGAGTGATACTGTTTGTATCTATCCTAAATATTTCAAGATTTCCTGAAAATATGAACTGATCTTTTCACCCCTCTGTAGAACAATAGACTGAACTTCACTTCAGCATGCGCAGTATTTTGTTTTTTTTCCTCTTAATTTTGTTTCCATTCAGTCAGTAATCCTTTCTCTTTGAAAATGAACGCTTGTGTGTTTGAAAGATCTCAGGGTTGTATTAAATAATATCGTTACTAGCAGGAATGACCGAGCTAAGCTCGCTCAAAATTAGCTCTGTGTTTATCTCGATATATTATTCCCACTGAATCCTTCTTGCTGCATTAGTTACAATTAGCTTGACACTGAACCATTGTGACCCAAAATGACCCACTAATCGAAATTTTTCGAACATGCGAACTAACCCAATGTTCTTCGCTAGCCTGAAAACGATGGAATACAAAATTTAGTGAAAATCATCAGTCATTTTTTAGGTAAAATTAGCTTGACCCATGTTGATCCAAAAATGACCCACTAATCGATATTTATCGAACATGTGACCTATTCGAACAGTCTTCACGTACTGGGAAACGGTATCATAAAAATGTTGTCAAACATGTTTGAACCTTTTTGAGATACAGTTAGCTTGACCCTGACCCTTTATGACCCATTAACCCCTTCGCGACGGGAGCATTTTACGAAATGTTTATTATTTTTGCTACCGGTTTTTAAAAAAAAAGAAGTTTGTGCCGATTCAAATCGGGAAAATGCTTGGATTAAATAAGGCAAATTTTACAGTAAAATTTTACTGGTGACGATAAACGATGATCCTTAGGCCTATTTCCGGCACGTATACGTGTCGCTTGTCCTCAAGGGGTTAATAGAATTTTCTTGGGCATGCGACTTACCCGAATGGTTTTATCGTGCCCAGAAACGATATAATACAAAGTTTTGTCAGAATCGAATGAGCCATTTTTTAGATACAGCTAGCTTGATTCTGATCCATTAGGACCCAAAATGACTTAAAGATTGAATTTTCGTGAGCATGCCACCTTGCCCATGGTCTTATGCCAGGAAATGATATAATACAAAGTTCTGTCAAATTGTTTTGAACTGTTTTTTAGATACAATTAGATTGACCCTGTCCCATTGTGACCAAAAATGACTCACTAATCAAATTTTCTTGAACATATGACCTAACCAAATGGTCTTCTCGAGCCCGAAAACAATAGAACACAAAATTTAGTCAAAATCGTTGCAACTGTTTTCTAGATAAAATTAGCTTGACCCGCACTTAGGGATTGCAATCCCGAGACTAATTTCCAATCGCGGGATTTCGGGATTGCTTAGAGTCTATCGGCGTAATCACGGGATCCCGGGGTAATCCCGGGATTACGAAAATTAGAATTTCTCTAATATCACCAATTTTATAAAAAGCTAAATATCATAATCATATAGAAAAGATTATTAAAGCAAAAGTACAATCTAACTTACATATGAAAATATACCAAGTTAAAAAATTTTAAATTTAATTAATTATCAAAAAGTATAGAAAAGATTACAGAAATTGAAAAATAAATCAAATATTATGTTGATGCTTGACAATGTAACAAAGAACTTAAAATGTCTTTGTTCCATCTTCTAGATTTTTTTTTATTTCCTGTTAAACAAGTTTTTGAATAGCTTAATATTTACAATATTGAAAAATAATTAATGTCAGTAATTAAATTTTGAATTATTCTCATAACCCTGTAATTGAAGATTACAAATCTAGGATATCGCAGATGCAAGATTTTCCCTAACATGAAGCTTTTTTTCTTGAAATAAAAGAACTTAACATACATATGCAATAAAAAATTACATAGATGTATAGTTTAAATTTCTAAATAGAGATAGTTGTTAAAATTGGTTGAAAAAAGTTGTGTACTATAAATAATTATTCCATACCACGAGAAAAAAAAAGATTATTTTGAATAGGTCGCTGTTTCTTAACTAATCGCTTTTCTTTGAAAATATGATCTAAGAGATATGAAGGCATCTAAAGTATCATCTTCAAGTCCCAGTTATGATAGCAACAATGTCTTTTTTCAGTGAAATGTCATATAAGTTTTGACTTTCTGTTAGCATTTCAATACACTTTTTTGCTATAAAAGATCCATGTATGCGCGTAAGGCATAAATTCCAGAATTTGTTCAGATTTAAATTTATTGAATGGACATTAATAGTCATAAATCGTTTGTTTGCAGTAGATGTCCATTCGTCAAATGTCAAATAAATTTTTTCCCTGAAGATTTATATCTTTGTATTTCACTTGTAATTAACTCCTTTATTATGAAACTATAGTTCACTATACGATTTCGAATTGATACTGCCGATTTTGACAAATCATTACAGCCTTTAGCTATCAGTAAGTTTCTTAAAACAGTTGAAGTGATGAAAATGTTAAATGAGAAAACATCTTTAGCTGTCATTCTCGAAAAATTAAATCCAGCAATTCGTTATCGCCACTAAAATAATCCTCTATTTTCCGCTTTTTAGAAAGCAACATATCTTCTATGCAATCTTAACTTGTGGGAGGAAGAGAAGTCACATTATATTCTTTCTGAACTTTAGTACTATGGTTCGTAGATAAATATATATGTAACCCCTTAGTCGATCCACCTAATGTTTTAAGTACTGCGCTACATCGTTTATATTTAGCGCATTTTCCATCTTTTGACGTTAAATAGCAGTACCATACTGAAGATGTATCATTATCTTTCCTATGAGATACAAAATCCTTTTCATTAGACATCTTTAAAGCAAAATAAGTATAAACACACGAAAATCAAAGAAGTTAGAACATAATAATGACTATGAAACACAAATGCGATGCTTATCAGTAAACTCTAATTCGAAAATTAATTTTGTGATTCCCACTTGCTGCAACAACCAGCCTCATTAACGCAGCAAAATCGAGATAAACAAATGATTTCATTTTTCCTGATTATTAGCTGTGCGTGTTACATGTGTTTGCAAGTAAAAAGATTTCCATGTTAAACGATTTAATCGCTTAGAAATATATGTCAAAAATACTTGAGATATATATTCTATTTCAATGACACATAAATATCATAAAAATTAATTGATTTTCTTTCCAAAAGCGAAAGTCTATAAATATATCTTTATTTTCTGCTGAATATTGTTCCATTTAAAAAAAAGACACAATCCCGGGATTTTCGGGATTAAAAATATATCGGGATCGCAAGATTCTAATCTCTACCCACAGTGACCAAAAAATGACCCACTAATCGAATTTTCTCGAACATGTGACTTAGCCCAATGGTCCGCTCATGCCCAGAAACGATATATTACAAAATTTGGTCAAAATCGTTTCAGTCGATTTTTAGACACAAACAGAATGATCCACAGTGATCCAAAAATGACCCACTAATCGAATATTCCCGCACATGGTACAACATTTTTTTCTAGATTCAATTAACTCGACTCTGACCTTTTGTGACCCAAAATGATCCACTAATCTAATTTTCTCGAACATGTGACTTAGCCCAATGGTGAGCTCATGCCCCAAAACGGTATATTACAATATTTTTTGATAATGTTTTGAGCCTTTTTTTAGATTCAATCAGCTTGACCCTGGCCCATTGTAATCCGAAATGACCCACTAATAGAATTTTCTTGAACATACGACCTAGCATAATGGCATTCTCGTGCCCGAAAACGATAGATTACAAAATGTCTTCAAAATCGTTGGTGCCGTTTTCTAGATAAACTTAGCTTGAGCCAAAAATGACCCACTAAATGAATTTTATCGAACACATGACTTAGCCCAATAGTCTTTAATCCAAAACTGTAGAATATAGAGTTTAGTGAAAATCGTTAGAGCCGTTTTTTAGATAAAACTAGCATTACCCGCAGTGACCCAAAAATGACCCACTAATCGAAATTTCTCAATCATGTGACCCAGCTCAATGGTCTTCTTGTACCCGAAAACGGTTGAATACAAAATTTAGTCAAAATCGATAGAGCCGTTTTTAAGATAACATTTACATACACACACACACACACAATTTTTGCTCGTATTATAATAATAGATATGTGTGTGCCACCTTTTAAGTAAGTATAAGTATGTTTTAAAGTTTATATGTCGTATAACCACTAACAAAAATATACATACTCTCTTCCCAGAAACGCATGCTTCTGAAAGGTGTTTTTTATCTTTACGTGACTTCTCGAACACTTCTCGAACAGAAATATTGGTTTTCATGATGCTATTAACTCGCAGATAAACATTTTCAATAATTCATTTGAATAAATACATGCAAGAAAAACAAATTAATATTAATTTTAATATTAATGCTTCTGCTGATCATTTAACACGTTTCTACAGCTGATCCCATTTGTGATGTTTATGCTGATCATTTATCCTGTTTGTCTGTAGAAAGTGTCTGTTGAACATGAAAATGTGTACTTGAGAATCTATTGCATTGAAAAACCTATATTCCGCGTTTAGAAAACTTATAATACACTATAAAATCTTCTTGTAAACATTTCCGAACACCAGTAGCAGAAAAAATATTTTCATGAAAACTTCTTTAAATCTTGAAAATATATTGGTTTCTCAGGTTCCTAAAGAAAAAGAACTCTTTCTGGAATGGTGGGTACCTCGAAGGAGGTAATTGTATATTTTCGTTCGCGGTTATATTATGCTTTCCCAGATTTAGAAAGATTTGTCTTTTTTACAGCGTATATACAAAATAAAAAAGAAAAGTGCCGAGTTAAACTGATGGCATTGAGCTCACACTCTATTCACACAAATTGCATATTACACTCTTACTTCAAATAATAATGCTTTTTGAAGCACCTTATCATAATAAAGCGGTATAGCAAATTTCAAGCAAATCGGATAAGAAAACACATTCATCTAAATTAAGGGGTATTACCCCCCCCCCCCGATACCCCTATATACTTAAACAATGAACCTTCAAATATAATAAGTGAAGGGCCTTATCAGAATTTATCGGTATACCAAAATTGAAGCGAATCTGATAATTCTGCATGAAAAACTATCTAAGTTAATGTGGGGGATTAGTCTCCCTGTACCCATTTATACTTAAATAATGAACCCCCAAAACTAGTCAGGGAAGCGCCTTCTGAGAATAAACCTAGACAAAAAATTTTGAAGCAAATCGGATATTTCTATCAAGAGTTATCGCGTTACGTACGTACGTACCTACATACAGAACCTGCGGGCACATTAGCTCTCAGGCTTTGATAGCCTGTGAGCTAAAAAGTGACATTTCTTAAATAATTCATTATTTTGCTTTTATACTCTAAAGAAAATATAGTATTATTAGGTTACTACTGTCAATATGGATAGTTTAAAATGATATTTGATCTATTAAGTTGCAGTGTAAAGTTATAAGTGAATGAATAGCAATGATATGCATTTTAGAAAAGCACTTTAATTAATGATTGCAACATTAATATGTATTTCAGACGTAATTTACAACTTAATGCCTACTTAATAGTTTAATATTTGAATGTATGATTCGGAATGAAACGGAATTAAGATCACACGTTGCTATAGTTACTCGCATCTTAATTGTTTGAGATTTGTTATGTAACAGATACGATTTTCTAAGATTACGAGTGCAGTTTGAAGTGGCGTATTTAAATGGATTTAACGATGCATATATGACGCTCTGGTTGTTTTCAGGTATATCTAGACAACCAAAGATGGTGGTAAGAGTTAAGCCTCAAAATCTTTTTAAAAAATATAATAAATAAATATTTTTTAATGAAAGCGAAGTTACGAAAAAGTCAATTTATTAATTTTCAAAGTTATAAATGTTTGATCAAATAGCTGTTTTAAAGCCATGTTTATTTTTAGGGTTTCGTTCATCTGACGAAACCCTATTCGTCAAACTCCTCTGTCTGTCTGTCACAGAGCCCGTTCTCAGAAACTATATACGTTGGAGACTTGAAATTTTGGATACTTCTAGATGAACGCCTCACATCAAACGACAAATAATAAAATTTTGAAAAAGACTTATATTTAACCGTCTGAGCTCTAACTTGTGTATTTTAAGCTTTTCTTTCTAACTGAGACCCTAATTCGGTTGAAGACCTGAAATTTTGAATACTTATAGCTGAATACTTGTGACCACACGACAAATCATAAAAAATTCAAAAAGTCTTATATTTACCCTCTAATTTTTTCACCCGGTGGGCACTTTTCTAACTTTTGCCGACACCCCTTTGACCACTGTTTCATATTATGCACCATAGACTTACATATTTTAGTTCCACTTGAGCCCGATCCCCTCAACTAATAATGTACGGATAAGTTGTAAAACGGAATTTAGTTCGTATAGAGGATTGTTTAGAATAGAGTGCGCCCCCTGGTTGCGAAATGTGGAACTAACAGATTTGAAAAAGTGTTTTGAAAGGAATTATACACGAAACCCTCTGTGAGATCTGTGATCACACTTACCCACTTGTTTAAATTCCTGTTGTTGAAAGTATAAAGTTACGTAAAAAACTCTGAAAGATGAAATTTTTATTGCAATCGACTACGCTAACAAACAGTATAAAATTGCGTTATTAAATAAAAAATGACAATATTAATATCTTCTTTTTAAAGTCGATTTTCATTCTTACAAACTGCCATTGTTTAATGTAAAGGTTCTGATATTGTTTATGATCATGTCATGTCTATGTAAGAAAATTTCTTCATGGAAAATTCTTTATTATTATTTCCTTTTGCGTTTTAAAATTGAAAAACAACAAATATGAATAGCAACAACATATTTAACAAATCAGTCGAAAAATGATTGATTGTTTTGGGTTAATAAAAAATAATAATAGAATATAAAGTCTTCAATTTAAAATCTCCATTTAAATACCTTAATAATGTGTTAAAAAATCGGAAAGATGTGGTAAATTAAATTAAACTAGGTAAAATCTGGAAAAAAAGAGTGACTTTTATAGGAAAAATTTAAAAGTTAATTAATATAGTACAAGGCGTGTTTTGTGATGAATGTTCATAATAAAAAAAATTTCTGAATTATCTGATGTTTAATTAATTTCCTTCCGTTCAAAAAATTTATAACACTTTTAAAATCTGTGTTTTTATTTTTTCACATTCTTAAAACAACATTAAAATGATAATAATATTCATTTAAAAATAGTGAGGGGAAAATTAAAAATAAAACATGCACTCTAGAATTATTTTTTTTTTTTTTTTTTTTTTTTAAATACCATTTATAAGTCTGAAAAAATCCCCAAAAAGCTGCGTGGAAGTACTGTTAACAAGAATCTTTTAGATATTTTTCATAGTGAAGATGAATATAAGTTTATAACGATAAAAATAATAAAAAAAAATAGTTTGCGTTTTTTTTTAATAAAATTGTATTAAATAAAATCATAAATCTTTTTCTCAGAGGGTTTTGATAAGTTTCAATAATCTAATACTCCTTTCCCAGTTAATTTAATTGTTTTCGACGAAAAAAAATCCCCATAGTCAATTATAAAATAATACCTACTGAGATATGACGTTTAAATATACAGTGTGTTAAGAAATAAGACCACTTTGATTTTGAAAATTACGAAGTAAATAAAGGTTCTAACTATAGTTTAAACACATGAGATATCAAAATACAACATATATATTAAAATTAGTTTGCAGTAATTTTGAATAATGCAATAAGTATGTTACCAAAAATATAAGTAATGATTGAAAAATACACTGTTAACAAATTATCCACTTGTCTAAAAACAAAATAATATGTAAATTAATACGATATTGGGCCTCCATTTTTCCTTATAACCGCAAACACTCTGCCTTTCATAGAAGTGACGAAGTGATTAAGTACAGATTCAGAAATATTGTGTCATTCTTTTACAATTTTTACTTGAAGTTTATTGCAGATAAAAGCTGCTTATTACTAGCATAAACTTTGCGACTTAATATGCTCCAAAGATTTTTCATAGGGATGAAGTCTGGACTTCGACTTGGCCATGACAAAACATGATTTTTTTTTTCTTTTTTAAACATTGCCGGGTAGATTTAGACACATGGCAAGAAGCATTGTCTTGCTAAAACATCCAGTTAGAACTACCTAATAAAAGTCCAAACGGTATCAAATGATAATATAACATAGCCTGATACTGCGCAGAGTTCATACGTTCCGAAATTCGCGTTAAATCGTATAATCCATCATGACTAAAAATTCCCCAAACCATTACCGATCCTCCTACCATTTGTTGACTGAAGCATTGTTTCGTTTCTTTCCTCAAATCACGCCAATAGTGTTTATAACCATCCGGACTGTCAAGATTAATTTTTTTTTATCTGAAAATATCCCTTGCTTCCATTTCTTGTCCCATGACTTGACATTTTTAGCCCATTTCAGTCTGTCTTCTTTATGATGTTTCATTAACCTCAGTTTTTTCAACAGTTTCAAACATTTTGCATTACTATTTGATTTTAGACTCTTCCAAACTGTTAGGTATGAGGTTCTTTTACTGAAACGGTTCGAAATTTTCCGAGTTGAAAGACCTTTTTCAGTTGGTAATCGAAATATTTGTCGCTCATCCCATGCTATCAGAATCTTTTTTCTTCCGGATCGTTTAATTTTACGTTGATTCTTTTTTTCTAATCATTTCATTGTGAATGGCAGGTTTTAGAACGCTTCATTAACCGGGTTATTTCTCGTTCTGATTTACCAGTACCTTTATAAAACCAAATTTTTCTTACTTCGGTCACCGACATTTCTTTACCCCGCGGCATCTTCAAATATATGGTAAATAACACTATCTAAACCTGCACCTTTGCTTCTCGGGAATACATTCATGATATACAAATGCGTACGTTTTATAATGATTCTGCTGTGACGTATAATATGCTGATTTCTTTAGGTGGTCTTATAATTTCTTAACTGTCACCTTATTTACTTTTTTTAAAAATCAGAAGATTTTAATAAAATGTAACTGAAACCTTAATGTAGCAATTATAACAAAAAACGTTTTACGATCAATTTTAAGTACTAGGGGGCTCGGCCTCCTACGAGCCACGCTCACCAACCCCCGTTCAGACACCGCAGTCTGTAAAAGCACGCTAATTTGATCGGCTTTAAAAAGATTTTGAAAGATTGAATTATAATTTAAAAAACAGTGGCGATCTCCCTATAAATGGTTTTGTATTCATTTCTCTTCGATTGGGGAATTTTAAGGAAAAATCAGCTGCTTTTAAAAGATACAATGCCTGTTTTCGTCTTTGATTTAATTAAAATCAGTTAAACATTTCAAAATAAGCTAATATAATAAGCATCTGCATCAGAATGCAAATATATTTTACAAATACCAGTGCCCTCTTTTGACGGAAACGACACGGAAGATTGACGAATCTTAACTAAAGCATTTAAACAATTTCTTTATTTTCTGCTTCATAGATTTTTCTCTTTCAAATCATATTTTTTGTTGATGTCACTTCATTTTCAGATTGTAATCTTTTTTATTTTCATTAAATTACTAAATAGTCGCTCGGAAGCAGTCTAAACGTGTTCAGTAAAATTAATATTAATCTTATTAATGTGATCTCAAAATATCAAATTAATGTCTTGCAGATTTTAGGTAGAGTTCGTATGAAATACTACCTATTGGCGTCGTTCCTATGTTGGAATTTCTGAAAATTTTTTGCAGATCTACACCGATCATGATCCCTAGAGCCCAAAACCACCCTCAGTAAAAAACTTTATATACCTATCTATCTATCTATCTATCTGTCTATCTATCTATGTATCTATCTATGTATATATATCACTTTCTTCTGGACACAATAACTTCCACAGTCCTGCACCAATCTCTTCCAAACTGATACATAAAATCAAGGGGTATAAAATCTAGGTCAAGTTCGTTAATGGGCAAAATCGGACCAAGGGGATGGAAATAGGGAGGGGTTTTGTGAAAACCGAAAACTCTCCATAACTTCTTAATTTTTGTACATATTAAATCAGTTTAAAGTTTTTATTACTTCTAAAAATAGGGCCAAAAATTTATGTATCACAGATTTTTGATAAAGTTAAAAATGGGCTCAAAGGGCGCAAAAAATAGGGTTTTGGGGAGAAAACCCTATTTCTCCCAGCCAGGCCGGCAGGGATATTTTAAATTTAAACTGTTTTCTAATATTATTTTTTGTTTATTTTACGTAATAAGTGTAATGTGACGTAAATGTGACGTAATTTCTCATATTTAAGACTTCTAACGCATGTGAATGAATTTATTATATTACAATATCATTTTTCTTTTAAAATTCACCTGTAAATATAGCTTAAATGAAGTAATTTTCAATGAGTTTCGGCTTTTCATACCTAATCATTTAATTCTAATTTTAAAGTTTTTTTCTGTTAATAATAGTTACGTGTAAATAAATTTTTAATTTGAAGCAAACATTATTATTTGCGCTGTTTATACAGTTGGCAAGAGTTTAAATTAATACCAATTTCTAAAATAAGTAAAAAATATCTCTCGAAATGCTGAAAATTTGAATTTAAAATAGAAATAAAACCTCAGAAAATGAGTCAAATTAAAAAAGTGAATACAGTCTGCACACCGGGAAATTCTAACGTATAGAATGATCTAAAAATGAATTAATTCCCATATAAAGTTTTTGCTCCTATAAAACTTTTTTAATGGAACAATTTTGTAAAACTTTAGAATTAAATATCTCTTAAAATAATTATTCGATTTAAAAACTGTCTACATCAGCGTGTTTATCAAACATTTCTCTATAATACCGCCGATTTTCATATTTTTGTATGCAGTGTTTTTCTTAAGATTAACGGAGAAAGACCTTCGGTCACAAAAAAATCAAAATTGGCGGCGGTGGCGGCGGTGACAGCGTAAGTTACCCTTTTTTTAGAATAGAGAGATACACGCTAAAAATATGCATATTATGTCTTCTTCAGAAGTGCATCAATTCGTTAGTGGTCTTATAATTTCTTAAAGCACTGTGTTACATTGCTACATTTTATTTTAATGTTTCTTCGAAAAGAAAGCCTTATATGCAATGGTAATTTTTTACATGCAGTCCTGGAAAGAAAAACTTATCGAATACCACTAATTCTCTTGCAAACAATCGTGTTAAAATATAAGTGGTCCCAATCGATTCGACAAGAACAAAAAAGCATGCCTTCAGCATAGATTATGAAACACGTTCCAACACATTCAGAAACTGTAAAAAAAGTTACAGTTTATTAAGTTGAAATATGTCTAAATAAACAATTTAGAAAATGCGTAACGCATTTGAAATCCCAATTTCTGCAATTACTATCAATAATCGGAAAAATATCCGAATTGTTTTGTTCAACCCTGTATATTATTTATATATTGGTATTTATTCTACATAGTATGCTAAAAGTTAGTTAAATGAAACGTATAGCACTGTTGAAAATTCTCATTCAGCAAATTCCATCAGTAAACGAAAATACAGTTGATATTTTTTGTGTAGCCCTGTATATGAACTATAAAATTTATATGTACATCCAGTAATATGGGAAAAATAGTTAAATTTTAAAACGTGTACCACAGCTGAAAAAGAACTTCAAGCAATTATTCTTCAAAGGCAGTACTGTAGTCAAATATTTTTATGTGTTCCTGTAAATGAATGATAAATTATATGCATAACTATCTACAGTAAGCGCCTTGACATCCTCTTCAGTGACATGTATAAATTTTAATATGTTTAAAATAGTGTAATATCATTAAAAATCACCCCAAATGATTTTCAAACTTAGGCCGTAATCTAACGAAATTCTTTTGAGTGTTTCTATAAAAGATCAGTAAGTTTTACACACGTCATTTTCAATGCCGACTGCGCCGTAGTAAACCCGATAGCGTATATCAATTTCATGACAATCTGACTATATTTACGAGATTTAGAGTGAGAATAGGCAGGCAAATGGATAGACGGACAGACAGACGCACAAACTGAATTCATAATAACTTTTCAACTATCTCAGGAAGTGTTAATAACGTCTACTGATTGATGTTATATTAAAATTTTGCTTAGAGTGCCGTATACATATAGAAACCAATAATGACAAATTCCAATACTAACGATTAATCATCGCAACACATTTGGATGATTCTATGCAAATAGGCCCTTTTCATCGTAGTGATGAACGAAAAATAAATCATGTCAGAAAAGTTTCTAATTTTTTGTAACAAGACACTAGAAAAGATACATACTGGACAAAAATAACCGTCAGGCTTAATATTAAACCTTCCGGCACTACGGGTTCATATATCCATTTTCAAAAATTGCATGCAGAATTTGTTTTTGATACCAGTAAAAAAGATAAGAAATATTTTCATTTTTTAATTATAGCATTTTCACGATATTTTACTTTTCTTCGAGCCCCAACACCGCAATCGCCCTAAGTATTGCACAATTATGGACTCCCCGTGAGCTTTGTGTTCACCGCACCAGATTGCTTCTGTCTATTTTTCGTATTTTTCTCCTCCTTTTTACTTTTTATAATATATATAATATATATATAATATAATATATATATATAAAATATATATATATATATATAATATATATAATATATATATATATAAACCCTTAAACATAACTTATCTACATATATTTCTATATATATATAGGGAAAATATATGTATATGTATATTTCCCTGAATAGTTCCTTTTTTAATAAAGTGGCCTTGCTGCCTCCCTTACTCTCTTTCCTGCCCTAGCTTGGCGAGTGTTAGTTCAGAACAAGTGCTAACTTCTATTCTTTTTTCACAATTTTTTTTAATCTTCTCTATAGTAGTTCTAGCTACTACAGTTATACCTAGATTTAATGTAATTCTTATCTATTTATCTATGTTTCTAGATTTAACTTAAATTTTTTATCGCTTATAAATAAGTTCTTAAATTTAGATTCCATCCTTAATTATTATGTAGTTTTTAAAATCTACACCTTTACATTTAACTAATGGCTCATTAATTAGTAAGACATCATATCTTCAGTCTGGGTGTTAAGTTGTTAACAGCTAGGAAAAACCTCAACGCTGCTCTACTGTTAAGCATTGTTCATGATTACTTAAGTAAAAATAATTATAAAAAAAAAAAAGTGGTTCTCATTGAATAAAATTTGTGTAAGAGCCGCTGGTTCGGAAGGGGTTAAGAAATTCTGTAAATATTAGATTTTTAAATGTTTATTAGAATAAGCGGATAATTACAATATGAGGAAATGACAGTTTTGTGAAAAATAATTTAAAATAATATTTTGCCCGGAAAAACTAAATGTACATTCTCTGCTATCAAAAGGTTCAATCCATAGGTTCATAAAAACATGTATAATAATCTCTTATAAACAGATTAAGTTAAATAATACTATAAAAATTGATAAAATATCTTTATTAAGATTGACGATCGTTTCGTCGCACAAACGGCGACATTTTCAAAATCATTCACGATAGAAAATATTTTCACATAATTTAAAAACAATAATTAAATTACCATGTTATTATTATTTTTAATTATATGGAAATTAATCCACGCTCGCAAATAGCTAATTTAATTTTAATTTAATTTTATGTTTGAAATGTAATCGTTATGCATCATGCCTCGTGACATTGTTTACTATGTTTATTGTTTTTTGATTATGTGAAACTATTTTATATTGTGAACGATTTTGAAAATGTCGTTGTTTGTACGACGAAATGATCGTCATTCTTAATAAAGATATTTTATCACTTTTTATAGCACTAGGGGGCTCGGCCCCCTACTAGCTACGCTCGCCAACCCCCGTCCAGACACCGCAGACTCTAAATGCACGCTAATTTGATCGGCTTTAAAAAGATTTCGAATAATTGAATTATAATTTAAAAAACCGTGGCGATCTCCCTATAAACGAATTTCTATTCATTTCTCTTTGATTGGGGAATTTTAACGCCAAATCCGCTGCGGTACTACTTGATTATCCTGTCGACCAATTTCGCCAAATTATATAAATCGCCAAACCCTCGCCAAATTATACAAATTGATATAATTTTTATTTTAAATAACGAAAGAACAAATAAATTCGTACAACATTAATAAAAACACAAATAAAACGTCGAAATAAAAATAACTTGATGACGTATACACGTGTAACAACATTTCAAAATAAGCTAATATAAAAGGAATTAAGTAAAAAGAGTCTTTGTCTCCTGGTATTTTTTAACAAAGCGAAAAGAAAGTTCTTTTAAATGAGACATTTTAAATTAATTCTCAAAATTTCAAATAAATGTCTAGCGCAATTTCTAAATTTAAACTTTTTTGCAATATTATTTTGTGTTCATTTTATGTAATAACTATAATGTGACGTAAATATGACTTAATTTCTCTTAAGACTTCTAACGCATGTTAATGAATTTATTATTTTACAATATCCTATCTCTTTTTATGACGTAATTTTTAATAAGTTCTTGCTTTTTATACATAATTATTTAATTCTAATTTGAAAGTTTATTTCCTGTTTATAATAGTCACGTGTAAATAAATTTTTAATTTGAAGCAAACATTATTGCTTGCGCTTTTTATACAGTTGGCAACAGTTTAAATTAGTACAATTTTCTGAAATCTGTAAAAAATATCTCTAGAAATGCTGAAAATTTGAATTTAAAATAGAAATAAAACCTGAAAAAATGAGTCAAAATAAAAAAATTAATGCAATCTGCACTCCGGCAAATTCTAACGCATAAAATGATCTAAAAATGATTACACTGCCATGTATAGTTTTTGCTGCTATAAAACTTTTTTAGTGGAACGATTTTGTCCAACTTTAGCATTAAATAACTCTTAAAATAATTCTTCGATTTGAAAACTGTCTGCATCAGCGTGTTTATCAAACATTTCTGTATAAAACCACCGATTTTCATATATTTGTATGCATTATTTTTGTTAATATTAACGAAGAAAGGCCTCCGGTCACAAAAAAATCAAAACCGGCGGCGGCGGCGGCGGCGGCGGTGACAGCGGTAGTTACTTTTTTTAGAATAGAGAGATTATTTAACTTAATCTATAGGTTCAATTTTTTAACAATGCACATATTGGTAGTCATTAATATCCTCTTTTGTATACCACTTAAACTTTCCAAAGCCTGTAGGTTCAACAGCATTTACTTTGACTGATTTGTCATCAATTTCCAATAGTTCGCAAAGACACATTTCAATTTCATGCTCCAAAACTATCCAATTGAAGTGCTTTAAAGGCCCTGTTAGATAAAATTTATTGAGTCCCCATTATTTGTATGCATAATACCCGAATTGAGAATTCTTTGTTGCCGATGTCTTTCGAAATGTACAGCCTGAATTTCTTCGGTGCATTTACAAATAAATTTTTCGCTGAAATATATATGCAATAAAATATAGTTTTCTGATTAAGATGACTTTATTTTCTGAATTGCTTCATATTGATAAGCTACATTTCGGCTGTGTATCAGGAATATTTTCAACTGAATGCTAAATTCTTTCACAATTTCTTTTGATGAAATTTCTCCACGAATAGTTTTTTGTTTCCTTGCTGACTTTTCTTTGCCTTTTAAATAATAAATAACATATTATACACCGATTTCCTTAAAAAAAAAAAGAGACGCTTTTATTTTCATCGAAAGCATTACACTGTAAAAAAAAAGACATTTTTACAGTACAAAGTACTGTTCATCTCGCACACAAACTCGATCAAAGTGAATGTGCTGTATCTTTCTTTGGTTTTCTGACTATATTAACATGGAAAATACAGTAGTTGCGTAAAATTAACAGCACAATGTGCTGGCAATTTGGACGCCAGCAGTTTGTGCTGTAAAAAAAAATGCGTCCAAATTGCCAGCACATTGTGCTGTTAATTTTACGCAACTACTGAATTTTCCATGTTAATATAGTCAGGAAACCAAAGAAAGATACAGCACATTCACTGTGATTGAGTTTGTTCTGCAAATTCACAGTGGTTTTTTTACAGTGTAAATTTTTAACAAAAATATCTTTTCTACAAGTTTTTAAAAATAATAGAACAATTCTCTCACGTAAGTATCATTCCTTCACATGAGGGAATGACTAGTGAGGGAATGATAAAATGTATATTATTAGCTTTTAAAATTTGTACTCATAAAGTAAATTAAAAACACAATACATGTTCTCACATTATCCGTTCAGGGAAAACTAAACCACATATTAATACATTTTTAGAAAATAAATTATTTTTATAAATTTTAATGAGGGAACGACAACATCATCTTAACATTTGCCCAATCTGTCTAATAAATTATTCCTTACACACTGATGTACTTCAGGATGGCTGAAAATTGTTATACAGAAAAGGTAAGGCCCATGTGCTCATTACGTGTGCAATGTTTCAGTCTACAGTAGTACCACCTGTCTCAAACATCCAGAATTATTAATGAGTGAGTGAATGATCTCAGATATGAGTTGCAAACTTTTTTGCCTAATAAAAACATGTGCGTAGCGAGTAGGGTGGCGGACCCCCCCCCCCCCTAGTTTATCTATAAAAACTTAGAAAAGTACTAAACTAAACATTATTTTTTTTACATAAGTTTTTTATCCCTTTAAGACCGAGAGTTTTTTTTTTAGTAGAAATTGAAAGTCTGAGTGGTTTCCCCTTATCGATAGGATCGTATTTGATTGAAAAAAAAAATAAAAATAAAAATACCCGATGTCAGGTTATGCCAAGGGAGGACCCACACAATTGTGTGGGCTCGGCCTCAATACAGCCGTTTTTGGGCTAAATCTGCACAATTGTGTAGTTTGGGATTATGTGTGCAAATATCTAAAAATAAAAGTTTAAGCAAAAAAAAGTTGTTGTTTATTGAGATAATTTTCATCAGCCACAATGAAAATGTTTGAAACAATTTTTGTTTTTGGACAGATAACTAAAATTTCATTTTCTGAGACGTGCTCAATACTCGCACCGTTGACAAATGGTATGCCCTTCACTGCGTTTGGATTGTGCCTGATCCTTCAAATTTCTTTTTTTTTTTTTTTAATTTTTCCAGAAGCGGTATTTTATTGAAATACCGATCGAAGTACATAAAACTAGGTCTGAGCCAGAGTAATAGGACTACAGCAGGTCCTAAGACTAGATGCTTGTGGACCAGGTCTGTAATTTCCCACTGGTGTACTACAAAATTTAAAACTATCCCAGATGATACTGAAAGAAATCGTAGAGGAAAAAGAGAGAATGATGATACAACTGGATCAGACAATCCAAGAATTAGAAAATCAGTTAATAACTGCCCAGGCGACTCCAAATCCACAGAGAGTAAAGGATCTTGTGGAGCATGAAACTGAAGGATCATTTGATTCCAATATATCAATACACTCAACACCAAGATTAAATACTAAAGACCTTCCAAAAAAATCTGACAACATATTCAGAGCTGTGGTTTATTTTTAGGGTTTCGTTCATCTGACGAAACCCTATTCGTCTCTCTCCTCTGTCTGTCTGTCTGCCCGACACAGAGGCCGTTCTTAGAAACTATATATATTGGAGACTTGAAATTTTGCATACTTATAGCTGAACCCCTCACATCAAACAACAAATAATAAAATGTTGAAAAATTCATATATTTACCCGTCTGGGCCCTAACATGTGTATTTTAATCTTTTTGTTCTAACTGAGTCCATAATTAAGTTGAAGACTTGAAATTTTGCATACTTATATCTGAACACTTCACATCAAACGGAAAATCATAAAGTTTTGAAAAAGTCTTATATATAATTCCTCTGAGCTCCAACTTGTGTATTTTAAGCTTTTTTTTCTAACTCAGCATCTAATTAAGTTAAAGACTTGAAATTTTGAATTCTGATAACTGTAAACCTCACATTAAACGACAAATCATAAAATTTTGAAAAAGTCTTATATTTACACCTCCGGACTTTAACTTGTGTGTTTTAAGCTTTTTTTTTCTAACTCAGCCCTTAATTAAATTGAAGACTTGAAATTTTGGATACTTATAACTGAAAATCTCGCATCAAATAACAAATCATAAAATTTTGAAAAACCTTTATATTTACCCCTCTTGGCTCTAACTTGTTTATTTTAAGAAATTTTTCTATCTCAGCCCCAAATTAAGTTAGAGATGGGGAATTTTCCATACTTATAGCAGCACAATTTCGATCACACGAAAGATCATAAATTTTCAAAAAGTCTTATATTATTTACCACTCCGGGCTCTAAATTCTGTATTTTTAGCAATTTTTCTAACCTCCACCCTTTTCATCCGGGGTACACTTTTCTAACTTTTGCTGACAATCCTTTGACAACACTTTCATATTATGCACCATAGCCGTACATATTTTAGTTCCAATTTTTACCACCAGGGGGCGCCTACCTATCTCGGGTGCTATGGTCCCGATCCCCTCGACTAATTTATCTACGGATAGTTTGCAAAACGGAGTTTCGTTTGGATAGAGGTTTGTTTAGAATAGAGTGCACCCCCTGGTTGCTAAATGTGGAACTAACAGATTTTGCAAAAGGATAAAGTGTTTTGAAAGGAATTATAAAAAAAACACTCTGTGAGATCTGTGATCACACTTATCCACTTGTTTATATACTGCTTTAATGAGGCACGTCCTGAAAAAGATCGTCTGTTCATCTGTGGAAAAATTTTCCTGATAAATTCAAACAGACACTACGGAATGTGTCGAGCATTTGCTGAACTTTCCATAATTTATTATTGATTCCTGGTGGTTTACTTGCTGTTTCGACAAAATGGAATGAATTTATCAAACCTTAAAATCTATCGCCTAGTATAAAACTTTTAAATCATATATGGCATCTATAACTCAGAGCGGAAACATACAGTTCGCTACATGTGCATATTATATATCTAATAGTACCAATTTGAAATAGGATTCATGAATAGTACACGCCTATTAATTTAAAATTAATCCCCTTTAAAAATGTAATTAATAAAAAATAAATTCCTAAAAACATAAGTAAAAAAAAAAAAAAAAAATCAGTTAAAAATAAAATTTTTATATATTAGGAATTGTATCTATTTTGGAAATGGTAAATGCTGGACCGCACAATTATGTGGGTCATTTGTTTTTCAACTTTTGTAAAGCCTAATTAAATTTGTCAAAGACAAAATCAATTAAAATCATGAATAAAGTATATGAAAAGAAAAATTAAATTTAAGCAAACACTAAAAATCATATTTAAAAGAAATTACGACAGTGCGTACTTTTTTCCTATTGCTGTCAGATGATATAGTTTTATTAAAAGCAAAATATCTAACCCTGTATTGTAATTTGTGCCCCTAGTTGTGTCTTATCAAAACATCTGAAGCCAATTAACTCATATCAATGTGCAGATTTGGTTTTAAACCTCACAAAAACACGAAATAGTCATTCTCTTTTACTTGAGTATCACACACACAATTGTGTGAGTCAGGGATTAAATGGTTAAAATATTGTTAATTTTAAAGGTTTCTCATTTATTAAGAATCGTCGAGATGCCTAAAATACATTTAATATTTATATAAGAAAATCCGAAAAATATCGCAAAGGAGTTCAGCAACATAACTTCTGATAGGAACTGTCAGATTTTAATTTTATTAAATCGAATACAAAAATTTTTTTTAGATCGTCTTAGGTTTTTGGAATGTAGCTAACAATATATACCTATTGAAAAGCTATTTGGCGCAATCTTACTAAAAAAAGAAATTTCAATCCATATAGTACTGCAATGGGGGGGGGGGGGGGCTCCGGAAAAAGCTGTATTTACTTATTTATGTAAACATCAAGGAATGTTTACTCTAAAACATTTTATCGTAAACTTTTTTTATTGTAGTTTTAAAGTAGAAAAGGCATTTTTACTATTCAGGTAACTATTATAAAACAAATTTGATGTTTTCCTTGTATGCTATCTTCCGTTAAAATGAAAAATTAATTCTCCAATAAGAATTTATGCGCTGAAAAAAATTTATAATTCTAATTTTTTATTCAACATGCCTGTCACAGTATATTATAATAAAATTTATTTAAATTTTTTTATCAGTTTTACAGGAGCTAAAAGTCGTTTTTTAATTAAGATCTTTCATTAAAGATTTTCTCTCGTGTAATGAAAAATCAATTACTTCAAATTACTTATAAACTGCATGTAAAATCTTAAACATGTTAAAAAAAAATTTTTGAATAACTTAATAACGGTTCAATTTTATCGTGTAGAAATTTTTGAAGAGTTCAATGCATAATAAAATTATAGCAACAAAAACGTATTATAGACACATATTTTATTAGAAAATAGTTTAGCACTACGTTAATTTCTGACAAAAAAAGTGCAAACCACAGAAAAATTATTACACAAGCCTGCGATAGTTGTGCTTTTTAACTTTTAATAATTGATTTTTATGTATTTTTTTATGCTGAATCCGAAAATGATCTTCATTTTTAAGCATCACGTTAGTAGTTTTGGCAAATCGTAAATTTTAAAGGTAAAAAATATAGCGAAAATCTGAAAAAAAATAGAGGAGATGGTTGTGTTTTTTTAATTTTTATAAATGATTTTTGTGTATGTTTTAGCGCTGAATTAGAAAATGATCTATTATTTTAACACAATCAAACTGACTGGTAAAGTTATCATTAGAAAATGATCTTTACTTGTTACCATCTCGTCAGGATGTTTCAATTTCAATGTTAGAAAACAAAACAATACCGAAAATCTGATACTATAAAATAGATGGGATGGTGTTGTTTGTTTTTTACATTTGATAATTGATTTTTATATACCTTTTAGCAATTAATCTGAAAATAACCTCCATTTTTAACCATCACATCAGAATGTTTCGAAAATCGTACATTCCAAAATTTAAAGGTTAAAAAAAAATAGCGAGAATAGTGTACTATGAAATAGATTAAAAAATTTTTGTTCAATTTAGTTTTAGTTAATTCAATAATAAATTTAATTTTTTGGCTTGTACTGGGGATTCTTACAGCTAAACTGCTCAGGGTTTCGATGAGTGGGTTGGGTAGGAGAGGATAGGTTAGCTTCCTACTTTTAACTTTTGAACTTTGAAATTTACGATTTGTAAAAAATCCCGACGTCATGGTTAAAAATGAAGGTCATTTTCGGATTCAATGGTAAAAATAACATAAAATCAATTATCAAAAGTTAACAAACACAACAATCACATATATTTTATAGTATAAAATTGTCGCTATTTTTTTATTTTTAAATTTAAAATTTACGATTTTCAAAAAACCCTTACGTGATGGTTAACAATGAAAGTCATTTTTGGATTCAGCGCTAAAAAGTACATAAGAATCAATTACCAAATGCTAAAAAAAAAATGTGACAGAACCCAAATTTTGCAGGCTAGTGCAGGCTTTCTTCATTATTCGCAAGCATTATTTTTATCATGGGAAAGTTTTTTCATAGTTTCACCTATTATAATGAATGACATTAATCATTTAATTAATAAGAATATCATAAAAAATTAATATTATTATTTATTTTTTTCCAGCCTTATAGGTTCAAATTCCGTACTACAAAATATGAATTTTCGGAATGTAACATTTTTTTTTTTCTAAATGAAGAATAACCCTTGCAATTGTGAACTGGAAAAGAAAAGAGAAAAAATGATTGCAATGGAGGAGACGGATAGTACAGCACTATTGCTTGTGCTCACCCCAATATCGTTAAAAAAATTCTGAATGCAACGTTTTTGACTGTTTTAATGCAACTTAGGATCTATAATTATTACCTGTGTGGCTGATTTTTGATTGTAGATAGTTTAAATTCATTATTTGAGAAAAGAAACATAGGTTAATTAATCAAATTTAAATGTATTTCAATTATATAAATTTGATTTCTAAAGTTTTATTCAATTCTATCCATTAAAGTGTTTGAGATAGAGCACCCATACAATTTGTGTAACAGACAGACAGACATTTTCTGAAACTAGTCAAATCGAGTTCAGGACTTTCTAAAACACGTAAATCCGACAAAAACCGGAGGTCAATTTTTTTTCATTAATCCAATACTTTATTCTTGTAAAGATAGAAAAAAAGTAAAAATGCTTTTTGATGCTGTTAGCGGCCAATCTAAAATAAAAAAAAATTACAGTTTTCAATGAATTTTTTTTTTACCTATTTTCTCCAACCTTGCAATCTCGAGTTGAATCTCTTAGTTTATATAATTTAAATGCATTAATATTTGATATATATTAGGTGTATTCATCCAAAAAACTCTAAAAAATCCACCACACAGCTTTAAATACCGATAAAATCCAATCAAAATGTGTTAGGAGAAAGAATAAGAAATTTCGATCTTATTGTAGGTTGAAAATCAATGCTTATCTGCTCATCTGCTTTTTACTGTGTCAGCCAAATGGCATTTTACACAATTAACTGCTGCATTGATTACTTTTAGGTGAGCTAGATCTATTCCTTAAGGTTTCATTTTCAAAGTTTGTGTTAAAAACTTTTTTTTATTAAACTGCTGCTATTGGTTAAATTAAATCGATCATATACACGTTATTATGTTATCTGCATTGTTGCCTACTTTTATGATCAATTTCCTCATCCTTAACTTTTTATTTTTTTTTTGTAATATTTCTTTAAAAGTGATAAATATTTTTGTTTCAAATAAATCATGTTACAGTAACCATTAAAAAAGTGTTAATCTTATATTCATTATAAAGATTTAGTTTAATTCTATTCTCATTTAAATTACAATTTATTTTTAATATTTTAAGAAAATTAGAAAGGTATGCAAGGATTTTTTTAAAGATCAAATTAAGAATTGATTTTTCATGTCTAAAAGACTTTTCTAGAAATTAATAAATATACAATCCGGTAAGCTCATTAAAATACTTGGCAATCTAATGTTAATTGTTTAATAAAACTGGAACAGCATCAAAGAAACTTTAGGAAGAACTAATACTTGGTAGTTCCTAATATGAAGGCAACTACATCGCACTATGCATATTTATACATGTAATATATTTACGCACTTTAAGACATAAAGTAGTTGGCAAATTTACATATTATCAAAAGGATATATCACGTTATGTCATAATCTCAGAATAATTATGGTATACATCATTTGTGAAATGTATAATTAACGAGTTAATGTTTCAATTATTCAAATTATTAATTTAAGCGGCTTACGAGGTATTTGTGTTTATGATTTACGACTCTATTAATTTGCTGTTTTCAATTTAATTCTTTAATATTTTATGAACGCATTTGGAATGCGCTTCATAATTAAAATTCGACTTACGTATTGTCATCTGTATTGTTTTGGAGGCAAGTATTCAAGATTATCGAAGTCGAATATATATTTAAAACATATTAAATAAGAAATGAAACTAGGCATGACGTATAGATTATTTCACTTCAAAAAGTAAATCTTTAGGCAAAAAAAAAATATATATATATATATATATAATTGGAATTTAATGGATATCAGTGAAAAGAAATTTCGAAATAATTATGCAAATTGTCAAAGAATGCAAATAATTTAAAAAAAATAGAAAGCCATATTTACAAACTATGTTTTCATAAAACGCTGATGTTTATACCTTATCTTCAACACATAAAATCTTTTCTCAAATATAAAAATGATTTCGTGCAACCGTCGAATTTCGACGGAGATGTTATTTATATATGACGGCCGATTATCTGCACGAGGGATATAGGCCCGATGGGGAGTGCCCTGCGTGGGGGTCTTTCTAAGGGAGCTTAACCTGTATTTACGCATGGAATCCAAGGTTCGAAGAAAACCACGAAAAATTCTGAACGATTAGTCCGATGGGCGCGATTGGGTTCGAGCCCAGTACCTTCCGTCTACCAGCTTCGAGAGCAGAACCTCTCGGCCACTGGTGGGGCAATTTCGGCGGAGGGCATATTTCAGAAAATAAATTAAAATTAAAGCTTATGAAGAAAAAAAGTTTAGATAAAATGAATTATTGATTTCATAAAATTATATATAATTATAAAGTTACGTTTATAATTCAAAATCATTATTACAATTTTTTCTTTCAACGCGTTTTCCTCATAGCACATGTTATTGTCGTGCTACTTTTTGACATTATTCGTACTTCCAATTTTTAAGGGCGAGAATACAATACGTACAATATGGCGAAATATAATTTTACATGGCTAAATACTGCTTGAGATAAATGAATACCAGTCCAATCATCGTACTTGCGCTAAATTTGTAGTTATAAATAATGCAAGACGAATAAGGAATTGTCCCTTTTTAAATGACAAAAGAAGAGTTGTGTCCGATAACATTAAAAGGAGAAAAATACTTGCGAACTACTGAAGCGATTTCTAAACATATATTTTTCGTAGTATAATTAGCTACATTTTGATGTTTCGTTTTTCTTCTGGAAATAAATTACTTTTTAGTAATGTTTTATAACGTCAAAAATAACTGAGAATTATGTTTACGAAATGGTGTAACTAATGCCTTTTAGGTAGCTTTCATTATAAAAAGTAAAAAACTATCTATTGCGGCCTTCTGGAAGAAAGCAATTAAAGAAAAACCTGGTATACTTTCACTGATCAAGATCCCCACACTCCAAAAAACCCGCCGTTAAAATGTTTATTTATTTATATATAGCGTCACCAGAAATAACGTAAAGGTCTAATTTGATTTAGTTAATGAAAACACAAAATCTTTTACACAAACAAATATTTTATTTATAAACAACAATGTATTACATAAACACAAAAACATTTTTTCTCGTAAAAAAAGCGTATATTTTAAGTCCTAAAACCGAAATAAGTTTTGTACTATCTATATTTATATATTTTTTTTTCATCGGGAGCAACAATAAATTCTGAAAAAGCAGAATTCCTGTTTTCTAGTTTTGTGTTTCCTACAGGAATGAATAACGAAAAATTTTCTATTTGGAAATTTTAATTTAAAAATTTAGTTTGTGCATTTTCACAAATATACCACTCAGGGGGTTGCAACTTATTTTATCAAATTTTTCCTCTTTTTTTATGAAATTTTGCAATTGGAAGTATTTGTCTAGGGGAATATTAAGGATATAGTCTATTTGCTACGTCTTATGAATCACCCTCTGTAAATACATATCGTATGTCTCGGCGTATAACACGCACTTTTAACTATAAAAAATCACTTCATTTTCCCGTGTGAGTGTTATACATCGCTAATAAAATGGTTGATGTAAAATCATAAGAAGAAAACATTTAAATTTTTCAGAGGTATATTTAAACGCATTTATATATCAATATAAACAATGAAACTTAAATATATATTTTCTAACAGACATAATTTTCCTTACCAGATAACATGAAAAGTTAGTTGCGATTGTCCTCATTTATATTTTCGGAAATCCCATCTATTTCCCCACTGCCGCTTTTATGTATTTTATCCCCACTGTCACTTTCAGCAAGCTATATGTAGTCATCCTTTGTAGCGTCAAGTTCATTTGATATTCTGCATTTTTAAAATGATTTAACAATTATTTCCAGTTCGGTTTCATTCCATGATGTTATAATCCACTCACACACTTGCGTTAATGGCGCATGTCGGTCATTGTCCCAAACTAGGACATTTTCCGGTTTTCTTAAAGCTCCTGTACGCTTTTTCCAAACATTCTTTAGGGGAGACCGGGGCAAGTTTTCCAACTTTTTATAATTTTATTTTTCTATTTTTATTTTTATCTATTTGGATATCTACAGGATATCATTGTATTCCCTAGACCTTTCTGTACAAACTTGTAGAACTATTATTCAAATAACTAAATATACTTTTTCACAAAAAATGGTTAAGTCTAATGATGTTACGTTGGAAAATATGCCCCGTATGCGGGGCAAGTTTTATAGCCTACTGAAAATGGTCAGAGCAAGTTTTCCAACTATGCTTTAAATAGTAAAACACAGGTAATATCTTGCTTGTTAATTAATAAGTATTTTTTTATTGTGAACTAAATGCACAGTATCATAATAGTAACATAAAAAACAGTTTTAATCCATTTCACATTTCAAGACGAAGGTCCAAACAGCTCCCTGGCCGGGATTGGATTTTGTTTTTTCTCGTCCCTTTTATTTGATTCCTTTTGCAGTTTACCTTTTTTTAGATGAATCTTTTTTTCCATTTTCAGTTGATTTTTAGCAGGAGAATCAGTCAGTACAATACTTTCTATTTTTATTTCCACTCCGTGTTTGCTTCCTTAGTGCAGCCTTCGCAAAAGTCCTAACTTCTTCTAGTGTAGGATAAGTTTGTTTGGATGTAGAAGGAATGCCTTTTTCATAAGAAATAGGGAAATTCTGAGTAGAACTCAAGGAACAGCTTCTTTGAAAGTACCAGCCTGCGTTGGTGTAGAAGGATTTGATGCTTTAGAAGTTTTTTCTTTTTTTTGGGGGGGGGGAGGGGGGGAGGACAATCTATTATTGATGAAAGTTTGAAATATTTTCAGAGTCTGTAAATATTTCAGGATTCAGTGGGAAAATTCTCGAACGTTTAAAACCCGCCATAATATTGACTGTGGATTAACGCCAGTGGAGCAGCTCTAAGAACGATTAATTTGCTTTTTGAGGGGTACATACACACTGCGATCTCAGTGTTGTTGCTTATAAATATAAAGGCATAATTAACATAAAATGGATACATTAAATGAACCCATTTTAGAAAAAATTGACATTTTATTATATTTTTTAATTTACCTTGTTTTTATATTGATAGTTTTACTGAAATGACTAAATGATCAAACGGGATCGTAGTATTTATGGTTATCTGGCCGATTTTACAACACAATAAATACGTTTTTGATAGAATAAGACTAGCTGATTTAGGAGGGGGGACGTTTTCCAGCGAGAAACATGTTGGAAATCATGCCCCGTATGTTGTTGAAAAACCTGCCCCGTCGCCATATTTGAACTTTTACACTACCTGAGCGAATAGCGGTGTAAGTTATTTGAGAAACAAACGCATAGTTACCTGAAGAAAGAAAGCCTTTTTTAGTGCATGCAATGTCAAAACAGTAAGTTTAACGCCAGTACGTTTATTTTACGTTTTAATCAAGACCGGAAATTTTACTCGCCGTTGAAGAATTGAAAAATCCGCTCTCCTGACGAAGTGACAGCAGCTACTAAACTGTAACTTTTGTAGATGGTGTGCAAGATGCTGCCACTTCAGCCAGTTCACTCGCAAGCGTCACCTAGCGGCTCATTTAAAAACTAATGTGAGTTGGAAAACTTGCCCCTATGGAAAATGTGCCTCGGTCTCCCCTATCCATAATTTTAAAACATTTTCGTCCATCCAGCTCTTATCATGGACATAAACTAAAACTCCATTTGGAAAATTACCAATTAGATTTTTTTTTTTTTTTTGAAAATTATCATTGGTTTTAATTTCACGCAGATGAGGTGGAAAGAATTTTGAGCGCATAATAGACAAGACCTGTCTCAAACCAGATTTTTGGGGGTCGGGTTATTTAGTTTACAAATATTATAGGAATTATAGCATATCGAAAACAATCGCATTCGCATGTCGCAAAGAAAAGACACATTATCTGAAGTGTGGGAAAGCAGGTATTTCTGGTTTGTTGTCGTGGGGAAAACTTGATGCGTGTTATACAGCAGTATATACTTGAAATAAAAATATATACTCTTAAATTAGTGATGCGTGTTATACGCCCGGTATAGGGCAATACAAATGAAAATTTCTTTCCGAACACTTACATCTCACATTTTACTAAACGGATTTTATGAGACTTGCATTATCAGTTAGTTAATTTTGGACGGGATGAAGGTTTTAGAAGAGTGTAATACATCTAGAGCAAGAGCACAGAGCCGCCTGACCTACGATATGATATCAAACCTTATTTTATTTCTGTCGATATATACTACAGTAGGTAAGAATGTATAGATATTAGCTAACTTGAGTCAGGAGTCTTTTGGCATGTAACAGGTATTAAAGATGCCTAAAAATGCTGTTTATCTACGTTAAAGTATCAAAGCTGGTTTTTAAATATTGTTTATGTTTTCGCGCGTGGTGCGTGCACATTTTTCAAGTAGTCCTGTGCGTTATGCACAAATTTTTAGTTTCATATACCAGTAGAGATGTAACTTAAGATAATACAGATGGACGTCAATTTTATAAAGGGATTCAGATATCCTTAAAGTTACATTTTAATTTTTGCTGGTGTGTTTTTCTTCTTTTTTTATTTGCTTGCATTTTATGATCTCTTGTAAGATCAATTTTTTGAGAAGTAATAAATACAGTTTATGTGAATACTTCTCCTTATCAATATATGACAAAATAGCTGGTACCAGCACCACAAACACAATGCCACAAATGAATAAAAAAATTATAGGATCCTATGTCATTAACAAATGTGGCACACTTATTTTGTGGAATATTTTATTAGAAAAGATTATTTTGAATAATATGAGCGCTCAGTTATAAAAATATATATATATACAATTCTTTGGAATTGTTTTTTTTTAATGCAAGCAAATGTGTCTACTTAATGTTGTATAAAATATTTTACGGGAACTATATTTTAAGAGTTTGAGGTACAAATTAAGATAGTTTACTCTTCATATATCATTTTAAATAGTTATTCTAGTATTGTGTTAGGGTATATAATATGTAAGTGCGAAGGTGGACAAAGGGTATACATAGGTATAAAGCTGCAACGTACACGTCACAGCTTTCTTCGGGTTGTCCGGTGAGATATGTGACGGAGATCCTATCACATATCACGTTCTCTCCTAAATTAATTTAAATCTTTATTTTTTTGTCTTTTAAAACGTGTTGTTATTCCCCCTCTTTAAGTTAAAATTTTATAATTTAATTCAGTGCTTATTTTCCGTATCGAATTTTATCTCTTAGGTTTTACTTTCTTTCAATAGCCTCGGTTTATTTAAAGTAGTAATATTCATTTTAGGTGATTGTAAATCTGTCATTCCCAGAAAAGTAATTTACTTTCAGATAATTTGTGAGTCATTAATTAAATCACAAAAAGAGAAACGCAGCTGTCTATAACTTTAATTCGTATATGCCCACGCTGAATTTTTTTCAATCTTATTTACTGCTTATCTTTCGCTGTTACGATGTAATAATAAAACATAAATAAAATGAAGTTTATAGCTTATGTCTCGGAAAATGACTGCAGTTAATCTTAACTTCCTTTTTGTCTAATACAGATGTCTTTTATAATTATTGCACATTCTTCTAATGGTCATTTTATCATATAAAACATTATTATGAATAAACAAATTTATTCAATCCAGAATTTTGACGCCGTTTTGATTATGCTTTATGACAGTTATTTAACAACCATTTGATTAATGCCTTGAGGAATACCAGATTGCTTGATATAATCATTTTGCGCGCCAATAAACCTTTGTTCGCTCTTCGTTCACGATTATAATAGTAAAATTGGCGATGGATTTGTAACGCCAAGTTATCGAAGCTGTTTGTAAAATGACTACTTCTATGCTTACTATGTACTGAGAAGGTACTAATTTTGCTGTATCTGCACTTCGGTGCATTTGTTTAAATGGGGGCCTCTCTCTCCATTATTTCTAAGAAATCCATTTCCCCTTTATTGTAATTATAATTTGCTTTCTAGTAATTTTTAAAAGTTAAAATAAAGTTTTTGTTCCCGTATTTTGTGTTGGAGTTTTTCATACGCATGTACGAACCTAAAACTGATGAACCGCCTTGATAGTTAATAGGACAGTATAAGAAAGTCATATTCACTATTGCCAGATGCTTTCTGTTGGACATAAATGTTGACAGATGCTTTAAAGTTTGATAAATTATCAGATAACCTACATCATAGCATCAAGGCTGAATTTTACATATGTTATTCGGGCAATTGTTTTATAATATTTTCTCAGCAGCCCAACCGTTCCTATTGGCCTAGCATTCTGCCGGACACTATAAAGTTCCGGTATATGAAGGAACGTAACAACATTAGCTTTGCAAGCCAGAGCAAGTGAGTACATTACCGCTCTGAGCCAAGCATTAAAGACTAGTCACATGGTAATTCGAAAGTTTAATTTTGTGTTTTTTTTTATATAAAATACTTTATCAAACAATTTTAAATGGTGTGAAAAATAAGTAACATGAATGGAAGAAATATTTTAATTCTTGATTCAATCAAAATGTATTTGGATGGGTTTTGTTAGAAAGACATTACATTTCGATAGCTAAAAACATATGAAAAAGCTTTTACTCTATCCACTGTCTTTAAAATGATTCAGAGTTGCTATGTTTAAATTCGTTTCTTAATTTGAGGTTATCTGTCACCTCCAAATCCAATGTTCCCCTGTCTTCGGAATAGTCCATTTCTTTTAGTCCATTTCAATAAAACTAAATTTGTTTATTAATCCTTAAGATATTAAGCGGTATCGGATTTAACTGAATTTAATAAGTACTGAATAATAGTTTACTGGTACATTATAAAAATAATTTTAATTGCATAAATTGCATTTAATAATGTTAGTTTAATTAATTCAAATACATTTTATGTTTTAGTAAATTTTATTTTTCACTATAAATGTAATAAAACTATATTTATTGCGATGAATATTTTTTATAATGTTTTTGATAATGTTAAATAATATAGGAAAAATGGAAACTTTATATGTAATTATAATTACATAAATCAAATAAAAGGATAATTTCCTGATAATTTTTCATAATATATAAAAAATAGAAATCTTATAAATAATTATACATTTAAAAATATTTATTATTCATTGTCCTCATCATTTCTATCTTTTCTGTGTAATCATCACACCAGTCATCTAATTGGACGTCGAAGTCGTCATCATCATCTGTACCTCCCCTTAATATGAGTGTAAAACATAAATAAGTTCATTAGATTGTGGATAACTAATATATAAAAATGAAAATCTGTCTGTCTGTCTGTAATTCTATACAAATCCACAGTTTGGAAGCCAGAACTGTGAACTCTTACGTACATGTGTATTAAAACACGGCCGATGCAACTAGACTAATCCAGAATCGAAATAATTTATGGTTAATTTTTTATTAATAAAAAAACACCAATTTAACAGCAATTTCCCATCAAATTAAAAAAAAATTTCATTGTAGCTGTTGCCAACAGCTAAAATTCCTCTATAAAATCCAAACCACAACAATTACATTTCAATTGCAAGATTTCCATGTGAAAAATGAAATAAATAGTTTGATAAATTAAAAGAAAAAGTGAATATTGTGGCATAACTTTTCTATTGCAAGATTTACACGTGAAAAATGAAAATAAAATAAATGATTTGACGAATTTTTTAAAAAGGAAATATTACGTCATATTGGAAATATAATAGACGTCAGCAGGTAAATGTATAACATTGAAAACACGCTTTGAAACATGATAAAAACCCGATTGTGAAAATATTGGCCTATTTTAGCATTTTGAGGTTCGCTGAATTTGTTTTCGCCATTTTTAAACATATTCCATATATATACGTGTGTAAGAGTGCAAAATTAGAATTCCACAAAAGTTTAGTTTCTTAGAGCTCATTCTTAGTGAAGAACTGAAATAAAGACGGCTTTACTACTTTTTTATTATTTGTTTTAATACTGTATGTTTAATTTTGAAATTGATTTTTCAAAACAAACATTTTAAAATTCCGGGCAAAGCCGCGAACTTTAGCTAGTAATAAATAAATGAAAATAATTTGAGGTAAAAAGAAAATACCTGATGGACTTTGCAGTGATTCACTGACAAAATTTGGCATTTGGTCGCCTTGCAACCACTTAAAATTATACTTTTTATCTTCTAGTATCCAACGATTGGACTCGGGAAGATAAATGATCGGGTTTTTTTCATGTGCGCGTTATTCCAGATGCTTAGACTATAATCTGCTCTGAGAAATTGTTGGAATAGTCTACCTTTGCAAGGTGGTGGTAGATTATTTGAGTCAAAATTTCTCAGATTTTTTGTCTGTTGAATATTTCATCTTCATCAGAAACTGTGTATGTATGGATAAATAGCTGAAATCGAGCAGCATCCACATCTCTCATTTCCATCACATTGTATACATCACACAAAAAATTTTGTATGATATCAAATGCATTTTTGTTCTCGTTGTTATCATCAAATAATTCAATATCGCCAAATCTCGGAAAATCTTGCTGATATTTGAGGTTTTTTAAAAAGATTTTAAAAGGTCTCAGTTTTCCCTTTAAAAAAAGGCAGGATTGTATTCACATCCTGTGATAGCATAAAATCCAAGAGGCTTATACACAGAGACGAGCCCACTGCGTATATATCTTAGATTGACATATCTCAACTTGTTTCCAGTTCCTGTGAGTATCCAAACATGGGAATCCTTATCATTTAAATTATGCATGTGACCTAGCATTATTGCAACTATATCAGTATCAGAACCTCTAATTACTGTATTTACTTGAGCATCGATGTTACACGCGTGGTGGATTATTTTAACGTTAGCTTCTTCATGTTCTGGACATGATAAATTTTCATCAATATCAGAAACTACTGTATTATGATTATCAACGGTAAAAAATGACACTGTCTAAAGTTTATATCGATGAGCTTATTACTGATGAATGACGTCATTTTATCAATGGATCAGTGTAAAATGAAGAAATCAAATAGAGCTTGTTTAAAGTTTGAATTTTTTAACTCTTTTATGAAATCAGTTGGTCGAACTTAATCGGGTCCAGTAATAGTGTAGTCCTATTGTGGCGATCCGTTCACAAGCCTTGATCAAAGGAGTAAAATATGGGTCAAATATAACGTCAACTCTCAACGAATGTAATTGAGTCACCATTTGTAATTTTTTTTTAAATACTTCCACATTTTTTTAACATTTTTCATTGTGTGCAACAGAAAAAAGACATCAACTATTAGTACGTCAATTTGAGATGGTGGCTGGTGTTCAATGTCTTTCTCTAAACATATCATTAAAGCAGAATTTTTGGTCTTTCAAATAGTACCATCTAAATGACACATAGACACAGGCACTGAAGTAATTGTATAAGATAAAATTTTTGCAATATCAATATTATAGATATACCAAGGATACGTTCAAATAAATCTCGCTGAATCCTCACTTCTTGCACTTTACCACCCACTTTTATTTATTTATTTATTTATTTTGATAATATTGCGAAAAGTTTTCACGGGGCTTTTCATACTCTTTTCAAATCTGGTTATATCTGTTTCACATTCAGCAATAAACGTTTTACGTTTACAATCATCATTTTGTTCAATATTGAGGAGAAATCTTTCAACCAGATCTGGCGCTGCTTTATCCGAAAATTCGAAATCCCCTCTGCGAATGTTTCGTGAGAAAGTAAATAATAATGTGCGAGATTGATGTAGATGAAATAAAATTGCGGAGTTTTTCCAAAGTCACCGGAAAAAGTTTGTTGTTTTTATTTACTGTAGCCATTCATTAATTCCTTAAGTTCTTCATTTTCTACTTTAAATGATGATGTTTGACATGTTTGTAGTCTAGTAACTTCTTTTATTATGTCATCTGTGAATTCTCTATTTTTAATTTCTAAAAATGACATAAAATGTAATACTTCCAATCCCAATACTATCAAAGGATGAATTCTGTCGCATCTGTTGAAATGCTTTCCTTCGAGAAATCCATTTAACGAACGACTTGCTAGCAAATTCCTTTCAACCATAATATTCGATGAGCCACAGTCATTTATTACTTTACCTAGAGTTTTAAAATAGGCCATCATAATGTTAAAAGGCCCCAAAAATATAAATAAATTATCAAACCTAGGTTTTACAGTAGCTTGGATTTGTAAAGCTATTTTCGCAATCGCGAGATCATATGAACTTGTATGTAAGGTTGATGAAATTCTAGCGCAATTTGTTGGTTTTGAACATGGTCTCCAAATGATAAATGTATTAGTTGATGATGAATTGATGGGAGTTAAGTAAGAAATTACTTGTTTCGGACTATTATTATCAGTAATCAGACTATTATAACCAACCCATATAGGAACATTAGGTAATAGTAAAGCATGGCTAATCATTCCAATAGTATCTATTTCAGTATATGCTCGAAAATTGAAAATATTTAACTTTTCTACTTCATGCACCGATATTTGAAGAACATAAGTCATCCTTAGATTTTTAGAATAAGAAATTTAGTCTAAAGATATTACTTGAAATGTTCTTAGTCTTCTGTTTTTTTCGTTGAAGTTTCTTCGTCAGTTGGGATTTGTAGATTTGACATTTCCGATAAATCTGTGACATTCCAATCAATATTTTGGTTAATAATTCCTACCGTATCATGTATTTTTGCCACTTCTTGTTTCCACGAATCGATCAAAATTATCGTAAGCAACACCAGTACACATATTAGGCGATTTTTTAATAATTTCTGGACATAAACTTGGCTTTGTTACTGAAGTAAAAGTCGCCTCAGTTTTCAGTTCTTGAATTCCATTATAATTGATGCAATGTCCGTATCTATGGACGATATCAATAATTTTTCTGCTACTGGTTAAGCTTTTTAAAGTCATGCCTAGCGTGATGTGCTTTGATGTTTTGAAGATTCCGTTGTGCCCTCCATATATTATATCTTCACAGTAAGATCGAACTTGACGTATACATTTTGTACAGCTATTTCATTTTCGATTACAACCTCCAATAAGAGTAAAATAAAAGTCTAATAAATTTTGTGCCAATGATATTTCTCCTTCCTTAAATGAAATATTTTTAGGTAATTATTTTCTTTCCAAATTGCATTATTGATTTTCTTAAATGCAAAGCAGCTGTTTGTAAAATGTCTTCGAGCTTTAAATTTTCAAATGATGCATCATCTATTACTGTCAAAAGTTTTGGTGCTACTAGTTTTTTTTTTTTTTTTTTTTTTTTTTTTTTTGTAGTTCATGAAAATCTTGATGTCTTTACTAAATACTTTAATCGTTTTATCTTCTAAATGTTGTATCTTTTACTATGGGTGTTATGTAAGTTTGAAATTTTTCTTTCCGGTTTCATGTAAAATCTGTTTTTTCCAATGTTGTTTTTAACCTTTTGGTTACAGAATAAGCAAAAAATATTTTTGTCATGAATGCTTGCATTAGTTTCAGTCGAAGTATTGTTTTCTGAGGTTAAATGGACATTTTCAAACTGTATACAGTCTATATTTTCTTGGAAATTTGATAATACTTGTTCCACTGACTCATGTATTGTAATTAGCTCAGATATTATAATCTTGTCAGCAGCTAGAATAGTTTCTGTACACGGAGATTATGAAAAAGACGGTTGTGATTCAACTGACTTTGCATTTATCTCGGTAATCAATAGAGCAGCTTCAGATGAATCTTCTGTTGCATTTGTTAATTTCTTTTTTGAAATAGGTTTTATTGCAGTTGTAGATTTGTATTTTAAATAGTTTGTCATTAGCCTTGTAAATAATTTATAAAAGTGTCTAGGATAGCCACTTTCAAACCATTCAACTAGTAAAGTAAGGTCTTCGTATTTCAGGATAAGTGCTTTCCTAAGCTGTAATATTTTATCGCGCCTATATAACGTGTCCACAGAAAACAATATTAACGTCCCACAAGATTTTTAAAAAAAGAAAACAATTTGGTAGATCTACTATGATTATTTTTAAACACTACAAATATTTTAATTTTTATTTCACTCGGGTAGGCAAAAATATGCTAAACGATCACAGACTAAACATAAAAGGATGGTTCAATAATTATTCTCCCGAGTGTGTATGAAATATTTGTACTGAGATGGTTGATGTGGAAAACTGAAGCCTAATGTCTTAGATGCCTATATGCTCAATTTCAGAACCGTATATGCTATATTAATATTTTTTTTTCGTTTTAGGTGTTAGTGGTGGCACCTATATTGAAGGGGGTGGGGGGTGGGGCGAAAGGCTGGTTTGGAGCTTATGGCGCCAGACTTGAAGCAGTTCTATGATAGATGATCCCGAGTATAAACAACAGTAGCCACGTCTCATTCACTGTCACAAATCTATCACAGAACTGCTTTAGATCTGGCCCATAAGCTCCAAACCAGGATCCCACCCCCCAAAACCATCCCCCTTTCAAGCCAGTGGCCACCACTCACACCTAAAAGGAAAAAACATGTTACTATAGCAGATACGGTTCTGAAATTGACCATATAGACATCTAAGATATTTGGCTTCAATATCCCATATCAACCATCGCAGTACAAATATTTTATACACACTCGGGACAATAATTATTGAACAACCTCATTTACTGTGAAAACACCTGTGTATGAATATAATACATAATACGCGTCACAAAAGTTATACTAAATCGAAATACTCTTTGAGCAGTCTTCAAACAGGGACCTTGGCATATTTTTAAAAGAAACGGACAACAAACTGAAAAAATGAATTAAAAAATAGCATTTCTGAATCATTAAAAAAGCAATGAATAAGTGCATTTTCGCATATTTTTAACTATCGAAATGTAATTTCTTTAAAACAAGACCTGTCTAAAAAAAATTGTTGATTCAATAATTAAAATATTTCAATGACAATTATTTTACCAAACCGAAATACTATTTGAGAATAATTGAAAGACGGATATTAGCATGTTGCCAAAATAAATAGGTCATTCCGAAGGAAGAAGGGGAGGCATTGGATGGAGGTGACACAAAACCGAAAAAGAAAAATGAATTTAAAGATGGAAACACTGAATCGTTAAAAAGGTAGTGGATAGAGTAAAAGCTTTTTTGCATATTTTTAAGTATCGGCATGTGATTTCTATTTAAAAACACCCATCCAAAAACATTTTGGGTGAATGAAGAATTAAAATATTTCTTCCATTCACGTTACATATTTTTAAGTAAACATTTTTGTAACAGAACTAAATTGGTGCACCATAAAAAATTCTTTTGTGGAATCTTTGTACGCGTATTTTTTTTAATTTATTGTAACACATTAGTGAAATATAGTTTTTGGTCTTAAAAATAGAAGACCTTTGAATTTTGCATTGTTTCAGGAAAGGATTTACAGTATTCGTGTTTTGGTTACAAATGAATGTTCATAATAATGACACTGTAATCGAAATATTTATATGTATAGTAGATTAACTAGATAACTGCAAATAATATTTTACACTTTTAGGATATAATGTCACATTCATAATATCAAAATACCGCCTGTGAGTGGAATTATGCAAACCAAAAGATTCAATTTGCAATAGTCATCTCAAATGTGTTATTCAGAAACTGCCAATATTATTATACCGAATGCAATAATAATTCATTTTTTTTTTTATTAAAAGATGAATGTAATTAGGAAGTAAAAGTTAAAATGATAAAACAAAAGGTACGATTATAAAAAGTATCTTTATATCTATAATACTATTCGATAATTTTGTCTATTCACAAAGACTAAGAAAATCCTCAAATTACATTAATCACGTGCGTAATCACTTACTGGAAGTTGAGCACTCATACAATTAAATTAGCTTGGTATATAAATCGCTTAAAGCAGAAATGTTTTAATTATATATATATCCCTTTAAGCCCTGAACCACACAATTTTGCGAGTGAAACTAAATTAAAAGAGAATGACTATTTCCTGTTTTTGTGAGATTTAAAACCAAATCTGCACATTTATATGAGTTAATTGGGTTCAGATTTTTTGATCAGACACAAGTAGGAGGCACCAACTAAAACACAGGTTTAGATTTACTGCTTTTAAAAAGAATAGATCATGTGACAGCAATAGACAAAAAGTATATACTGTCGTAATTTCTTTTAAATATGATTTTTAATGTTTGCTTAGATTTAATTTTTCTTTTCATATACTTTATTCATGATTTTAATTGATTTTGTCTTTGATAAATTTAATTAGGCTTTACAAATGCTGAAAAACAAATGACCCGCACATTTGTGCGGGTCCGGCATTTACTGTTTCCAAAATGGGTGCAATTCCTAATAAATATATATATATTTTTTTTTAAGTAATTTTTTTAAACTTACGTTTTTAGCACTTTACTTTTTATTAATTCATTTTTAAACAGGATTAATTTTAAATTATTAGGTTTGTACTATTCATGATTTCTATTTGAGATATTCATGATTTATATTTAAAATTGATAGTATTAGATATATAATATGCACATGTAACGAACTGTATGTTTCTGCTCTGAGCTATAGATGTCAAATATGATTTATAACTTTTATATGAGTTATATGCATATCAGGAGATATATTTTTAAGTTTGATAAATTCATTCCATTTTGTCGACACACCAAGTGGGCTTCCAGGAATAAATAATAAATTATTTAAAGTTCAGCAAATGCTCGGTAGATTCCGTAGTGCCTGCTTGAATTTACCAGGAGATCAGGGAAAATTTTCCTTAGATGACAAGACGATTCTTTTTTTCAGGAAATGCTTCAATAAAGCAGTATATAAAAAACAAACCACAATCCGTTGTAACAGTATCACCTGGGATAATTTTAAATTTTGTAGTATACCAGTGGGAAAGTACAGACCTGGTCCACAAGGATCCGGGCTTAGGACCTGCTCTAGTCCTTACTCAGGTTCAGAACTAGTTTTATGTACTTCTATCGGTATTTCAACGAAATACCAACGCTGGAAAAACTAAAAAAAAAAAAGAAATTTGAAGGATCAGGCACAATCCAAACGGAGTGAAGGGCATACCATTTGTCAACGGTTCTTAAGAGGGGTGCGAGCATTGAGCATATCTCAGAAGATGAAATTTTAGTGGTCTGTCCGGAAACAAAAATTGTTTCAAACATATTCATTGCGGCTGAGGAAAATTATCTCAATAAACAACAACTTTTTTTGCTTAAACTTTTATTTTTAGATATTTGCACACATAGGCCCAAACTACACGACTGACTGTGTAGATTTAGCCCAATAACGGATGCATTAAAAAGCCGAGCCCGCACAATTGTGCGGGTCCTCCTTTGGCATAATCTGACATTAGGTATTTTTTTAAATATCTTTTTTTAATGAAATACGGTCCTATCGATAAGGGAAGGCCACCCAAACTTTCCATTTCTACCAAAAAAACTTCCGGTCTTAAAGGGATATAATATGTATGTATATATATTATTTAACGAAATTATATTTATCTTAACATTAGTTTTTTGCCCGCAGCTCCATTCCTGCTGAATGTAAGTTTTGAAATTTGGAATGCGAATTTTACATATAATTATTAAAAAAAACCAATATTTTATCCAAAAAAGTGCAACCCGCATAAAAAAATTCGTTCAGTACAACTTTAAAAAAGCTATTTTTTATATCGCCACACTCTTATTATTATTCTTAACTAATTACTCTTAACTAAGGAAGAAGGCATAACTATAAGATTACTTATAGTTTTTATTTACACTATTTACAGTAGCTGTTAAACACAGTTCTCAGAACAAATCATATCTTACAACTGCGCGGAATACTCTCGGTTACATGCAAAGCCTTCACAATTCAGACTGTGTAGTGCAGCCATCTATTAACATAGATCGCTACTATTTCGGATTCTTGGTTTGGGATATAACAGCCCTCCCCTCATAGCTCAAACGAACTACAGGCAATCTTGTTCTTTGACTTCTTCGAACTCGAGCACTTTTCTTACAGTCCTCGTCATTGTTTTTAGTCAAATTGTCTTTTACAGTTTTATCTGTCGTAACATCATTTTTATTACTCACAACTGTACCTGCCACAATATCATGCGAAGGCTGAGATTGGCTTGGTTCTATAGTATCATCATTATTAAGCTGTTCTTTTATTTTTCCATTAATTCCAGAAAAACGGTTTTGGTTAACCCTTTCATTCCTATCATAATTACTGTAATTTTTACCACTATGACCCATTTTTTCAACTTTGTCTGACATTAGTTTATCATTTCGATTCATCTCTATTATTCTCTCTGGTATTTCCTCTTTATTTCGTCTCAAATGATCAACGTGACGCTTACACATTATTCCGTCACATCTATTTACTAAAACCCATCTACTCCCCAATAATTTCATAATTTTTCCTTTTACCCATTTCTCCCTTTTTCCAAAAATTTTATCAAAAACTAAATCATGAAGCTTATATTTGTGAAGGGGTTGTTGTATTTTAGGTTTTGATGGTAATACCAAGTGAAGGGCTGTTCGAACTGGTCTTCCGAACATTAATTCAGCCGGAGTTTTACCAGTCACCGAGTGAGGAGTGGAATGATTTCCTAACAAAAATCGTGAAATTGACAATGTTATGTCACTTTTATCTAGCTTTTTAAGACAATTTTTCACAGTTTGCACAGACTTACCGCTTGTCCGTTCGAAGACGGATGATAAGGTGGAACAGGCGTATGCTTAATTCCATTATTTTTAAGCAATTCCTCAAATTCATCACTTGTGAACGCGAGACCATTATCACTAACCAATTCAACAGGTAATCCAAATGTAGCAAAAATTCTCCTTAATACCTTAATTGTAGTTTTACTCTCAGACCTGGGTACTACCTCTACCTCCAACCATTTAGTATAAGAATCGACTACTATTAAAAACATTTCACCTTCGAAAGGACCGGCATGATCTATATGGATCCTTTCCCAGGGCAGTTCAGATTTCCATTTCAAGGGTTCAATTTTGGGACAATCCCTCGCAAACATCTGACATCTATTACAAGAATTTACCATTTCAATTTCTTTATCCATATTCGGCTACCAAACTACCCCCCTAGCTTTCGCTTTCATACTCGATATACCCTGATGAACGGAATGCAGTAATTTTAATATACACTGCTCAAAACAATTAAAGGATATTTGAAGTTTTATATAAAATAAAGATATAAACGAAATTTTTTTTGCCGAAAATAGAAGAAGAGAATCACAAATGCAAATTTTTCTGGTTTTCAAACTGTGGAGTATGCAAATTTTGAGTTCGACGTCAAAAACGTCGCCTCAGCGGCAGCGAATGAAATTTGACTTTCAACTGGATAAAAGAGAATGAAGACAAGGATGATCGGCATTCAGTGATTGCTTTGTTTCGATGAGTACGATGTCTCAGCGAAGTCATTTGACAGATTCAGAAGCTTTGAGAATTGTTGGTAGGTTAGAAGGGGGCCAAACTCAAGCCGAAGTAGCGCAAGCCATTGGAGTGTCACAAAGTGTCATTTCCAGGATCTGGAACCGTTTTTTGGAGAGTGGATGTGCAGGCCGAAGACCAGGGCAAGGTCGTAGACGGGCAACAACGCCCAATGAAGATCGGTATTTAGCGTTAACAGCTCGGAGACACCGAACCATGAACGCTACTCTTCTCCAACAACGCCTTCGCTCGGCTACAGGCACCACGATTTCAACTCAGACTGTCCGAAACCGGCTCCATGCTGTAGGTCTGTATGCTCGCCGACCGATGGTATGTATTAGATTAACATCAAGGCATCGTCGCGACCGCAGGGAGTGGGCAACCGAGCATGTCAACTGGAGGAGAAATGAATGGAGCAATATTCTGTTTTCTGACGAGTCCCGTTTTTCTGTGCATCCGGATAATAGGCGTATTTTCATCTGGAGGGACCGTGGCAGTAGGAATAATCCTGCGTTCGTGCACGAAAGTGTCAGATTTGGCGGTGGAGGAGTGTTGGTGTATTGTGGCATCTCCATTGACGGGCGCACTGACCTCTATATCATTCGAGATGGAGCTCTGACTGGTCGCCGATATAGGGAGGGGATCCTCAGACCTATTGTAGTCCCTTACGCTGCAGCAATCGGAGATAACTTCATTTTAATGGACGATAACTGCAGGCCACATCGTGCAAACCTGGTGGAGGATTTCCTTTTCGAGGAAGGAATCGTTCGAATGGAATGGCCAGCGTGTTCTCCAGACATGAATCCAATCGAGCACGTTTGGAACGCTCTAGGAAGACGGGTTTCTGGCCGCCAACAACCCCACAAACTCTCCAAGAACTGGAAAGAGCTCTTCTGGAAGAGTGGGGCAGAATACCCCAACTCGTCATTAATAGCCTCATTGAGTCTATGCCTCAAAGGTGTTCAACGTTGCTGGCCGCCCGTGGAAAATATACCCTCTATTGAAAATGATTTTCTTTGAAGAAAACACCTTTTCTTATTCTTTTTTTCTCATATGCACAATTTTTTTTTCCTTTAGTACACAAATGCGCAATAAAATGCATTTTTTTCTGCCAAACTTGTGTAATTTATTCTCATATAACCTACTATGTCTGTCGACCAAGTATCAATCAGCTAAACAGTTTACCAGATACAAAATCCACCTAAAACTGCAATATCCTTTAATTGTTTTGAGCAGTGTATATTCACGGCCTTCCTCTGGTATGATCACTCTATGTCCCAACAATAGACAATTTTCTAGACAGGATATTTCCTCCCTTCTACGAAAATATGATTGATATTCTTCTGGTTTAACCTTTTGCGGCCACCCATGTAACACCCACTCTAAAATTTGTTTAGTTACACGATTTTCATTCAGTTGTCCACTTTGCAATAGTTTTAGAAGTAACAGGCCAATTATCATTGTTTGAAACAAATATTGTTTCGGCAGGATTACTTACTACATTTACAGTTTTTGGGAGAGGTAATCTACTTAATGCGTCAGCATTTTTATTATTTTTACCTTCGCGATACTCAATTGTGTAATCATACCCAGCTAACATTAACGACCATCTCAGCATTCTAGGTGATAATGTATCAGGTACCTTTTAAACAGGATCAAATAATATAAATAAAGGTTTATGATCTGTTATAAATTTAAATTTTTTCCCAGCTAAATATTGGTGAAATTTAGTGATACCAAACATTACAAATAAAGCTTCTTTATCAATCATAGCATAATTTCTTTCAGTTTTATTTAAAGTTTTCGAAGCATAAGCAATAGGCTTCTCTTTACCCTCAACAATGTGGCTTAAACCTGACCCTGCACCATATCCAGAAGCATCACAGTTTAAAACTATATCTTTGTTGACATCATATAATTCTAAATCAGGAGATGTGCATAATAATTGTTTCACTTTTTGAAACGCTTTTTCATGCTTTTCTGACCATGTCCAGTTTACATTATTATCTAATAATCTATGTAAATGTTCTAAAACATCTGAAATATTAGGCAGGAAGTTTCTATAATAAGAAATTAAGCCTAAAAATGAACGCAATTGTGACACATTATTTGGAATAGGAGCATTCAAAATAGCAATATTTTTTTCTGGAATAGGTCTAATTCTTTCCTGAGATATTTTATGACCTAAATACGAAACTTCCGAAACCATAAATTTTAATTTTTCCTTATTTAATCTTATACCATGCTCAGAAAAGCATTTCAGAACATTTTCAACTCTTTCAGAATGTTCTGATTCATTACTAGCACTAATGATAACATCATCTAAAAATACACCAACATATTCAAATTTTTTTTAAATATGTTCAGTTTTTCTTTGGAAAATTCCAGGAGCACATTTTACCCCAAATGCTAATCGTAACACATTGAATAAACCTTTATGTGTATTTATAGTCAAAATATTACTATTTTCGTTATCTACAGGTTGTTGTAAATAAGCATCTTTTAAATCAAAAACAGTAAAAAAATTACCACCTGATAATTTAGAAAATAATTCTTCCATTCTAGGAAGAGGTTAATTATCATTTTCAGTATTAGAATTAACTGTTGCTCTATAATCACCACATATTCTAACAGAACCATTAAGCTTAGGAACAATTACTATAGGACTAGCCCATTCTGAATGATCAACAGGTTTCAAAATACCCTCATTAGTTAATAGATCAAATTCTACATCAGTAGCTTTTCTTAAAGCAAAAGGAACAGGTCGAGACTTAAGAAAAACTAGTTTTGCATCTTTTTTCAATTTTATTGCTACGGGAGGACCCTTGATTGTCCCGATCCCGCCAGCAAAAACATTAGGAAAATTTCTAATTAAATCATCTTTCGAAATGCTTTTAATTATATTTACATTAGGTCAAAATAATTTTGATGCTTTTAACGTAGTTTTTCCGATTAGACTCGGACCCTCCTCTTTAATTACTAATATTCTTAAATCCGGAATACAATAATCATTAACAACAGCATTTACTTTTAATTCCCCCAAAACAGTTAAAGAGTCTTTAGTATAAGTTTGTAGCTTAATATTAGATTTAATTAAAGGCAGCTTACCTGAGAACAATTTGTTAGCAACACTTTTACTTACGATAGTATGAGCCGAACCACTATCAATTTCAAATTGTATATTTACACCATTTATTTTAACCGATTTTATCCATGACACCTTATTGGAGTTGTCGTCCGTAAAATTTAAACAATATTCTTCCTGAACAGTTTTAATTTTTCTGTTCTAAAAAGGTTTCTCATTTTTCATTCCAAATTTTCTATTTCGACAACAAATTTTTAAATGACCCAATCGATGGCAGAAATGACATTCTGCAGATTTAAAAGAGCATAATTTTGGATTATGATTTTTAGAACATCTGTAACACGGTTTCTCAGGCGCGAATTTATCTTCTTTAGGCTTAGGTGCATGAGCGAACTTCTCCACTTTCGTTTTCTCTCCTTTCGAAACACGCACTTGATTGATAGTCGTACTATCTCCGATGTGTAGGGATTTCAGCCTAAGCTATCTCAAATGACTCAGCTATTTCTATCGCTGTTTGGAACGTTAAGTCTCTAGAATCCAGTAATTTTTGCTGTACCTTCTCATCTTGGATCCCAAATAACAACTGATCACGGAGGCGGAAATTAAGCGTATTTCCGAAGTTGCAATGCTCGGATAAACGACGTAACTCTGTTATGAAATCGGTTATATTCTCTCCTTGCTTCCTTAGTTGTTTCTGGAACTTAAATCGTTCGACAATTTCACTAGGGCGTATTGAAAAATGATCCTTAGCTTTCTTTAAAAGATCCTACTAACTGATTTCTTTCAGCGTATTCGGAACAATAATATCTCGTAAAATCGCAAACGTTGTTGTTCCAACAGAACTTAGTAAAATATTCTTCTTCATATCATCATTTTTGATGCTATTCGCTGAGAAATAAAAATCAATTTTCTCGACGTATATAGTCCAAGGAACATTTGCATTATATTCTTCTAAGCGTCCCAGAGAAATTATTTCTTTATCGGCCATTTTTCGTGGAACTTTTTCTTTCTCTTTCGAAAAAAAAAAAAAAAAAAAAAAAAATCTACAACATTTCAATTTGGGTTAAATTTTATTTTCGTCGCCACTTCTATATCGCCACACTCTTATTATTATTCTTAACTAATTACTCTTAACTAAGGAAGAAGGCATAACTATAAGATTACTTTTAGTTTTTATTTACACTATTTACAGCAGCTGCTAAACGCAGCTCTCAGAACAAATCATATTTTACAACTGCGCGGAATACTCTCGGCTACATGCAAAGCCTTCACAATTCAGACTGTGTAGTGCTGCCATCTATTAACATAGATCGCTACTATTTCGGATTCTTGGTTTGGGATATTACACTATTACTTCACGATAGTGTTGTCTTAATTGTAGAACTTTCTCCCACACCTGTGTAACTCAGCAACGTAGAACGATGTGTTACACACTAAAACATCTCACTAGCAATTAGCTAACAATTTAAGGCCCATAAAAATACGTTTAGAAGAAAATGAGGAATAAGCGTTCGAAATGAAATTATTTCTTACAATCATGTTAGCCTAATTATCTCTCATAGCTCCGTCACTAAGAAAATAGAACGATGCATTACACTCTTCTAGAACTTCCCTCCCTTCCAAAATTAACTAACGGATAATGCAAATATAAAGGTTCATTTAGAAGAAGATGAGATATAAACATTCGAAATGAAATTATTAATCACAATCGGGTTGACCTAATTGTAGATGATCTCACATAGCTTCGTCAGTAAGAAACATAGAACGATGCAGAAAGTCTCTAAAATCAGCCTCCTGGTCAAAATTAACTAACTGACAGTGCAAGTCTCATAAAAAATCGTTTAACAGAACGTGAGATATAAGCGTTCGAAATGAAATTATTTTTCACAATCGGGTTGACCTAATTGTTCTCTTGATTGCTCTCCTAATAGTTTGGGTTGACCTAATTGACTTTCTCTCATAACCACGTCACTAAGAAACATAGAACGATTAGACCAAGACTCTAGAGCCCCTGTCCTACGTTATAGTATCAAACCTAAAGTTTTTTCTGAGGATGTATACTACGGTAGGTTTTTGAGTAGAAATAAAATAATATTATGTTAATAAAATCTGTTGAATAGTTTCACGCATGAAAATAACTGACCAGAACTGAATTCTATCTTGGTCTTTTATCCATTTTTAGCAGCTTATTCAATATATGAATGTATATATTAATTTTCAGAAAGGAAAAAAAAAACATTTATTTTTATTTTCTATAGAAAAAACATTCATTTGAAAACGCTCTGCTACAGAAATAATTACAACATGCAAAAAATCAATTTATATAACATGTGTTTTTCCCAATCACAATAAAGTTCATTGTTATGTTTAGATTTTAGATTCATGTTTACTTTATTTTAAAAAATCAGACATAATAGTATTGTAAGCTCTTGCTTTTGAGTAGACATAAAATAATACTCTGTTAATAAAATCTGTTGAATAGTTTCCTGCTCGAAAATAACTGACCAGAACTGAATTCTATCTTGATATTTTACACATTTTTCGCCGTTTATTTAATATATAAATGCATGTATTAATTTTCAGAAACTAAAAAAACATTTATTTTAATTTACTATAGAAAAAAAAATTCTTTTGAAAACGCTTTGCTTCAGAAATAATTACAGCATGCAAAAAATCAATTTATATAGCACGCTTTTTCCCAGTCACAATAAAATTCACTGTTATGTTTAGATTCATATTTAATTTATTTAAAAATAAAACAGACATAATAGTATTACAAGATGTTGCTAATGCTTTTGAGTAGAAATAAAATAATATTTTGATAATAAAATATGTTGAATAGTTTTATGCTTGAAAATAACTGACGAGAACTGAATTCTATATTGGTTTTTTATGCATTTTTAGCAGATTATTTAATAAATATATATATATTAATTTTCAGAAAGAAAAAAAACATTTATTTTTATTTGCTATCGAAAAAACATCCATTTGAAAACGCTCTGTTTTAGAAATAATTACAACATGCAAAAAATAAATTTATATAGCACGTTTTCTCCAAATTACAAAAAAAATTCATTGTTATGTTTAGATTCATATTTGCTTTATTAAAAAAAAAAAAACGACAAAATAGTATTACAAGATCTTGCTAGTGCTTTTGAGTAGAAATAAAATAATATTCTGTTAATAAAATCTGTTGAATAGTTTCATGCTTGAAAATAACTGACCAGAACTGAATTATATCTTGGCCTTTATGCATTTTTAGCAGCTTATTTAATATATGAATGTATATATTAATTTTGAGAAGAAAAAAAAAACATTTATTTTAATTTACTATAGAAAAAAAATTCTTTTGAAAACGCTTTGCTTCAGAAATAATTACAGCATGCAAAAAATCAATTTATATAGCACGCTTTTTCCCAATCACAATAAAATTCGCTGTTATGTTTAGATTCATATTTAATTTATTTAAAAATAAAACAGACATAATAGTATTACAAGATTTTGCTAATGCTTTTGAGTAGAAATAAAATAATATTCTGATAATAAAATATGTTGAATAGTTTTATGCTTGAAAATAACTGACCAGAAATGAATTCTATATTGGTCTTTTATGCATTTTTAGCAGATTATTTAATAAATATATATATATTAATTTTCAGAAAAAAAAACATTTATTTTTATTTGCTATCGAAAAAACATCCATTTGAAAACGCTCTGCTTTAGAAATATTTACAACATGCAAAAAATAAATTTATATAGCACGTTTTCTCCAAATTACAAAAAAAAATCATTGTTATGTTTAGATTCATATTTGCTTTATTAAAAAAAACGGACAAAATAGTATTACAATATCTTGCTAGTGCTTTTGAGTAGAAGTAAAACAATATTTTCTTAATAAAATCTGTTGAATAGTTTCAAGCTTGAAAATAACTGACCAGAACTGTATTCTATCTTGGTCTTTTATGCATTTTTAGCAGCTTATTTAATATATGAATGTATATATTAATTTTCAGAAACTAAAAAAAAACGTTTATTTTAATTAGCTATAAAAAAAAAAATAATCCTTCGAAAACGCCTTGCTTCAAAAAGAATTACAGCATGTAAAAAATCAATTTATTAAGAACGTTTTTTCTCAATCACAATACAATTAATTATTATCTTTAGATTAATGTTTAATTTATATAAAAAAAAAAGACATAATAGTATTGCAAGCTATTGCTAATGCTTTTGAGTAGAAATAAAGTAAGATTCTGTTAATAAAATCTGTTGAATAGTTTCATGCTTGAAAGTAACTGTCCAGAACTGAATTCTATCTTCGCCTTTTACACATTTTTCGCAGTTTATTTAATATATGAATGTATATATTAATTTTCAGAAACTAAAAAAACATTTATTTTAATTTACTTTGGAAAAAACATTCCTTTGAAAACGATGTACTTCAGAAATAATTACAACATTCAAAAAATCCATTTATATAGCACGTTTTTCCCCAAACACAATAAAATCCATTGTTATGTTTAGATTCATGTTTACTTTTTAAAAATTAGACGTAACTGTACTGTAAGATCTTCCTAATGCTTTTGAGTAGAAATAAATAATATTTTCTTAATAAAATCTGTTGAATAGTTTCAAGCTTGAAAATAACTGACCAGAACTGAATTCTATCTTGGTGTTTTATGCATTTTTAGCAGCTTATTTAATATATGAATGTATATATTAATTTTCAGAAACTAAAAAAAAACGTTTATTTTAATTAGCTATACAAAAAAAAAAAAAAAAAAAAAAAAAAAAAAAAAAAAAATCCTTCGAAAACGCTTTGCTTCAGAAAGAATTACAGCATGTAAAAAATCAATTCATTAAGCACTTTTTTTCTCAATCACAATACAATTCATTATTATCTTTAAGTTAATGTTTAAATTATAAAAAAAAACGACATATAGTATTACAAGCTATTGCTAATGCTTTTGAGTAGAAATAAAATAATATTCTGTTAATAAAATCTGTTGAATAGATTCATGCTTGAAAGTAACTGTCCAGAACTGAATTCTATCTGCGCCTTTTACACATTTTTCGCAGTTTATTTAATATATGAATGTATGTATTAATTTTCAGAAACTAAAAAAACATTTATTTCAATTTACTTTGGAAAAAACATTCCTTTGAAAACGATGTACTTCAGAAATAATTACGACATTCAAAAAATCCATTTATATAGCACGTTTTTCCCCAAACACGATAAAATCCATTGTTATGTTTAGATTCATGTTTACTTTTAAAAAAATAGACGTAACTGTACTATAAGATCTTGCTAATGCTTTTGAGTAGAAATAAAATAATATTCTGTTAATAAAATCTGTTGAATAGCTTTATGCTTGAAAATAACTGACCAGAACTGAATTATATCTTGGCCTTTTACACATTTTTCGTTTATTTATTTAATATATGAATTTATATATTAATTTTCAGAAACTAAAAAATCATTTAATTTAATTTGCTATAGAAAAAAAGAAAAAAAATCCTTTGAAAACACTTTGCTTCAGAAAGAATTACAGCATGCCAAAATTCAATTTATATAGCATGTTTTTTTTTTTATAATCACAATAAAATTCATTGTTATGTTTCGATTAATGTTTATTTTATTAAAAAAAAAAACAGACATAATAGTATTCCAAGCTCTTGCTATAGTCCAGGCATTAGGTGCTCAAAAAGGACAAATAGGGGAAAGTTTTGGTGTAGTTTTGATATTTGGTACCTTTATGTTTTGTGGGTCGCTGAACACGAATCTGAAGTTTGCCAACAAAATTTATCCCGGGAAACACGTCTTTTGGGCAAAAAACGGGAAAAAAACGGGATTTTCTTTGTTTTTTTCCAAATAACTTCAAAATTGTACATTTTACGTAAAAGTCCTCAGTGCATAAATTGAAGAGGATAAAATTTCCTACATTTTATGTATTAAAAGTTTTTTTCTCTGATCAATGGTTTAGCCGTGACAACGCCACAAAAATGGGAGTGAAAATCAAAAAATTCAGAGAAAACGGGAATTACGCCGCTGTACGTAGATTTAACATGAAAACTGACCATTTTACACAAGCATTGACTATAAATTATTCTAAAGATTATATTAATTACTACATTTTACAATGAAGTTGCTGACAATAAATAGGACGACTCATTATGAATCATTATTTAATTATAAATAAACATGTACATTAGTAAGTACAGTTATTTAAAAATCAAAAAAAAATATTTCCGTTTTCTTTCACTTGAGGGTCCCTGATTTTCAACGACATCTACAGCATAGAATATAGACGTATAGAATTATTGGGTGTTTTTATTACTACCAACAGTTTTAATAAAAAATATTTGATACCTTCTGGCATGACTTTTTCTTGACATTTTAGTTCAAGTACCATTTTTTTTTTAAATCAAAGACAGCAGAATTTAAGTTAGTCACATAAATAAACTTTTGCACCATTATGCAACGGCAACAAGATTTAAAATGTAACGAAAATGTGAATTTGGTTCAAAATATTTTGTTTATAGAGGAAAATTACAATGAAGAGCACATGAAGTTTTGCAAGAGCGAAATGTTTAAATTTATGACCAAATTTGGACAAAAATTGCCAGTTGTATGTAGATATATCGGGACAAAATCATTTAAAATATATTACTTGGCTGCAAATTCTGAGTGGTTACAAAATTGATCCAGACAAATTCTCCAAATTCAGATTTGATACAATGCAAAACATAATGTAGGCATTTTCTCATGATATATTAATCATGATATCTTATGATTCCCTATCTTTACATAAAGTTCCTGTTAGGTTTCCTGTAAGGTTTGTGCAGAAATAAATATGAATATACAACAGAATATGCAACACAGCAATTTTCATTAATGCTGTCGAATGTTTGTCCCGTACCTTAAATTTTAGAAAAAGAAATTTTAGAATTTGTTATAATAATACAAAAATAGTTTTATCACTTTAGCTTCCATACCGTTAAGAAAGTATCATTAAAATTATCAAGAAGAACGTAAAATCATGCGTCAATCAGATTATGGACCATTTTTGAACGCGTTCGGGCTACTATAATAAAACTTCACAGTTTAATAACGTGAAAAACGATGTCTAAGTAATAATTTGTAAAACATATAACACGTTTGAAAACACACTTTCAACCAAAATCGAAAAAACAGCTGAAAATTTTGTACATCCCTGTATGTGAACTATAGATTTATCATATAATTCACAATATGCTAAAATTTAGAACTGTTAGTGAACGCATATCACAGTTGAAAATTCCTCGTTGGCAATTTCCGACAATAAGCGGGTATATAGATGTCTTGTGCAGCCCTATATATGATTTATAGAACTTATGCATGCTAAATAGTATGCAATTTTTAAAATTTAAAAAGTGTCCCACAACTGAAAATCCACTTCCATCAATTATTGTTCATACAGAGAAAAATATAACTGATTTATTTTGTGTGCCCCTGTATATGAAAGATCAATACACATCATATTCAATAGTAAGCATCTTATAGAGCACCTCGGAGATATATATTAATTTAAATACTTTTGAAAAGGTGTAACATGAACAAAATACACCACAAAAAAATTTTCTCCATAGACCGTAATGTAACATAATTCTTTGCAGTGTCCTTGTAAATGATCGATAAATACTACCCATACCATATTCTATAAGAAATCATCTTGTAGTTCACTTCATAGATATGTATATAAATTTAAAAGTGTTTGAAATTATGAAACATACTGAAAATAAAACAAATGATTTTTCCCCATAGGCCGTAATATAATGAAATACTTTTTAATGTCCCTGTAACGAAATTATGACTGCTACACGCAACATTTTACAATACCTAACATTTAATAGTGAATATCAATAACATTTTTCAATTTCATGGCGATGCGACTATATTGACGCCAAAAAATAATCATGGCCAACTAGAATCGGTAAATCACCCACCGTGCATTGCCGTAATTTCCGTTTTTTCAGAATTTTTTTATTTTCACACCCATTTTTGCGGCGTTGTCACGGCTAAGCCATTGATCAGAGAAAAAAACTTTTAATACGTAAATTGTAGGAAATTTTATACTCTTTAATTTATGTATTGAGGACTTTTGCGTAAAATGCATAATTTTGAAGTTATTTTGAAAAAACAAAGAAAATCCCGTTTTTTTTTTCAGTTTTATGCCAAAATAACGTGTTTCCCGGGATAAATTTTGTTGGCAAACTTCAGATTCGTGTTCAGCGACCCAAAAAACATAAAGGCACCAAGTATCAAAACTACACCAAAACTTTCCCCTATTTTCTACCAAATGACTGGACTACTAATGCTTTTGAGTAGAAGTAAAACAATATTCTCTTAATAAAATCTGTTGAATAGTTTCATGCTTGGAAACAACCGACCAGACCTGAATTCTATCTTGGCATTTTTTGTATTTTTAGCAACTTATTTAATATGTGAATGTATATATTAATTTTCAGAAGAAAAAAAAATCATTTATTTTAATTTACTATAGAAAAAAAAACATTCCTTTCAAAACGATTTGCTTCAGAAATAATTACAACATTCAAAAAATCAATTTATATAGTACGTTTTTCTCCCGAACACAATAAAATCCATTGTTATGTTTAGATTCATGTTTATTTTTAAAAAAATAGACGTAATCATAGCTGTTAATCTTTCATTAATCTTCCGTAAATCTGGATTAATGTGACCCAGGTTAACCACTTTCAAACCAGAAAATTTATTTCATGAATATTTATTTATTTAATTCAATTTTTCTACGTGGAACGTACTTGATTTCATTTCTTAAAAAATTTTCTATTTCGAAACGCATTAAACCAGGATCAATTTATCGCACGTATTACGGAATATTAGTTTAAGGTTGGCATCTATACGTAATAGTACTGTAAGCTCTTGCTAATGCATTTGACTAGAAATAAAATAATGGTCTGCAAATAAAATCTGTTCAATAGTTTCATGCTTGAAAATCACTGACCAGGACTGAATTCAATCTTGGCCTTTTATGCATTTTTAGCAGCTTATTTAATATATGAATGTATATATTAATTTTGAGAAGAAAAAAAAAACATTTATTTTAATTTACTATAGAAAAAACATTCCTTTGAAAACGATTTGCTTCAGAAATAATTACAACATTCAAAAAATCAATCTATATAGCACGTTTTTCCCCAAACACCATAAAATCCATTGTTATGTTTAGATTCATGTTTACTTTAAAAAAAAATTAGACGTAATAGTACTGTAAGCTCTTGCTAATGCTTTTGAGTAGAAATAAAATAATAATCTGTTAATAACATCTGTTGAATAGTTTCATACTTGCTTGAAAATAACTGACCAGAACTGAATTCTATCTTGGACTTTTACACATTTTTCGCAGTTTATTTAATATATGAATGTATATATTAATTTTCAGAAAAAAAAAAAAAAAAAAAAAAAAAAACAAAAAAAAAAAAAACATTTATTTTAATTTGCTATTGAAAAATAGAAAAAATCCTTTGAAAACGCTTCTCTTAAGAAAGAATTACAGCATACAAAAAATCAATTTATATAGCCTGTTATTTCCCAATCACAATAAAATTCATTATTATGTTTAAAGTAATGTTTACTTTATTTAAAAAAATCAGACATAAAATATTTCAAGCTCTTGCTAATGCTTTTGAGTAGAAGTAAAACAATATTATCTTAATAAAATATGATGAATAGTTTCATGCTTAAAAATAACTGACCGTAACTGAAGTCTATCTTGGTCGTTTATGCATTTTTAGCAGCTTATTTAATATATGAATGTATATATATTAATTTTAAGAAGAAAAAAAATCATTGGGTCAGTTCATTCCAAGTGGTCCAGCAGTGGTTGCTCGACCATTTTTAAAAAATCTGAAATTTTTTGTACAGCAAACCTAACATGATGGAAGTTTAAAATGACTATTATTTTAATTTTATTAATTTTTGTTTGTGCATCTTTGTTTCATCGTCTGCAGCAATTTTCTCAAAAGAAGGGTTTACGGAATTGTAAATAATTCAACGTTTATTTATCCAATTCAAGTGCGGATTAAAGCATTTCGTACAGAATACATTGGGCTAAAAATTTGGTAATTGAGTAGTTTCGAAACTAACTGCTTATTTATAAAATTTAAGCATAAAGTTTCAGTTAATTTGTCCGTTTACAAGAGGAAATTTTTCTAACGAGAAAAGCTGTCAACATGACATAGATATATATTTTTTTACAAATAGGTCAAAAGTACTTGTACTAACACGCCGAGTTCCAGATCTGAGACTTGCTTTCTCTTCGCTAAAAAAAAATCCCAAAATTTTAAAAAATAACAAAAATCGCACTTTTCAGGCTTTGATATTTCTGGTGGGGCACGAGGTAAAAATCTGAAATTTTTTTTATAAGATTATTGTATGGTAGTGTTATGCACAAGAAATTTCAGGATGGAGATTTGACTACAAGCTGAGATATGGCAAGGGCAACATGTCAAAACAATACTGCCAAACTATTGTTTTGTTGTAGTCACAGCTAAGTATTTATCTCAGAGTATCCTTTAAATTTACATTTTATATTATCTTTAAATAATAGTAACAGAAAATAAAGCCTTTTGCAATTAATTTAAAAATTAATTATGCCTAAGGCCTACATTTTGTATGGTTTCAGTAATTTTTGTTGTAATTTTAGTAACTAATAGAAACCTCAGGACTTTTACATAAATTTAAATATAAATATATATACAATACCTGAGACAGAAACAGAATAGGGAAAGAGAAAAGCTGTTAATGTTGGCATACTTGTTGAGACATGATCAAACGTGTCAAAACACATTCCTGCTTGTTTGTTTAAAAACCACAATTTTAATGCTGCTTGCCAGTCCCTGAAACTTGTTCCTATCATAAGTATGTTTCTGTAAATGAAACATTATGCGATGCTACCATGCATCAGCCTCAAGTAATTTTCAGAAAGTAAAGATATCCAAAGCCTTTTCAAAATTTATACTGCAGAAAAATCACATTTTTTGCATAAAAAGTAAGCTAGGAATTATTAATGAATTGAGACTTGCAAATAGTGATTCCAAAGTATATATCTATGAGCCAGCAGGGCCAATATCATCAATAAAGGTATCAAGAGATTACAAGACTTGGTTCCTACAAATAAAATTTTGTGAAAGATCAAAATTGTGGATTTTGAACCAACAAGCATATATGTGTTTTGTCACGTTTGATCATGTCTTAACAAGTATGACAACATTAGCTGCTTTTATTTTTCCCTATGTTGTTTTTGTCTCAGGCCTTGTATAAAAATATTTTTTTTCTTTATGTAAAAGTGCTGAGGTTTCTTTTAGTTACTAAAATTACTTACTACAAAAATTACCTTAGGCATAATTATTTTTTAATTAATTGCTAAGCTTTGCAAAGGGCTTTATTTTCTGTTATTTTTATTTAAAGGTAATCAAAAACATAAATTTAAATGACACTCTGAGATAAATACTTAGCTGTGTCTACAACAAAACAATAGTTTTGCAGTATTGTTTTGACATGTTTCCCTTGCCATATCTCATTTTGTAGTCAAACTTCCATCCTGAAATTTTTTGTGTATAACACTACCATACAATACTCTTATAAAAAAAATTTTCAGATTTTTATCTCGTGCCACACCAGAGATATCAAAGCCTGAAAAGTGCGATTTTTGTTATTTTTGAAAAATTTGCTATTTTTTTTTAGCGAAGACAAAGCAAGTCTCAGATCTGGAACTCGGCGTGTGAGTACAAGTACTTTTGGCCTATTTGTAAAAAAAAAAAATATGTCATGTTGAGAGTTTTCCTTGCTAGAAAAATTTCCTCTTGTAAACGGACAAATTTTGAAAAAAAACTTAAATTTTATGCTTAAATTTTACCAATAAGTAGTTAGTTTCAGAAACTACTCCGTTTTTAGCCCAACGAATTTTTTACGAATTTAGTTACGAAATTTTTAGCCCGATGTATTCTGTACAAATTGCTCTAATCCGCAGTTGAATTGGATAAATAAACGATGAATTATTTACAATTGCGTAAACCCTTCTTGTGAGAAAATTGCTGCAGATGATGCAACAAAGATGGCCGCCATGTACAAACAAAAATTAATAAAATTAAAATAATAGTCATTTTGAACTTCCATCGTGTTAGGGTTGTTGTACGAAAAATTTCAGATTTTTTAAAAATGGTCAAGCAACGAATAAATGATTTTCTGGACCACTTGAAATGGATTGACCCCATTTATTTTAATTTACTATAGAAAAAACATTACTTTGAAAACGATTTGCTTCAGAAGTAATTACAACTTTCAAAAAATCAATTTATATAGAACGTTTTTCCCCAAACACAGTAAAATCCATTGTTATGTTTAGAATCACGTTTACTTTTAAAAAATTAGACGTAATCATAGCTGCCAATCTTCCATTAATCTTCCGTAAGATCTGGATTAATGTGACCCAGGTTAACTACTTTCAAACCATAAACTTTATTTCATAAATATTTACTTATATAATTCAAGGTTTCTACGTGGAACGTACTTGATTTCATTTCTTAAAAAAATTTCTTTTTTGAAACGCATTAAACCAGGGTCAAATTAACGCACGTAATACGGAAGATCAGTTTGAGGCTGGCACCTATTTGTAGTAGTACTGTAAGCTCTTGCTAATGCTTTTGAGTAGAAATAAAATAATATTCTGTTAATAAAATCCGTTGAATAGTTTCATGATTGAATATAACTGAACCAGAACTGAATTCTCTCTTGGCCTTTTAAACATTTTTCGCAGTTTATTTAATATATGAATGTATATATTAATTTTCAGAAACTAAAAAAGAAACATTTGCTTTAATTTACTTTGGAAAAAACATTCCTTTGAAAACGATGTACTTCAGAAATAATTACAATATTCAAAAACTCCATTTATATAGCACGTTTTTCTCCAAACACAATAAAATCCATTGTTATGTTTAGATTAATGTTTTTCTTTATTTAAAAAGAAAGACATAATAGTATTGCAAGCTCTTGCTAATGCTTTAGAGTAGAAATAGAATGGTATTTTATTAATAACACTTGTTGAATAGTTTTATGCTTGAAAATAACTGACCAGAATTGAATTCTACCTTGGCCTTTTATGCATTTTAGCAGCTTATTTAATGTATGAATGTATATATTAATTTTCAGAAATAAAAAAAATATATATATTTTAATTTACTATGGAAATAAACATTCTTTTGAAAACGATTTGCTTCAGAAATAATTACAACATTCTAAAAATCAATTTATTTAGCACGTTTTTCCCCAAACATAATACAATTCATTGTTATGTTTAGATTCATGTTTACTTAAAAAAAAAAAAAAAAAAAAAGAAAAAAAAAATAGATGTAATAGTACGGTAAGCTCTTGCTAATGCTTTTGATTTAAAAAAAAAATAATATTCTGTTAATAAAATTTGTTGAATAGTTTCATTCTTGAAGATAACTGACCAGAACTGAATGCTATCTATGCTTTTTATACATTTTTAGCTGTTTATTTTATATATACACGGCGATTTAAAACAAGTTTACAAAATGACATGGCAAATCAGTCATACAACAAGGATAAAAGTTCACATAGGATCATAAGGTCTAAAACCACATATTCAGTCACAAATACAGGGTGTTTCATCTTAACTCAGATTGGGTTGACGGTAATAACTTTCAGAAAACTGAATTGTATTATAATAAAACATTTAACAGCATTCTCACCTTTGTTTAAATGTGCTAATTCCAAACAAATGTGATAGAAGAATCCATTATGAGTGAATCCACTTATGAATCCATACCGTATCATCGAATACTTGAGAAACATGTTTTGCCACATCTTTCCGTGATGTTATCACACTTCTCACAAAACAAGGTACAAATCTTTGCATTTTCATTACAATATTTTTATTTTTCTCGAAATTATTACCATTTACACGGGTTCAGTTTGAATGAAACATCCTGTATTTTTGACTTAATAAGTGGTTTGCGATCCTATGTTTCTATGTGATTTTTTTATCCTTGTTGTATGCCTGATTTGCCATATCACTTTGTAAACTTTCTTTTTTAATCCCTCTGTATATATACATATATTAATTTTACGACAGTAAAAAATAAATAAATAAATAAATAAAATAAAACCTTTATTGAAATTTTCGATAATAAATTATTCCTTTGAAAAAGCCCTGCTTCAGAAGTAATTACAACAAACTAGTCGTATATGTGCCAATCCCAAAACATTCTTTTATCTCATATATTTTAACAGTTCAAAATTCACAATCGCAGTGCCAAAATTAAATGACAATCCATGCCCATCATGAGGATTTTAAAGGTTCGTTGAATTGTATCCATTTAAAAAGCAGATATAAGCATCACATTTTTCAAAGAAATCATTGGATTTCTGTACTCACCCTCTTAGATGTCTTTAACCGAAATTCCCAACCCAAAGAGCAAGAAAGTGGCACATTTTTGGCAGTATACAACACAGGCTAATAAAGATATATTTATGTGAAAGCGTAAAAGAATATGAAGTTTGATTAAATTCCGTGCAATAGTTTTTTTGAGATACAGGTATCGCGAAAATCGTTTAAAATGCAGCATAGCAGCGCCACTTCCCTTATAAAATTTTCTTATAGAATTCTATAAAAAATATAGAACAAGTATTATAGAATCCTATAGAATTATGACCTGTTTTTTATAGGCTAGTTTCAACAAAAGCTTTAGAAATATCTGTAGAAATTCAATAGAAATGTCTATAGAATTTTTATAAAATATTCGAATATATTCTATAAAAATATTCGAATACATTCTATAAAATATTCTATAAAAATATTCGAATACATTCTATAAAATATTCTATAAAAATATTCGAATATATTTTATATAATAAAAACAGCTGTTTATGCGGCCACCCTCCCAAGTACTAACCATGCTCAATGCTGTTTGGTTTCCGTAATCGGACATGAACCAGTATTTTTAGCGAATGTTACGGCCGCTCGCAGTTTGTTGACTCTCATTACACTATTTCAAGTTTGTTTCTTTTGTGAATTGCAATCCCAATCATTAAATTTGTATAGAAATTATTGTATTGTATAGAAATAGTCGTTCGGTGGCGTGGTCAGTAAGCGGAGGCTGCTGTCACCCCGAGGGCCCCGGTTCGAGTCCCTGGGTAAGACATGGATGTAATTGTGAATGTCCCATTGTGGTTACATAATATATGTAATGGAAAATAAAAAAATGTTGTGACTTGTTGTTGTTTCTATGTATAATAAAGATCATTCGAGGCGACAGCCATTGTAGCTATATGCCCCAAAGCATTCTCCACTTCGGTGGACTTCAAATGTTAAAAATGTTAAAAAATGTATAGAAATCATATATATTTTATACACTGATTAATTCTAAACTGTGTAAATTATGAAAACCGAAATCATTTGTAAATTAAAAAACCAGATTTAAGAAAAAAAAATGTCCATTAAAATAAAGAATTTATTTATTTGCTCATCTAGTTTGTTAGTTACCGTGTTCCTATATTATTTACAGTTTCAAGTGAGCTTCACAGCTTAAATCGTGTTATATTCACTTCAGATTTCTCATTTCTGTTAAAATTTATTAATCTAACGGCATCGGACGCGTATTGATAAAAATAACTTACATTTTATTACAGACTGGAAAAAATAGTTAAAAGTTTTTTTGTAATTGTAGTAACTAAAAAAAAACCTCAGCACTTTTACATAAATTTAAATATAAATATATATACAATACCTGAGACAGAAACAGAATAGGGAAATAGAATAGGGAAAAAAATAGTAAAAAATTATTATTTGATAAACTTGAAACGTAATTTCTTAAATAATTTCATATTTCAGATTAAATTTTTTGAACAAAAATTACAATTAGTAAATAAAGTTTATTAACCCATTAGTGCCTGAAATTTTTTGCAACTCAATATTGTGCTTAATTATAGTAAATGGTGTAAAATGAACGTAAAAAATAATAAAAGAATTCTCTTTGAAAAAATATTTATTTAACATATAAAAATCTAAACGTCCCTATTTTGGGACACTAGGCACGAAAGGGTAGAGGTTTTCTCCGTTACTGTCTAAGCATTATACCTATGTTTTATGCCATTTAAATGTTTCAAAAAGGTTATATATCATTCGGGTTATTATTTGACTATGAAATTTTCTTTATTATTACTATATGGGGGGGGGAGGGTTGGGGTCAGCTTAAGAACAAGACCCCCTTCCTCCTCGCCATTAGCCATTGGCATAGTAAAAAGTTATATAGTAAAAATTTATAATAATCAATAATTACTAATAGAGTATACATACCGTATATACTCACTCGCATATACGCCGACCCATTAACTTTTGAATGCAAAAACTCGCGTATGTCGACCCCCTAACTTTTTACTTCAATTTCGCACAAAATCAAATCAAAGATTTCACTTACTGAAGCAAAAAATTAGTAAGTAAACAAAAACAAATCATTGAAATTTTTTTAGTAATAAATTATTATTATTTGTATATTTTATAGATTATTTTATTATTTGTATACATAAAAAATCGGACTTTTGCAGTATTCAAAGTTTTATTTATTTATTTATTTTTTGCTTATGTAACTGACTCGCGTATAAGTTTACCCCCAATTTAATTGCAGAAAAGTATCAAAAATTCTTTGTTTTACACACGAGTATATAGGGTAAGTAGAACTTAGAATATCCGACCCTCGTGTAACCGGAACTCTCTGTAAACCGATGTCGATATCTTGAATTTTTTCCAACTTTTTTTTTTTTTTTTTTTTTTTTACTTTCACATTCCTTGTGTATGCAAGTGTTCCCTTCCAAACCAGGAGTAGAGATAAGCATTTTAGTTCCCCTTTCTTCGAATTCCATTGCAATTAGCTTGAGGTAACGCAAGATCCGATCCTGTGAAGATTATCGCCCCCCCCCCCCCGTGTACACGTCCCTGTTCTAAACAAATAAAATTATTTTCATGTATAACTTAAATTTAGATGTTTATTAAGCAGTTTAAATAGTCCTAATAGCAGTTCGATGATGATGTTGCATATTAAACTAGATGATTATTGATAAATTCTCGATTATCTGGAAATTTGATTACCCTCTGTCGGTTCGGACCCAATTACGTCGGATATTCGAGGTTCTGCTGTACATATTTTTGTAACCTCAGGATGTCAAATAATAACTAAGTACAAAACATAATGATATGATATAAATTTTTACTAAGACAATAGCTAAGGGTAGGAACGGGTGGGGGTCTTGTTCTTGAACAGAGCTCAGCCCCTGTTCCCCCTATAGTAATAACAAAGAATAGCCAAATAATAATCCGAATAATAATTTTATAACCAAATAATAATCCGAGTGGTATGTAACCATTTTGTAACAAAATAAATGGCATAAAACATACATTTAATGCATAGACAGTAACGGAGAAAACCCCTACCCATTCGTGCCTAGCGTCCGAAAATTGGGACGATATATAAAGGTTCAAATTCGAGCAAAAAAAATAAATAGAAATCTGAAAAAATTCAAAAATACGTATTCTAAAATAATGTTTCATCTTACAAATAATACCACTTATAAAATGATTGATCAAAAAATAAAAGAAAAATCTTACCTTTTCTTACGGGCTATTTTATTTCAAGAAAATCCAACTTTGCGCTACAACAAACATTTATTTCACCTTTTTATTCTTAAAAATGCACTGCCATTTATAGGTAAATATTGAAAACAAATACTAAGGATATATTTTACTAAGTTTTGAAAGGATAACATAATTCGATTTGTAATGGGGATTTTTTTAACAAAGCGTCCTAAAATTAGGACACTAGGCACAAATGGGTTAAATTAGATGAATTAACATTAATGAATAAAGTTTATTAAATTAGATGGATTTTTTATGAAATTAACAGCAAATTAATAAAGGATTATAAAATTAATCGACAAATTAAAGAATCATAAACAAAAATATTGATTAAACATAATTTAAATCAGTGTAGTTCAATTAATATATTATTACAATAACAATTGAATCAGAATGTATTAGAGTTATGAATTAAAGTATAATGATATTAACTCTATGGAGTACTATTACTATATGAAACTAATGTATTACAAAATTAATTATTGTTATTATTATTATTTAATATATATGTATAGATAAATGTATTTATGTATACTAATATACACATGAATTTTAAAACACCAAAAAACTTTATTTTTTACAATTAGAAAATCTATAGAATCATTAGTCTATAGAACTTCGATACGTTTTTTAGTACTCTATAGAAAAAATGTTCCACAGAAAACACTTCTACCAAATTCTATAGAAAAAGTATTCTATAGAACTCTTCAAACCTCTACAGAAACAGTATTCTATAGAAAGGCATTTTTATAGAACTTGTAAAGAATGCTATATAGTTCTATACAGTTCTATGAACTATTTTTGTAAGGGGCTGTTATATGATTTATACGCAAACCTAATTATCAGCAACTCATGTCATGGTCTAACAGAATATGAAGTTTAATGAAATTTCGGGCATTAGTTCTTGAATTATGACTATCGCAAAAATCATGTAAATCCTGGAACATTCAGCATAGCAGCGCCACCTCTAGGACGATTTACACCAAAACCTCAAAAGTAAAAACTTATGTGAACATCTAACAGAATTTGAAATTTGATGAAAATCCATGCAATAGTTCTTGAGATAGAGCTATTGCGGAAATCGGGAAAAATGCAGACTAGCAGTGCCACCTGTTGACAGATTTACATCAACAGCTAATCAGTGCCAATTTATAACAAGATCTATTGAATCTAAAGTTTTATTAAATTCCGTGCATTGGGTCTTGATTTAGAGTAAATGCAATTTCATTGTCACATACAGACTCACAGACAAACATTTTCTAAAAGCAGTGAAATCGTGAACTTCCAAAACGTATAAATCCATCAAAAACCGGAAGTTAAAAATTTTCACGAATCCAATACTTTCTTCTTGTAAAAATACAAGAAAGGGAAAAATAATTTATATACCGCGCATTTCCACATTCATAAAAAAATTCTTTTATAAGAAAACATTCATGTATTCTTTCTTAAAAAAAAAAAAAAATCAAACATATTAATATTATAAGCACGTTTCATACTTGTAAAATAACGGACCAGAACTGAATTCTATATTGGCCTTTTATATATTTTTGGAAGTTTATGTTTCTAAAACAACAAAGTTCGAAATATTGAAAATTATATCAAAGTTGTTCAAAGTAATTATGCGTGTGATTGAAATGATTATAGTTTTAATTAAAACAGCGTAACAATTTGTTAAAAGGTTAAACGTTAAATAACCTCCAGGTAAATCCTTATGTTATAACATAGTTAGGAATTTTAGAGAAAAAATTATTATAATTAATTATCACTTTCTAAACTTGAATAGAAGTACATGCGTTAATCGACAGTTTCATTAAAATGGTTAAATTAATTTAAGAATAAATTAATGTTAATCTCACATGAAGTCCACTTTTATAAAATACAAGGTAAAACCCGTCGAATTTCGACAAAAGAAAATGTTTAAGGAGGAACTGTTTAATTATATTATAATAAACCTACAAAATTAGTTACAATAAAAAATGCATCTTACACTAGCTAGTCTAACTCTCAAACAAATGTTATTTTAGACTAAAGTTAACAAATTACTCTTTCTATGAAACTCCGTTGTCCACATTATTAAAATTAAACTTTAATTGTATATGTAATCAGTAAAATATAATAAAGATAAGTTATTATGATGAAGTTATCAATTGTGGTTCTTATGCTTGATGTTCCGGAATGAAAAACATCAAAATATAATCCACTATGACGAGATTATAGAATTTACTCCCCGTGAAATCTATACCTGACGTCATTTTCACATTTACAAAATTTACACATACACCTCTCATATCTGTATTCACCACTTTAGAATAATTAGTATTTTAATTTCATATAAAATGATTTTGAAATGATGAAATTTTCATCATTTCAAAATCATTTTAACTCAAAACTTGAAGTCACGATTGTCAGCATCATCTTTGAATGTGAATAATCGCACTCTTAATAAAATCTGATCTCAAAACCGGAGAGTAAAAATTATCGTAGTTTATGCTTTTTAGACTCATTTGTGTTAAAATGCTTAGTTGTATCTAAGAAAATGATAATTTTTTTTTAAATATGACGTCATATTAACTTACTTAAGCGTTTCTCCTAGTGTCTCAAACTTAGTATCAGTACACATGCAGAAGTAAAAAAATATGGAAACTTATGAGGAAAAATGTGTGTTTTCAAAAGCAGTACATCATTCTCCGATCAAAATATTTTAGAGCAGCATGTCACTAATGGGATTTTGCGTCACTAAACCCTACACAACAAAATTTATACCATACAGTTTAAAAGAAAATGTTTGATGATGACGTACTTCTACAAAACATACTTCAGTTTTAAGAATTAAAATACACGCTTTTTAATAAAATGATGTCATTTCCACCCTCTAAGGCATTCCAGTTTTACCATCCAGTCTTAACCAACATCTATAGAAAAGTATACATATTACGTCATTATACTGAATAGTACACAAACCCAGCATAGAGCATAATGTCGCCATTCTAGAAGCAAATCGGGTATCAAATGATTCGTATATGCCTTCATTTGTTTGTTTATAATAGCTGCATGTTTTATCGGAAATCATTCATTTATATTTTTTCAAATTTCGGAAAATGTTATTACACACGGATTAGCAAAATTGCATTATTTCAGTTATTTGATACGGATTCTGTAAAACAGGAGAAAATAAGTCACACAACTAAAAAGAAATTGTTGTATCGTGTGTAAAGTAAGTTTGCAATGAACTAAAAATCACTTAATTGATAAATAAAAACGAGATAAAACCAAAATTCACTGGGTTTATAACAGACGATATTATTGGCATAGCACGTATTTTAATTTCAACTTTTTATTTCAGTTTTTATGAGAAAATGGCAACAAAAAGATACAGTAATCTGTTATTTAATTATTTTCCCTGGGTCATTTCAAGTGGTCAAGCACTGGTTGCTCGACCATTTTTAAAAAATCTGAAATTTTTTGTACAACAACATGATAGAAGTTCAAAATGACTATTATTTAATTTTATTAATTCTTGTTTGTGCATGGCGACCATCTTTGTTTCATCGTCTGCAGCAATTTCCTCACAAGAAGGGTTTATGGAATTGTAAATAATTCATCGTTTATTTATCCAATTCAAGTGCGGATGAAAGCAATTTGTACAGAATACATTGGGCTAAAAATTTGGTAATGGAGTAGTTTTCGAAACTAACTGCTTATTTATAAAATTTAAGCAAAAAGTTTCAGTTTTTTTCCAAAATTTGTCCGTTTACAAAGGAAATTTTTCTAGCGAGAAGAGCTGTCAACATGACATAATTATTTTTACAAATAGGACGAAAGTACTTGTACTCACACGCCGAGTTCCAGATCTGAGACTTGCTTTCTCTTCGCTAAAAAAAATTGCAAATTTTTCAAAAATGACAAAAATCGCACTTTTCAGGCTTTGATATCTCTGGTGGGGCACGAGATAAAAATCTGATTTTTTTTTATTTTTTTATAAGAGTATTGTATGGTAGTGTTATGTACAAGAAATTTCAGTATGGAGATTTGAATACAAGCTGAGATATATGAAGGGCAACATGTCAAAACGATACTGCCAAACTATTGTTTTGTTGTAGTCACAGCTAAGTATTTATCTCAGAGTATCATTTAAATTTAATTTTTATATTATCTTTAAATAATAGTAACAGAAAATAAAGCCTTTTGCAATTAATTTAAAAATTAATTATGCCGAAGGCCTACATTTTGTATGGTTTCAGTAATTTTTTTGTAATTTTAGTAACTAATAGAAACCTCAGGACTTTTACATAAATTTAAATATAAATATATATACAATACCTGAGACAGAAACAGAATAGGGAAAGAGAAAAGCTGTTAATGTTGGCATACATGTTGAGACATGATCAAACGTGTCAAAACACATTCCTGCCTGTTGGTTTAAAAACCACAATTTTTATGCTGCTTGCCAGTCCCTGAAACTTGTTCCTACCATAAGTATGTTTCTGTAAATGAAACATTATGCGATGTTACCATGCATCAGCCTCAAGTAATTTTCAGAAAGTAAAGATATCCAATGCCTTTTCAAAATTTATACTGCAGAAAAATCACGTTTTTGCATAAAAAGTAAGCTAGGAATTGTTAATGAATTCAGACTTGCACATAGTGATTTCAAAGTATATTTCTATGAGCCAGCAGGGCCAATATCTTCAATAAAGGTATCAAGAGATTACAAGACTTGGTTCCTACAAATAAAATTTTGAGAAAGATCAAAATTGTGGATTTTGAACCAACAAGAAAGTATGTGTTTTATCACGTTTGATCATGTCTCAACAAGTATAACAACATTAGCTACTTTTCTTTTTCCCTATGTTGTTTTTGTTTCAGGCCTTGTATAAAAATATTTTTTTTTCTTTATGTAAAAGTGCTGAGGTTTCTTTTAGTTACTAAAATTACTTACAACAAAAATTACTGAAACCATACAAAATGTATGGCCTTAGGCATAATTATTTTTTTAATTAATTGCTAAGCTTTGCAAAGGGCTTTATTTTCTGTTACTGTTATTTAAAGGCAATCAAATACATAAATTTAAATGACACTCTGAGATAAATACTTAGCTGTGACTACAACAAAACAATAGTTTGGCAGTATTGTTTTGACATGTTGCCCTTGCCATATTTCAGCTTGTAGTCAAATCTCCATCCTGAAATTTCTTGTGCATAACACTATCATACAATACTCTTAAAAAAAAAAAAAAAAAAAAAAAAAAAAAAAATCAGATTTTTATCTTGTGCCCCACCAGAGATATCAAAGCCTGAAAAGAGCGATTTTTGTCATTTTTGAAAAATTTGCAATTTTTTTTAGCAAAGACAAAGCAAGTCTCAGATCTGGAATTCGGCGTGTGAGTACAAGTGCTTTCGGCCTATTTGTAAAAAAAATTATGTCATGTTGAGAGATTTCCTTGCTACAAAAATTTCCTCTTGTAAACGGACAAATTTTGGAAAAAAAACTTAAACTTTATGCTTACATTTTACCAATAAGCAGTTAGTTTCGGAAACTACACCAATACCAATTTTTTAGCCCAATATATTCTGTAAAAATTGCTTCAATCCGCAGTTGAATTGGAAAAATAAACGATGAATTATTTACAATTCCGGAAACCCTTCTTGTGAGAAAATTGCTGCAGACGATGAAACAAAGATGGCCGCCATGCACAAACAAAAATTAATAAAATTAAAATAATAGTCATTTTGAACTTCCTACGTGTTAGGGTTGTTGTACAAAAAATTTCTGATTTTTAAAAATGGTCAAGCAACGAATAAATGATTTTCTGGACCAATTGAAATGGAATGACCCCCCTTTACTTTCAAAGAAATCGAGTACTTCAGTTCCCAGGATTACCAAAAAAAGGTATTAAAAAACTGCAAAAAAATTAACGTCTCAAAAATAAATTGAGATACAGCTTTCAAACAAATTGCATTTAAAAGTAAATTTATCTTCCCTATACGACGGTTTAATTAAAAAAGTGCGATGTTTAGCAGTTTAAAAATTTGCAGTAGCGAAAATTGCAAAACAGAAATTTCAATTCAAATTTCAATACGTTGCCATTCACAAAATTACGTATGCGTTACGCAGAGATATGTTTGTCTTTTATAGTGTAGATAGTTAGAAAATTCGACATGTATGTTGAAAACATATTTATTTATTTTGATTTCATTTTTAACATTTTATGTATTGATTATATTTTAATTGAACAATTCCGCTATTTTACTTGCTATTTCTGGTAATACTTTTTTAGATTATTAACATTTAGGAATAAAATATAACGTTTATTACTGGAATAAAATTATGTTTACATGTTGTTCTTACATTATTAATGTAGGGAGAAATCTACGCAGTGAGACAAATTTAAAGAAACAAGTGGGTAAGTGTGATCGAAGCTCGCACAGAGGGTTTTGTTTAATGTTCCGGCTTAGATGCGGTACATTCCCAGATGGCCGCAATCTTGTATGTTTTGAGATTTCTTTGCGATTTTATGTTGGCGATGTTTATCGATATGTGGAACCCCGTCGGACGTGTGTGTTCTGGCGTGTCGTGTTCTGGCAACCCCTGAGAAGCTCATTTTCGCTTAGGATTTTGTGGACGTGTTTTGATATCATGTTGTATCGTTCTGTCTTTTTATTTTTATGTTAAATTTATTGGATGCATTCGATTGACTATGGTTTCTGTAGTCCGTTTAAACGGTCTTGCTGAAGTAATTAAGAAAAAGAGGAAATTTTTACGAAAAAAGGAGGTTTATTTACAGTGCGTCAATGCGTATTCATAAGCCTAAAATGACTGTGATGCTATGACAGGTATTTCGTGCTTGAGCTTTCAAGAAAGCAGATGTCTGTTAAGGTATGTTGATAATTTTATGTATATTTTGTTGCCTTACGAGTTTTTTATATTTTGAGATTGCTCCAAAGCGAGAACTGCTGAAATTTGAGAATGCTACACAGCGAGAATTACTGAATCTAGTGATGATTTTTTCAGTTAATTAACGCGGAGCGCTCATACAACGATTACTGATTGCCATTTTAATGAGTTTTCTTTTTTAGGCATATTTTGTTGCCTTACGAGTTTTTTTATATTTTGAGATTGCTCCAAAGCGAGAACTGCTGAAATTTGAGAATGCTACACAGCGAGAATTGCTGAATCTCGTGATTTTTTTTTCAGTTAATGAACGCGGAGCGCTCATACAACGATTACTGATTGCCATTTTAATGAGTTTTGTTTATGTGTATTTTGTTGCCTTACGCGTTTTCTACAATTTGAGATTGCTACAAAGCGAGAACTGTTGAATTTTGAGATTGCTACACAGCGAGAACTGCTGAATCCAGTGATGTTTTTTAAGGTTAATGATCGCGGAACGCTCATACAACGATTAGAGATTGCCACTTTAGCGAGTTTTGTTTATTATTTACATTTTATTTTCGTTAAACCTAACATGCGTATAAATCGGTGCTTGGCAACATTTACTACTTGGCGAAAAAGTGGTTTTCATGCCACCAAGTAAATCATTCACCAATTAAAATTCCAAGATGGCGGCCTTGGGAATTTATGACATTTGTTCCAATGTTCCTTTCGAAACACTTTAATCCTTTTTGATAAGAACATAGATGGCAGCATCATTAAATTAAATTTAAAAATTATTAGAATCTATTTGTTAATCAAATTAAAAATATTCAAGAGCTGCTTTTGAGACAATTGTACCAGCATATGTTTGTATATATTAAAATCATACTTAATTACATGATTTCATTTTTGCTAAAAGTCCTTTTAATAAAATCCATCGGACAATAAAATGTAGTCAAAGGGAAAAAATAAAAATAATTAGCTTTTGGACTTAAAATAGCAAAAAAAAAAAAAAAAAAAAAAAAAAAAAACTGCAAAAATCTATACCTATCTATAACTATCTATATCTATAACTATTAACAACTATATATATAATCTAAGAGATATTTGAAAATAATTATGTGTGAAATAAATTAATGGCTTCCAACAGAATCACTAAAGTTGAGAATAATTTACTCAAATCAAAATACAGTACCATAGAAATGTACTTTGACAAATGAAGAAAATATCCCTACCGTTAACAGATCACTAACCATTAATATAATAGAGATGAGCTTCCAAATCCTAAAAAAATAACAGTTATATTGCATTTTTCCTATTTCAATTCGTCAATTAAAATTTTAGTTATGAACTATTTAAGTGTAATGTAATCGATCGTCTATATTTTGTTTAACCCGGGAGAACTCGATAGTGAGAATGCCCAATTGCTTTTCTTTTACTTTACATTCATATAATATCAACTTTTTTTGGTTGGCTTAGTACTTTTATTCACAAAATAGGTAAAGTAATTGAAACATATTTTGAAATTTTTATTAAAATTAAAAATGATTTAAATAAAAGTCTTAAAAAAGTACGACTGTGAGAGAAAATCTCATGCAGCGAGTTCTCCCGAAAATAGAAGATCTCATTTTAAGGATTTTTTTTTTTATTTAAACTTAAAATCTATACACGGTGTTTCACAATAACCTGTACAATCTTTAAGAGGTGGTAGTGTAAGTTATACAACACATTTTTGTACAGGAAATTAGTGTCGCTATCTACTCATTAGGTCAAAATTATAGTGATTCACCTCACAGCCTAGATTTTTAGTCATAACATTAACAATAATGAAGATATTTTTACGATATTTACAACGGAATTAACTTATTGTATGCAAAGTGCGATGAAATAAAAAAAAATGCTAGACGAGAACGGTAATATGGCCACTGTTCCTTAGCAATGCCATCTACATTCCGAAAATTACGAATGATTGATTTAGTGATAATTATATGCGGATGGTAGACACAAATCTCATGAAATGGTCTTTTCAAAGGTAATGGAAGTTTCAACCGTCCACAGACAATCAGCGCTAAATTAAACGATTCACTTTTTGGAATGTTGTTAACAATTGCATACGGTGCAACGATGATAAAAGTACTGTTCACTACTATCACTTTTCGTGATTTCACCGAATTTTCCACACAGCAAATAGTTTTTGATTATCTAATATTTTAATATTAGATAAACAGAAAATATATTGTTGTAAACATAATTTTTCTTAAAGGTATATATAAATATTATACAGACATAGAAACAATAAATACAATAAACCCAACTGGAGTGAAAAATTAGCCAGAGCCACGAATCGAACCCGGGACCACAGTATACAAGACTGCTGCTCTAACCACTGAGCTACACCGGCCGATGCCTGAGTCTGCAACTTCTCACTAAGCACTTTAGAGCAGCAGTCTTGTATACTGTGGTCCCGGGTTCGATTCCTGGCTCTGGCTAATTTTTCACTCCAGTTGGGTTTATTGTATTTATTGTTTGTATGTCTGTATAATATTTATATATACCTTTAACTGTTGAATGCAGGCGTTATTTATGTGTGTATGTGTGTTTTAATATATATTGTAGTATGAGTGTTTTATTATCATTTTTCTTCTTTATTGTTAAAGTTCTGACAATAAATCTGGGCTAAGAATGAAATAAAGCACTCTTTAATTCTGAGTGAATAAATAGATTGAGACCCGACCCTGGTTTCCGGCACAAAAATTGTTTGTTGTAGTGTTTAGTGTTATACTTATTCACATTTTAAAGTTTGTAAACGTTATAATGAAATACCCTGTTTAAATTTATTTCTCAAGATATGTTTTTAAAATTATTTATTTTATTATAACAAAATAAAAGAATATCAGAATAAATCTTTTAATTAATCAAAGTGAAATACAAAATAACTATCGTAATTTTTTTCTGTCATTGAATATTTGGTAAAACTTTGTTGTCTGATTCCTGTCCCACAAGGAACTTAATATTGATATCACTTTATATGTCAAAATAATTGTTTACAAAACTTTGTTACTTAACTAATTATGATCATGAAGCTTTATTGACCATTAATTCTTCAAATACTGTGTAATCTTTTCAATGCTTCCATTTACTGACCAATTAATTTAATTTGTAAAACGCACATAAATATAACAAGCAGTGTAAGAAGAGCAGTTAAATAATAAAATGCATTCATTGGGAAACTAATCCAGTAAAATAAACAAGTTGCGCAGAGTATGTCAAAGAATAAATTACTATTACTGAAATAGAATTTAAAAACAGATTGCACGTGAACACTTTAGCTCACTCCCCCCCCCCCCCCCCCCACACACACACACAAGCTGCCGCGTTAAAAAGGATTCTATCGCATATGTCCTTAAACTTTTTTTTGCTTAATGGTTTTGTAGGCATGTTTGCAGACAATTATGAGATTCACAGTACTTCATATCGGACACACCTTCTTTATACAGTCCACATGCAAAACACTAATTAACGGCTCGTATTGTTTCTATCTTTTTTCTATCTTGATCCAGTTAAAATGCAACGCATTATATGCTCTGCATTATATCAGCGTCAGCATTCAATAAGACTTTCGTTAGCTGAATTCATACATTTGCCAATTTCAAAAAACATCAAAAAACTAGTATCGTTATCAATGACATTCGTTAACTGGGGAATAACTATATTTTATATAATACCAATTTTAACACATTTACCTTAACCGTGTTTCAATTTATGTAATACAGATCATATGAAATAAAGATGCTTGAAAAGATAGGTTTCTCTGTAATAGACGTGCAATAATAGTTTTTTTATATTCCTGTACAGAAAATATGCACATTTTTAAAAATTAAATCTCCATTACTAAAAAAATTTAAAGACAAGGAGTAAAAGCAATTATGTTTACAAAAAAAAATCAGTTTTTAATTTCAGTTCGAGAATTAGAAAGAAAACACATTCTGAGAAATAAAACTACCACTGTTGACGATTCAGCAATCCTTGAGCTATATTTCGTCGTTTTTGGCAATCATTTCGTATCAAAGTCACGTGACTTTAAATGAAACATAACCTCTCAAATATTTGACAAATGTGTTTCCCCACTCTTGGGCAAACTCAATGCATTTTAAGGAAACAGTTTGAAGAGGGGCCCGCTACTGTACTTCTTCAAATCCTGCAATTTTAGCAAGCAGATATTTGCTTGTTTATGTTATTCCTGTCATAACTTATTTTAAAAATTGCTCTTTTTGTAGCTTTTCAGAAAATACTGAAACACAGGTAGTTAATGTTTCTGCATTAGTTATATTTTTAGCTGTTAAAGTTTCTAAGAATGTTTGTTATTATTAATATTATTATTACTATTATTATTATTATTATTATTATTATTATTATTCGTTGTTCGTTACGGTTAATTCGAAAAGAATAAATTTCCTGTGTTTTGCAAAATCGTTCAAAAAGAAAATTTGGTCAGTAAAATTCCGAAATTCCAGGATCTCTTTTTCATTTAAGAAATATATTCATATAACTATCAACTTAAAAATGTGCATAATTCATCCCTCTCCCTTCTCTTCTGCAAACAGTAAATCGTTAAAATCCAACCATCCACAGACAATCAGTGCTAAATTATACGATCTACTTTTTGGAATGTTGTTGACAATTGCATACAGTGCAACGATGATAAAAGTACTGTTCACTACTAGCACTTTTCGTGAGTTCACCGAATTTTGCTTAGAGCAAATGTTTTTTTACAGGGTGTCCAGCGAATAAGACCCTGATTTCAAAATTAAATATCTCAAAAACAAAGATCAATAGAATTATGCGGTAAACGGTTTGTTTATTAGCTAAGAAGTAAAAATGTTACACAGAAGTTTTAAAAATTAGTTGCAAAAACCGATAACAGATGGCGCTGTAACCGCAATGCCTATAAATTGTGTTTTGAAGTCCAGAGCACTAGCGTTTCATTCCTAGATGGCTTCCTATGGAAAAACAAAAATTGGCAAAGACCACTTCTTCGTTTGGGTGAAGTGCAGAAGTGGAGACATCTGGTCACAGAATTATTGCATCAGCTTCAATTTTAGAGAATTTCAATTAATAGAATTTTCAAAAAAAAAAATAGCAATCATTATATAAGAAGTTATTAAAATATTTTATTTGGATAATGTGCAGAATCGGAGATATCTGGTCACAGAATTATTGCATCAGCTTCAATTTTAGAGAATTTCAATTAATAGAAATTTCAATAAAAATTTAGCAATCATTATATAAGAACTTATTAAAATATTTTATTTGGGTAATGTGCAGAAGCGGAGCCATGTGTTGACAGAATTGAGATTTGTTTCAAATTTTGTTAGAAGCTACTTCGGTGCGGATACCTCTATCTCTATGGTATGTCTTTTCTCTCCTAATTGGTAGATCGTGGAATCGAATCCAAGTAGAGGAAGATTTGAAAAAAATGGAAATCTTTACATTTAATATTTATTTAAACTGTAAAAAAAGATTGTATAAAAATATCCAAAGATTCTGGTTTTAAAATTTAATTAAGCTAAAAGAAACCCCTTTTTAAAAATCATTGAGCATTTATAATAATGATTCATAAATCATTTTCTTTTAATTGTAAAGAATAGTTTGAATGAAAAAATACAAATTTTCTATTTTTAAAAACTTAATTAAGTTAAAAAATAATTTTAATTTTAAAAACTCGTTTTCATTTTTTTTTAATCACTGAGCACAGAAATATGGTGCATCTTCTAGCGACAGGATCCGAAGTGTTGGAAGGAAATGCAGCATCCAAAATACTTTTGCTTTGACGTTGATAATATGACTTATCATCAATTCCTTTTAAAAAAGAAATAATTTAATGCATAATTTTTGTCTCTAAAATTTTGTTTACAAAGAAAAGAAATATATGTGTTGTGCTACAACCAAGGTATTATGCCGTGATTTAAAAATATAAATGAAAAGTGCAAAATTACTTTTTTCTTTATAATAAATCAGGTATAAACAATAATACCAAAATAATATGCCGTGATTTAAAAATATAAAAAATAAATAAAAATTACGAAATTATTTTTCTAAATATATGCATTTTGATTCAAATAATTATATGGCATTAAAAATTGAATTTAATAAAATATTTTAGTAAATTCTTATATAATGATTTCTAAAATTTATTGAAAATTCTATTAATTGAAATTTTCTAAAATTAAATCTAATGCAATAATTCTGTGACCAGATATCTCCACTTCTGCCCATCACCCCAACGAAAAGTGCTCTTTCCCAACTTTCGTTCTTCCATAGGAAGCTGTCTAGGAATGAGACGCTAGTTTTCTGGACTTCGAAGCTCAGTTTACAAGTATTGCGATTATAGCGCCATCTGTTAACGATTTTTGTAACTAAATTTTGAAACTTCTGTATAACATTTTTACAGCTTAGCTAATAAACAAGCCGTTTACCGCATAATTCTATTGATCTTTGTTTTTGAGATATTTAATTTTGAAATCAGTGTCTTATTCGCTGGACACCCTGTATATCTAATATTTTAATATTAAATAAACAGAAAATATATTGTTGTAAACATCATTTATCTTCAATATTGTTAAAGTTATAAGACTAAATCTGGACTAAGAATGAAGTGAAGCACTCTATAATTTTGAGTTAATAAATGGATTGAAACTTGACCCTTGTTTTAGGTACAAAAATTGTTTGTTGTAGTACTTATTCACATTTTAAAGTTTGTAAAAGTTATAATGAAACAACCTGTTTATAAATTCCCTTATTAAGATATGTTTTTAAAGCTATTTATTTTATTATCTATACTAATCTATCTATACTACGGTCAATCCATTTCAAGTGGTCCAGAAAATCATTAATTCGTTGCTTGACCATTTTTAAAAAATCTAAAATTTTTTGTACAACAACCCTAACACGATGGAAGTTCAAAATGACTATTATTTTAATTTTATTAATTTTTGTTTGTGCATGACGGCCATCTTTGTTTCATCATCTGCAGCAATTTTCTCACAAGAAGGGTTTACGGAAGTGTAAATAATTCATCGTTTATTTATCCAATTCAACTGCGGATTAAAGCATTTTGTACAGAATACATTGGGCTAAAAATTTGGTAATTTAGTAGTTTCCGAAACTAACTGCTTGTTGGTAAAATTTAAGCATAAAGTTTAAGTTTTTTTCCAAAATTTGTCCGTTTACAAGAGTAAACTTTTCTAGAAAGGAAAACTGTCAAAATGACATGTTTTTTTTTTTTTTTTTTTTTTTTTTTTTTTTTTTTTTTTTTACAAATAGGCCGAAAGTACTTGTACTCACATGCCGAGTTCCAGATCTAAGACTTACTTTGGCTTCGCTAAAAAAATATCGCAAATTTTTCAAAAATGACAAAAATCGCACTTTTCAAGCTTTGATATCTCTGGTGGGGCACGAGATAAAAATCTGAAATTTTTTTTTATAAGAGTATTGTATGGTAGTGTTATGCACAAGAAATTTCAAGATGGAGATTTGACTACAAGATGAGATATGGCAAGGGCAACATGTCAAAACAATACTGCCAAACTATTGTTTTGTTGTAGTCACAGCTAAGTATTTATCTCAGAGTGTCATTGAAATTTATGTTTTTGATTACCTTTAAATAACAGTAACAGAAAATAATGCCCTTTGCAAAGCTTAGCAAATAATTAAAAAAATAATTATGCCTAAGGCCATACATTCTGTATGGTTTCAGTAATTTTTGTTGTAAGTAATTTTAGTAACTAAAAGAAACCTCAGCACTTTTATATAAAGAAAAAAAAATATTTTTATACAAGGTCTGAGACAAAACAACATAGGGAAAAAGAAAAGCAGCTAATGTTTTCTTACTTGTTGAGACATGATCAAACGTGACAAAACACATACTTGCTTCTTGGTTCAAAATCCACAATTTTGATCTTTCTCAAAATTTTATTTGTAGGAACCAAGTCTTGTAATCTCTTGATAACTTGATTGAAGATATTGGCCCTGCTGGCTCATAGCAATATACTTTAAAATCACTATGTGCAAGTCTCAATTCATTTATAATTCCTAGCTTACTTTTTATGCAAAAATGGGATTTTTCTGCAGAATAAATTTTGAAAAGGCTTTGGATATTTTTACTTTCTGAAAATTACTTGAGGCTGATGCATGGTAACATCTCATAATGTTACATTTACAGAAACATACTTATGGTAGGAACAAGTTTCAGGGAATGGCAAGCAGCATTAAAATTCTGGTTTTTAAACCAACAAGCAGGAATGTGTTTTGACACGTTTGATAATGTCTCACCAAATATGCCAACATTAACAGCTTTTCTCTTTCCCTATTCTGTTTCTGTCTCAGGTATTGTATATATATTTATATTTAAATTTATGTAAAAGTGCTGAGGTTTCTTTTAGTTACTAAAATTACAACAAAAATTACTGAAACTATACAAAATGTAGGCCTTAATCATAATTAATTTTTAAATTAATTGCAAAAGGCTTTATTTTCTGTTACTATTATTTAAAGATAATATAAAAAGTAAATTTAAATGATACTCTGAGATAAATACTTAGCTGTGACTACAACAAAACAGTAGTTTGGCAGTATTGTTTTGACATGTTGCCCTTGCCATATCTCAGCTTTTAGTCAAATCGCCATCCTGAAATTTCTTGGTCATAACACTACCATACAATACTCTTATAAAAAAAAAAAATTTCAGATTTTTATCTCGTGCCCCACCAGAGATATCAAAGCCTGAAAAGTACGATTTTTGTCCTTTTTTAAAAATTTGGGATTTTTTTAGCGAAGAGAAAGCAAGTCTCAGATCTGGAACTCGGCGTGTGAGTACAAGTACTTTCGACCTATTTGTAAAAAAAATTATGTCATGTTGACAGCTCTTCTTGCTAGAAAAATTTCCTTTGTAAACGGACAAATTTTGGAAAAAAAACTGAAACTTTTTGCTTAAATTTTATAAATAAGCAGTTAGTTTCGAAAACTACTCCATTACCAAATTTTTAGCCCAATGTATTCTGTACAAATTGCTTTAATCCGCACTTGAATTGGATAAATAAACTATGAATTATATACAATTCCGTAAACACTTCTTGTGAGAAAATTGCTGCAGACGATGATACAAAGATGGCCGCCATGCACAAACAAAAATTAATAAAATTAAAATAATAGTCATTTTGAACTTCCATCATTTTAGGGTTGTTGTACAAAAAATTTCAGATTTATAAAAAATGGTTTAGTAACCAGTGCTTTACCACTTGAAATGGATTGAACCACTAATATTATAAAGACGTAAAAATTGTTGATTTGTAGGAGGTAAGCTCTGGAACTACCGAACCGATTCCAAAAGTAATGGTATCAAAATGATGGTGTTAGTCCAACTTAGAACATAGGCTATATCTTATGTCCGAGGCCACTGACCAAATGAAGGTGCAACGGGAAAAAACGTTCTAAAAATGCGATTTTTGTGTAACTGAAGAGCCTAGAAACATGAAATTTGGAATGGTAGTTACTTATAAGATACCAATGATCTCTAAGGACATTTCTTAAAAAAGTCGAAATTAAAAAGGGATGAAAATTCGTGAAAAGCGTTCTAAAAAACGTTCTAAATGACGAATTTTACGCAATTTCAGGAAGCATGAAACCGATTTAAAAAATAATGGTGTCAAAATGATTGTGACAACCCTTGCTCCAACATAGACTACATTTTATGTAGGTGCCACTACCCCTAATGGGGTTTCAGGAGCAAAAAAAGCTCGAAATTGCGATTTTTGTGTTACTGAAGGGCGCAGATACATGGAATTTGAAATGGTAGTTACTCATAAGATATAAATGATCTTTAAGAATATTTCTTAAAAAATTCAAAATTTAAGAGGTGTGAAAATGCGCGAAAAGTGTTTTAAAAAACGTTCTAAAAGGCGATTTCTACGCAATCTCAGAAAGTACCCAACCTATTCCAAAAGTAATGGTTGGAAATTGAAGATGACAGCCCTTGCTCCAACAAAGGCTCTATTGCATGTCGATGCCACTACCAGCTAGGGATTTCAGAAGCAAACACCGTTCTAAATTGCGATTTTTGTGTTACTGAAGGGTGTAGAATCCTAAAATTAGGCAGGGCAGTTATTTATAAGATACAAATGAAACTAAGAACATTTCCTAAAAAATCGAAATTTAAAAGGGGTGAAAAGGAGCGAAAAGCGCTCTAAAAAACTTTCTAAATTGCGATTTCTACGCAATCTCAGGAAGAACCGAACCGATTTAAACTAGTATGTTGTAGCCATCACAAAACTTTTTTCTATCTAATACATGCCAATACTTCAAAATTCACTATCTCAGTGCCAAATTAAATGGCAATCTGTGTTCATCATGAGAATTCTAAAAATATGAAATTCCGTGCATTAGTTCTTGAGGTATGACTGTCACGGAAATCGTCTAAATCCAGAAAAATGCACCATAGCAGCACCACCTATTGGGTTATTTACACCAGAACCTAATTATCACCAACTTATGTCAACGTCTAACTGAATATGAAGTTTGAGGAAAATTCGTTCATTAGTTCTTGAGATAGAGGTATTGCGCAAATCATGACAAATACAGCATAGAAGCGCCACCTATTGAGCGATTTGCAACAACACATAATCAGCAGCGATATTAATCATGTTATACTTAAATCTGAAGTTTGAGGAAAATTCGTGCATTAGTTCTTGAGATAGAGCTATTGAGGAAATAGTTCAAAATGCAGCACAGCAGCGCCACCTATAGGGTGATTTACACCAACCCGTAGTCAGCATCATTTCATGTGAAGGACTAACGAAATCCGAAGTTTGATGAAAATGTGTGCATTAGTTCTTGAGATAGAGCTACTGCAAAAATAGTGTAAACCTTGCAAGATGCAGCATAGCAGCGCCACCTGTTGGGCGATTTACACCAAAACGTAAACATCATCCATTCATGTCAAGGACTAACGGAATCTGAAGTTCTATAAAAATCCCTGCATTAGTTCTTGAGACGGAGGTTTTGCGGAAATCCTACAAAATGCTACATAGCAGCGCCACCTGAAGGGGGATTTACATCAAAAACAAAGCAGCACCAATCTATATCAGGAACTACCTGAATATAAATTTTTATAAAATTCCGTGCATTAGTGCTTGAGATAGAGCGCCCACAAAATTTGTGTCACATACAGAGAGACAGACGGACAGACAGACAGACTCACAGACAGACATTTTGTAAAAACATGTTTTTTGGAATCTCTGACCCACAGAACGTGTAAATCCGTCGAAAACTGGAATTCGAAAATTTTCATGAAATCAATACTTCTTCTTGTAAAGATAGAAGAAAGTAAAAAGTAATCGCACCTTAAAGAAATCACCAGTCCTTATCTGTCGTTAAAATGACACCTTTTTTTAACCCGTGGAAGAGATCATTTTTGTAATTTGTTAAAAAAAATTCATGCTTTTGTTGACTCATGAATGTCTTTCCGATCTTATAATTGTTTTTTTTTAATTAATAACGCGCGTTAATTACGATTTAAAAACCATTATATTGAGTAAAGAATGAACTAAATTTTGATAATAGGTATTTTTATGATAATGATTAAAAAAATTGCATAAAATGAGATTAAAAATATCATTTTTACAGTGAAAAATTGAATTTTTGACATAAAAATTTTAATGGAAGAAAGAACTTCGGCACCTTTATATATATTTTTTCTGAATACACACCTTATAGAACTATTCTCAGAAGAAATATAAAACAGTTTGAGTTATTCCTACTTTTACTATGATTAGTCAAACTTGGCATCTCAGCACCAAAAAGTCGCTTTTTCTCCGTCGAAAACTGGAATTCGAAAATTTTCATGAAATTAATACTTCTTCTTGTAAAGATAGAAGAAAGTAAATCCAACATAGACTGTATTTCATCTCGGTGCCCCTACCCCAAAGGGGGTGCAGGAGCAAAAAAATGATCCAAATTGCGTTTTTGTAATACTGCAGGGGCTCGCAACTTGCAATTAGGCATGGTAATTACTTATATGATATAAATGATCTCTAGGAACATTTCCTAACAAATTCGAAATTTAAAAGTGGTGAAAATGGGAAAAAACATTCTAAATTACGATTTTTACGCAATCTGCGAAAGTACCCAACCGATTTCAAAAGTAATGGTTGGAAATTGATGATGACAGCCCTTGCTCCAATATAGGATCTATTTCATGTCAGCGTCACTACCATCTTGCGGTTGCATTTTTAAAAACTTTCTAAATTGTGATTTTTGTGATACTGAAGGTGCTAGTAACTTGAAATTTTGCGTGGTAATGATTTATGAGATGTAAATAACCTCTGAGAAGAGTTCCTTAAAAATTTGAAATTTAAAAGGGGTGAAAATGAACGAAAAGCTTTCTAAAAACATTCTAAAGAGCGAATTCTACGCAATCTGAGGGAATATAAACCGATTTCAGAAGTAATGTTTTCAAATTGATGATGATAGTCCCCGCTCCATCAGAGCCTATATTTTACGCTGTTGTCACTACCACCTGGGGGTTACAGAAGCAAAAAAATGTTCTAAATTGCATTTTTTTGTGTTATTGAGAGGGTCTAAGATTTTAAATTTTGAATGGTAATTACTTCAAAGATGTAAATGCTTTCTAAGAATTGTCGAAAGAAAATTCCAAATTTAAAAGTATGAAGTGAGAGAAAAGCGTTCTATAAGCGTTCTAAATTACGATTTTTATGCAGTGGTATGAAATACGAAAAAAAATCAAGCATAATGGTTGCAAATTGAAGGTGATAGAATCTATTCAAACATAAGCTACATTTTATGTCGAGGGTTGCAGGAACAAAAAACTTTCTGAATTGCGATTTCTGCGGTAGTGAAGAGACTAGAAACTTTAAATATAGCACGGTAGTTACTTATAAAATATAAATATTCTCTAAGAACAATCGAAAATAAATTCGAAATTAAGTAAAAAAATCCCTGCCGGCCCAGCCTACAGGCAGAGGTAAATTTCGAAGTTAAGTATACTAATTTCACACAAAAACTAAATCATTATTAGATATAAATCCACTTTAACAATTTTATCTGTCTGCTTTTGACGAATTTTTATTTCCTTTTTATAAAATAGCTGGTTTTATCAGAATCATGTTCAGGCGATATTAAAAAAATATTTTTCCATACTCAACAACTCGAAATTTTCTGGCACATTTTCAGATTAATTTTTAATAAAAAAAATTATGAAACATGCTGACGTGATTTTTGAAAAGATTTATAAGCGACCTGTGTTTTTATTTTTCTTTCAATTAATTAAAACTTAATTAATAAACAATTATTTTCTCTGTAGGTCAATATTTTTCGTTTCTAACACAATCGATTCGGGAAATTCTGTTCAACATGCCCACTTTGACATCATTTTTTGAAAGATATTCTGCCTCTATCAAAAATCGATCATTACTGTACATTATATAGTTTCTGCATAAGAGAATCTAGCAATTGGATGCGTTTGAGAGCAAAAATGAATTTAAAAATAAGCAAGAAAATAGACAGTTTGGATTTGAACGCACCCTTAATAAGATGATTTTTTTCTTCAACCGGTATGTATTTTTAATTTGTTTTTGCTTTAAGAATTGGCCCTATCAAAAACTTGTCTACATAAATGTTGAAGACAATATTAAGAAGACATATGATAAATTCATGGAGATTTTATATCTTGTGAAACGACAGAGTTATGAAAATTTTTCTTCTTCACCCCCCCCCCTTTTTTTTTCTTGCGGTACGAATTGGTCCTATCAAAAACTTGTGAATATAAAAGTTGTAGATAATATTAAGGAGATGTATAATAAAATTACTGGATTTGATATCTTGAGAATTGACGAAGTAAGGAATTTTTTTTTCCCAAAAACCCTATTTTTTGCGCCCCTTGAGCCTATTTTAAATTTTATCAAAAATCTGTGATGCATGAATTTTTGGCGCTATTTTTAGAAGTAATAAAAGCTTTAAACTGATTGGATATGTGCAAAAATTAAGAAGTTATGGGTTTTTTTCCGTTTTCACAAAACCCCTCCCTATTTCCATCCCCTTTGTCCGCTTAAGCCCATTAGCGACCTTGACCGAGATTTTATGACCCATGATTTTATGTATCAGTTTGGAAGGGATTTGTGCAGAATTACGGAAGTTATCGTGTCCAGAAGAAAGTGATAACACAATTGCTTCGGAAAATTCCGTTCAAAATGCCCACTTTGACATAATGTTTTGAAATATATTCTGCCTCTATCAAAAAATCGATCATTGCGGTACATTATATAGTTTCTGATTATGCGAATCTACCAATTAAATGCGTTTGAGAGCAAAAATGAATTTAAAAATTAGTCAGAAAATAAGCAGTTTGGATTTGAATGCATCCTTAATGCAATGATTTTTCCAACACAATCCGCTTCGGGAAATTCGATTCAAAATGCCCACTTTAACAGCATTTGTTTAAATATATTCTGCCTCTATCCAAAAATCGACCATTACGGTACATTATATAGTTTCTGAGTAAGAAAACGTACCAATTGGAAGCCTTTGAGAGCAAAAATGAATTGTAAAATGAGTCAGAAAATACGCAGTTTGGATTTGAATACACCCTTACTTAGATGATTTTAGGTAGATTTCGTATGAAATACTACCTATTGGGATCGTTCCTATGTTGGAATTTCTGAAAAATTTTTGCAGATCTACACCGATCATGACCCCTAGAACCCAAAACCACCCTCAGTAAAAAACTTTATCTATCTATCTATCTATCTATCTATCTATCTCTCTATCTATCTATATATATCACTTTCTTCTGGACACGATAACTTTCGTAATTCTGCACCAATCTCTTCCAAACTGATACATAAAATCAATGGGCATAAAATCTCGGTCAAGTTCGTTAATGGGCAAAATCGGACCAAGGGGAGGGAAATAGGGAGGGGTTTTGTGAAAACAGAAAACCCCCCATAACTTCTTAATTTTTGTACATATCAAATCAGTTTAAAGTTTTTATTACTTCTAAAAATAGGGCCAAAAATTTATGGGCCACAGATTTTTGATAAAGTTAAAAATGGGCTCAAGGGGCGCAAAAAAATAGGGTTTGTGGGAGAAAAAAATTCATAACTTCGTCAATTCTCAAGATATCAAATTCAATTAATTTTATTATAAATCTCCTTAACATTATCTAAAACTTTTATATTCACAAGTTTTTGATAGGAGCAATTGGTACTGCAAAAAAAAAATTAAAAACGAAAACTAAAAGGGCGTTTGAAGAAGAAAAAAATCCATAACTTCATCAATTCTCAAGATATCAAATCCAATTAATTTTATCATGAATCTCCTTAACATTATCTACAACTTTTATATTCACAAGTTTTTGATAGGACCAATTCGTACCGCAAAAAAAATTAAAAACGAAAACAAAAAGGGGGTTTGAAGAAGTAAAAAATCCATAACTCCGCCAATTCAAACGATATAAAATCCCCATGAATTTATCATATATCTTCTTAATATTGTCTACAACATCTATATAGACAAGTTTTGGATAGTACCAATTCTTAGAGCAAAAACAAATTAAAAATACATACCGGTTGAAGTAAAAAATGATCTTAGTAAGGGTGTATTCAAATCCAACCTGCTTATTTTCTGACTCATTTGACAATTCATTTTTGCTCTCAAAGGCTTCCAATTGGTACGTTTTCTTACTCAGAAACTATATAATTTACCGTAATGGTCGATTTTCTGATAGGGGCAGAATATATTTTTTTAAATGCTGTTAAAAAGGGCATTTTGAACCGAATTTACCGAAGCGGATTGTGTTGGAAAAGTCATTGTATTAAGAATGCGCTTAAATCCAAACTGCTTATTTTCTGACTGGTTTTTAAATTCATTTTTGCTCTCAAACGCATTTAATTGGTAGATTCGCTTATTCAGAAACTATATAATGTACCGTAATAATCGATTTTTAGATAGAGGCAGAATATATTTCAAAAAATGATGTTAAAGTGGGCATTTTGAACGGAATTTCCCGAAGCGATTGTGTTAGAAACGAAAAATATTGTCCTTCTGAGAAAATAATTGTTTATATATCAAGTTTTAATTAATTGAACAAAAAATAAAAACACAGGTCGCTTATAAATCTCTTCAAAAATCACGTCAGCAAGTTTCCTATTTTTTTTTTTAAATTAAAAATGAATCTGGAATTATGCCAGAAAATTTCGATTTGTTGAGCATGGAAAAGTATTTTTTTGAATACCGCCCTAAGATGATTCTGATAAAACCAGCTATTATATGAAAATGAAATAAAAACTCGTCAAGAGCGGCCAGATAAAATTGTTAAAGTGCTTTTATCTATAATCATGATTTAGTTTTTGTTTGTGAAATTAGTATATTTGACTTCGAAATCTACCTCTGCCTGTAGGCTGGGCCGGCAGGGATTTTTTTTCTTCAACCGCTATGTATTTTTAATTTGTTTTTGCTGTAAGAATTGGTCCTATCCAAAACTTATCTATATAGATGTTGTAGACAATATTAAGAAGATATATGATAAATTCATGGGGATTTTATATCTTCTGAATTGACGGAGTTATGGATTTTTTACTTCTTCCAACCCCCTTTTTGTTTCGTTTTTAATTTTTTTTGCAGTACGAATTGGTCCTATCAAAAACTTTTGAATATAAATTTGTAGATAATATTAAGGAGATTTATAATAAAATTAATTGGAATTGATATCTTGAGAATTGACGAGTTATGAATTTTTTTCCCCAAAAAAACCTTATTTTTTGCGCCCCTTGAGCCCATTTTTAACTTTATCAAAAATCTGTGATACATAAAATTTTGGACCTATTTTTAGAAGTAATAAAAACTTTAAACTGATTTGATATGTACAAAAATTAAGAAGTTATGGGGGTTTTTCGGTTTTCAAAAAGCCCCTCCCTATTTCCATCTCCTTGGTCCGATTTTGCCCATTAACGAACTTGACCGAGATTTTATGCCCTTTGATTTTATGTATCAGTTTGGAAGAGATTGGTGCAGAATTACGAAAGTTATTGTGTCCAGAAGAAAGTGATATATATATATATATATATATAGATAGATAGATAGATAGATAGATAGATAGATAAAGTTGTTTACTGAGGGTGGTTTTGAGTTCTAGGAGTCATGATCGGTGTAGATCTGCAAATATTTTTCAGAAATTCCAACATAGGAACGATCCCAATAGGTAGTATTTCATACGAAATCTACCTAAAAGGTGTGAAGGGAAGGGAAGGAGCGAAAAGCATTCTAAAAGAGTCCTAAATTACGATTTCTATGGAATCTCAGGAAATAATAAACCGATTACAGAAGTTATTGGTTGCGAATCAAGAGTGATAGTCCCTGATCCTATACGGGCTATATTTTATGCTGGTTTCACTACCATTTGGTTGTCAGGGACAGCAAGAAAGCCTTTAAAAACATCTAAATTCCGTTTTCTATAGAATATTAAGAAATACACACCGATTTGAAGGTTAATGTTGGGAAATTAATGGTGACAGTCTCTGTTTCAACATTTTTCGAGACTTTCTATTTCAAGTCTGTTTCGGCATTTTATGTTGGTGCCAATAACACCGGAGAGGTGGTAGACTGCAAGACAAGAAGCTTGGAATTTGACATAATGTTTAATTTTGAGATGTAAATGTGTTAAGATTGTTTCTAAAAAATTAAAAACTTCAAATGAATACTGAAATGAGCGTATGAAATGAACATAAAAGTCTCAAAATACTTTTTAAATTATCATTTAATTTGAATTAGTTTTAGTTCTTATTAATTAAAATCTCATTTCTGTCTGTTGCACTTTTATACTGAAGTTTAGACAAACATTGGCTTAATTTGTAATTTTTAAATTATTTCAAAAAGTGTTCTTCTAATGAAAAACAGTCGTGCAAATATCACTTGGCATATTTCAACTATTACACGAGCAAAGCCGCGGGTTTGCTAGTAAAAGAATAAAAGAATATCAGAATAAATCTTTTAATTAATATAAGTGAAATAGAAAAAAACTACCGTAATTTTTTCTGTTATTGAATATTTTGTAAAACTTTGTTGTCTGATTCCTGTCCCGCAAAGTACAAATTGATAAAATCTCCCCCAATTAGCACTTTAAAATTCGATATTTCTGAGCGACAAATTAACCAGACAATATTTTAATCATTCATTGAACAAAGAAAATTTTCTAATAAATTTTATTAATCAAGCCATATTCAAGTTATTAATAAACTGTAGGAAAACCATAATAATAAATTAGTCTTATTATTTAGAACTTGCTGGATTTATGACAGCATCGATAAAATTACAATATATCTTATAAAAATATAAGCAAACAGTAGAATCCACTACATACATTTAAAATTTCATCCATGCGAGGACCCAATAGCGAGATAGCTAGAGTAACGATCTCCTACATCAGAGGTCGTGAGTTCGAACCACCCCGAAGGAAAATATAAGCGATATTATTTTTCCCCTGTCAATAAATACAGATGCTTCTAAACTGTTCAATAGATGGCACCACCATCCCTTTTATTGCCCTTTTTGAACAAGCACTTTTGATGAAATTGTTATCCTCAAATAAGCGAAGAAAGTAATTTTCTCAGTTTGACGAAATATTCGCTCGGAGCATTTCCCAGGAAACGGTTTTGTCAAAAACGAAGAAAATTTCGTGAAATCTGAGTATTCATTTCTGAGAGTGCAAATCTGATATCTGAATTAAAACAGTTGTTCTTTTTTTAGAAGTGAAAAACTTTGGAAATGTGCTAAAATTAATAAAACCAAATATATTAATTAATTTATCAACATGATTTGTTATAAATCACCAAATAACAACGTTTAAACACACAATAAAATACGTAAGATTTGAACAGACGTATACGTTTCGTGAATTCTAGGACTCACATCATCAGTGTAAAAAATCTATAAAAACAATATCCCCCCAACTACATGTACGGTGAATACCCAAAAGTAAAAACATAATGTCAAAAGATCATGAAGTTGCAACAGCCAATGGTTATATTGTTTTTATAGATTTTATACACTGATGATGTGAATCCTGGAATTCATGAAACATATACGTCTGTTCAAACCTTATGTATTTTATTGTGTGTTTAAAAGTTGTTATTTGGAGATTTATATTTCCACACAAATTTTGTATTTAATGATTTGTTATATTAAATAAACAATATCCGGTTAATTTCTCTGCTAATCAAAGTAAAATCTGAGTTCATTCCGAAAACTCTTTTCGATCGCTAAAGATTAGATAATTCTTTATTCTTTAGTTCTCAGACACAACGTAATCTTGATGTCTCTTTTTTATTCTAAAATCAAAGTCTACAAAACTTTGTTTCTAATTTACTTAATCTTAATCTTAAAGCTTTATTGAAAGTTAATTCTTTAAACACTTTGAAATCTTTTCGATGCATCAATTAACACAAGCCTATCTCACACTTGACAAACTTAATTATGTAATGTCTGAAAGAAGGATCTTTACTATTTTATATAAAGTGCCGTTTAAAGTCTAAAATAAAAGAATAATTATTATTAAAGTATTTTATTTATTAAAATTTTTATCAAATTTATCGTAAGCATTTGTTAATGAATTTAATAAAGGATAAATATTTCAATCTATTTTTAACACGTTGAGTGTCATGTCAGTCACCGGTGACTGACATTGAACTTTCAGTTTAATCCGCGTCAGTCATCGGTGACTGACAGTTACAGATTGTGTAACAGGAATCTTATTTCGTGGCCCACCCGGAAAGACAAACAAAATAGACTTGGCATTCAACGTGTTAATAAAGAAAAGCTTCTGTCTGTCTGTGAGTCGATAGGGATGACTAGGTTAATCTACAGCATGTAATGATCTGAAAAATTAGATGAGGATGAACGAAGAAGCTCCAAATGCACCTGAGGCTCAGATTTGTCATTTTTTATAATTAGCCACGATATTAATTAAAACCATGATAAACGTCGATAAATGGGGAGCTCCCTTTGTTCTGCTTATTATGCTTGCGTATAACATTGACGTTTCTGTGTTCTTCAAGCAGACTAAAGCGAACCGTTGTTTGTTGTTTCGTTCAGGGTAACAACAACAACAAAAAAAAAGAATAAATCACAAAAATTTTTTGCATAGCTTCCCGGTTCCAACTGTATATTTTATTAAAAAATATATTAGTATTTAGCATTTCAAAAAAAAAAATTGTACAGGAGCTCGATTCGCGTCAGCTTTCTAGTTTTTCCGGGGTTTGTTTTGCAAGTTGAAACTGTCGCATTCGCTTCTCCGACGAAAATACAAATCAAAAAGGAAAAATACCTATTTATTTATGGGTTTCCCTTTCTAACGGTGCATTGTTTAAAAAAAATTAATATTTAATGTTTCAAAAAACATATTTTCTGAAATTCGATTCCATGTTTGTTTTCGTATTTTGTGATTTCTTTTCAAGTTTTCTCTTTTCTCTACATTTTAAAATTTTCGGTATGCGCTTTCCACGCGAAAATATAAATAACAAAAAAAAGAGAAAAAAAATCAACGTAGTTTTCCGGTTCTGGCGCCATCTTTGATTTCTAAAAATATTCATATTTGTTATTTCAAAACGTTTATTTCTATGAGGCGAATTTTCATTCTGTCCGTTTTTATCTCCAGAGTTAAAATGCCATCTTATTTTTGCGGGCTAAAGTACAAAAAAAAAATAAATAAAAAATAAATAAAAATAAAAACATTATCCCCTTTTTTTGGTACTTTTGCGGTTCTAACGATATTTTTCGTTAAAAGTATTCATATTTACTACATCAATAAAAATATTTTCTTGAAGTCATTTTACGGATTTAGATATTTGTTTTTCTTTCAGTGCTTTTGAAGTTATCATTATCTGGGTTTCCATTTCGGTACATATTCGAGGAACATGTGCATTTATACACAGATAGTAAAAATACTGGAAAATATCATTTACCACTTTAAAGCATGAGAGGGTAATGCGCGTTTTTTATCATTCGGAATTTCTCAGGAACTTTTGGTCAGATTTGAAAGTTTTAAATATCTAAATGACAGAAATTAAATCGGCAATAACTATAACGAGGACCGTTAGTTGTTAAAAACATTTTCTCTTAATAAATAGAAAATATACAAATTCGAGTCTCGTTTACAGAAACAGACCGGAGAGTGCGTAGAATTCATGGTGTACGCTGCCGAAGGCATTGAGGTCTTCAACTCTAGGTTCGTTTGGCTATATTTTGTTTAAAAAATAAAATCACACAAACTTGGGGGTGTACATTACAAAAAGCATTAGGGACAACAACTCTAGTTTCATTTGGATGGATTTTCGTTCAAAAATTAAAAGTTATACAAATCAGAGTGTATACGTTCTCGAAAGCAGTGGGCCTCCAACATTAAAACAGGTAAGTTTAAAAAGATTCTCGTATAAAATATAAAATAAGTCAACACTGAACTTAGGTATATCTAAGGATATTATCTGGTGCCGGTGAGACGCCCTGGGGAGATGAGGTGTTAGATAAAAATTCATTTTTCATGAAAAATAGATTATCAATGTTTATGGTATAAAACAGGAACTATGCTAAAATGCTCGGAAGTAATAAAATTGTAAAGCCCGATTATCTAAATAATTTGTCTTATTTAAATAGGAAAATAACGACAAGGCAGTACTTATTAAAATGAAATCCAATTTTATTGGCGAAACTTTTCCTATTGATGTAATACTGCTAATTGCGATGGATTTTTTATGTTAAATTAGTTAATGATAATTAACTTCTTGTATGTATGAAAACTATGAGTATTTCAAGTAATAAAACCAATAACAAACTTGTTCTACTGATTTTTAAATAATGTACATGAAAGGCATAAAAATAAACATTTCAAAAGTCAATTTTTTTTTATATCCTAAGTAAAATTAATGTATGATTGTCTACCAAAAGTATTAGCTAAAGTGTCTGCATCAATTGTTTGTTAAATTAAGAAACTAAGATAAATGTCTTTACTAATCAAATTAAACCTAAGTTCTCTACCGGCATTTTTTCTTATCGCTAAAGATTAGAAAATCCTTTATTCTCTGCTTCGCTACCCGTCATTTCGTAACCTTGATATCTGCTTGTATCTTTAAATCATTTAAGATAAAAGTTTATTTAGAATAGCCCTATACAGTAAAGGTTTATCAATTAATCTTTTATTATTACAAATTCTGTAAAGCATAATGGCGGTAACATTTCTATTTACGAGAGACTATTTATTTCAATTAGAGAATCAGAGAGAGAAAAAAAAAATCTATAATAAGAATTAAATTGGAGGCTTATTGTATAAATTAGCAACTATGCAAATATATAAACAGAAATCCTCAATTATCTGCGTAGTTTGTTTAAGTACATTAAGAAAATCAGGGTAACTAATTACAGTGAGATCCATGTGTACTGCAGGAACATTTTTCTGTCGATTATATTCTTTTCAAAGTATCGTTCTCTATTCTTTGGATATTTTCCTAGTCATTGCATAATGTTGATGAATATTTTTAATCTAAAATCGAAAGTCTACAAATTTTTTTTCCTAGATTATATCATGTTAATCTTGAATTTTTACTGAATGTTGATTCCTTAAGTACTTTGATATCTTTCCGATCCACCAATTAACGAAATCCTATCACACATTCACCAAACTCCATTATGCAACTGAAGAGTGAAGGAAATTTACAATTTACGCAATGCATTTGATTAATGCTGAATTAAAAAGATAAATGTAATTCTCGGTATTAGTCATGCATAATAATTATGATAATTTATTTAATAAAAATATTTACAAATTTAACATAAAAATACTTAATAATACGCAACTAGATATTTTACCAATAGGCTAACGAATTTATAGACTTTACGTTAATGTTACTAATGCTTAATTTAATTCTAAGTTAAACTCATTCTTTTGTTGCCATTGAAAACGTATGTAATAATAATAATATTATTATTATTATTATTATTATTATTATTATTAAACAAAAACATAATTTGCCGAACAAATAAAAAAGAAAAAAATTCCTACATTATTTTAAGCCCGAGAAGGGACCGATATTAAGATACTTCATCCAGTTAGCTCTACATTTAAAGTTAAATTTTTGTAATAAATTAGTTAAACCAAGTGAACATTAAAAAATAAGAATAAAATTCATACAATATGATACTTAAAACAAACTAAAAAAAAAATAGATTCCGTTCAAACGAAATCGAAATAAATCTTAGACTTTTTTCGAAATTTAAGTTGCTGATTTAAATTTGGAAATTTGTTTTGCTGATTTTGTATTTTGTTTACGGTAGTTGAAAACAAATGATTAGGCACATCTAAAATACCAACCTTCAAAAAAAAAAAAAAAAAAAAAAAAAGGTCTAAGATTTATTTCGATTTCGTTTGAACGGAATCTAATTTTTTTGGTGTGCTTTAAGTATCATATTGTAAGAATTTTATTTTTATTTTCTAATGTTCACTTGGTTTAACTAATTTGTTACAAAAATTTAACATTAAACGTAGAACTAACTGAATGAAATATCTTAATATCGGTCCCTTCTCAGGCTTAAATAATGTAGGAAATATATTTTTTTTAATTTGTTCGGCAAATTATGTTTTTGTTTAATATGTAAATTTTTTTAATAACTACTGCATTCAAACGAACTCGTTTAAAAATTAACTAGATGTATCATCATCAGGTATCGCATCACAATTTATGGTGTATTTACCAATATTTAAACCAAAATATTTCATCTGTGCAGTAGTGCAAAGTTTGAACAAAAACTTTCAGTCTGAGCATAAAAAATCTTTAATAAAAACATTAAAAAAATCAAAAAACAATTTTACTTAATTTTACTCACTCCACTTTCCCCTCTGGTCCGCTATGAATGCAAAAATATCCTTAAATATTTTACATTGCCAGGGAGCGATGTAAAATGCAAGATTAAATTGTTACCTAAATTTAACTTTGGGTAATTATTTAGCATCAACATGAGTCGTTTTCAGGCCACCAAAATAAATAAATAAAAATAAATAAATAAATAAATAAAGGACAAAAGACCTTGAGGAATAATTTTAGATAAAAAATGCATTAATAACGTTAAGTTTACTTAACGTTAAATGTCTCTGTTTTTTTTTAAAAATTTACAAACAATAATTTTTTTCTTTCTTAATCCCACAAAAAGAAATTGTATATGAACAATATATATATTATATGTTCGTGTGTAATGCTGACGTCATATTGATGATGAAACCTGTAAAAGAAATTTCGGTTGTTTGCAAATTTATTATCTTCTAAGCATGCGACGATTTCAATTTTTACACTCTTAAAACAATATAAATACAGTAAACTCTGGATTATCCGCGGAATTGGGTGGCGCGACTATCGCGGATAATCCACAAAATTTTGAAAAAAGGGAACAAATCAACACAAATATGTACTTGAACAATTTATACACATAATAAGTAACACAAGCATACATTTTACAGTTTCTACGCACAATGGGTAACATAAAGATACTTATTGCTTCAGGAATAAGAAAATTATTCATTACTTACAAACTTGTAGTTTTATTTCTTTAGAAAATCCGTCAAAAGTGTCTGTTTTTTTGTACTGAAACACTTCTTCCTTATTTGCGATTGAAGTTTTTTAAGTACTATTTTATCACAAAGTGACGCGTCATCCTCTTCCTCTAGATATTGGATAAGTCCTTCAACGTGAGCTAAAGCTGCGTCGTGGCTCATTTTCTTTTGTACCTTATCATGTTCTTCGTCACACTCTTCCAAACCTAACGCTTCTTCAATAATTTGGTCATCAGTTGCATGTTCGAAGCCTGGATCGTCAGCATCACAATTAATCCACTCAATGATATTATCTTCATCGACATTTTCTCCACCAGCAACAGATTTTGCTAAATTCGCTAAATTATGAACGGAAATTTCTTCCTCTTCCTTTTCTGATTCTACTAGAGATTTTTCTATACTTTGTAAAATCTTCCGCCAGGATTTTATTAATGTGGATTTCTGTACCGACTCCCAAGCACTGTTTACATCATAAATGCTATCGAGAATCGTGCAATCTTTAAAAAAGCTTTTAAGATCATCTCTCTCTTCAATTCTTTATTTCAGTAATTTCGTTCTGTATTTTTTCTTAATTGAAGCGATTACGTCCTGGTCCATAGGCTGGATAAGAGCTGTAACATTGGGGGGCAAACATTTTGCAAAAATATTTCCATCTTCTGATTTCAATTGTAGTTCTCCAGGGTGAGATGGGGCGTTGTCAATTAGCAACACAGCTTTCTGTGGTAAATTTTGAGACGCCAGATGTTTCCTAACTTCGGGAATAAACATTTCTTCAAACCATTTTATAAATACTGTTTTATACATCCAAGCTTTCTTTGTGTTGAAATAATGTACTGGGAGGTTCTCAGCTCTTGTTCCCTTAAAAGATCTCGTTTTTTTTTTTTATTTTCCAATCACTACTAACTTTAGTTTATGGATCCTGTAGCATTACTGTAAGTCATTATTGTTAGACGCTCTTTACTGCACTTATGTCCTGGAGCTTGATTTTCGCTTTGAAATGCCAGAGTTCGTGTAGGCAAACATTTCCAGAACAGTCCTGACTCATCGGCGTTGTATACTTGTTCGAAAGAAATTCCTTCTGATTGAAGAAATTGTACAAAATCTTCTTTGAAATTTTCTGCAGCTTGTTCGTCACAACTTAATTTCTCGCCGCAAAGACCTATTTCTGTTATCCCGTGGCGTTGTTTGAATCTTGTCAGCCATCCTGACGATGCATCAAATGATCCCTCTAATCCCAGCATTTCAAAAAATTGTTTTGCTTTTGCAGCAACAATAGGCCCTGAAACAGGCTTTCCCTCACTTGTCACTTGTCTTACCCAACGTAAAAGTGCTGCATCCAGTTCTTCAAAAGTGCTGCTTTTCATACTTTTTCTTTTTTTCATCGATGAAAAGTTGTCTGATGAGGCTGAGAATTGCACCAATTTATATTTCTGTTTTAAAATGTCCCTAACTGTGCATTCTCCAATTCCATATTGCAAGCTTATTTGTTTTCTTGTAACACCATTTTCAATTTTTTTTAATCAGTTCTAATTTATCTTGAATCGTTAACGCAACTCTTTTTCTTTTTTGTGACATTTTTCAAATACGTATTGAAAATGCAAAACTATAAAATTTAAATACAAACACGAACTTCTGTAAGACACGTGTTCACAGCTCAGCTAAAACAAGAAAACTGATGTGCTATATGAAAAACGGGAGAAACAAAATCATAACAGGGGGGCTGGGGGGACTTTCAGTACCCGTACATTGTTTATCAACAGGTGTGTGGCCTTGCGACACCCTCAAGATTAGCTGCACCTGCTTTGTGCGCGTGATTGTTCCACGTTGTCAAATGGAAATCATATTTAGTAAAAAGGATTGAAAACTCATCCTACATCGCAGAAATAAGTTTCTTCTCAAAGATAAAAAAAGAAAAAAAAAAAGAAATTTAGACTCGCGGATAATCGGGAGTTTACTGTAGTTCAGTATTTCTTTCCGACAGTATTTTTTTCTTTACAGAAATTAAAACTTCATTAATCTATACTCCTATTATAAAGAGGAAAAAATTGTTTATTTGTCGGAGGTAAGCTCTGGAACTACCGAACCGATTCCAAAAGTAATGGTATCAAAATGATGGTGTTAGTCCAACTTAGAACATAGGCTATATCTTATGTCGGTGCCACTACCCCAAAGGGAGTGTAGGAGCAAAAAACGTTCTAAAAATGCGATTTTAGCGTTACTGAAGGGCCTAGAAATATGAAATTTTGAATATTAGTTACTTATAAGATATATATGATGCCTAAGAACAGTTCTTAAAAAATTCGAAATTTGAAAGGGGTGAAAATGCACAAAAAGCGTTCTAAAAAACGTTCTAAATGGTAGTTTCTACACAATCTCAGGAAATATCAAACCGATTTAAAAAATATTGGTGTCAAAATGATGGTGACAACGCTTGCTCCAAGATAGGCTATGTTTTATATCGGTGCCACTACCCCAAAGGGGGTGTAGGAGCAAAAAACGTTCTAAAAATGCGATTTTAGCGTTACTGAAGGGCCTAGAAATATGAAATTTTAAATATTAGTTACTTATAAGATATAAATGATGTCTAAGGACAGTTCTTAAACAATTCGAAATTTGAAAGGGGTGAAAATGCACAAAAAGCGTTCTAAAAGCGTTCTAAATGGTAATTTCTACACAATCTCAGGAAATACCAAACGAATTAAAAAAATATTGGTGTTAAAATGATGGTGACAACGCTTGCTCCAAGATAGGCTATGTTTTATGTAGGTGTCACTACCCCAAAGGGGGTGCAGGAGGAAAAAACTTTTTAAAAATGCGATTTATGTGTTACTGAAGGGCCTAGAAATATGAAATTCGAAATATTAGCTACTTATTAGATATAAAGGATTTCTAAGAACAGTTCTTAAACAATTCGAAATTTGAAAGGGGTGAAAATGCGCGAAAATCGTTCTAAAAAACGTTCTAAATGGTGATTTCTACACAATCTCAGGAAATACGAAACCGATTTAAAAAATAATGGTGTCAAAATAAGATTGTCAAAATGACGGTGACAACACTTGCTCCAACATAGGCTATGTTTTATGTCGGTGCCACTACCCGAAAGGGGGTGCAGGAGCAAAAAACGTTCTAAAAATGCGATTTTTGCGTTACCGAAGGGCCTAGAAATATGGAATTTGAAATATTAGCTACTTATTAGATATAAAGGATTTCTAAGAACAGTTCTTAAACAATTCGAAATTTGAAAGGGGTGAAAATGCGCGAAAAGCGGTCTAAAAAACGTTCTAATGGTGGTTTCTACACAATCTCAGGATATACAAATCCGATCCAAAAAATAATGGCGTCAAAATGATGGTGACAACCCTTGCTCCAACATAGGCGATGTTTTATGTCGGTGCCACTACCCCAAAGGGAGTGCAAGAGAAAAACATTCTAAATTGCGGCATTTGCGTTACGGAAGGGCCTAGAATAGTGAAATTTGGAATGGTAGTTAGTTATAAGATATCAATGTTCTCTAAGGACATTTCCTAAAAAAATCAAAATTTAAAAGGGGGTCAAAATGCGCAAAACACGGTGTAAAAAACGTTCTAAATTCCGATTTCTATGCAATCCCAGGAATTACTGAACCGATTTCAAATATAATGGTGTAAAAATGATGGTGACAGATCTTGCTCCAAGGTAGGCTATATTTTATATCTGTTTCCACTACCCCAGAGGAGATTCAGGAGAAAAATGCGCGAAAAGCGTTCTAAAAACGTTCTAAATGCCGATTTGTCGGCAATATCTCAGGAAGAATAAATCTGTTTTCAAACGTAATGGTAGGAAATTGATGCTGACAGCCTCTGCTCTAACATAGACGCTATTTTATGTCGGTATCAATATCACCAAGACGTTGCAGAAGCAAAAAAGCGTTCTAAATTTCGCTTTTTTTGATCGGTATGGGCTAGAAACTTAAAATTAGGCAAGGTACATATTTATTAGATATAAATGATCTTTAAGAACAGTTTCGAAAATATTGGAAATTTAAAAAGGGTGAAAATGCGTGAAAAGCGTCCTAAAAACGTTCTAAATTGCGATTTCTGCTCAATCTAAGGAAATACCAAAGCTATTTCAAAAGTAATGGTTGCAAATGAATGGTGACAGTCCCTGCTATAACATAGGTTATATTTTATATTGCTGTCACTACCATCTGAGGGTTGCAAAAGCAAAACATGTTCTAATTTGCGTTTTTTGCACAACTGAGGGGTGTAACACTTTGAAGTATGGCATGGTATTTACTTACAAGAGTTAACTGCTTTCTAAGAACATTCGGAAGAAAATTCCAAATTTACAAAAATGAAGTGAATGAAAAGCGTTATAAATTACAATTTTTAATCAAACTTATAAATTACCAAACCGATTAAAAAAATAATGATCACAAATTTTGGTGATAGAACCTGCTCAAACATAAGCTACATTTTATGTCTGTTCCACTACCACCAGAGGGTTGCCGGAGCTAAAAACATTCTAAATGGCGATTTCTGCGATACTGAAAAGGCTAGAAACTTTAAATATGACATGGTAGTTACTTATAAAATATAAATGCCCTCGAAGGAACTTCGAAAATAAATTCGAATTAAAAAGGGGTGAAGCGAAGAGGAGGTGGGAAAAGCATTCTAAAAAAGCCCTAAATTACGATTTCTATGCAATTTCAGGGAATATAAACCGATTATAAAAATAATAGTTGCGAATCAATGGTAACAGTCTCTGATCCTACACAGGCTATATTTTATGCCGGTGATTCTACCACCTGGGGTTCACAGGAACAACAAACGTTCTAAAAAAGGGCTTTAAGAGCTTTTTAAATTACGTTTCTGTGGAATATTAGGAAATAACAAACCGATTTCAAAATTAATGTTGGCAAATTAATGGTGACAGTTCCTGTTTCAACATAGCCCTTTATGTCCAGAGAGGTGGTAGGACTTGGAATTTGACATGATAATTAATTTTAAGATGTAAGAAGATGGTTTCTAAAAAATTCAAAACTTCAAACGAATACTGAAATGAGCGTATTAATTGAGCATAAACGTTTCTAAATATTTTCTAAATTATTATTTATTTAGTTTTATTTCGTTTTATTAATTTAAGTCTCATTTCTGCCTAATGCAGTGTAATAATGATGTTTAATCAAACTGTATTTTAAATAGTAATTTTTGAATTATTCCTAAAAGTAATAAGTTCCTTTTAATAAAAAAAAAACTTTTTAATAAAATAAAATATTACCTTTTAATAAAATAAAATATTACCTTCTAATAAAATAAAAATTTAGTTAGTATCTTTTAATAAAAATTAGACATATAAATATCACTTGGCATATTTCAAATATTACGCGAGCAAAGCCGCGGGGTTTGCTAGTAAATAAATAAAAGAAAAACATACATAAATCACTAAGTTTGCACCTGTTTAATCGAATGGGGAACATCTGTAATGTAATTGATATTAATGCTTAAAAATCAGTATCGATGAAGCATGTTGCAATTTTTTGACGTCATAGACACCTGCTTTCTGTATTTACTCTTATTAATGCTTATTGTATTAGTAACAAATGTTTGAAAATATCAGTTTTATTTCCCGTACGACGCCATATTCGTCTTATTTTTAACTCGTAAAAAATTTATTTCAAATTCAATTTTTCGTGTGGGAAAATTTTTGAACTGAAAATTAATTACCGCAGATAAATTATTATTACGGCTTTTGAATTTTTTGCAACAATAGAAAAAAATGTTAAATTTTATAGCAAAAATGTCCATTGATTCTCAATGAACAAAAGGCGAAATTTGGAATTATTAAGAAAAATATCTGAATCATATAAATAAAGCTTAGGCTATTTTACACTCTGCATTATAATCCACCCATATGCAAAGGCATTTTATCATTGGTTTTCACCCTGACGTCAGGCAAACAATTTCGTACTTTGAATTTACAATATCATTAAAATTACAAAGAATAACAAATTTGTAGCATCAGGGACAAAATAGTCCAGTTGTTAGGGGATTGAATTCGGAATTAATTAGGGGAAAGTTGGAAATTGTTTTAATCCCTTCAGTTTAAGTCTAGAATGTATATGCTATGTTTTCCCCCTCGTACTAGGTGAGCGTTAGGAAATATGTACAGATTTATAGTAAAAAAACACGTTTTTTTACATACCATAACAGTATCTCAAAACAGCTAACTTTTTCAAAAACATTGGGAATACAAATGTTGTAGAGCTTAAAATTCTGAGTAAAATGAGTACCTACACTTAATATTTTTGTTGAACATTAAGGTCGCAATTCAACTTGAAAGTTTTAGACACGTGGTCAGGGGATTGAACTCAGAATAAATTATGACGAAACTGGAAATTGTTTTAATCCCTTCAGTTTAGGTCTAAAATGAACGTACTATGTTTTTTTCCTCGTACTTGAGTGAATGTTAGAAAATATGTACATATTTATTTTCGAAAAACACGTTTTTTTTAATTATCTTAACAATAACTCAACACAGCTAACTCTATAAAAAACATTGTCAATACAAATGTTGTAGGGCTTAAAATTCTGAATATAATGAGTACTATCTTTAATATTTTTGTTCAACGTTAAGGTCGCAATGTGTCGCAATGTGTGGTCGCAAAGGTGGGAAGAAAAAGTCAAAAAGTTATGATCTCCATAGGCTTTTCTATGTTAAATTAACATTGAGAAGTGACACTGGAAATAAATAAGTATTGCGCTGCGGCACAATACTTAAATTAAATTTATGAAAATAATGTTTAATGAAAGAAAAGAGATAAAAAGTATCGTAGATACTCCTGCTCAAAAAAACCAATATATATTTTTATCAATTAAACTTCCATTTCTACACTGTAAAAAATATAATAATTTTCCTGTATAATACTGTCAGTTGGGGTGCAGTTTTTAACCGTAAAATGAACATTAATAAACCTTAAATTAAGTATTAATGCGCCTTTAATCAGTAATATACGATTTAATACATTTATAAGGCGCTATATTATTGCTTATTTTACATTTTATTATTATCAATTTTACAGTTATATACTAGCACTCCAGGTGCTAGTATTATACTGTAAAATCAACATTTTGTTTTTCTTTACAGTGTACAAATTTTGGAAAACATGATGGAGTGAAAATAATTCTATCTATGTACTGTTTATTACCAATTTCAGAAATAGAAAGAAAAAACTTATATTGCAAGAGTAACGAACGTTGTGTAAATCAGTGACTATGCAAATTTAAAGACTAACATCAAGTCAAAAAATTAACCTAATTATCTGTATTATTTGTTTCGTTAAAACAAGAAAATAAGGGAAAATCTCTTCATTAATCAAAATAAAATCAAAATTCATTACCGGAATAATTTAATCGTTAACAATTAGGTTATTCTGTATACTTTGGTTCTTTTATTAGCCATTGCATAATATAGATGTGTCCTTTTATCTCAAAATCAATGTCTAGAAAACTATCTTACTAAATTATATCATATTGCTCTTAAAGTTTTATTGAACGATAATTCTTTAAATACTTTGAAATCTTTTCCTTGCATCCATTAACGGAAGTCTATCAGACTTCCTTATGTAACAGAAGAAAGACGGATACCTTATGTATTGGGTTAACGCTAAATTAAAAAAGATAACGCAATTTTCCATAGTAGTTGTGATTAAAGCATATGAGTATTTTACGTAATAAACATTTTAACAAATATATCATAAACACATCGCGATTCTAAAATTGACTGAGGGTTTTAAAAAATTCAATAATTTGCAAACGTTGATAGTTATAAAAAAATTCTTTGAGACGCCAATACTATTTCCGTATTTTAATGGAAATTTTCTCCCATAAATTACAGAAAATGTTCCGTTTTTCTTGAATTTGTGGAGAAAAATTTCCGAAAAAATACGAATTTCTGGAATTTATGTGTGTGTAGGGGAGGGGGGATTTCAATCAAAATACGGAAATAGTACTGGCGTCTCGATTGCCAGTGGAATATCCGTTTTTTTCTACAGTGTAATACTAAAGTTATGGAGGCTTTATTTTCAAATTTCTCGCTTTGATTCTAATACTTCTTAATGAATTTTTTAGAAGGATAGCTGGGGACGATCTACAGCCAAGCTTTAGATTTTTAAAAAAATATTTTAACTTCCGGAACCGTTTGAAAACGGTTCTGAAATTGCAACTATCCTAATACAAAAAAAAAACTATAACCAAAATCGAAAAAGTAACAAACTTGCCCAGTTTCAGATTGTCCTCAGCTATCCCACAATAAAAAAGCTCTGCGTGATTTTGTCTTCTTAACTTCTTTCACGGACAGGTGATTATTCTGTGACTTTTTTTTTTTCCTTTTCGTAAAAGTCCACGATTTTTTTTTCTTTCTAATTCCACAAAATCAATTCGTCAATGGGTCACGGAAAATATCGCGAATTTTGCAAAAAAAAAAAAAAAAAAATCCCCATATCGTTGCGGAAAATTTTTCTAAACGACCATGGAAAATATTGCTAATTTCATCAGAGATTGCGAAAAGAAATGCAGATTTCGTCAAATGAATGCACAAACTAAAATTTCAAATTTTGTAAGAAGATTGCGAAAAAAATCGCGAATTTCGTCAAAAGACTCCACAAAAAATCACGAAACTTTAGTCAAACAATCGAGTGGAATTTCGTCAAACGATCGTGAAATAAAATACAAAATTTCGTGTAACTATAGCGCAAAAAATTACAAATATTATTAGTCTGTGGTAGAAAATAAATAATCACGAATTTCAACAAATGGTCGTGAAAACGAATCGCGAATTTTGTCAAAAGATCGCAAAAACCAATATGGAATTTCGTCAGTTGATCGCGGAAAAATATTGTGAATTTCGACAAATAGTCGCGAGAAAAAAAAATTAATTTCAATAACGAATGCAGAAAAAAAATCGTGAATTCCGTAAAAAAAAAGAATCATGAAATTCAATCAGTCATGAGATAATCAGCCCATGAACGTCATGAATAGGTCACGAAATTTGCAGCTTTTGTGATCTATAGCGATAAGAAAATTTTCATTAGTGATTTTCTGCAAGCAAAGGTAACGTAAAGCGTTAATTACTTCGGATTGAGTTTTCACTATTTTGAGGTGGGTTCGTGTTAATACTATTTTTCAAAGAAATCCTGACTATTTTTCAGATGTAAAAGCTACGTATTTGAACTTTAATGATTACTATATATATATATATATATCTTCATTTTTCTACATAAAAGGTAAAGTTTATATAAAAGATATAATTGTAGACTTCTTTTACAATAATTGTATTAAAATATGGATTAATTTTCTTTCGTTTTGGGTCGGGTTGCCTTTCATTGGATATCTTTTTAGCGGTTTTCGTATTTGCATGGAATTACAGTTCTACCTCAGGATATGTTGACGTATTTTCTTCTTTGCAACTGAGGTATACTTTAAGTTTTTCGAATGTGTTTTATCTCTTTCGGTCGGAGTCGGGATGACCTGGTTTTTAACAAAGAAGTCCGGAATATTTTTTAAATGAAACTATAGATTTGACTATTAATGGTGGCCCATAGTAATAACCCATGTGTTCTTTTTTCTTCGTAAGGGATAAAATTACAGACCACTTTATTATAAACGTGTTAAAATATGAAGTAATTCTTTTTTAATTTTTGGTTTGGTGGAAATCTATCGGTTTTTAGGTTGAAGAAATTGTTTTGTCGGGTGCGCGCTGACTCTATTCCTATACGTTGAAGAATTTTGAGAGTGTATCATATATAATATGACTTAATAAAGAAATAATTGAATAATTTGATAACATTGCAATGATTGCAGTAAATATAATGTGACACTAATAACCCGAAAAAGTTAGAAAGTCGGATAATTAAGAGCTTGAATTATACTCGTCCCTTCAACCCTCCCGCCCCCCCCCCCCCAAAAAAAAAAACTATCTGAAAAAACTCTACCCCCGAACTTCTAGTCATGAGGGGGGCTAGTTTTGTTATGATCAAGTTGTATACAGCTGATCAGCAATTGATAAAAGAAAATGTCTCTCATGTATTTTTTAAATTTGTTAAAGTATGAGATATGTCTGACCTTAAGAAAGTCTGAATTGGGAATTTTTTTGATAACTACTAATTTCTATGCATAAAGCATTTATTTAATGCATATGTTTTTATTGCAATCAAATCTGACAAATCATTTTAGCGTTTGAGCAATTTTTTAATTTGTGTTCGAGTCTGGCAATTGACGGTTGATAAATTTTCTGAAAATTCAAATTCCTTAGGGGGAGGCTATTGCCCCCAAGCCCCCCTCAAATGGCGTCCCTAATTTTAATATTGTTGGTGTAGGAGACGCAGGAATAAAGAAACATGTTGTTGCCATCGAAAAAAAAAAAGACATTCGATATTTAAACGTATACCGACAGTGTTCAGAATAGGGCTTTAAATGTATTGCATTTCTTTTCTAAGTAGTGCTTATCAAAATACTATCTCGTAATACATGTTTAAACAAAAAAAATTCCTATAAGTCTATAAATAGATAAATTTGGTTGATAAAGAAGACACTTCGTTTTAATGAATCTAAACTGTCTTGGAACAATCTTTATAAATGGTGATATTTTGACTGATATCATTGCACATATCGAGAGTGAAGGAATGGAGACGATATTTTTGTCTATTTTTACTTCAAGAACAACGCTATCGCAGCTAAAAGAGTAAATTATTCCATGAAAATATAATTTCAGATATAAAATTCGCAAAACCAATCAAATCAGGTTTTTAATTGATAACCAATTCAGAACATTATCATTGTACATTTTAAAATCGAAGAAGTTATTTTTTCCATGCAACAACACGTTTCCTTTTAGTTGAATCATACACCAAAGACATCGAAATCATACCGACCGAGTTCAGAATCGGCCATTAAGAACAAGATTGTATAGGAGAATGAAATCCACTAAATACATTTACATACTTCCGTTTGCACTATTGTTGGTGATTTCGGTTTCTGTCTCGATCGAGCATTTGTTGCTTGCAGCGTCATCTTTCACTGGTATTTGCAATTGAAATAAAGAATGACAGTAAAGAAATTGCTAACATCTCACATTACTCATCTACAAAGATTTGTTTAATATCAGTAACCATTTGCAAGTTATGAATTGTAAAAAAAAATGTCAGTCAATTTTTAATACACCCTGTACTTAAATTTATGTTGAACAAATAACATACAGAATAAATGTTTCATATTTTTTCGGAGTTTATTAACCCTTACGTAACGAGCGGCACGTATACATGTCGTATAGAGTGTTGTAAAATCCTTGAATTTGGACGCCAGTAATTTTGCACAGAAAATTTCGCCTTGCCTAATCTCAAAATTTCAACAATAAAATAATGCAAAAAAGAAAAAAAAAAATCAGCAAAAGGTGTGCCCGTCCCCCACATACAGAAAAATGAAAGAAAAGAAATGTAATTGACGCTTACCGGGAAAGTATAATGTCCAGGTAGCGAGTACTCCCGACTGTTACAGGTTAAAATAACAAAAAAAATCAGAGTAAATATTCTTATTAATAAATCTAAAATCCAAGTTCATTGACGTAACTTTTTTATATTGCTAAAGATTACATATTTCTACATTCTTTGGTTTCTTTTCCAGACATTGCATAAATTGATGTTTCCTTTTAATGTGAAAACGCACTCTATACTTTCCTTCTAAACTTTCTCATGTTTACATTGGAGCTTTATTGAACGTTAATTCTTTAAATACTTCGTAATCTTTTCAATCCATCAATTAATGCAAGACTGAAATATCTAACAAGCTTCATTATGTAATAGAAGAAAAAAGCCTGTCACTATTTTACATTTTGCAATAAATTAGTGTTGAATTAAAAGTAAAATGTATCTGTAGTCGTAAATATTAAGTATAAGTATTTTATTTAATACTAATTTAGAGAAATGTATCATAAACATATTTAAATTTATGTTGTACGAAACACACAACGAATGTTTCAAAACATACATTTCTACATATTCTCAAGCAAAATTAATTCACGACATTCAAACCATGAAAATCTTGGATAAACTATGACGACCAAAATTAATTCCTCTCCATGTAGCTTATCGATATGATCATACATATTGCGTAAAATGTACACAGAGTTGTTAAGTTAAACCAAAATAGTTTCATCAAAATTCATTTTGTCGACTCTAAAGTAGACCCCATCGAATCCAATACAACTATGTCAGCCCTGATTTAATCTTCCATACATTTTTCGTAGATTGATTAAGGTATGGGTCTTCCGCGAGTTTTCTTTTATAGCACCAGTTGACTCAAACGCCTTCCTCAATGTGATAATTTTAGTTTCGTTAACCCTTTAACGTATGATTTTTTAATTTGTTCGGAAAACATTACATTTGAGTCTACTTTGTTAACTATCCACTGGAAAAATAGTGAACAGAATTTATTTATGTTTCTCTTGTACGTAATGTCAAAATGTCACTCTTGAGTTACATAACAAAAATTGCTCAAAAAATGATCATTTTAAATTATATACTTATTTTAAAGTGTTTACTCTGCACAATAACAACTTTTCAACGATATAAGAATTTTTAGAATGCTTTTAATAGGTTGCAGAATTTATTATTACTACCTTATAAATATTGAAAAACAATGCAAGTTGAACTCATTGCAAGCGTATCAACAAAAAGGGTTACAATATCCCCCTGATAGCAAATCAGAAGGAAATCATACTTTAGAACCTTAAATGCATGTTATAACTCTTAAGTACCACATAATAGTTTACCAAAAGACGAATAGAAAAGGGACAAATGGCAAAAAAAGGGTCATGTAACTTCTGAGTTATATTCATTTAAGGGTTAATTAGAAATACAGTGGAGATCAAAAGTTTCCGGCCAGCATAAAATTTTTGGTTAATTTGTAAGTGCACACATATGAAGGGGAATCTCATAGTGATAACTATATACTTTATTGACATAACAGTTAACAAATAAATATCGATAAATTTAATTGACAAAATTAATTGCAAAATGAAACGCATGTTCTCAAAAGTTCCCGGCCACATTGTCAAGTTTAGAAAAAATGGTGTTATAACAGAAAATAACAGTGATCAACAACATTTACAATTAGTATTTTGTATTCATACATTTAGCAATAAGTACTGCGGCACAGCAACATGGCATCGATTCAAAGAATGGCTGTAGATCGTCAATGTTAATTTTTCTTCCACGATCCTTGCAATTTTTGTGAAAATACTGCTGAATTGGAATATTTTTAATTCCACACACGTTTTCAAGTTAGTTTCAAACATTTTCTATTGGATTCAGATCGGGTGATTGGGCTGTCTATTTCAAAAGTGTATTTTTTTTTGTGTGAAAGCCACTGCTTGACGATCTTGCGTGTAGCTTTTGGTCGTTATCATGATGAAACAAATAATTGCGACCACAATTTTTCCTCCAATAAGGCAACAAATAATCTTGCAATATATCCTTATGCATTGCACTATTCATCTTGCCGCGGATTTCAAATAACAGACAGGCACATTTTCGAGAAAATGATCCTCACAGCATAACGTGTCCTCCGCCATGCTTCATTGTAGGAATATCATATCTCCAATCTTATCTTTTGTTTTCAGGTCGTCGGTTGTAGTGTCTATTATCACTCTCAAAAATATTGAACGTCGATTCATCGGAAAATAGTACTTTTTTCCCAGTTTTCACTTCACCAGTCTTTGTATTCCTTTGCAAACGACAGTTGGGCCCTCTGCTTTTTTTTTTTACTTATGACAGGTTTTTTAACACCGACTGTTCCATAAAATCCTACGTCACGTAAGCGTTTTGACACGGTAGACCGACTTATTTCAGCAATATTTTAACACCGTAAATCGTGGGGTATTGCAGAGTCATTTTTATGCGGCTTTCCGATCGACAACATTGCCGCAATCTCAAGAGAGGATTGTCCCTTTTGAGACGAACAAATCACTCATTTTTCTCACTAAATTATTCAACTTTTCATTTTTGAATTTCAGATACGTTATTCACGTTGATTAATTTACAAACACGGCCAAAAAAACACTTTACCGATAGCAAAAACAAACGGATGACGAATGGCCGGGAACTTTTTCACACGCGAATTTCGAATTCCTCCATTTTGCATCAAGTATATTCAGTATCCAATCAAAATAGTCACGTGATCAGAGGTAATTTACTTTTTCCTAAATTTTGGAGCAATTGTGCTTCCTCTTCCCTGAAACGTTCTGTCAAACAAATCAAAGAAACTAACTGGCCGGAAACTTTTGACCGACACTGTAGTCACACTGAGTCATATCTGTGTATAGAGCTTCGTCGATGGCATCAGCTGCATTTTTGGCCAGAAACTCTTGCATAACGATAGATTTGTGCAATAATGCATTATCGTGGAAAGAAAACCACGGAGAATTTCGGAAATTTTCAAGATATTAGCCATAAGAAATTTCGTTTGGAACAGAAAATTTAAGGAAAAATCTTGACTCAACTGATTTATCCACTATCACAAATCACAGGGCCTTCAAATATATAAGCTAAAAAACAGCTAATTATCAATGCACTAAGTCACAGATACGCTCAGTCTACTTGGTGTAACTCAGTATAGCGGTACTAACTTTCGGAAAAATTGTTCCGATATCTTTTATGCGCATCTTTCAAATGATAAATTTCGAATATTTTTTACACAGAATGAAAGTATTTCTCTTAATTCTTCATATAAAAGAAATTTAAATCATATTTTTTTCAGTGTTTAAAAATTATATTTATATGGTTACGTTTTGACTTGTTTTTAAATTTTTGAAATACTCTAAATGGCCATTAATTACCGGATAATTTCAATGTTGGACATTTTTTTCGAATATTTAACTAATATTTTCGAATATATATACTTGTCAGATTCTTTTGAAACTCCAGGATACAAAGAGTATGTTTGACCTCATATTTATCAACATCGATTTGGTAAGGAGGACAATAAGGGGGGGGGGGGGGGGGCAAACAAATCAAAGAAAAATAATAATATTTGAGATCACCCTGTAAAACAAAATGCACGAAATTACCTATCGCTAGATCATAAAAATATGTGGATATTGTACAATATGTGAATTCATTTATGTAAGAATAGCACTTATATTCAGAGAGATATAACGATTTTTATTAAAGTTAAAAAATATTTTTGATTATTTTTTGCTTACTTCATGCGGAGTTTTCTACCAAATTTAATACCAGTTTCAGAAAATTTGCCAAAATGTAGTAGAAACAATATAGTGCAATTGGAATTTAAATAAATATTTGATGAAATATGAGCAACTGTATGAAATATTTTTATCTGTGCATGCACGAACGAAAACAAAGATTTTTTTTTTTTTTTTTTATGATTTTATATTCAACTCTATAGAGAGTTCTTATATAATAAGTCAGTCAAATATAGTGAAAATTTAGAAAGATATTTGGGATAAGTGAGTTGATTTTTAGTTGCTCGCTAAAAGTAGCTTAATATTAAGGGATTTTCTGTAAATTCTCATTTTTAATTAAAATTTTTGTTAATTTTTTTATTTTTTATTGATGCTTTAGTTTTTATTGGAAAACTACCAGAGCGTGCAGATTCCAAAAGAAAAAGAAGTATTAAAATCGAAGCATTTATGCCAAATCTACTCGTTGACGTTCATTAAGTACTAACTCCTTTGCTGAAAGTCAATTAATAAAAAATGACAATTTGTGCAAAATCGTATTTCATTCACCTGCTTTTAGGGAGCAACTAAAAATCAGCTCTCTCTTTATCTCTGATAGCTTCCTGAATTTCGCATATTTGCAAAACTATGTCTCGTTTTTTTTTTTTTTTTTTTTTTTTTTTTTTTAGTTATAAAAATATTTATAAAATATTTGCTTAATTTATATTTTTTTGTGTTAAAATCTTATTGAAACTAAGTAATATTTTGACACTTCATATAAATTAAGTATATATATATTAGGAATATTTTGGCAACAAGAAATGGAAATATCTTTCAAGAAATGTACACAGAAATAGAAGTTAAAAGTTAATTTTTCGAGTAACTATTTTGAAAATACAAATTCATCGCACTCTCATAGGTTTAACATTAACTAGGGAAAATTGAGAGTTCAGTCATATACAGCAACACAAGAGTAACCAAGAGCTCCGCATAAATGCTTGGTAACTTCTTTATAAATTTTATTTGATATAAAAATTGATATTCGATGGATTATAAAAAATATTATTCCATTGATTACAGGGATGTTTTTAGCACTTTCCAACTTAGTGGGAAAATGTGTATGGCTACGATTTGTCTGTCCTCCTGTCTACCCAGTGTTCTAACTGTCATAAATATACTCAAATTTCAATTGATTTATGTTATTGAGGTTTATCATGGGAAGTTTTGTATTGCAAATGAAGTATGTAGAATTTATAGTTCGTTTACATGGACAGTCAAAAGAATTTCGTTCACTACGGGCTATGGGGGGGGGGGGGGAATCCTTTAGCAGTGCATTTTAATGATGTTACACTATTTTGAGCAAATTGTAATTGATATGCATCAGTGAGGTGAACTAAGGTGTGTCCCAACGAAATAAAGCCACCGTAATTGTGTGCCGTAACTAGGCACAAAACAAACAAATAAGATTGAAACAAATATATTAAGAAAGTCTATATAGAAATACATATTTACAAGGAGTTACTCACTTCCAGCTTCACCTGGGCAGGAGAAAAAGGTAAATGTGTAAAAAAAGAAGGGGAAAAGTGTCCCTCCGAAATAAAGCCACTGCCAATATTAGTATTTACTGGTAACTACCGACATTCGAGCTGCTGAGTTCAACATGTTTACGACGTCAGGAAGTCGTCAAGTACTTGTTCGGTGCCAGTCGAACTTTGTACGGACTTTAGAAGGTTGTATTTTCTATTTTACCTGCTGTATTGAAATGGGAAAGAAATCTTAGCTCTCAAAGTTCGAGAAAGGACAGATAACAGCTTTTAAGGAACAAAGTCTTTCACATAAACCAACATCTAAGTAAATCAAACGATCAAAAACCGTAATAGACAACTTTGTAAATCAGGGCACTGCGTACGGGTATAAAAAAAAGAGATGTACCTGTAGAAAAATGACTTACAGGCAGGCAAGAGCAGTTTTACGTGTTCTTTCAGGTGGTGGTATTTCACTAAAATAGTTGGCTAAAGAGGATAACATCCCTGTGACAAAATCAACATTGTCACGAATTGAAAAATGTACAAACAACTTGCGATATAAGAAAAGGAAACAGAAGCACATGTTGAAAGCTATCCACGTGCAAAGGAGGGTCGACTGGGCGAAATATAATCAAACCTGGAAGGACCAGGGACATCGTGTTATTGTCTCAGATGAGAAAAAAATTAATCTGGATGGGCCAGACGGCCTTTCTTTCTATTGGTATGATATGAGGAAATAAGAGGAAATTTTCTCCAAAAGTCAGCAAGGTGGAGACTCATTAATGGTGTGGGGAGGCTTCGGCTATGGAGATAAACATAAACTGGTTGTTCTCTCAGGCCGCATGAAGTCTTCCTATTACCAAGAAATACTAGAAAACCATTTACTGCCATTTGCAAACAGAATTGGTAGACTAAGTTGGATTTCCCAGCAGGAAAAACCCCATTCACGCTAAAAAATCGTCCTGGGAATGGTTTTTGGAGAATCGGGTGCATGTCACGGAATGACCTGCCCTTTTTCCATGATCTCAATCCCCAAGAAAATGTGTGTGGTATCCTCAGTAGGGATGTATATGCCAATGGCCGGCAGTTTCAGTCTGTGGCAAAATTGAAGATCGTCATCATTGAACCGTGCGAGACACATTGATGCTACCGTCCTCCAAGGAGTGGTAAATGGTATGCCACATCGTATATTCCAAGTCATATATAACGATGACGTATATATTGTCTATTAGCAGTAGTGGCTTTATTTCAGCTGGACAACTTTCCCCCTCTTTTTTTACAAATTAATTTTTTTTTCCTGTCCAGGTAATGAAGGGATTGAGTTACTCCTTGTAAATATGTATTTGTATATAGATTTTCTTAATATATTTGTTTCGTTCTTATTGGTTTGTTTCGTGTCCAATTACAGCACAGAATCACGGTGGCTTTATTTCGGTGGGACACACCTTACAAGATGCTTTACTTTAGAATATGGGTTTGCATCATTTATCATTCATTTATAGGGACACACAAAAGAATTCAGTTACACAGTACTGTCTATGATAAGTAATTGCTGGTAGTGCGTTTTCAATTCTGGTATGCGTTTTTAAATTTAGCTAAGACTTTGCATATTATTTGGTGTAAAAAGTATATATATCATGTACAGGATAGTATATTATAAAAGATTCGAATACATTTCCGCTTATTGGCGAAAATTACTGAAAAATTTGAATTTTCAACTGTGTTATTTGTTTCCTAACAAAGATAATTTTTTGTAAATTATGTGGTTATATAAATTCAAGGAATGAAAACTTTAAAAGAATAAAAACAATTATATAAAACAATATTATACAAAACAATTTAAATAATGCAGCAAATACTGCACTGTTGATAGGCTCGATCGTAGCCTGAAACGTTTGCTGTATTACTTTAATTATTTTATAGGATTGTGTGTTTTTAGTCTTTTAACGTGTAATTAAACGTGATGTTTTCACAACTTAAATTTAAATTTATATATCAGACGTAAAATGTTTAGTTCTTTGATTTGTGGTGCATATACAAATCTATAGATCATATACAAGGCTGCACAAAATAGTTCGGATATTATTCCTACTATAGATGGTAATTACTGAAATTGGGTTTCTCATTAAGACATACGTTTTCCAAGTTGTTCATTTAGAAATCATCTTTCACCTTATTTAAAGGCGAAGTTTTCTTACTGTGTTCTGAATGTGTTGGAATGTGCTTCATAACCTGTGCTTGAAGCATGATTTTGCTTTCTTGTTATTTATAAGTAAAGAAAAATTTGAATTTTTAAAAGAGTAATTCGTGGAGAAATTGCTTTTGTTACATGTTTATACCGATAAATAAATAATTATTCTTACCGTATCATTAATAAATAAATAAATGTATAATGATCCCTGGTGAAGACCGAGGTAGAGTTGAATAAAATTAGCTTTGTGTTAAATTCGATATAACAAATTCTGGCTGTATTACTGCTATAAAGCATGTCACCAACATGTCACCAAATCTGGCGACATTCTTTCATTTTTCGTCAAACATGTATTTAGAAAATTCAATGCACCCTGATTTGTTGAATTCTGTTTTCGAGACCATTCTATAGATTCTGGTTGATTGAATCATATATCTCAGTTCCTACTGGGAATTTTTAGAAAATTCCTTTGAATTCTGAAAGCCATTTTTTTTTTCGTCAAATACTGCCAAATTTGGCGATATTCTTTCATTTTGTGCCATGCATGTGTTTTGTCATTGGTAATCTTGAAAGTCGATTTTACCGCCAAACCTCGCCAAAATTTTGATAAATTTGGCGAAATGTTACCAAATTTGCGACTTTGTTTTCTGGCAACTGTTTAACAACTTAATAACTATTTCAACCTTGATTGCCATTGAAATGCATTGACCCGTAGTCATCCCAAAATGACCCGCTAATTTTCTCAAACATGTAGCCTAGCTCAATGGTCTTCTCGTGCCCCAAAACGGTACAAAACGAAATTTAGTCAACATCGTTAGAGCCGTGTTTTATATATACACAAGATTTGCTCGTATTATAATATATGATAATAATTTTTTTAATGATAAAAACTGGATGTAATATTTCCTAAATTAATAATTTTATGATTACAGATATTGAATTCAAATGAAATCTGGATTCTCTGCAAATAATTTTATACTGAAAGTAAACAAGAATATCAACAAACGTTGCCTGATTTTCTAAAATATAGCCAATCAAATGAGGCAGTACGCTGTTCAAATCTCTATTTCCAGGAACGTCTTTTCTTTCGACTTTTCTTTTCATTTAATGGGTGTACGTGGATATCTGGCGAAAAAACTTATTTGACATTCATTTAACGCGTAATAAGAAATTTTCTCTCATAAAATGTATAAAACGCAAACATTGTTTAGAAAAAATAAAGAAGTTTAACATTATGTATTTATTCCTGGCGTATCCATAGTTTATAATAACATGATATGTTGAAATGAAAAGTACATTCCTAACCTTAGAAAGTTTGAAATAATTGCTTTATAATTATCATTCATTGTGAGTATTTTTTTGTTTGGGAAATAAACAAAATGACTATGTAGGGGAAGGTGGGGCAAAATTGGGTATCATAAATGTTTGTTGTTCTCGGATGCAGTGAAATGAGAAAACAAACTCTGAACACCGTTTTTATTATAAAATGAACCCTTGGCTATAACAAAACATATTCCTTTCAATAAAAATATAATTGATTATATAAAAAAAAATAGCTTTTTTCAGACATATGCAAAAATCCGGTTTTACCTCAGTGGTTGGGTAAAACCGGGTACCCATTTAAAACTCCTGGAAAACTCATTTTATTCACAAAAAATCTTGTTTAATAAGTACAAAAATACATTTTTTATTATTTTTAACAAATTGAATTACACGTCATCTTCCACGTGTCAAAAATAAACCTTTGGCACATTTTCTACATCGTATAGGCTAACCTACTTAACACTGAAATCTTAGGAACTCTTTTTGCTGCAAAAATCACAAATGAATGTAATATTCTTCTGCATTACTACATGCTTCGTGTGCCCATCCGTGGCATTTCAAGCATTGTATCGAACCTTCTTTGGATTTAGAATTTGAGCAAATTTCATTGCAAAACGTACAGGCTTCATTATCTTCTGCTGCTGAGGATGTCTTCTCAACCTTTTTTGGTTTCTTTTTTCTGTTGATTCTTAATTTGTTTTTTATTTTTAAGAATCTTCTTCTTTAGTCTTGCAGTTTGCTTGACTTATTTCCCCTTAATATCTGTTTCGATTTCTAATTGAAAGGGTGAAGAAGTCAAACTAACGGTTTTGCTCCTGCTTTTGTCAGATTTTTTCTCAAGTTTGAAGCCTTCCTGGGGAGTCGGCAATAACATTTTAGGCGAAATTGGAAATGCAAATTGCTGTGCTACATAGTCTGAAGCGGTCAATGGGATAAGTTTAGTAATGTATTCTGTAGAAGTAACATTTTGAATCATTGATAACGTCTGTGATTGTAATGTCAACTACTGCATGTGGTAGCAGCTCGACGAAGAAGATGCTGTATGTTGTCAACTGATGGAGTGCGACGTCTACGATTTTAGGTTTTTAAGTAAGCTCCATTATCCTTCGATGCTTCAGAAATATTCATTTTGCAGCTAAGCCAACCTGTGGCTACATAGACCTAGGCGTGTTATCAAAACTTTCGTGGGTTTCTCTGTCGTTTCCAAATGAGCAAAATCATGGTCTGGAAAGACATCGTTGTTGTAGGAAAAAATCCATGTTCTCTGAAACTCTCTAAATGCAGTATATATAACTGATGCTCTCAAAAATGCAGCTTTAAATAATTTTTCAATTTGGTAAATTGTTTCAGATCGTTACTTTCAACTCGGGATTGGGAAGTAACAATTTCCTCGTGTCTTGTTCGTACTACGGGTTTAGAGGCGTATGAATGACACACCAAGGGACTGAAATCGGTGTTTTGCGTATGAAGGGAAGCAAAAGATAAACACATCGCTTTCCCTTGCTAGATTAATTAACACAATGCTTTTAACATGAGTTGAATGCCCATCAAGGATTAAAAGAACAGGCTTTCCAGGCAGTGTTGAATTGAGGCACTTTCTCAGGGAGTAAGTTTTGTGGTTTACAGCGGGGGACATTAAACACTGAAAACACAAAATCTCAAATCTTTCCAGGGGGACATATCATGCCCTCCCCCCCCCCTGAATTCAACACTGTTTCCAGGAGAAGGATTGGAAAAATCTATAATTTTTTTGAACTAAATAATGGAGGCCTTTTCGTAAGGCTAATGTCAGACGAACGTATTTTTGCACGCTCTTTTCCCTACGTATTATCCCTACACAATGCCAGCGTTCAAAAAGACGTCCGTCTGACATTAGCCTAATCCATCCACTCCTATTATATACAGAAAATGAGCTTGGGAAAAGATCATCCATCAAGAGAGGATTTTCTCTTGTTCGTTTAGTATTTATTTGAGAAAAAAAATATTATGTAGCCTAATTATATGGGATTCAATTGTTATAGATTATTTATGAATTAGGACAGATTATTTTATTTAAAAAAACAATTTACGACATATATTTTAAATTTTATGCAGGCCTATAACGTAAGTTATTAAACCTCAGATCAGAAAGTTATTTATTAAAATGTAATAATCATAATATTATAAAAAAAAAAATTATTAGTACCAATATTTTGTTCACTAATAATTGCAGTTAATTTAATTTAATAAATTTGAGCTATCAGTTTGTCCCATCCCACTTTTAAATATAAAACAAGTTTAAAATTAACGTTTTCACTATAACTAGATAGTTTTAGAATTATAAGATAACAGCATTAAAAATGCAATTTAAAGTTCCATGCTAATTTATTAACTATACTAAGATTATCATTCCATGAATCTGTAGGACAAAACCGGGTATACCCGGTTTTGACCCACTCCTAAGTACTCGGATTTACCCCATCACGACACAGATTATAAAACATGGCGCCATTACTCTCAATCCTATAGCAAAAGATCATTAAAAATGTTAAAATATTAGCAGGAAAGCAAATAATTAGATATAATGCTCACCTATAATTAATATGCTGACAAATAGTGATTATAAGCGAAAAACCTAGAATCAAAGAATAGAATTTTTAAGAGTAATTTAAAGCAAATCCTTCACACAAAAAAATGAACCGCATGCAGTAGCGTTTCGTTCAGTTACAAATTCCAAAATGGTGGTCGACAACCATTTTCCAGTGTTGGCTGATAGATAGCAGTACAGCTCAAGGAGGAATCTTCGCTACCCGGTATTACCCGCCTACCCGGTTTTGTGCAATTCTCCCCTATATATTTATATCTATTCTATCTACTTATATGAAATCCAAGTGTAAGAAAGTGTAGGTAACTATTCCGGGTCGGACCGATTCTAAATATCATAAACCAAGGCATACTAGATGTATAAGTCAAGCCCTTTTCTATTTAATGAATGAAGTCTATCAACAGAGTACGCTGATTCCTTTCCCAAGTAAATTCTGATCAATTGTACAAACCCTAAACTGAAACTCTGACCATGCGGATTGAATAAAAATCAAATTATTCAATGCTAATTTGGGCAAGATTTGTGCTAAACTACGTGGTGAAACCTGGCTACGCTTTTTCGGCGGTTTTTGCCGAAATGAACAGGCCGTTATTTATATTAAGTAGGCAATGTCATAAACACATTGTAACGATTCTGGTGAGAATCCATCCATATTATTCGCCGGCGATAAGATGGAATCATGTTAGGCTCGATTTCGATTTAAAATGAGTATGAGAAAACTTATCTGCTTAAATACAAATCTCATCTACATCAAATGACCCCTGTTCAACATATTTTTCTATAAAAAAAATTCAAAACTTACAAAATTTCAATGATAATTTGGGCAATTGGCAAATTATTTCAGAAATAGGAATACTTGCAGAAACTAGATAGGGTTACGTGGGGCAGCTCGACCATGATTTTACAATGTGACTCTGGAGATTCTGGCAATTCATTTTCAAAAAGCAAATTTTCATTTGAATTAAGGTCTGAACTTTTATAAATGTGTTCAGTTACGTTGCCTCTATCAGACAGAAATGTTCAAAATTACAATTTAACATATAAAAATTAAAAAAAAAAAAAAATGTCATCCGAATCCGCTGAAGAATTCCTCATTTACGATCCAATCATAAACATCTGCAATAAAGAATGGGTAGGACGTCACTATCTCAGAATAATACACAAATGCAGCAAAAAGAAAGCAATTCATTAATATTTTTTCAAAATAGCACATATTTTAATTACTTTTTTTCAGTTTTTATGAAAAAGTGGCAACAAAAATATATAATTGCTATTTTTCAACTATTTTTTCTTTACTTTCTACAGAAATGGAGTACTTGAGTTGCCAAAATGAAACAAATGTCGCTAAAAACTACAAAAAAAATTAGTCTCTCAAAAATAAATGAAGATACAGTTTTCAAACAAAATGCATTTAAAAGAATTTTTTTTTTCCAATACGACGGCATAAAAGTTAAAAAGTGCGATGCTTAGAAATTTTAAAAATTGCAAAAGAGTATTTAATCGTAATGATTTGTTTTATGGCTAGCGTCTGTAAGGTAACGTTATTTTTTGGTGACAAAATAAGATGGGAGAAAGAAATAGCATTCTGGGGGCTAAAAATATGGCAGATACATTTGAATTCTATTTTACAAACTCGATCTAAATGGGGTACTTTGTCGTTTCTATAACTAATTTTTACCGACATTTTGATAACTATCAATAATATCGTGATTTATGAAGGGGGTTTCAGCAAAAATTATTCACTACCAGTCAAATAATTCCCATTTATTAGAAACTGGATTTCGATTAGCTCTCAATTACCAAGAGTTAATCTTTATTCCCTATCCATTAAGAATGATCCTCTTTAGAAAGGAGATAAAGCCTAACCGAAATTACTAAAAGAATGAATTTCAGAAAGTATTCAATTCATCAGCGCGTGTCCCACTGGATTTGCTTAAATATGCATGCTATTGAATGCTACAGAATTATTAGTCCCCGGTATGCTATTTCTTTCTCCCAGCAATTAAAATGTCGTCTCTAAAAATAACGTTCCGTTGTATATAACAGCCATAAAACAAAGCAGATGTATTAATGTACTGTTAAACATCCTACTGCAATTTTTTTATACTTCTAAGCATTGCATATTTGCAATTTTTTTACCGTCGTATTGGGGGGAAAAGTACTTTTAAATGCAACTTGATTGATAACTGTACCTCATTTATTTTTGAGATATTAATTTTTTAGTATTTTTTAGCGCCTTTTGTTTAATTTTGGAAACTCAAGTACACTATTTCTATAGAAAGTAAAGGAAAAATATTTGGAAAATAGTATTTATACCTTTTGTTTTTGCCATTTTCCCCATAAAAACTTAAACAAAAAATTGCTATTAAAATACGTGCTATTTTGAAAAAATATAAATCAATGATTTCTGATAAAATGTGGAGCTATTATAAACTAAATTTAATTTTAAGTATCTGTATTACTATTACAAACAAATTAAGGCATATGAATCATTAAATAGCCGATTTTTTGTCGAGTTTCTTGAATGACGACATTTCTTTTTTTGGAGTTGTATATTATTCAGCGATAGTAACGGCCTATGCGCACTTTACTGTAGACGTTGTTTAAGACTGGATCGTAAATGTGGAAATTCTTCAGCGGATACGGATGACGTTAGTTTATATAATACAAAAGCGTGTGTTTTAAGTCTTAAAACTGAAATGTGATTTGTACTATCTATAATTATATACATTTTTTTTTTCATCGGGGGTGACACTAAATTAAAAAAAAAAGCAGAATTCCTGTTTTTTAGTAATTGAGTTCACCTTTCTCAGTCACTTTTTACAAGAGCTCTATAACTAAGCAACATAGAATGATATACTCTAAAACAATTCCATAAAAGTTATCTAATAGTGCCACTTCCATCAACACTGGTGGACAAAACTTAAGGACGAGTCACAAAATGCCAATTTTCATTCACGCGAATACTCAAAAGGAAGTAATATAATTCGAATAATTATTATCCCTGCAGAACAGTTTGTCCATATAATATCTCATTCAGGCCATACATGGTCACAATAGTCACAGTCACTACGGCGAAACAAAAAATAGGAAATTTCATACGTCTCTTTTGTGAGTCTCAAATGACTACTATATGTGACTCCACTAACAGGTCACTGTGACTGCTGCTTTGTAGCGAGTCACCAGGTGACTTTACAATATCGTTTCATTCAGACTCTCATGTGACTGATCTGGAGACTCAATTTCAAAGTCATTGTGAACGTTGCATTATGATCAATCAACAAATAATGTCACATTAAAGTCACATGGTGACTTTCTGTCACATGACTTTTTCAAATGGTGACAGAGATCTTACTATGACGTCACCACTGTGAAAATTGGCGAAAAGTCACCATGTGACTTTAATGTGACATTATTTGGTGATTTATCATAATGCAACGTTCACAATGACTTTGAAATTGAGTCTCCAGATGAGAATCACACGAGAATCTCAATGAAACGATATTGTAAAGTCTCCTGATGACTCGCTACAAAGCAGCAGTCACAGTGACATGCCAGTGGAGTCGCATATAGAAGTCATTTGAGGGTCATAAAAGAGACGTGTGAAATTTCGTATCTTTTGTTTCGCCGTAGTGACTGTGAATATTGTGACCATATGTGACACGAATGAGATATTATACGGACAAGCTGTTCTGCTGGGATAGTAATTATTTGAATTACATTAATTCATTTTGAGTATTCGCGTGAATGAAAATTGGCATTTTGCCCCTAAGTTTTGTCCACCAGTGTATGTTCAGTAGAATATTTTATAAAAGTTAAACTTTAATAACAAGGTTCGCTTAATTTTATATTTTTTTCCGTATCTCTATAACAGAGCAACTTAGAACTATTTCTATACACTAAACTCTTTCCAAAAACATTACCTAATAGTGCAAATCCTATCAAAATATTATAAACTATCAGATCAGAAATGCAAATTTCCGTTTTATATATTACGAAGTATATGACAATATTTTCTGTAATTGGATTCATTATGAAGTTTTCGCTTCACACATAAACGATGCTTTCAAAATTTTAGCTAATATCAATTGGCAAGGTACCCGATTACGGAAAGATTGACTCGGAATCATATGACCAATTTCCCAAAGAAAGGTGAACATATGACTTTTTTATAGACTAGGGGGCTCGGCCTCCTACGAGCTATGCTCGCCAACCCCCTTTCAGACACCGCAGTCTCTAAAAGCACGGTCATTTGATTGACTTTAAAAAGATTTTGAAAGTTTGAATTTTATATATATATATATATATAGCTGATATTTGTCACACTGTAACTCCCATAGTTATGAACCGATTTGGATGTAACTTCGTGTGTACATAGTACGTACCAATATCTCTACCGAGTTCGTTGGCCAGCTTCATCCGCCATCTTGTTTCAAAATGGCGGCCTTTTAATTTTTTTTTAATTTAAATTTGAAATGTGGTACCAAAAAATTGAAAATAAAAAAATATTTTGTTCTTATGTGTTTGACCTTGATACAAAGATTCCGGAGTAGTTTTTGTTTCGTCTATATCTTAAAATATGGCTGAGTTACAGCACTTTTAATTTCTAGCGTGTCTGACATTTTGAAACGACCTGATTTTTGTCACGCGATAACAAGCGTATTTATGAACCGATTTGGATATACCTTGGTGTGTACATAGAACATACCAATTTCTTGACCGAGTTCGTTCGCCAGCTTCATCCGCCATTTTGTTTCAAAATGGCGGCCATTTAAAAAATTTTTAAATTTAAAATGAGGTACCAAAAAATTGGAAAAAGAAAAAGATTTTTTTTGTATGTGTTTCACCTTATACAATGATTCCGAAACAGTTTTTTTTTCGCCTGTGTCTAAAAAAATGGCTGAGTTATAGCATTTTGAATTTCTATTGTGGCTGACATTTTGAAATGACCTGATTTTTTCACGCGATAATAGGAGTATTTATGAAACAATTTGGATGTAACTTGGTGTGTACATAGTATAAACCAATGTCTCGACCGATCGTTGGCCAGCTTTATTCTCCATCTAGTTTCAAAAGGGCTGCCATTTAAAAAAAAAAATTAAATTTAAAATTTAAAATGAGTTTTCGAAAAATTGGAAAATGAAAAAGAATTTTCTTTATGTGTTTGACCTTGATACAAAGATTCTGTAGCAGATTTTGTTTCGTTTATACCTTAAAAAAGGTTGAATTATAGCACTTTGAATTTCTAGCATGGCTGACAATTTGAAACGATCAGATATTTGTCACGCTACAACAAGCGTATTTATTAACCTATTTCGATGTAAGAATGCATGTGGATAGTAGATAGCAATGTATCAACCAAGTTTGCTGCCCAGCTTCATCATCCAACTTGTTTCAAAATGGCGGCCATTAAATTAAAAAATATATATATTTAAAGTGAGGTGCAAAAAAATTAGAAATTGAAAAAGGTTTCTCAATTAAGTATTTGACATTGATATAAGGATTCCGGAGCATTTTTCGTTTTGTCTTTATCTTAAAAAAAGGCTCAGATATAGCAGTTTGAATTTCTAATGTGGTTCACATTTTGAAAAATCTGATTTTTTACCTGCGACAGCACTCGTATATATCAACCGATTCCGATGAGAGTGAGCATGTGCACAGTAATTACTAAGGTCTTGACCAAGTTCACTGGCAGCCTCATCCACCATGTTGTCTTAAAATGGCATGCACTTCAAGATATCGCCGAATTTGGCAACCAAATATAAGTTACTTTAAATAAAAGCAGCTTGGATAAAGCTGACTAATTTCGCGAAATTCTCATTCATAAGGATTTAGTATTGATAAAAATTAGTATTGAATCTTCTATAAACGGTTTCCACTAAATTGAACTTCGTGTGTTTGAATAATATAAGCTGGCTTTTTTAAAAATAAGGAATATGAAAGCTACCTCTTCCTCCCGGCACTGGCCGGAAGAACTTTTTACTTATCAGGCCTAAATGATGTCACAGAAAAGCTCCTAAAAAATTCGAAATTTGAATGGATGTAGGCGTAAAAAACGTTCTAAAATTGAGATTTCTGTAATACCGTTCGGGATAGAGATCTGAATTTCGGCATGCCGGTTTGTTTAAAGATGTAAATACACGCTAAGAACTGTTAGTAAAAAATGGAAATGTTAAGAGGTGAACCGAGCGGAAAACGTTTTAAGAACGATTTGCATTATGATTTTAAAGAAATTGTATGGGCTAGGAACATGAAATTTGACACGGATGTTATTTTTTGAGGCGTAAATCCTTTGCGTTTTCTAATAAATTAGGAATTTATAAGTGTACAAGAGCCAAACAATTCTTGTATTTTCGATATCTGTGATACTGTTCGGGATAGAATCCTCAAATCTGGCATAGTGGTCACATGTAAATGCTCATTAAAAACTGTTTCTAAATAAATCGAATTTTAAAAGTTTGAGTGGAAAGCTTTTTAAAAACGTTCTAAATTCCGGTTTGAATGGAATTGTTAGATCGTGAACTTGAAATTTAGCATGCTTAATGCTTTTAAAACGAAAATGCTCGTCCTGAGCAATTTCTAAAAAATTCCAAATTTAAAAGGTTGCAAGAGCAAAAATCATTCATAAATTAAGATTTCTGCGAAACTGTTGAGGAGAGAAAAATAAAATTTGATATGGTGGTTACTTTTAAGATGTAAGTGCTGCAAAAACCTATTTCTAAAACAATCGAAATTAAAAAAGGTAAAACGAGTAAAAAAGCTTTCTGAAAATGTTCTAAATTATGATGTTTTTGAAATTCTTAGTCCTAAGGAAATCGAAATTTGATATAGTTGTAACATTTAAGACGTAAATATTCACCGTGACACAATTTTTAACGGCGCAGGAGCAAAAAAGTTCTAAAAATGGGTTTATCGTGATATCGTTTAAGATTGAAACCTGAATTTTGGCAAGCTGTTACTTTTAAGATCTAAGCGCTCGTTAAGAACTGTTGAAAAAGAAGCCTCTCTTTAAAGAGATTAAACGAGCAGATAACGTTCTAAATACGTTCTAAATTACGATTTAAATAGAATTGCCAAAGCATGACCTTGAACGTTAACACGGTTGTAACTTTTGAAACGTAAATGCTCTCAGAAATCATTTTCTAATATGCTCGAAGTTTAAAAGGGTTTAAAAACAGAAACAAAAGATCTAAAATTCTAATTTTTGTGATACCGTTCAGGGTAAAAGCCTGCATTTGGCGTACGAACTATCTAAAATATGTAAAGTTTCATTAAGAACCGTTTCTAAAAATATCTGCACTGTTTTGTATGTCGCGTTTCATTCTCGGATTAGCCGTAGATATTTGCAAAGACAAAACAATTTTGCAAAAAATAAAATAAAAAGTTATCTTTAAACAAATATCTGACTAAATATCTAGCAATAAACAAATATCGAACTAAAAGACCAACTATAGGTCTATATGTTATTTCGACTCTATCATATTTTTTTACAAAATTTTCATCCTTCATAAATTTAAAATACCATATAAATTGAAGAAGACTGATACTTGAGAAAAGAAGTTGGCTTTCATTGCTTTTAAATCCTTAATTACTGTAAAAAATGAATGATATGTAGACAAAATGTACAAATATCGGGTTTCCTTTCTACTGACAAGAGTTCTAATAAAATTCATTTTAATTTAAGTGAGTAGATTATTTAAATTATATATAATTTCTTAAAAATAAAAGAAATGATATCTACTAAAAAACAATTTTTCAAAAGTAAAAAAAAGCCAAGCTAAAAAAAAAAAAAAAAAAAAAAAAGAAAAAGATGAAAGTTGTGGCTAAAAAATGGTATGATATCAAATTTCCAAGCTTATATTATGGTACTTTTTTAACATTTTCCACAGAAAAAATTACCATTTTTAATTCGAATGACTTCGTATATGCTGATAGAAATCCTTTTCTCCTGTACTAAATACATCATAACGTGTTTCTGAAAATTCAAATGTTTTAAAATTATTCATCATGGGCTAGGCGGCCATCTTTCCGCATTTTACAGAAATTTCTAAGCACCCTAGTTTGTAAAGTGTAATAACTTTGCATTAATAACAATTTAGAACTTCTCATGTTAACTACGGACAAATAATATTTTTATTTCGAGGAAAAAAGTTCATTGTTACTGCTTTTAAATGATTACTTACTCTAAAAAAGTAATCATAAGAGGAATAGCGAAGATATGTCACCATTGCCTTAACACCCAAAAATCTAAGCACACAATACCGTGAAGGAACGGCATAAAATGTGTGCTTTGGTAACAATGTCGAACTTTGGTTTTCAACTGCAAACAGCTGATAAATTGAAAAAAGACTAATATTTTGTGAAAAGAAATATATTTTTGTTGCCTTTAAATGATTAATTACCTTATGAAATAAATCGCAAGATGAATCTTTATTTAAGACATTATTATTTTAAGATACAAAGTTCTCCGAATATAAGTCCGTAACGGAAAAGCTTAAAATGTCTGCTTAAGAAACAATTTTCAGTTTCTGATTATAACTATCGATTAGGGTACATAGAAATTTGTATAAAATATGGAAAGATGGCCGCCAAGCCCATGATGCATAATTTTAAAACATTTGAATTTTCATAAACACATTATGATGTATTTAGTACAGGAGAAAAGGATTCTATCAGCATATACGAAGTCACTCGACTTAAAAATGGAAAATTTTTCTGTGGAAAATGTTAAAAAAGTACCATAATATAAGCTTGAAAATTTGATATCACACCATTTTTTAACCACAACTTTCATCTTTTTTTTTTTTTTTTTTTACTTTTGAAAAGTTGTTTTTTAGTAGATAATAATTTACTGCAATTAATAACAGTTTTTAAGATAAATTACTTTCTAGATAGTACCAGTCAAAACTTGACAGTAAATAACTAAATGATCCTAAAGAAAGAGGTTCATAACATGAAATAAATGAACCTGATGAAATCCGATGTTACAGAATATTTGTTAAAATTAGTTTAAAAACATAATTTTTTTATATATAATCAAACTGGAGGCTGGCTGTATATCAAGTGTTCATGAATATAGGTAATAGAACATTTTTCTTAGAATTCAGCTGTTTCGGAGAGAACAGCAAAAATAAGGAGTTTTTTTATTAAAAATTTTACAGAAAAAGAAATTCATTTTTATTTGTTTTTTCAAATATAAAAATTAAACTATAATACAACACAAAATATGACACTAAAGTTTTTTATGTAAATATTTCTGCGCGTTTCTTCCTTTTTTTCTGTTTTTTGCGGAAAATAATCACCTGCCTTTATTAGTATGCCTTATCGATCAGTTGTAATAAAAAATATACCAAAAATTCCACATTATTTCAATTTAGTTAATCGATAATTACACGCAAAAGCTTTTGATTTAAAATTTTAAATAAAAACTTGTTAATTAAAAAAATATTAGGCATGGCAAATTTTTGTTTATAAGAATACAAAATAAAACAAATTCTATAACTTTTCTTTCTGAAATAAAGTGTAATTTACATTATTGAACTAAATAATCAGATCACTCACAATATCTGGTAAACATGTTAAGCTAGGAACTGGGTACGAACCCAAAATCCATTTAGAAAACAGAATTCACCTTTCTCGTGTCTTACACCACTTGGCCATCTCAACTTCGATCAATGTGGTTCTGAAATGAAACCAGATCAAAACTGTTTTCCCACTCCATTTAAGGGGACAAGGGACCTTAAACTCCTTAAAAATAATTTTTTTTATTTTTTGTAAATTTCACCTAATTATTATTCAAGGGTACTTTATATGCATTATAGCATGCATTTATCACAAAAAAAATTAAAAAAAAAATTATTTTTATGAAAAAAATGTGATTTTACGCTTCGTCTTAGAAATCTTCGAAATGTCGCTTGCGCATTCCATATCAATGAAAATCCCCAATATTTTTTATAAAAGTCTGTTTTATATATATAAATAAAATAGAGCATCGAATTTTATATATTTGAATTTAAAGGTTTAAAAAAAAAATTAAAAATTTTGAAATTTTTTCGAAAAAATTTCAAAATTTTTCATTTTTTTTCTTTTTTTTAACCTTTAAATTCAAATATATAAAATTCGATGCTCTATTTTATTTATATATATAAACCAAACTTTTATTAAAAATATTGGGGATTTTCATTGATATGGAACACGCAGGGGGCATTTCGAAGATTTCTAAGACGACGCATAAAATTCCATTTTTTTCATAAAAATAAATTTTTTTACATATTTTTTTTGTGATAAATGCATGCCATAATGCATATAATGTACCTTTGAGTAATATTTAAGATAAAATTTACAAAAAATAAAAAAAAATTGAAAAATTTTGAAATTTTTTCGAAAAAATTTCAAAATTTGTAATTTTTTTTTAACCATTAAATTCAAATATATAAAATTCGATGCTCTTTTTTATTTATATATATAAATCAAATTTAAAAAAAAATATATATTGGGGATTTTCATTGATATGGAATGCATAGGGGCCATTTCGAAGATTTCTAAGACGACGCGTAAAATTCCATTTTTTTCACAAAAATAAAAATTTTTTTTAATTTTTTTTGTGATAAATGCATGCCATAATACATATAATGTCCCCTTGAATAATATTTAAGATAAAATTTACAAAAAATAAAAAAAAAATTGAAAAATTTGGAAATTTTTTCGAAAATTTTTTAAAAATTTTCATTTTTTTTTTTTTTTTTACCTTTAAATTCAAATATATAAAATTCGATGCTCTATTTTATTTATATATATAAAACAGACTTTTATAAAAAATATTGGGGATTTTCATTGATATGGAATGCGCAAGCGATATTTCGAAGATTTCTAAGACGACACGTAAAATTCCATTTTTTTCTCAAAAATAAAATTTTTTTTAAATTTTTTTTTGTGATTAATGCATGCTATAATGCATATAATGTACCCTTGAATAATATTTAAGTTGAAATTTACAAAAAATAAAAAAAATTATTTTAAGGTCCCTTGTCCCCTTAACGAGAAATAATCACTCTAAATTGCTTATTGACCAACCTCAGATCAGCCGACATAAAACGGAAGAAATCCAGTTTGTGTAATAATAACAGATATAAATAATTGTCTTTTTTAATGCTAAGTAAAATCAGATTTGCTATATGCGGAAAATTCGTGTCCGAAAAAAGGGCTAAAATAGCTATTTTGTTTCTGTATCGCATTCTACGTAATGACATGTTAAAACCATCATTATTACTTTCTTCCATCTTTACAAGAAAATATTGTATTCGCGAAAATTTTTGAATTCCGAATTTTGACAAATTTACATGTTTTATGGGTCAGAATTCTCGAAAAACATGTTTTTACAAAATGTCTGTCTGTGAGTCTGTATGTGACACAAATATTTTGAACTTCTATCTGAAGAACTAATTTGATAAAACTTTGCATTTTTCACGATTTTTTCAATAGCTATATCTAAACAACTAATGTACGGATTTTCATCAAACTTCAGATTCAGTTAGTCCTTGATATAAATTAGTGCTGATTGGTTTTAGGTGTACATCGCTCGACAGGTGGTGCTGCTATGCAGAATGTTTTACGGCTTTCGCTATAGCTCTATATCAAAAACTAATGCACGGATTTTCACCAAACTTCAGATTCAGTAAGACGTTGACAGAAATTGTTGCTGATTACGTTTTAGTGTAAATCACCCAACAGATGGCGCTGCTTTGCTGCATTTATCAAGATTTACAAGATTATAGCGATAGACATATCTCAAGAAATAATGCACGAAATTTCATACCTTTAGAATCCTCATGATAGGTATACGTTGTCATTTAACACAATTTCTATCAAGAGGTGTCAAAAGACACCTTTCATGTTTTAACTCTCCAAGTTTAAATCACCTCTCTTAAGTTAATTTTATGACTTTTCATACAAAAATAGTTAAATTATTTGAGCTATATCATTTTCCTCCAGCTCATTCTGGATCTAGACAAGTAATATAAAAATTTTGTCTTTAAAATCAATTCCTACTTAGGTCATCAAAGAAAATTTTAATTTGTTTCCTTAAGCTAATATTAGTTTTTGTTGCATTAATATATCTCAATTTGTTGATTTTCTATAAGCAAGTAAACCCTATTGGCTTACAATGGAAGTCTATGGGAATTAATATAATTATTAGAAGATAATTATTGAATATTAGAGATATCGCCAAGTTGGCGTTACTTTTGGCAACTCATTTTGGTCGCCAAATTTGGCGGTATATCGCCAAGTTGGCGACAAACTTGGCGGTATTTGCTGACAGAACTGGGTCCCCCCTATGGTAACCGCCCTTATATATATGAAGATGCATTAAATACTGTTCAATAACCAATGACCGCCATTTTGTCTCCCATATAAAACTAAAATTAATTAATTAAAATTTAATAAATGAATTAATATTTGAAAAAACTGTATTAACATCAATTCCCATCCAGTACAAGTTTAAAAAAATTATTTCAACTTGATAGGAGGAATAAGTATTTTATTAACGATTGAAAATTTGAACAAGATATATAAATAAATAAATATGGGGGGGAGTGTGAACTAATAAAAGGAATTGAAAAATGTGCATATGGTATACCTATTTCTACCATGAGGCGTTTTTTTGACACCTTAAAGATTTCATAATTTGTGATTTCTAAGGATTTTATAATTTATAACTTTAAACCATTAGACATATAAATATCAACACTGTTTTACAGCATCACATCAATTATAACACTATTAGGGAATCCTGATTTCAATTGAAACGGCAAATACAGGAGTTGCTGCATAACTTTTATATTCATTTGCTTTCCGCCATGTTGCATTTTAGTGTAGATCGTTGCAGTGACTAGTTCTAAAGAAATTGAATAACACATTTTGTTCTCCAACTCTGGCCGCGAGTTCAATACACCTGAATTTTATTTCCATTCGTGTAAAAGCTGTGGTATTGAATAAGGAAAGAATTTTATTACACTACTGTTTTATTATTACTGTTTCTTTCAATTCCTACTATTAGTTCACACTCTCCCTAAATCGTTAATAAAATACTTTCAATCGTTAATAAAGTACATATTATTCATCCACTCAAGTTCAAATGCATTTTTTAAAACTTGTAGTGGATGACACTTGATGTTAATACAGTTTTTTCTAATATTTCATTCATTAATTAAATTTAATTAATTAATTTTAATATTATATTGGAGAAAAAAATGGCGGCCATTGGTTATTGAACAGCATTTAATGCATCCCCATACCTATAAGGGGGGTTACGATAGGGAGGGGACCCTGTTCTGTCTCCAAATACCGCCAAGTTTATCGCAAAATTTTGCGATCAAAATGAGTCTCCAAAAGTGACACCAACTTAGCGATATCTCTAATATTTTGCCACATTCCAATAGACTCCCATTGTAAACCAACAGGGTTTACTTGCTTATAGAAAATCAACGAATTGATATATTTTAATGCAACACAAATTAATATTATCTTAAGGGATTATATTAAATTTTTCTTTGATGAACTAAGTGGGAATTGACTTAAAAAAAATATATTACTTGTTTTCATTGTTGTTATTACAGAGATTGAATTTTTATACATGAGACTGAAAGTTTGTTAAGTTAATAATGTTAAAGTGTTTGATTATCTTTCTAATAAAAAATAAGAGAATGAAGAATATAATATTTTTCAAGCATTGTTCCTGTTGACGTAAATCATATTTGATTACATTTATGTATATTTATATTTTGTAGATTAATGAATTAAGCTAGAATATACAACCTGATATTTATATTTTTCAGATTCATGAATTAAGCTAAAATTTATAACCTGATTAAACAATCTTTAATAAATGCGCATCAGTGTATTAATAAGTATATTTCTCAAATTATCTATATCTATCTGATAATCCCAAAAGTTTTGGCAATTATTTGCAGGCAAACGCAAATGTGTCAAAATACATCTTTTGGTAGAAATAGGTATACACAAAATCGTGGTAGAAATAGTGTTAATTTTGGCATTGTGGTAGCGAAATTTGTATTAACATGTATATGAGATAGAAGACAGTTTTGGGATGGCCACATTCGATAGTTTTAATACACATTCCATTATTATACAAGGTTTTTCATTCTCGGGGATTTTCTCTTAAATAGCTGATAAAAGAAACACGTGTACAAGCATAGAAATCAGTTACTGCATTTAGATATGGTGTTTGTTTTAGAAAAGCTATATATACAAATTAAAATGCGAAATTTAAAATTAAATATTCCAATTTTTAAGACTAAAAGAAACTGGGTTATATACTTTGAATTGTATGAAATTTCAGTGTTTTTACGACACTGAAAATGCGTCTTTTAGTTTTTACAGAAAGAATGTACAATGTACAGGGTGTCCTTGAACTCATAGGCCAAACTGTAAGGGACGATTAAGTACACATAAAGAACTAATTACCCGACTACAAAGAAGGGTTATGTGTTTCACGCATATCTGGGTATTTGGATTTCTTTATATTCTCGAAACATCCCAACGGCTGGGTGGATTTTAATGAACGAGATCTCTGTCGATTCGTCTTAACCGTCCGATGATTATAGGCTAGGTTTTGTTTTTATAAATCCAAAATGGTGGCCATAAAATACAAAATGGCGGTAGAGACGAAAAAAATTACGCACCCTTTTGAGTGGCATATCATTGGATAGGTCTTTCAAAAGGAAAACGATATTCCATTGACTATTTTACAGTCAGAAGCTCCATTTAAATATTACACAATTTGAAAGTTATGTAGGTAGGATCTCTAGCTTTACTCCAACTCTAACCTTCATAGACATATAAATGTCTATGAAGGCCTCATCAAAACAGTGTTTATAGATAGGAACTAATAATTAAACACTACTTAAAAGTAATCAATACTAAGTAAATAAAAGAAATAGGTAAGTAATATAAAAAATAGTTTCACATTGATGTGAAATAATTAGTTCGCTTTTTACGCAGTCGGGTCTCTTGAATTTTTAAATTAATTGTTACTTGTTTTGGTGTAGTAATTTGAGTCGGAAATGAAAAATGTTTGCGAATAAGAAAACGTACAGACAAAATTAAAACTAGAGTTTATTGGCATAACAATTAAAGTAAGTACTCATATTTGACATGGAAGCTGTAACACCTTACGTATAATTCATATGTAGAATTCTTGCTAATACAGGACTAATTGGAAGTCGTAATTGCTCTTCACATAAGTTGCTTGTTAACAGAATGCAATCCAGATGCCCTACCATAAAATTTTTCATGAGGCTATATATTTTCTGCTTACGAATTTTTAGACAGTATGACTGCTCGTAACTTTAGAACACTCAACCTTTAAGGATTCATAACTCACAGATAGGGGAAACTACGGTCGGTGTTGATCATACGGGAGGCTTGACCCACCCATCAATTTTCATATTTAAAGGAATTTCAGAGTTTTATCGATAGGTGCCAACCAACGCTATTGCAATGTTCAAACAAAAGTCCTCGTTTCATAGAGATAATCGAAATAGGTGTGGAAATAATCAATTGTGAGATGCTTTCAACCTAAAAGTTGTGTTTTTTAGAAATATTTTGTAAGCTTTTTTTAGATAAATTATATCATGGAAATTTAAGTAAGTGGGTTTAAAGTAATGCAGAAATATCGAGCTTTCTTTCCACGCATAAAGATTGTACAGTAAGTTAGGCTTAACATAACAATGTGCTATTTTTTAGAAAAGGTTTATGTAGGGAGGCTTGACCCAGTCAATGTAAGGGGGGGGGGGGGTTGACCGGATGCTCAAGGCTCCTTTAATTAAGTGGTTTTTGAAATCTTTTTATTACACATTGTGCATAATGAAAAGTTAATGGTTATATATATAAAAGAATATAAATTTATTCTGTAAAGCTACAGTAAAATGATGTGATGGTAAGGAATGTTTGAAACTGACTAAAGGAAGATGTGAAAAATTACTAGAAAATGGAAAAGTTGATAGGAACTATTTTCCATTTAAATATTACTTACAATAGGTAAATAGAAACAGTGGGAAAGACTAGAACGGACTAGAAAGGATGAAAGCAGCAGCCTTAACCCGTTCAGGGGAAGTGGTATGTTTATAAAACCACTTAATTTTAATTCCGGAACGTCACAATGGCACCGAAATTTTGTTAAAATCTTTACAATTTAATATGTATGTGAAATATAGCCTTTTTCTTATTTTCAAAAAAATGTGTTCGTAAATTCCGGTACCAGTCATTTATTTCAGCATTTAAGTACTGAAAATACTTTGCCACTTAAAGGTTTAAATCATGTTAATGATAAGTGCTCATGCGGCTGCAAAAGAACATAGCATCGGTCGAAAAACTTTAGGAAGCTATGTAGACAAATTTCACCAGGGTGAATACAGTGAGATGAAGCCAAACTATGTGACAACTAGAGTTGTCAGCTAGAGTGTCACAAAAAATAGGACAAGGAGACAAAAAAAAAGCTGGACAGTGGCTCCTAAATCAGGACACAATAACATGAAATACTGTGAAAGCGGAACCTGTCTCTAACAGAGTACTGCCTTAAATGTTAAAATTTATTTTTTCCTCCTGTACAATTATACCTATTCAGACAAAATACTGTTTAAAACAAATTTTTTCTCCTCTAACTTGCGATTGCGTCTCAACAGGTTTGTTTAAGCATTTAAAAAGAATTAAAAAAATATTTTTATGAATTTAAAAAAATATTTTTTGATAATAATTAAAGCATGTAGAATAAACTTATTTTGCTTTTTTAAAACTGATTTTATTTCTCTTCCAAAATATTGCAATATAAAACAAAGTGGGTCAAGCCTCCCGTGTAGTGGGTCAAGGGGATTCTTGACCCATTCTTTTTTCATGATTAAAATCAATCATATTTCAAATTTTTTATGTTACACTTATGCAGCAATTTTATTTTGATAACTCATTGTATAGCGAATAAAATCATATATAAAATTTATTCTACGTTCAATATTTTAAAAATAAAAATTCATTTTGTAAAAAGTGGGTCAACCCTCCGTAGTCTCCCCTACATGGAACCCACTCTAGTCTCTTGAAGGCAATTGGAATTTTTACCGAAATATATACACGATGCGAGGCCAAATCGATGCTTTTTCTGTTGAGGACAGTCGTCCTGACAGGAAGCTCGGAAGCGAGCTGCTCTCGAAATTTACATTTTTTCGTGTATCATTTCAATGTTAAAATGCCCGTCCGTGTCCGTAAATAAAGATTTTTTTTTTTTGCGTGATATACGAGAAATTATTAGAATTTTGTAAAAGTTTTAATCTTACACCTTTTTAGCAACTAGAAATAGTATATTACTGCAAAGTGTTAATATGTTATACAGGGTGCCCACTCTCAACGGTGTCCAATGGCTAATTCCTAAACCCGGTAGTCATAGACATATATTTCCAATTACAAAAATGGTGTAAATGACGTAAAGAAATATATTAAAAGCGATTTGAGTCAAGAAAAACCTTTTTTTTAAATTAAAATATTTAAATTTTTATATGGTCCGCCGGTCCTCTAAGTTATATTTAGTAAAATTTTGCTATTACACTGACAAGTAATATATATATATATATATATATATATATATATATATATATATATATATATATCATTCCTATAACATTAGAATTCACCGAATTATGAAACTTTAAAAATGCATGACTTATATCATTGTCTGAACACAAAGGAATTCGATCATGCTTTGAGGAGTCATATACCAAGTGCTTAAATTATTCGAAGAACTTATGTGATGTGTATCTGCAGTTTGAAAAAAAAATTACAAGTATAACGATTGAGTTAAATTTTATTAAGTTTCAGATTGGCTAAAATAATTTTACTTTTACATATGTTTTATTTTGTAAGGATTTGAGACTTTCTTTTCATGATTTCTTTTAACAAAAATTAAGTTATTTTTATAAGTTTTTATTTAACGTCAACGATCGTATGTATGTTTTTCCAGTTCAAAATTTGTACTCGAACTTTAACTCACTTTCAAATATCCGATCGAGATTAAATTTTACATGCTGACGTAAATCCGATGACAATCTAACATTATTATGATTTTCGGCAGCTACTATTTATACTTATTTTATAGGATAACACAAAATATTTCGGGTAGATTCCCGCCAAGAAGTTTAAGAATTTTTTTTAGATTAGACAGCACAAAACTGCGATTTTTGTGTTTTTTAACTTTCACGTATTTTTGTCACTGAATCCGAAAATTACCTTAATTTTTAACCATCGTGTTAGGATTTTTCGCAAATCATAAATTGTCAAAGTTAAAAAGTAACAAAAATCGGATACTATAAAATAAAGGAAATGGATGTGTTTTTTAACTTTTGATAATTGATTTTTATGCACTGAATCTGAAAATTACCTTCGTTTTTAACCATCACGTTCGAATTTTTCGAAAATCGTAAACAGCAAAGTTAAAATATAGCGAAAATCTGATACAATAAAACATATGTAAAACTTTCTTGATTTTATTTTATTTTATTTTATTCAATAATTTATTCAATTTTTTAGTTTATACTGGGATTCTTACACATAAACAGCTGAGGGGTTTGATGAGGTGGGAGGAGAATCAATTTTAACTTTTTAACTTTGAAATTTACAATTTGCGAAAAATCGTGACGTGGTGTTTAAAATTGAAGGTCATTTTCGGATTCAGCGGTAAAATATACAAAAAAATCAATTATCAAAAGTTAAAAATACAACAATCACATCTATTTTACAGCATTAAATTTTCGCTATGTTTTCTTTTTTTAACTTTAAAATTTGCGATTTGCAAAAACGTTTACGTGATAGTAAAAAATGAAGATCAATTTCGGATTCAGCGGTACAGAATACATAAGAATCAATTATAAAAAAGTAAAAGACATGACAATACCCAACTTTTGCAGGCTAGTGTAATCTAATAAAGAATTAAAATTGCTATCATTTTGTAAAGAATTGAGGCTGTTAATTTTCATCATCTTATTTAAAAAAATTCTGTTTTTTTTTCTTCTGATATGTTTATTACAAATTGAATATTTTGCATTAATAAGTTAGAATGATTAAAGATTTCAAATTTATATTGCAATATTAATTTAACTCTCCACCATTTTTTAATATATCTGACGAAAATATTTTTCTACTAAATTCGTGAATGACCCCTAATTTGCAGCAAAAAATATGCTCCAACTTTAAACAGCTATTACTCGGTCAATTTTAATAGTAGAATAACGGAACTTTTTTTTTTTGTCTTAATTGTCAGTGTAATAGGATATTTTTACAAAATATAACTTCCGGACCGGGGGAACTTATAAAAATTTAAATTTCGTAATTTTTTAAGAAATATTTTTATTGACCCAAATCGCTTTTAAAATATTTCTTTACCTCATTTAAAACATTTTTGTAACTGGAACTATATGTCTATGACTAACGGTTTAGGAATTAGCATTGGACACCGTTGAAATGGACACTTTGTATATTTACACAAGTATCCGTCTGGCCGAAATGTCGGAGTATGGAGGCGCGTAAACTTAAAAGATATTATTTTAAAAAAATGTTTTATTTTCTAGATTACTGTTTAATAGTATAAAATTAAGTTTGAAATAACAATCGTCGATACTTCATTTTAAAGTGTTTAACTCAAATTTCAGTTGCCCCGGGTAATGGACAAATTCTAATCTGTCAGGAAGTGTTCCCATACTTCTAATTTGGGTAAAGCCTGTCCTTAGCGAAAATTGCTTCCATTAGAACTTTCTCTAAATGACAAACTACAGTAAAAATGACATAAGTTGTTTTATGTAACAACACCTTTAGATGGATATCCACAGCAGTTTTCGACAATGTTAAAATCGAGGATCTATGTATGGTGACAAGGTATGCAACAGTTAAAGGTAACTTCGTCAGAATGACGCTTTTTCTTCTTTCCAATATTTACAAATAGGTTTGATAAAAAAAAATTACAGTTATAAATGGCTCATGATACTCAACAAAATGAATTATTATGGCCTGTGGCAAGCCTCGAGGTTGAAAACGAGGGCCATAGGCAATATCTTTTATCGTGCTTACGTTTACCAATCCTCAATCCGTTCAGATACTAGTATGTAACATAATGCATAATCCTGCATCCAGCTGCTGAGGAAAGTCTAGACTGAAGTCCAGAAGCGTGATCATCTTCAATCCATCTGGCTATTTAATTATTGTGATCTGCTAAAATTCTTGTTTATTGGCCCCCGCTTTGATTTAAGAAGTACTTCTTGATTATATTCTTTAGCTTGCTTGGTTTTGAGAAAAAGACATATGGCACCTTCAAATCATTCAAGTTAGCCGAAAGCAGTATATCTTTGCGTCGTTGCATAAGGGGTGAGAGATAGTCAAAAACTTGCCTCATGCAAAGTGAGTTCAGAGTCTTTCGGAACTGTGTCTGCTGATCGTCGTTTTGTCTCAATGAGTTTGTTAATGTGAAACATTTTTTAAAAGCTCTAAGCATTTTTTGTCCGCGAAAAATCAAAATGACTTTTAAAGAATGTTTCTTATATAGAGGGATGTCTTTTACGCGATGTAACTACCTAATACGTCCAAGGATTTAAACAAATAAGCCTCTAAAAGGCTAAATGCTATCTATTTTATCTTCGCGACATCTTTGTTCAAGGTCAGCCATAAGACGACATCCTATCATTAAAAATTCGTCAATAATGAGAAATAACACTGTATCCATTCTGAGCTGTAGATCTATTGCTGACTTTTTAAATTAGTGAGTTACTTTGTCTTTGACATTAAATGCAGCAGTACCCGTTAGTGCAAAAAGAATGATAGCTTCTGATCCTAACTTATCTATGATTGTTTTACTAATTTCTTTGATTTTGTACAGCTCTTCCTTTTCCAATAATAAAAGTCGATTTAGGGAAATTTGTAACCTTTGTTTGTAAAGACAAAAGCTGTTCAGTGCATAACTGAAGGCAGCATAATTTGTTGTTCATTAGAATAATTCAGAAATGTTAAAAGTAAAGAGAAATAATTGAATAAGAGTATCTACGGTAAAGATAAAGAATTACCCCCGGATGTATTCGAGAGATTTTGATTTTTTTTTATTATTATTATTTAGCTCCAATCTTTGAGAACTTGATCCATCGAGTTAGCGGCAGAAAGCTTCAAACCTCCTTAAAAGACTTGCTGTCTGGCACAGCCCACACTTATTAACCATTTGGGAAAATGGTTATTGTCCTCGTCATTGTAGGAAATCAAAAGCATGTCTGAAGATTTTTATCGGTTGATTCCTCATTTTATTCGTTTTCTGATTGGTCTATACAGTAATCTGTATTTTCCCTTTGCTTTCAGCAGAGATGGATACTTATGTTGCCACTATGACAGAAAAGTAATAACAACTACAAAAAAAATAATAACTCAGAAACAAATTGAGATACAGATTTCAAACAAATTGCATTTAAAACTGCATTTTGTTCTCTATACGACGGTGTAAAAAGTAATATTGTGGGATGTTTAGAAGTTTAAAAATGAAATTTCATTTAAAATGGGTCGTCAGATTTCTTGGAAATCTGACGATGTAAAAGCCTTTTTCCGAACAGCCAATGATATGCTTGGATAATACGTAAGTTTCAGGTGGATAATACGTAAGTTTCAGGAAATCTGGCGGTAGCAGGCGATTTTGGTCGCTTGCAATTTTTACGTGTAGTATCACTATTAATGTTTAATTCACGGCGTACGTAATGTATGATCAACTCCGTTCGATTTTTTATGTCTTAAATTTTAGTTTTTAAAAAATCATTTTCCAAATGGTCGTTGTAATTTGTTAAATTGCTTTTTTTTTTTAAATAGGGCAACAGGTAAAGGTTTGTAACACGTATGTAACACACACTCATAGATAGTCTGCTATACTCCTCTATCAAACTTGATACCTTTATTCATCTGAGGTGTTGTTATATCGTTATTATGAAAATATTAGGAAGCATCTGAGTTATTTTTATGCGACATTTCCACATAGAATTAAGCTGAATAACTCTATACAATTGAATTATTTTCTTTTAACCCTCATTTAAGAAACTTCTGTGTATAACGTTGCACATATAAAATATGTATATTTCTTAAAATGTACACTAAATCTAGGCAGCAGATTAAAAAAAAATCAGTTATTGATTTACGACTTTTAGTGAACATGATTTTTCACGAATTATCTTTCATTGTTGCATCCATTTCTCCGATCAGAAGCATAAGCGATCATACTCATGTACATTAACGTCGCATTTATCGTTAAGCATCGCGACATTTGGACAAAATATCGCCAAATTAATTAAGCCACTTTGGCTGTATCTGACTAATTTGGCGAAATTTTCATTGAAATTCAGTACTGATGATTCTTCCCTAACCGAGTTCTTCGCATTTTAACTTCCTGTTCTCCTGTAAAATTTGCTAAAATCTTAAAACCAACAAATAGGAAAGTTACCTTTTCCAACCCGTACAGAAATTTTTTATTTTGTAATCTACATAATTCTGTTTTCTAGTGTACATCTTGACAAAAAAAAAAAAAAAAAAAAAAAAAAAAAAAAATGCTTGTCTCATTTACTTCAGAATGTTCACTTGCATTTCAGGTGATATATATTCAGTTACGATGAATTAAAAAAAAATTGAGTAATCTTCAGTAATAGGGACAGCTACCACATTGTTACTTTTGCGCATCAAACAATGCTCAGTAAATTATGAATTTGTCTACAAACCCGATTACGAAAATTTCTCAATATAAACATACATACATAAGAATACATACATATAAGTAATGCATACATGACAGTATATTTTTCTCGATTTCTTTGAATATCACTCGTAGCCATTCGACTAATGCCCAAAATCGTATTTACCGTATTCGATTTTCTTTTCGTTTCTCTTAATTTAAATTCAAAATGAATTGCATCGATTTGGAAGCTTACAAAGAATGAAAAATTCGAACAAAAATAGTGTTTTACTACATACGTAGAATGTAGAACTTCTGAAAAAAAAGGGGGGGGGGCAATCTATATCTCAGGTCACCAATGTATGAACATCGACTTGAACATTTGACTCCATAATGATCCGTATGAGGTTAAAATGCATAATTTACAGCAATGGAGCTAATGTTTTAATTAATAACGGGATGAATCTCGTCGCGATTTTCTTCCCACGCCAATTTGGGGAAAACTTCAACAGCACAAACGATATCATCCGGGTTACCATATCAAGCAAAATAACGACACTTTGGCGCCAGTTAAGTACTCGTTGCGTATATGACATTGGCGTCAGTAAAAAAAATCGCGCCAATATGGGGCGAATATGACATCCGTGTCGTTTAAAATTGCAGATTGAAAATTTTTAAAAATGATTTCACCTTAAGCCAATCATGGAATTATTTTTCGCGTAAAATCTAAACTTAATGTTATTTTCACCGTCTCATAATTTGCATACGCATCTCTTATACTTACATTCACCATTTTAAAAATATTACAATGCGCAAAATGTGATTAATACATATATTTCTAAACTTGAAATAAAGTTTGTTAACTACGACTTTGCATGTGAACATTCGCACTCTTGACCTGTGATTCTAATCTCTGTATCGGCGATAGAGTAAAATTCCAGAAACTTATATCTTTTAGAGCCGTTCGTAGTAAAATATTTACTTTTATCAGATAAATTGATCGTTTTCATTTACATATGATGCCATTTTGCCTCATTGAATCATTTCACCAAGCGTCTCAAACTCAATGAATGAAAAAGATTTGAATTATAACAGCTTTTTGCGGAAAACATGAGTATTTTATTAAAGCATGACGTCATTTTCTGTTCAATTTTTCAGAAAGTTTATTTTTAATTTTATGAGAAAATGGCATCAATAAAGATAATCAAACCTTATTATTTTTCCTTTCTTTACAACAATGGAAGTAATCCAATTGCTACCATTTTGAAAAAAATTCATAGAAAATTTTTAAGTTTTAAATTTAAGTATAAAAATGGGAATATTTAAAAAAAAAATAGCTAGTGCGGGCAAATTTACAAAGAAACAGCTTTCACTAAAAAAAAAAAAAAAAAAAAAAAGAATTATTAAAATTGGTTCAAAAAAAATGCTCAAGGTAGATGACTAAAAAAAGAAAGCCTTATCTTTCAAATATATAGAATTAAACTCGCAATGTTATCTCTATGGGAAACTTTTGAGCCGACATTTCAGGCTGTTAGGGTTGACGAATATTTATGAATTTCAATACGCGCCGAGATTTTGGTACTACCAACGTCCAGCTCATTTTTTGTGTCGATGCGTCAAATATTGTGGACTCTATCGTGTTAACAATAAGTGTAATTTTTGCAGGGAAGCCGGAGCTGTGCTCCGACAATAATTGTATTTTAATGCCCAGTTTATTTCAGAACAAACGGGTATTTTAATGCACCTTATACGTGACTGTTTTAGAGAAAATTTGTACGCCTATTGCATTTCATACTTTAGTTAATTAAAAAAAATAATTATTTATTTGAAGAGTCTTTTGAAACATAAAAATTTTGTCTTGGGGGTGAGAAAGCATTCTCACTTTTGATTAGTTTCGTATTTAAAGTGGACAATGACAAACATACAGTACCGGTATGAGTACCAGTAAAAAATCTTGACACTCATTGGAAAATGTGAAAATGTAAAAAAGCACTCGCCAAGTAAACTTTAATTGCCAAAAATTATAATTTGTCATAGTTTCCTTGTCTTTTATAACACTTTTCAGTCTATTAGGCATGGAAGTTGCCAAAATTTGGAAATAATGTTTGTCCATACTAACCCAAAACTCTTTTAATACCTCCTGCAGTTACCTGATGCCAGATGGAAGTGTTTCTTTAAATTTATTTTTCATATGGTTCCAAGCAACTATTCCTGTTGGGATGTGGTTCCTATTGGATTAAGTTCAGCTTAGTTGCCTGGCTATTCAAGTACTGCTATATTATTATTATTTAACCACTTTCGCCAAAGTTTTGTCTTATGGAGCATGTGCTGCATCATGCATGAAAATTTGACATCCATGAAGGGACAAAAATTGCAGCAAGTGATCTTGTAGAATTTCTAAATATTTACTACCGTTCATAGTAATATTTTTGGGAATGAAATATGGTTCATTTCTACCTTTTTTACCACTAAAATCACACTATACCGTTATACTATCTGTGTGCTTTACAATTTTAGCAGCAAACTTTGTGTCATATCGTGAAGAACCTTTAGGTTGTCTTACCAGCGTTGAATCCCCTCTGATTTGCTTGAAAGTACTTTCATTTTTAAAGTTTCCTGCTATTCAATTTAAATATTTCTTCAAATATTTTATCGTTTTTTATGACATCAGTAAGCAGGGGTTTTATTGCTGCCCTTCGGAATGGTAGTTCTTAGTCTTTCTGATGTCTATGGCTGATGATCTTTACTGTCATATTAATTAGTAAATTTGAATGTTTCTTTTTCATTTATGAAGCTGTAATTCTTTGGTTTTAACAATACCTAGCGTTTTAAAGATATATAAGTTCTCCTAAACTCTTTCTAGGTCTTTTTGAACCAGTTTTCCAATTTGGTGTACTACAGCGTGGTAAATTGGCATTCGCCCTTTTTAGGGCATAAATAGTTTGCCTTGATCCTTGTAAATATAAGGCTATACGACTTACAGTATTCAAAGCAGGAGTTTGTTCAACAATTGTAAGCTTTTTACGTCCAATTATGTGCACCAGAAGAGCTTCATTCTGCAGCGACAAAAATAAAAAAATCCCTCTTTTTTAAACCACTACCAATACTAAGAATAAAAAAGGGAGAACGCTGAGTTACCTCAAGCGGCAAGTGATACCACTCCACGTGAACAACGCGTGATAAAAACTCCGTTCCGCCTCTTCTATTAAAAGCATCTGATAATTGAGATTGTGGCTTGAGTGTGAATTTTTTTTTTTTTTTTTTTTTTGCTGGAACTGTACATCGCTCCGCTTCAAAAACAAGTCATAAACAGGACATTTAGAGAAAACATACCTTTTGTAATGCAGGTATGTACCCGCAAAAGGCAGACTATTGAAGACTATTTAATATAAAGGTAAAATAAAGAAAAAAAAAAATATTTATTTATATTAATCACAACCACGTGATTAAAATATACCAACCACCCAGGCAGTTATTCCTTTTTGTTATTTTTCCTTCCAATTTTCCATTTGAATGTCTACATCACTTTTTTTTTTATATTTTTGGCTCTGTGTGTTGATATTGTGTGCATGACCACATAAAAATTTTACATACATTTTTGGGGGGGTGTATGTGTAAAATATTATCGTTATTAATTGTTTTTAATTATATTTTCGGATAAAACATTCTAAATTTAATAATTAATCAACAGAGTGGTGGTCAGTCGTAGACTTTCTGAAAGCCAAAACTCCAACTTACACATCAAAATTATTAAGACTACTTTAGGTGCAAAATTATAAATTTCATTGCTAAACAACCGTTTATATTTATTCATAGTTATTAGTTTAAGAACTGAGCTATACTTTGTATTTTTCCGCTTTTTCCGTGTTTCGGTTTCCAATATAATATTATTGTTTCTTTTTGGCACTTTCCAACGCAGTTGAAAAGTAATAAACAGTAAGTTACGGTTTGTCTATCTGTCCGTTTATTTGCCTGCCTGTCTCTGTTCGAGCTCTATGTCTTGTAAATATATTGGATCTGTGATGTAATTTATATATGTTATGGATATTTATTACAGAATGTTTGTATTGAAAATGAAGTTTGTAGCGTTTATAGTTCGTTTAAACTAACACACAAAGTATTAGGTTATATAATGTTTTTTGGCGAAAAATCGTTTGCGATATTACAAAATATCAAGCACAATCAGGTTGATATACGTGGTTGAAGTGGGCTTCTCAGGAGTGTAGAATAAGTATCATTTTTAGTTAGTTCCCCAGGGATACGTAAAGAAATTCCGTTATGTTCTAATCTATGGGGTAAAACGTTTTAGATAATTATTTAAACACTTTATGTCACTTCTAACATAATGAAATTGAAAATGATTTTTGGCTACGTTACAACATGTTTTCTACATACAGGTTTCCCACAAATGAAATATACAACATCAATATTCCGTTAAATACAATGTAGTTATACAATTTCGTATTTTACTTATTAGGAGATTGACAAAATGTTAAAATTTTTAATCGCAGCGGTAAAAGGTATTATATATATCATGTTAATAGAATATTGAAGTTGTACATTTCCTTTCTGGACGCCCTGTATTATGTATAATTTATTTTTTATTTACAAATGCGCGCAAAATATTTTCAATGCAGCTCTGACTAGTGTTGGTAGTTGCTGGAAATACATTTTTAACACTTTCAAACAAAGTTGAAAAATGTTTATGAATTCAGTTTGTCTGTCTGCCTGTCTGTCCGTCCGTGCTCTAACTCGCGTAAATATAGTCTAATTGTCATGAAATTGATAGATGTTATTGTGTATTACTTTTGCATGTTCGGCATTGAAGTTGAAGTGTATAGCATTTGCGGTTCATTTACAGAAACACTCAAAAGTGTTCCGTTACATTATGGTCCATGGGGGAAAATGATTTACGGTGTATTATATCACACTATTTTAAGCATACTGAAATTTATATATATCACTGAGGTGAACTACACTGCGCTTACTATAGGGACTCCACAGAATATGTCATTCATTTACAGGGACACACAAAAATATTTGGCTACAGAAGAAATTGAACTGTTGAAGCCTATGAACAATAATTGCCTGAAGCGCGTTTTCAGTTGTGGTACGTGTTTTTAAATTTAACTACTCTTTATTTAAAATATTGCTTGATGTTGATAAATTCTATAGATCATATACAGGGTTGCACAATTTTTTTCAAGTACATTTCCGTTTATTCACGGAAAATGCTGAATGGAAATTTTTAACTGTGCTATTCGTTTCAATTAACTAACTTTTAGCATACTATGTAGTATACATAAAAATCCATAGATCAAACAGCAGCACATTAATAAACTGTGAAATTTTATTACTGTATTCTGAATGCGTTGGAAAGTGTTACGTCATCTATACTGGACGCATGATTCTTTGTTCTTGTTCGTTGTGGTATGCATTTTAAAAGTTATCTAATTTATTGTTTATTATGTGGTATGATAAAAATTCTATGGACCATATACAGGTTGCACGTAAGATTTCGTACGCATTAACGGGTATAGACAGCAATTGATGAAAATGGATTTTTACCGAGTTTCGCTTTTTTAACACTATCCGACATAGTTGAAAAGAATTTATGAATTCGGTTTGTCTGTCTGTCTATCTGTCCACGTTCTAACTTGCGTAAATATCCTTGGATTTTCATGCTATTGATATATGTAATTGATGTTTGCAATGGCATGTTCGATATTGAATGTGAAGTGTATACCATATTGTTCATTTACAGAGGCTCTCAAAAGAATTCCATTACATTATAGTCAATGGAGAAAAACCCTTTGCAGTGTATTTTAAAGACATTACGCTATTTCAAATGTATTGAAATTGATATAATTACTATAGAATAGGGCATTCATAGCATTAATCGTTCATTTACACGGAAACACAAAATGAATCGCTTACAATACTGTTTTTGAGCAATAATTGCTGGAAGTGCGTTTTCAATTTCATAGGTGCTTTTAATTTTAATTAATGTTTCGCATGTTATTGGTTGTGTATAAATGCTATACCTCGTATACATGGCTGTACAAAAGAATTCACGTACCATTCTTCTTATTAGCGGAAATTTCTGATAGGTAATTTTAAACTGCTGTACAGTAATACCTCGACTTACATTAGCAATTAGTTTCAAGACCAGCGACGTAAGTTGAAAACGACGTAAGTGGAGGTACATTTAGGGAAGCAGAAAATTATAAGTAATAAAAATTCTCCAAAATCTAATGAACACATTCTATTGTATTTAAAGATTATTTTACATACATTTACAATTAGAAAAACAATGCGTTTGCAATACATGAATCTGGAATAAAACAGTAAGTTGTTAACATACAATTTATTGTTCTAGCTGCTCCGTTGGAGTCTTTAAAGATGTGAAAAAATCTTGCAATGAAGTTTAAACAGACCATATTTTATTTATTTTTGTATTTTAGACGCTCTTTCTAACAGCAGAGTAAGTTTTTTCTAGTGACTTTTTATATTTGTCGCTATACCTTGACTATCGCGGGAAAGATTTTCTTCATAGAACCATAATTCTTCAAAATGTGCGTTTTTTAACTAAGGAATTTTTTTCCTGGCCAGACGACGTAAATGCGGGGTGACGTAAGTCGAGGGGACGTAAGTCGGGGTACTACTGTATTTATTTACTAACTGAACTAAATTTTCTAATGTACGCAGTTCATAGATACAAATCCATATATCATAAGAAAGGAATACTCAACGAATTCGGATAATTTTTCGATTACGAGAATTCCTAAAATTGGGTTTTCAAATGTGTTATGCGTTTCCAAATGGTCCAATTGCACATCATATTTCAACTTAAGAAACGTTGAAATTTTGTTATAAATTGGAAAGTTTTTCATAATCAATGATTGATGCATAATATTTTCTTTCTTCTTTAAATTGCTTAATTAGGTATGTCATTTCATTGCAATAAAAATTTAAATTTCTTAATAACATCCCGTTAGAGTTGGAAAGTGTTTAATAATCTATGCCTGATACATAATTTTTCAATCTTTTTTATTCAGCAATTAAAAGAGAAAAGTCCTTTCACACAATGACATTTATAATCAATATATATATCTGTCGCCTGGAACATTTTGAAGATCAAAGATTGTAATATTTCCGAAATAATTCAATTTTACGACATAATATTGCAAGTAAAACAAGAGATGTATTACACATTTGTGTGACAATAAAGAGATTATTGCAAGGTTTTTGACGTATACTGATAAAAAATTGAACCTAAAAAATTTTTTTAGATTTATTTTATAAGAATTCTTTTTCAATTCGCTGTGAGATATCGATCTTTTTATAGAGGGTAATCAAAGTTTTCATTTGCAAAATCCATGGAGTTCAAAATGGATTTGTTTTGTTTCCTCGGTGGAATGTGCTAAAATCAATATCTGATGTATATATTTCTAAATTTTTACATCAAGTGAATCAGAAATTTTCCTTTGTGTAATCGTAAAAAAGGATTCTGCATCATTATTTTATAAAAGTCATTTGAACATATATTTCGGAAAATATAACACATTTGTTAAAAATAGTTATATTTTGAGCAATCTTTGTTTAGGATGATTATATAAATAACTAGAAAGATAGTCCGTCAAAAATGCCGGAAAACGAGATATAAAGATATATCCAACACATGTGCAAGAATGTGAGTAGTTTTTCTCGCTTGTTTTACAGTGATAGATGAAAATTACAAAATTTAAAATGTGGAAATATGTTGCCAAATTTTCTTCTTCACCAAGGCAGTTTTCTCTATTTCGCAAAAGTCCCTATACTGAAAAAATACCGAGAATTTAATTTCTGTATCACGCTATGTAAGGCGCATTAAAATTTTAATGTTAGAAGCTCAGATAGCACAGGTTGTCTAGAGACTCTTATTTTATTGGTAACATCAGAATGAAGATGTAAAGACGAATATTTAGGTATATTACACTTTAAATTTTGACCCATAGATTTTGAAAAAAACTTTCAAGCGCGGAGTTTAAAGTAAATAGCAGTGAACTCGATTATGAAAGATTAATTGGTTTTCAATGGGAATTTCACCGAATTAGACAACTATCGTCAAGTTGGCTTCATATATGGCAACTTATTTTTGTCGCCAAATTTGGAGATATTTTGCCAAGTTGGTCATAATTTGGCGCTACTAAAGAAACCCTGCAATTAGTACTTTTCAACAATGATTCATTGTTGAAGCTGGTACTATCGATTTCTCCATAGGAAGCATAACCCTGAAGTGGGCGCGATCAATGAAGCGATCAAGCCGGAATTGTGAGGAACACACAGAGATTTGGATTTTATATAAATATATAATAATGATTACATAAATATTAAGATCTTGGCATACAAATCCAGTGAATAAAATACAACATGTTTGAATATTTTTTTAAAATCTGAATTACATTTTAATGGTGCTTTTATAATGTCATCATGATGATGACATGTTCTATTCAAATAGATAACCCCAAAATCTCTAAAAATGAGACATTCTCTGAATTTATAGAATGTTCATTATCTTTTATCATAAATTACGCTTGTCGTCGGCTAACTTTTAAAATATATTTTTAACGATTTATCCATAAGTTTATTCAAAATAAATGGTATTCTGATACTTCTGAATATTGTTAAGATAAAACATTTCTAAACACAGATGTTTAACGCTGCAGAGTCCATGCATGGTATATTTTTCTCTGTTTTGTTTGATTTTATTAGAGTTCCCCAGAATACAAAAGCACTAAATTCTCAACATATTAAATTTATTTATTAATGATATTTTTAAAAATCATAGCGGGGACACCTGGATGCTGCTATTTATATAAATACTAGCGGGCTCTACACTCTGTGAGCTACGCTCACCAATTCCGGGTTAAACACCGCTTTCTCTAAAAAAGTGCGAATTTTACACTGTTTTAAAAGATTATAATAAGAATAAATTATTTTTAGAAATTCAATTATAATTAAATAACAAGTGGCGATCTTCTGCAGTCGGATTTCTATTATTATAATAATTATTATTATTATTATTTTTTTTTTTTTACTAGGGTATTTTAAAGTCGAATCAACTACTGTCGCGACAAATATCCGCTGACTTCGTGATTGATTAAATAAGAGCAATTAAACATCGGAAAATCAGCTTGAATAACATGGCTAAGTAAACAATGTTGCTTCCTCCAGGAATTTTATAATAACGAGGTAAAAAATTGTTTTAAATGTATCTTTTTCAATACGACGTAATTTTCAACAAAGTCTTCTTTCTCTTTTTAATACTGACGTGAAGATGCATTTTTAAATTGAAAGATAAATATATTTTTAAATTGAAACAGTTTGGTAATATTATTATTTGAGTATTTGAAGTACGGCGCAATTTTCGTCATTTACTGCTTTTAACGCGCAATAATCTAATTCTTATTTTAAAGTTTTATTTCTTTATTTAATATTCACGCTGAAATCCATTTTTTACGATGCGTAATTTTTTCAATTTACTTTTTTTGACACGTGGTCATTTACTTATTTTTTTAAGGTTTTATTTCTTTTTTTTAACAGTCATGTATAAATACATTTTTTAATGATAGGAAACATTATTATTTGTTCTTTTGTTACAATTTGGCAACAATTTGAAAAAAAGACCTTTTCTAAATAAGAAAAAAATCTCTATTGAAATAATGAATTTTGAATTAAAAATTTTGGTAAAACTGAACAATTAGTCAGCTTAAAAAAAAAAAAAAAATGCGCACTGCACACCGCAAGCATGTAAAGTACTTCCTTACAAAGGATGATTAAATTCCTACGTATAGTTTTAGTTCCTGTAAAGCTATTTAACGGAACTATATTGACAGACTTCAACCTTAAATAGCTTTTAAAATAATTTTACTATTTAAAAAATGTCTACAACAGCGCGTTTATCTGACATTTCTCTATAAAACCACCAATTTTCATATTTTTATAAACAATAGTTTTCTTAATATCAGCCAAGAAAAATCTATGGTCGCAAAAGATCCACTAACGCAGCAGCATTAGTTATTATTTTTTAGAATAGAGAGATTAGCTGTTATTAAGCTAACACTAACTGGTGATAAAGATAGCAGTAATACTATTATAGTCGAGTATACCACGATCTAAACAAAAATTTTAATTTCATTCAAGCAGTCAGTTTTAGTGATTATTAACAATAAAAAAATAATAGCAGTAACATCACACATATAAACATGAATTATGCAATAAATTAAAGTTAAAATTTTAGTGCTACATTCCCTCTGAGGGAAATAATTAAAATTCTTTTAAACAAGTAATATAAAAATTTTGTTTTTAAAGTCAATTCCTACTTAGGTCATCAAAGAAAAATTTAATATAATCCCTTAAGCTAATATTAGTTTTTGTTGCATTAAAATATCTGAATTTGTTAATTTTCTATAAGCAAGTAGGTTTATATAAGATATATAAATAAATAAATAAATGAATATATGGAGAATGTGAACGAATAGTAGGAATTGAAAAAGCACAAATAATTGTACAAAAATTACTTTCGAATCATACATATAACATAAAATTATTTAAAATATATTAAAAATATATTAAAACACATTAGAAAAACCCAGAACGTTTTCAGAAATTACAAGGCCGTCATCAGTGGAATTTAAATGCTGTTATTCTTTTCTTTGCGCTTATTCGAGAATTGTCTAGAATAAATCATTGTAATTTAAAGGGTATACGTTAGATGAGATGCCAGATAAAGTTATTCAAGTTTTCAACAAAACGAGCTTTCATCTACACCGGTTATCAAAAATTAAGAAGTTACAAAATGCTAATTTTCAAATACGCGAACACTCAAAAGTAAATAATATAATTCGAGTAATTACTATCTCTACAACACAGCTAGCCCATATAACATCTCATTCATGTCACACATGGTCACAAGTGTCACAGTCACTACAGTGAAGCAAAAAAATAGGAAATTCCATACATCTCATTATGAGTCTCAAATGATCACTATATGTGACTCCACTGAGACGTCACTGTGACTGCTGCTTTGTGACGAGTCACCATGTGACTTTACAATGTAGTTACAATGTGACTGTTATTTGTAGACTCAATTTCAAAGTCATCGTGAACACTGCATTGTGATAAGTTGCCAAATAATGTCACATTAAAGTCACATGATGACTTTTAGGTGACAGAGAAACTACTGTGAATTCATCATTGTGCTCTTTTGGAAAAAATCTCCATGTGACTATATTATATCATTTGGTGACTTATCATAATGCAATGTTCATGATGACTATGAAATTGAGTCTAATAATGACAGCCACGTGCGAGTCACAATTTAACTACATTGTAAAGTCACCTGGTGACTCGTCACAAAGCAGCTGTCACATTGATTTCTCAGTGGAGTCACATATAGTCATCATTTGAGACTCATAATGAGATGTACGGAATTTCCTATTTTTTTGCTTCACTGTAGTGACTGTGACTCTTGTGACCATGTGTGACATGAATGAGATGTTATATGGGCTAGCTGTGTTGTAGAGATAGTAATTACTCGAATTATATTATTTCCTTTTGAGTGTTCGCGTATTTGAAAATTAGCATTTTGTGACTTTTCCTTAATTTTTGATAAATAGTGTATTATGCAGCAAATCTATCCATACTTCATGGATATCGTATGATAAATGATTGTACGATAAATCGAAAATGAACTTTCGTACATATAATTACAAGGAAGCCATTATATGAGAATCAATTGAAATAATTGCAAATAAAGATACAGCTTGTAACGATGCACTAGCATGCGATAACTATGGAGTATGGGGAGATTTGCTGCATAATAGATGAAAGCTCGTTTTGTTGAAAATTTGAAAGCTTTATCTGGCATCTCATCTGACGTATAACCTTTAAATTATAATGATTTATTCTAGATAATTCTCGAATAAGGACAAAGAAAAAAAAATAATATTTAAATCCCACTGACGACGGCCTTGTAAAGACTGAAAACGTTCTGGGTTTTTCCTAATGTATTTCAAGATATATTTACTGTATTTTAAATAATTTTATACTAAATGTACGCACCTGAAAATAATTTTTGCACATTTATTTATGATTTTTACGTGAATTTTAATTATGAATATTACAGTAATCAAAAATTTTAACTAAAAAAAATTGAAAAGTAAAAAAAAAATTGCCTTCAAGAAATATTGTCTTTATTTTGTTGCGTAAAAGGTACTCGAAAAAAATATAATGAAAGAAGAAATATTAGCTTTTACATACTTGTTGATTTATCAGTTTTTAATAAATTTGTAGAAAAAAAAAAAAAAAAGCTCTGCAGGCACAGTAAAATCTCCCTGCGTTCACTAATGAAGTTGTAAATAGTTTTAATTAATTAATTAAAACGCGTTGTTTCGCTGTTAAAATTAGTTTTAATATCCACTATGCACAAAATTATTAATTTTTGACAATAAAATTATAATATTATTAAGCGCCCTAATTTACACTTTCCAATTTAGTTGGAAAGTGTTTAGGAATTCTGTTTCTCTGTCCGTCTGGCCATCTATACTCCTCAGCAAAAGTTTAGACACTGGTGATTTTTAACCTTTAAATAAAAAACACGAACACTTGGGTTATACAAATGACTGTACTTATTTTTAAATATATTTTAAACGTTTTAGGACAGAAATAACGGTTTTAATGTAGGATATTATTTAATTTAACTGAAAAAAGTGAAATTTGCATAATGCAAAAGTTTAGACACTTTTGTGATTTTTTGGCAATTGTTCACGAAAAAACGCATATTTCAAACTTATGACGTCACATGCATGAAGTATTTAAGTGCATCTCGCGATAGCATCGGTTAGTGAAGATGCCGCGAGCAAGAAATTTTCAGTCAGATGAAGCATGGAAATTAAAGCATGGAAGCTGAAATCGAAAGAGAAGACTGTTGCAGAAATTTCTGCTACTTTTAATCGGGCAAAGAAGTCTGTCTATTAAGTACTGTCTAAGGGTGACTCTTTCAAAGCAAAACATAGATCTGGAAGAACTCGTGTGGCCAGAAAACGAGATTATAGAAGGATCCATAAACTGGCATCTAGAAAAATGATGACTGCTAATCGCATTAAAAGTGAGTTAGAGCTTTCTGTGTCAACGGATAATTTCGTAGATGCATTAAAGAAAGATGTACATTAGTTTACATGAAAATCATAAAACAACCAGCCTTGAAATCGCACAACAAATTGACCCCTTTCCTGTCGCGGAGTAATTCTTTTTATAAACTGATGAAATAATGGTCTTATACCAGAATTTATAAAGGAAGTTATTAGAAAATATGAAATTGCTTATTTTCACGTGTATTATAAAAGGAAAGTTTTAATTAAATATTTTTGTCACTTTTGGAATTAAAATTAGGTGTCCTTTGCCCTCGAAAGAGTTGATAATTTGGGTCTCACTTTGTTTTAATTCTCAAGTATCTCTTTAATTTCTCAATGGTCGCCAAGTTGCGTAATACTACATGCATACATTTGAAAACAACTTACAGTCATTTGGTGAACTTTTACGTCTTCCAAAGTATGTATTTGAGCAAGATAATGCGTCTATTCATGGTGCATAAAAATGAAAATATTAGTTTAACTCTCAAAATATTACTATTTTCGACTGGCCCGCGTGTAGCCCAGATCTGAACCCAATCGAAAACTTTTGTGGCATCATATCTCATACGGTTTATGCAATTTTTTTTTTACAATACTCCTGTGTAAATGAACTTCAATCAGATGTTGAACGTGTTTGGTAGGAAATAGACTCCCAAGTGATGCAGGATTTAGTTTCTTCGATGGAAAGTCACATTTTTGTATTAGTAGCAGACAATGTAGCTGCAGTTCGATTTTAATTTATGGATATTTTCCTGTTATCAGACAGATTGTCTATACTTTTGCAACAATGTTAAATTCGTTTTTTTTTTTTACATTATATCTTATGTAAAGAGCATAAATTAAAATTTATTGTTTGTGTATGAAAGATAAGTCCTCAGTAATATATGACAGTTGAATGACAACAATTCGTTACGTACTTCTCAGCACAGAAGTATAATTGACCATTGTCTAAACATTTGCTGAGCACTGTATCTGCCCCCGCTATAACCGGCATAAATATACTCTGATTTTCATGCAATTCATATATGTTAATGGCGTTTACGATGGCATGTTCGATATTGAATATGAAGTGTGTAATATTACTAGTTAATTTACAGGGCCACTCAAATGAATTCCCTTACATTACGGTCAATGACAAAAAATCCTTTGCGGTGTATTTTAATGCCATCACGCTATTTCCATTGTATAGAAATTGATATAAATCACTGAATTTCACTACAAGATGATTACTGTAGAATAGTGCATTCAAAGCATTTATCGTTCATTTACAGATACACAAAATGAATCGGTTACAGTACTGTCATTGAGCAATAGTTGCTGCAACTGCGTTTTCAATTTCGGTATGCACTTTTAAATTTAACTAATCATTTGGATGTTACTCGTTGTATATAAATTCTATATCTCATATTCAGGGCTGTACAAAAGAATTCCCATACCACACAGTAAAAAAATTGTAAATTTACGTGTATTTTACCGTAAATTTCTCCCTTAAATTTACGGAAAATGCAACTTTTTTTCTAAATAAACGGTCAAATTCCGTAAATTTCGTGTTTTATGGACATAACCCGTTTATCTAAAGACAAAGCCCGTTTATACAGGAGCAAAGTCCGTTTATTTATGTGACTATCTCTGCTGCAGTAAAGTTACTGCAGCAATTTTTTACAGCGCATTTTTCTTATGAGCTGAAATTGGTGAAGTGGAATTTCCAACTGTGGTATGTATTTCCTAATTCAGCTAAATTTCTACATGCATAGAGTTTAGGGATATAAATCTGTATATCATATACAGGGCTGCTCAAAAAATTCGGATAATTTTACGACAGTAGATGCGATTAGCTGAAATTGGATTTTAAAATGTGTTATGCGTTTCCAAATGGTTAAATTAGACATCATACTTTAACTTATTAAGCGGTGAAGTTTTTTTTTAATTATTCTGAATGTGTTGGAAAGTGCTACATAATTTATGCTTGAGGCATATTTTTTCCTTCCTCTTAATATTACCTTTGCTTTGAAACGGTTTTGTAAAAAAATTAACCATTCATGTAGATTAAAGTGATAATTTGCTGGCATCAATGTAAAAAATCTCATATTTTTTTCGATAAAACTGCAACATTTTTACCCGATTGCCAAGAAGGGTTATGTGTTTCACGCGTATCTGGGTATGTGGATTTCTTTATACCCTCGAAACATCCCAAAGGCTGGATGGATTTTAATGAATGAGGTCTCTATGGATTCATCTTAACCGTCCAATGATTATTGGCTAGATTTTGTTTTTGTAAATTCAAAATTTACTGGGGCCACTTGAAGTTTTTGTGCGGCATGCATTATTCACTCCCTATTTTTCTCACATTCTCAATGCAAAATTTTAAATTTAATTCTTGGACTCCTCTCTCCGGACAAACACTTTCATATTTTTACGGGTACACTAGGGCCCTGTTTTAAGCATTTCACCCTATTTTTGCGTATTTTTTAAAAACATTATTCTAATGAATAATTCATATCTTATGCTTAATTTTGACTAATTGAAGATCTAAAGTGCTGACAACTAAGACCTTTTAACATGTTTTCACGTTAGGGCCCTGCTCTTAACTATCAGTTGGCCCCCTTCGGGCCCTTTGTTATAAGCTTTCTTAGAAATGATCAGATTCCCTAGCTTTTTTTTCTAGCTCCTTATTAAGTCCTCCAGCTCTACACGAACGAATAAAAAAATTTCTCAGACTTCAGCTAATGCCAGTTTTGAATTTTAATCTCCATCTTGGGACCTTTGTTGCAGCTTCTTTAAAAACTATCAGACTCTATTACGAAAGAAGTAACTTTTTAAAGTAATTAGCTGATTGTCACAACATTTCGAAAATTTCCAAAATCATTGAAGGTAAATTTAATTTTGGAAAATTCCAAACCTTAATATGTTTGCACAGTATTAATTTATTTTTAATAAGAGAGTACCTAACTATTTTAAAATTAATTGGCAGGTTGTCACAAAATTTCCGAAATTTTCAAAATATAAAAAAATTACTATAAGAATTAAATAGATCTCTCTCCTGGAGTACTTTATTTTTTATATGTACTTTTTTTTTTTTGGTTGTTTAATTAATTCGCTAGGTGTTACGATATTTCTTTTTTTTTTTTTTTTTTTTTTTTTTTTTATAATAAGTAAATATTGATAAAAAAAATTCGGCATTTGACAAAACTAGAAATATTTTGACTGAAGTAATTTTTTTCAATAGGAGAGTATCTATTTTTTTTTTTTTTTTTTATAGGCTGATGATCTCAATATTTCTAAAATTTTCAAATTTATAAGACGTAAACGTCTATAAGAATTTTGCCAACTATAAACTAACAAAACTACAAAACTAACTAGTCGGATGTATCAATCCCAAAACTTTCTTCTATCTCATACATGTTAATAATTCAGAAATTCTCTATAACACTGACTAAATTAAATGGCAATATAGGTCCCTCATGAGGATTCTAAAGATAAGAAATTCCGTGCATTAGGTCTTGAGATATGACTATCGCTGAAATCGTGTAAATCCAGCAAAATGCAGCCTAACAGCGTCCTATTGGGGGATTTATACCATAACCAAATCACCAACAACTTATGTCAACCTCTGACTGAATCTGAAGTTTGGAGAAAATCCGTGTATTACTTTTTGAGATAGAGCTATTGCGAAAACCGTGAAAATTCCAGCATAGCAGCGCCCTTATTGGGCGATTAACACCAAAACTTAACAAGCAATAACTTGTGTCAACGACTAACTAAATCTGGAGTTCGATAAAAATTCATGCGTTAGTTCTTGAGATAGAGCTATTGCGGGAATCGTGAAAAAGAGCACAGTAGCGCCACCTGTTGGGCGACTTTCACCAACACGTAATCTCCGCAAATTTATATCAAGGACTAACTGAATCTGAAGTTTGAAGAAAGTCCGCGCTTTAGTTCTTCAGATAGAGTTATTGCAGAAATCGCGAAAAATGCAACATAGCAGCGCCACCTGTCGGGCGATTCACAGCAAAAACTAATCAGCATCAATTTATATTTGGGACTGCCGGAATATAAATTTTTATTTAATTCTGTGCAATAGTTCTTGAGATAGAGCGACCACAAAATTTATATCACATACAGACAGACAGAATCACAGACTCACATAGAGACATTTTGATAAAGCATATTTTTCGGGATCATTGACTCCTAAAACGTGTAAATCCGTCAAAAATCGGAAGTCGAAAATTTTCCTGAATCCAATACTTTTTTCTTTTAAAGATGGAAGAAAGTAAAAATTTATACTAAATGTAAGTGTTTCGAATGGAATAATTTATTTTTAGTAAGAGAGTACCTAATTTTTTGAAAATTGGAATGTTTCAGAACATTAGGTAATCTTTTCTTAAAAATAAATTTATCCAGTAGCAATATTTATATTTAGTGCATATTTTTATTTTCATCAATAGGCAAAATTTTGTGAATATCAATATTTACATAGTTGGTTTTTCTTACAACCTGCTTCGGTCTCCACTATTTAAAATAACAACAACAGCAACAACAAGAATAATATTAATAATAAAATACACTCAAGAAAATAGAGGGCAACCATTCAATTTTTCGCCACAATTTAACGCTTTGAGTGACAAAGTACTTCGGGAAATACTGAAACAATTGAATGACACCAGAATTTATAAATAAATTTGTTTTAAATTAAGTAAATGTTTTTCTTCACATATGTAATAAAAGGGACATTTTCATACCAAAATTCCGATGCCAAAATGTATCATTTAGGCATTAAAATTAAGTGATGTATAAATGCATCACCGCTCTTGAAAGGTTTATTTTTATTTATTTATTTATTTATTTATTTATTTATTTATTTATTTATTTATTTATTTATTTATTTATTTTATTTTATTTTATTTTTTTTTTTTTTTTTTTTACGGAAAATGCAGTAATTTACACAAACCGGTGTCTTCTATCTCTGTAAATGGTATGGAATATTTACAAAATACTCATCCAGTTTCAACATTCAATACTTGTGGAAGTTCGTCATGTATGCTAAAGTAATAATTTGCGAGCAGTAAAATTCCTAAGTCATTTCATTGAATTACATTTCTATAACGAGTTTTTTTTTACCGCCATCTATTCCTTTAACAGTTATTCTTAAAATATGTTTTGCGTCATTTGCTCTCCAATGTTCTGTATAGTTTTAATGTGATTTTGTGCTTCGCATCACATGGAAATGGCATTCTTTTAGCAAGTAGTTTTACTACTGTATGTTCTAAACGCGGAAAACGTCGTTATAATCCTCCTGATATTTATAATGATCCCAACGGTAATATTGTAAGAAAAATTCTTTTACAAAAACATTAACTAAATAAAAGTAATTAAAAAGAATAACATTCAATTTACAGTAAAAATAATCTACTGTCTGCCACAGAATGCCCCAATGGGGACATTACTCCAATACACAAAAACCAACCAACCAACTATGTAAGTTCTAATGAAATATTCAATTGACACAAACGTAATTTTTAATAAATATCTAATGTACAAAATTCCCATGATTGTGAATTTTTTGAAAATATGTGTTTAAATTTCTGTTTCCAGATACAGAAATTTCGATGAATGTAATTTCAAAATGATCCCATTGTGGAATAGAAATTTTCCATGAAATTAAATAATAACTAAAAGATAAACTCTTTATCCATATAATATAATTATTTTTTTAATATAAATTTTTAAGTAGATACTTCTTAGTTAATTAATTCTATAATTAAATGAAATTTCTAATAATCCTTGTTCATATTTTTTAAAGTAATGACGAAACTCATTCATTACAGACAATTAATTATTCTTTAACACTAATTGTATTTAAAGGGTTTAGTATTGCGAATTAAAATTAATTATCATAGATATTTAATTTACTGCAATTAGGATTTTTTTACTTTTAAGAATTTAGAAGATTTTAGCAGTAATTTATTAGCCATATAAAACAAATGAAAAAATAATTTGAAATAATGAGATTCATGCCTATATTAATTACGTAAAATACCATAAAAATAAATGATTGTTCTAAAGACGGACATAAATTAGAATGAATGTGGTTTTGAGGGACGTTTATGAATAAAAAAATTAAATTTAAAAAATCAACAAACCCGACAGCTTAAAAAGAGAGCTAATTAAGTATTTTTCATCAATGTGAAACAATTTTTTATATTACTTACCTATATATTTATTTACTAGTATTGATGACTTTTAAGTTGTGTTTAATTGTTAGTTCCCATCTATAAACACTGTTTTGGTGACGCCTATAGATGCCTATGGATGTTAGAGTTGCAGTAAAGCTAGAAATCCTACCTACAGAACTTCCAGGTTGTGTAATATTTAAACGGAGCTTCTGACGACAAATCTTCAAAAAATTAAAACCCCATTAAAGTAATTCGAGATCAAAATCAGAGTGCAATTCCCCTGCCATTCATCTAATCCTTAGTACGTATGTTTTATTTCCCTTTGTCGATTCTACCTACTTTGACGTTTGAATATTGTTCGACCCATAAAAGTTAGCTCAAGTTTTTTAGATGAAATAACCCTCTTTGGTGATTCTCCGATTTGGCGATACCGGCTAAAGGTGGTTTCGCCGTAAAAAAGGACATTGCATCCTGACTTTGATTCATCTTTAAACTGATCCCTCAATGAACGACAAAATCATGTGCAAAAATCTCAAACTTTGAAATTTAATAACTATGTCAATTTTTGCAGTACAGATGTCAAACTTTTTGTATTATATCTGTTATGATATGAGTAAACTTTTACTAAATATAACTATAGGGACTGGGGGACCGTATAAAAAGTTAGATTTCGTAATTTTTATAAAATTGATTTTTTACTTTAAATAATGCCACAACATGAATATTTAGCTCATTTGAAAAGTTTTTGCAATTGGAACTATATGTCTACGGACAATGGTTGAGAAATTAAAGGTCGGCGATAGATAACATATTGCACCCTGTATATATATATATATATATATATATATATATATATATATATATATATATATATATATATATATATATGTGTGTGTGTGTGTGTGTGTGCACTCTCCTACCCTCCCTTTTGAGTACCTAAAGTGGTTTAAACACCAACGTAAGGAGTAACCAATTTCAATTCGAGTAACTTTTGCCGGTTACTCGATTTGTTTAAGCATAGCATGACGTTCCTGAGGCATTTTTCTATGCATTGCACCACTTTTTCCGAAGTTACTCAGAAAAGCGTTATTCCACAGTCATTCATACACACCGTGTGTTATGTAAAATCTAAAATCTGTATAACGCATCTGGCGGTGTGTAAAAATGCAGCCTCAAACCCAGGGAGTTTTCTAACGATTACTCGGTAAAACGGTAATAGTCCAATAATGGCAACCCTTGTGTGTTTGGTTTCATTGGTAATACAGGTTTGCTATATAAGATTTTCCTCTCTATTTCGCGGTTACTCACGAAAGCGGCAATAATCCAAGAATGGCAGCTCTTGTGTGTTTATTTTCTTCGGTAATTCAGAGTGGCTATGTAAGTTTTTCCTCTCCATTTAACTACATTTTTGATAGAAGAATATCTGTCTATATAGTTTTTGAAATATAACGAAAAAATCAGATAAAAATTCACGATTTTATTAAACGTAGCTTTAGAACGTGAATTTCTCACGAAATAAAGATCTGAAATAACTTAAAATATTCAGTGAATGGAAAAAATAGACCTAATATTAATAACGTAAATTGTCAGTATTTCAGTTAAATTCATTTTAAACATCCCCTCCCGGCACCAGTCGGAACGATAGGTTATTTCTTCTTCTTTTTCCTTTTTATTCTTTTAAAGATATAATGTATCAGATTTAATAAAAATTAAACAAATTGGTGTTATTCCTCCTAAATTCATTATTTTGTTGAAGTTAATTAGAAGCAAAATTTTAAATTTCCTTACCGAATGCAATTAGATGCATATGAGATAGCTGTAGCAAATTTGTTAAGCAATTATTGAAATTGACGAATAAAAATACAGACTGGCTATAATATATTTCCTATTTCATACAAGGTCCGAACACAAATCATTCAATGAAAGCCATCAAAATTTTTAAATCTCTCGTCTAGCAAAATATGCAACTTTTATTGAAATCAAATGATTTTAACATAATCTAATATTGAGTTGATGGATTGAAAATATAGTTCCTACAACTGTAAAGTTTTTCGAATTTTCAAATGACCATTATTTTCAAATTGAAATCCCCAAATTTCGCTCTAGTCTTTTTTTTTTTTTTTTTTTTTTTTTTTTTGGACGTTCTTGTGACAACGCAAGGTTATATTGATGATACTAAGCAACATATAATGATACTAAAATATAATACAATTATGATACAAATGAGGTTCGAACACAAACCATGCAATGAATAACAATAAAATTATTTTAGTATGTCTGTCACCAAAGTAAACAACTCCCAATTATTTTAATGAAATCGTTAGAAATTTAGCATGTATTTCTAAAAACTGAACACAATTATTCATTTACCACAGTGTTTGTCATTTAGATTTTCAAAGGGTCGTTATTTTCAAACAAATTTTTGAATTTTTTTAATTAATGAACGCACCCAATATAATTTACTTTAAAAAAAGAGAAAAAATATATTTTCCTTTTCCGCCTGAGCAAATACAACTTGTATATTGTAATAATTCTTTGTAGAGCAGCGGGTCAAATATCATTTTGAGGACCAATCTTCTGTCTGTCCATAGAAATTGTTCATAAATATTATGCTTAAGCAACTACTACTAATCTTCATGCCTTTTGTACATATAGATAAATTTTACACCATGTAGTATTCACTGTAGTATATGGGATATCTAAGTGGCGTCGTACACAGGATTTTATTTCGGGGGGGAGGGAGCTGACTTAAATTTCCTTAATGTTCTAAATCTTACAAAACACGTTGAATTGTGTTGTAAACAAAAATCATTTTTGGTAATAGGGCCGTAGCCAGAGGGGGAAAGGATGATTATGTTCCGAATTTTCCAAAATTTAACGACATGGCTTGAGGTTTCGTGAATTCGGACTTAAATATATCCCGATTTTTGACAAATGGTCCCCGAAAAAAATATCAATTTTGTCAATGCCTGATGACATTGAATTTTCGGAGAGAATGAGAAAATATAAAACAGGTGTGTCTTGCGGTTTAAAAACGGACTCAGAATTTTTATAAAAGACCAATTTTTTTTTTTCTTTTAGCGACGATTTTTATGCCATCAGACGTAAAATTTCATTCTCTTTCAGAATCTGTCTTTATTTCTTAATTTCGAGAGTTGGAAGCGAAAATGAATTTTTTGGTAATTAATTCCAGAAGTGCATTTTTTGCACGGCAGGCTACGTAACACGGAAAGAAAAAGAGATACATTTTTACACTAGGGTTTGATAATCGAAGTACAAATTTTTTTAACTTTTGATTTTACAAATTTGGTTCTTTCGCATCCGAATGTTATTTCGTACGCTGATTCATAAAATCTCAATTTTAAAAAAATCGGACCACAATTTTCCGATTTATGAAAAAATCGATTTTTAAACTTATAAAAGAGATGCTTTTTCGCGCAGACAATTGATGGGAATTTTTTAAAATTAGGAAAACTGAATAACCGATCGCTTTTAAACTTTGACATAGTTTATAACACATAATAAGAACTTTATAAATTTAAGGTAAGTTGAATTTTTGTTGAGGGGGGGGGGGGGGAGGTGAACGAGGGCTCCGTCGAAAACCGCCCCCTCCCTCGAGTAGTATACCTACTGATAGGTTGTTTAAACAGAGTTTCGTTCAGATACAGTTTTGTTAAGAATAGAGTGCGCTCCCTAGTGGTGGAATGTGGAACTAACAGAACGCGATTCTGTGAAAATTAGGAAACCTAGCACCGCGATCTGTGTTATATTTTAAGATAGTTTATAGCACATGGTAAAAAAAATTATCAAAAAGAATGGCGCGTCACATTTCGGTGTGGGTAAGAGGGTCGCAAACACAATTAGGAAATAGAACAAGGCGATCTGTTTGAAACTTTAAGATAGTTTAGGGAGGGTTTACCATAATTAAAAAGGGGTTCCATGGCGATAAATGTACTAGGCGTTTTGAAAGGAATATTAAACGAAACCCTTTGTGTCAATCTGCGATCACACATATCCACTTGTTTTCTATTTGAAGACCCGTGGGGCATTTTCCCAGAACCCGCAGATTTAAACAGCCCGAACATTTCTCATGTTTCATATGAATAAGGGACTAATTCGAGAGGGAGCTGTAACCCCATTAGCCCCATTCCAGCTATATGGTTATACTGTGGTACCACTGTGCACTAATATGGGGCTAAAGAGTATGTTGTAGTTGAATGATAGGAGGGAAAATTGCAAATTTCTCTCAAGCAGAAAGGTTAACAAATCAGCACTTTTTTTTTTCATTTTCAACATTTTTTGAAGGGCGGGTCCTGTAACCCCAACAGTCTCCTTCCCCATTTTTGAATATGCTGTAGTGCCAACGTGGACTAATAAGGACTAACGAGAATTGTTAATCCTCTGTATAACAGAAAATTAAATTACAAATTTATCTCAAACAAACAAACAAAAAGGAAATCAGCACCTTTTTCATTTTATTTTCGGCTATTTCGTGAAGAGAGCTGTAACCCATTAGCCCCTTTCAACCTCTTTGGGCAACTGTGCACTGATAAGACTAAAGAGAAGAGAGTGGCTGTTCCGTTGAATTATAGGAAGAAAAAAATTAAAAATTTCTCTCATCTTAAACAGAAAGAAAACAAATCAGCACATTTTTCTTCATTTTCCACTATTTCGAAAGAGGGCTTGTAATCAGGCCCCTTACCCTCGTTGGGTATACTGTAATGTAACCGTGCTCTGATATAGGACTAATCAGAATGGCTAGTTTGTTGTATTGCAGAAAACAAAGTTACAAACTTATCTCAAACAAACAAAAAAAAGACAGCGTTTTTTTTTTTTTTTTTTATCATTTTCGGCTGTTTTGGGAGGAGGCTGTTACTCCATTAGCCCATTTCACTTCTTTGGTATAATGCTATGTGATTTTGCACTAATATGGAACTAAAGAGAAGAGAGTGCTAGTTTGTTGAATGAAAAGAGGAAAATGCACATTTATCTCAAACAGAAAGAAAAAAAGCACTATTTTTTCATTTCATTTTGACTATTTAGGGAAGAAGGGGCTGTAATCCCATCAGCCCCCTCCCCTCATTTCGGTATGCTGCGATGTCAATGTGGACTAACTTGGAGCTAACGAGAATGGCTATTTCGCTGTATGATTATATAATACAGTAGAAAAAAAATTTAGATTTATCTAAAAAAGTAAGAATTTCAGAAAACAAAATTACAAATCTATCTCAAAAAAAAGAGATAAAAATCAGCATTTCTTTCATTTCATTGTCGGCTATTTTGTGAGGGGGCTGTAACCCCATTAGCCCCACTTCCACCTTTTTGAGTATAATGTGGTGTCACTGTGCACTAATTATGAACTAAAGGGAAGAGAGCGACTAGTCTGTTAAATGAACGGGGAAAAAATACAAATTTATCTCAAATAGAAAGAAAAAAATATCAGCACTTTTTTCATTTTATTTTCGACTATTTCGAGAGGAGGGGGCTGTAATTCGTACATCCCCCTCCCCATCTTTGGGAATGCTGTGATATCAATGTGGAGTAATATAGGGGTTAACGAGAGAATGGCTATTTCGTTGTATGACAGAAAAAAAATCATATTTACTTAAAAAAGTAAGGAAGAAACACTTTTTTATTTAATTTAAGACTTTTTCGGGAGGAGAGGGCCTATAACCCCATCAGCCCGCTTTCTCTTTTTTGGTGACCATGTGGACTAATATGGGTCTAATGAGAATGACTAATCCGCTGCATGACAGAAAAAAGTTAATTTGTTTTCCAAAAAAGAAGCAGCAAAAAATCAGCTTTTTTTTCATATCACTTTCGAAAATTTCGTCGGGGGGGGGGGGGCTGTAGTCCCATCAGCCCTTTCCCTTGGGTAGGCCTATGGGATATCACAACAAAGATAGTCACAATTTTAAGAAAATATCTAGTAGAAAAACTAATAGGAAACTAATAGAAAAATTGATGGATTGGTTTATGAGATAAAGGTTTGCAAACTTCATTTTTTTTATTTATGAATGTAATAAAATGTCTAAAAGAACCCCCCACCCCCCGCATTGATCATCATAAATTTTTTTAACTTGCCTCGTTAAGAGGAAAACACCAATAATTTCACTTGAAAACTATGTACTATGTTTATAGAATAAAATTTTAATCATTAGTTTTTTGAGAATGTAGCTCATTCTTTTTTTCGGGGGGGGGGGGGGGAGCATGAGCTAAGGAGAGGTAACGCTCTTCCTTGATATTTGAAAGTCTTTTTGGTGAAAGATAATATTTGTATTTTTTGGCCAATTTTACTCATAATGGCATCCGAATTCCTGCCATGGTGAACTCGTTCAAATGAGGTGGCTATGCATGACCGTGCATTAGTCAGCCTCATAACGATAATTCTTAAGAACACTTTTCTAAAGCTACGTATATTGTCAGCAGAATTTATAAATACTATGCAATTAAAATGAGTGTAGCTAATATTAAAAACACATACAATACATAAAAATGCACTTTTAGTTATGTAAGTATCGCTCATAAGCAATAATGAAACCTAATTACTGTCTAAGGCTCTAAACGAGTTAATGTTGACATCTGTTAGTGTATCCTTGTAAAATATTTATAAATACTACCACTACATACTCTACATTTTACAGAAAACATGTTGTAAAATACCGCAGTAAATGGATGTGATTAAAGCACTGCCCAACTGGACCGTTACCCTATGGTCTCCGACTTTTGGAGCTCTGAAATTTAGTATGCAACATTAATGAAGCTGATATTTTAAATCTATTTTATTCTAATGTTAATCTAACTAATCAGGGAAGTGCCTTATCAGAATGAACCTATTTACAGAATTTGCAGCAAATCGGATAAATCTGCATGAAAAATACATTCATCTAAATTAAGGGGATTATCCCCCGTCCCACCCCCTTATGCTTAACGAATGAATTCCCAAAACTAATCTGGGGAGCGCCTTATCAGAATGAACCTATTTACAAAATTTGAAGAAAATCGGATATTTCTATCAAGAGTTATCACTTTACGTACGTACAGTCGTGGAAAAAAAAAGTAAACACCCTCTACTAACTCCTCAACAAATTATCGTAGAAGAAAGTTACTGGCACCACATGATTGGCAATAAAGTTTACTTTTAAATGATATATATAGTATTTGCTTTGGGGGCCATCTACATATTAAAATGAACCATAACTTTGTTTTTTTCAATAGCAGTGTACAATTTTGCAGCATAAATGAACCCTACACCCTTCAATTAGCCTAAAAACAAATTTTTATACAATTCGTACGATAAATTTCAGAGAAATTAATTATTTTAAAGCTAGCGTATTTTAGGGTCTGTATCTAAACTAAGGTTCAGTACTCGATTGTTGACCAATAGAGCCCCCTTCTTGATCAAGGCACCTTAAGCGCCACCCAAGCAGTAGTTCAAGACTGCTAGATTACAGGATAGCATAAGAAATTTCAAAATATCTAGTCACTTCTATCACAGAGGGCCCCTTAAACTATCATTTTGTCGTTTTTTAAGCATAATTCGAAAAGTACTTGGAAGAAAAATGTGAAATTTTGGATTTTCATAAAGCAGGACTCAATAAATCTAAATCCATCAAAAAAATTGTAGGTTGCAATTCATACTTTTTTCGAATATTAATTTAATAATTCATAATTTATATCATAAACTTATAAAAATTGAGAATTCAACGTATTTATGTTTGGGTATTTTAGTATTATTGCTACACAAAAAATTAGCACATTAAGATTATAATTTCAGGAGATATTAATAAAAATATGAGAACGTAATTTAACATTAGTAGCACTCAGTTTTGAATGTTTATAATTCAAAAACTTATCGTTCAAATAACTTGCAATTTGGTGTCTAGGCATAGTTTGAACCGAAGATTTGAAATATCTTGTTAAAATTGGGTATTGTCATTGAAAAAAATGAAGTTTGGGTTCGTTTTAATATGTAGATGGCCCCTAAGCAAATTTTATGTACATAATTTAAAAGTAGACTTTATTTCCAATCGTTCGTACCAGTAACTTTCTTCTACGATAATTTGTTGAGTAGTTAGTAGGGAGTGTTTACATTTTTTCCACGACTGTACATACATACAGAACCTGCGAGCACATTAGCTCTCAGGCATTGATAGTCTGTGAGCTAAAAATGAAAGGAAATTCATCAACAAACTTCCACAGTCTCAGCATTCCCACCTCAATATATATATATATATATATATATATATATATATATATATATATATATATATATATATATATATATATATATATATATATATATATATATGGGGCATTCTCACAATCTTTTGACTTTTATGTCCCTGAATAATTTTTATTTTAGTACATATTCTTGTGTTTTTTTTATTTCATATACTGGGGAACAACCCATTGCATGATTGCATAATAATATTAACCAGATAAATAAGTTTTGGACGACGTTGGGGGTCTAAATATCAGGAAACTCCTATACCGTCCCGTGTCTCTGATGCTGATTTTTATGTTTTAAGCTGTCTTTCTAGGTTTACTCCTGCACTTTCCGAGATAAATAATAAAAGAAAATATTTAATCCAATGTTAACGACTGTTTCTAAAAATCAATGAACATTGTGGCTATCACTTAGTCTTAACATGATTTGCCTAAAAATAGGTGGTAATTTTCCTTACCGTCCCTTTTTGTCCCATTTCGTCCCCTTTTTTTACCTTACCGTCCCTTCTTTAACACCCCTTTAAGACAATGTTATACAAAAATTCTGTATTAAAAGTACTACATTTTTTTAAATTTCTTATTTGAATATCCTGTGGGTGCTATGCAAATTCATTATAAGTAAAAATTTAGAAGAAAATAAAAAGTTATATTCAAGGCGGTTCTTTAAAAAAAATTTCAATAATAGTCTGAAACTTTCTGACAAATTTTTAGAGTAACTTTTAAATATAAAAGCATGCTACTTACAGACATAGTTATGGCAGTAATTTGTAATAGACATATTTTTTTCAATAAATGAATCACTTCTTTAGTTATAAACGATTGCAGTATTTGGACGACACTTTTCCTTTTCTGTATTGTGGTCTACGAAAATCGGCCAAAGACGAGATCGAATAAAATCCTACATTTAATGCAGCGCAATGTGCATAAGAACGCATTTTACCAAAAAAAGATTATTCTTCATTTATATATTACTAGAAGGCACTGCCCGTTACGCTGATCGGTTTCGCTAAACTAACTTTGAAACAAATGAAAAATTTCAGTGAATTTGACCATGTGTTTTAAAGTAATATGGAACGTTATTTGTCTTTCTGTATTGCTGTAAACGATATGAATGTCATTGCGTTATTATATTATCTAATGTGTTAAGTGAAATTTCTTCTGTTAAGGATCGTTGATCATTTATTGTAGATTTGATATAGAATGATATGCAAAATGCTAAAATCTCCCCTAAAATTACCTAATTAACAGTACAAGTCCTTCAAAATCCATTTAGCAGAATTCACGTTATCAACAGCCGGAACGAAATTTCCAGTTTCATTTTATATATATAGTAGGTATTATAAATCCCCAATCTTTCACCAGATGCAATGATTTTCTGTCAAGTAAGCTGAGGTTACTCGATGATGCAATATTTTATCAATTCCTACACACAGCTCTTTAAGTTACTCGATGATGGAATCTTCTGCCATGTGTTACGCAGCAATATAATTACTCGGTGACACGGTATTTTACCAATTACTATACACAACTATCTCAGTTACTCGATGATGCGATCTTCTGTCGATTTATACACACAGTGATCTAGTTAGTAAGTTACTCAATGATACGTTTTTTTTCTATTCCTACACACACTATCTAAGTTACTCGATAATGCAATCTACTGCCGTCCTTATCTACCTGACGCCGTTCTACCACCACAGCAATTTAAGTTACTCAACTATACGTTATTTTGCAAATTACTACACACAACTATCTCATTTACTTGATAATGCGATCTTCTGCCCATTTCTACACAGAATCTAAAAGGTATTCGATGGTACCGTATTTTTATAATTCCTATACACAACTATCTCAGTTACTCGATAACGCTACCTTCTGCCCATCTATAACATAAACCCATCTAAGTTACTCCATGATAAGGTATTTTACCAATTCTTACACTCAACTATTCATTTACTCGACAATGCTAGCTTATGCCCTTCTTTTCACACATTAAGCAAAGTTACTCGAATATATTGTCGTTTATCTCGTCATAATAGCACTGTGATAATATCATAATAAAAAAGAAAAGTGCCCAGCTAAACTGATGGCATTGAACTCACAGGCTATTCACACTAATTGTATATTATACTCTTATTTTAAAGAATAATGCCCCCAAAAAAATAAGTGAAGGGGATTAGCCCCCGTTTACCCCCCTTTATACTTAACCAATGAACCTCCAAATCTAATCAGGGAAGCTCGTTAAAATAATAAACCGGTATACCAAATTTGGAGCAAATCGAATAATCCTGCAAAAAACCCCATTTATCTAAATTAAGGAGGTGGACTAGCCCCCTTTTATCTTTAACCAATGAATCCCCAAAACGAATCAGGGAAGCTCCTTAACATAATATACCGGTATACCAAATTTGGAGCAAATCGAATAATTCTGCACGAAAAACACGTTTATCTAAATTAAGGGGGGTGGACTAGCCCCCTTTCCCCGTTAATCCTTAACCAATGAACCCCCAAAACTAATCAAGAATTTCCTTAACATAATAAACCGGTATACCAAATTCGGGGCAAATCGAATAATTCTGCATGAAAAATCAATTTATCTGAATTAAGGGGGGTGGACAAGCCCCCCTTTCCCCCCCTTTATTCTTAACCAATGAACCCCTAAAACTAATCACGGAAGTTCCTTAACATAATAAACCGGTATACCAAATTCGGAGCAAATCGAATAATTCTGCATGAAAAACACATTTATCTAAATTAAGAGGGGTGGGCTACCCCCCCCCCCCTTTATCCTTAACCGATGAACCCCTAAAACTAATCAGGGAAGTTCCTTAACATAATAAACCGGTATACCAATTTCGGAGCAAATCGAATTATTCTGCATGGAAAACCCATTTATCTGAATTAAGGGGGGGGGGGGGGGGTAACTAAACCCCCTTTTTCTCCCTTTATCCTTAACCAATGAACCCGCAGAATTAATCAGTGAAGCTCCTTAACATAATAAAATGGTACACCAAATTCGGAGAAATCGAAAATTCTGCATGAAAAACCCATTTATCTGAATTAAGAGGGGTGGGATAAATCCTCTTTTCCCCCCTTTATCCTTAACCAATGAACCCCAAAAGTAATCAGGGAAGTTCCTTGACATAATAAACCGGTATACCAAATTCGGAGCAAATCGAATAATTCTGCATGAAAAACCCATTTATCTGAATTAAGGGGGGTGGACTAACCCCCCTTTTCCCCCTTTATACTTAACCAATGAACTTCCAAAACTAATCAGGGAAGCGCCTTATCAAAATGAACCTAGAAAAAAAATTGAAGCAAATCGGATGTTTTTATCAAGAGTTATCGCGTTACGTACGTACATACGTACATACATACATACAGAATGGGCGGGCACATTAGCTCTCAGGCTTTGATAGCTTGTGAGCTAATAAAAAAGAAAAGTGCCCAGCTAAACTGATGGCATTGAGCTCACAGGCTATTCACACAAATTGTATATCATACTCTTATTTTAAAGAATAATGCCCTCAAAAAAATAAGTGAAGGGGAATTAGCCTTCGTTTCCCCCTTTATACTTAACCAGTGAAACTCCAAATCTAATCAGGGAAGCTCCTTATCATAATAAACCGGTATACCAAATTTGGAGCAAATCGAATAATCCTGCAAAAAAACCCATTTATCTAAATTAAGGGGAGAGGGCTAACCTCCGTTTTCCCCCTTTATCCTTAACCAATGAACCCCCAAAACTAATCAGGGAAGTCCCTTAACATAATAAACCGGTATACCAATTTCGGAGCAAATCGAATCATTCTGCATGAAAAACCCATTTATCAAATTTAAGAGGGGCGGGCTAACCTCCCTTTCCAACTTTATCCTTAACCAATGAACCCCCAAAACTAATCAGGGAAGTTCCTTAACATAATAAACCGGTATACCAACTTCGGCGCAAATCGAATCATTCTGCATGAAAAACCCATTTATCTAATTTAAGAGGGCGGGCTAACCTCCCTTTTCCTCCTTTATCCTTAACCAATGAGCCCCCAAAACTAATCAGGGAAGTTCCTTAACATAATAAACCGGTATACCAAATTCGGAGTAAATCGAATAATTTTGCATGAAAAACCCATTTATCTGAATTAAGGAGGTGGACTAGCGCCCCTTTTCCCGCTTTATTCTTAACCAATGAACCTCCAAAACTAATCAGAAAAGTTCCTTAACATAATAAACCGGGATACCAAATTCGGGGCAAATCGAATCATTCTGCATGAAAAACCCATTTATCTGATTTAACTAACTAACTAATCACTGAAGTTCCTTAACATAATAAACCGGTATACCAAATTCGGAGCAAATTGAATCATTTTGCATGAAAAACCCATTTATCTGAATTAAGGGGGTGGACTAACCCCCCCTTTTCCCCCTTTATCCTTAACCAATGAACACCCAAATCTAATCAGGGAAGTTCCTTAACATAATAGACCGGTATACCAAATACGGAGCAAATCGAATAATTCTGCAAGAAAAACCCATTTATCTGAATTAAGGGGGGGGGGGGGTGTGGAATAACCCCGTTTCCCCCCTTTATCCTTAACCAATGAATTCCCAAAACTAATCAGGGAAGCTCCTTAACATAATAAAGCGGTATACCAAATTCGGGGCAAATCGAATGATTCTGCATGAAAAACCCATTTATCTGAATTAAGGGGGTGGACTAACCCCCCTTTTCCCACTTTATCCTTAACCAATGAACCCCCAAATCTAATCAGGGAAGTTCCTTAACATAATAAACCGGTATACCAAATTCGGAGCAAATCGAATGATTCTGCATGAAAAAACCATTTATCTGAATAAAGGGGGTGGAGTAACCCCCCTTTTCCCCCTTTATCCTTAACCAATGAACCCCCAAAACTAATCAGGGAAGTTCCTTAACATAATAAACCGGATACCAAATTCGGAGCAAATCGAATGATTCTGCATGAAAAACCCATTTATCTGAATTAAGGAGGTGGACTAACCCCCCTTTCCCCCCTTTATCCTTAACCAATGAACCCCCAAAACTACTCAGGGAAGTTCCTTAACATAATAAACCAGTATATCAAATTCGGAGCAAATCGAATGATTCCGCATGAAACACCCATTTATCTGAATTAAGGGGTTGGACTAACCCCGTTTTCCCCCTTTTTTCTTAACTAATGAACTCCCAAAACTAATCAGGGAAGCGCCTTATCACAATGAAGCCAGAAAAAAATTTTGAAGCAAATCGGATGTTTCTATCAAGAGTTATCGCGTTATGTACGTACATACATACATACATACAAGCATACATACATACGTACATACATACAGAACGGGCGGGCACATTAGCTCTCAGGCTTTGATAGCCTGTCAGCTAAAAAGGGAAAAGATAAAGTGAGAGGAAGTGGGACTCGCAAGAATTCAGTCAATTGTTTTGTGAAATTTTCGCATGGTCTGCAGACCTACGTCGATTAATGTTTTAAATCGAAATTAAAGGATAAAGCAAATATGAACTACATACATAACCGACATAATATTTTAAATATTTTAATTGTAGTTGGTCATAGCTTAAGCAGCCGGCTTTGCCTCTAGATACTGAAAAAAGGCTGTTGTTAGCTTCTTTTTTTTTTTTTTTTTTTAGAATAGGAATGAAAAGTTGTGTTCCGAAATTTTTGCATGTTATTTATTATCATTCGAAGGATATTGCATTTTTTTTAAAATCAAAAATTGATTATGTAAATTGTGTTGCGTAGGTGATGCACGTCGTGCACTTCCAACTGTGTGGGATCCGATAGATTACCGTAGTCGTCTGCAGTCGAGTTTTGTTAAAGATTATGAAAATAGATAAGATTGTCTGGGACTTCAAGTATTTTGAGGTCAAGAAATCGAAAATAACAAAATGGCGGTCATTTCAAAAAAAGTTTCTTTTTGGCTCCCTTTTTCGCACTTTGCGTAATTTTAAATTAAATGATTTTATTTTATTTTTTTTTTTTTTGTATAAAAATGGCTGAAAGTGGTTCAAAACTTAATAAATTATGTCTCCTTTAATTAAAAATAAATTACAAGATCGGTTTAATAATTTTTTTGCGTTCTGATCCCGCCCAGTTTGACAAAACTTATTTTACATAAAATGCATTTTTAGTGCTCCAAAGCAGTAAAAACCTACGAGCGCGTTCTGCTAAAGCAATCAATAACTACGAAAAGTCTTCGAATTCGGCCAAATAATTTTACAAGGGTAATCTACAGACTATAGGGAATAGAAAAAAAGAAAATAAAAAGAAAAATTGATTTTTTGAACCGAAAAAAGGAAATACCCTCTTAAGGAAAAATGTGTAATAACAATAAAATTAAGCTCTTTTAAAAAGTTAAATGAAACCATAAATACTAGTACATAAAATAGGTGCATTCAAAACAGTGTTCTTTTGCTCTTTTCCCTATCATATCTCAATCGCATAAAAAGGTTTTACTTCTTTGACTGCCTGGTATAGTGCATATATATTATCAAATTTAACATACTTTCCGTTTTATCTCTGGGGATACGCATAATTAAGTAACAAACTTTAAGTTTTTTCATAACAGTCAATGCGTTATATATATTTTGAATCTAACGGCTACTTACTAAAATTTAAAATATTCAATTATTATTTTTTTTCTTCATATGTAATAAATATAAATGCTGTGTTCAAATTTCTGGACATTGTTACAAAATATTATTCGTGAAGCAGCATTGTTCTGTTCATATATGTTTCGGAAGTATGTCCCCTCCCTCCCCTCCCCAATATACTTGATGTTTTCAATTTTGTGTTTTGTTGAAAGGTATTATCAGTAACATTCAGCGAATAATTTGGAATTATATAAAAATATTAAATCGTCCTGCCATGTGATATACTCAACTTTCATATAAAGGCAAATATCTTTAATAATAATAATAATAATAATAATAATAATTATGGGCATAGCTGAAGTTAATAGCCAAAGCAATGGACAAAGGTTTCGCTACTTACAGCAGCCTTTTCGATTCTGAACATTTCAGTGGTTTTAACGATTATGTAGGCTACTTACCTGTTAAATTTGTGTTATATTAATGTTAGTAATGCAATTTTTATTATTTATTAATAAAGTTTCTTCATTATAGAAAACCAGCCGGAAATAAATGCTAGACAATTTATACTGTTTCGTGTGTAAATGGGCAAATATTTTGTAATCGGAAAGAACAGCGCAATTTGTTTATATAATTGTTCTATCAATATAACAGAGTATACTTATGCATACAATTCTCTCGATTATTTTTCATAAAAAAGGGAAAAACTAGACAATTTCGAAAACAAAAAAGCTTCCGAAAATTTCAAAATACTATATATATAATCTATAAATTGATTGATAAATTTTGCCAAAAAATTATTACATAGTTCTACCCACAGTCAAGCTTAAAAAGTATTTAAGAAAGAAAAGATTATTTTCTTACTTAAACAAATTTAAGGAATATTGATATGAAAGGAACATTTATTATTTTTATTTTCCGATAAATGAATTACATTTTGATTTAAACTACTTTTGTTTCATAACGACATTTATAGGGCTGTCCTATCAAAAACTTTTGTTCAAACTGGCAATTTTAACAGCATTTTCTTAATAATCCCATTTTTTTACCGGAAAATGGAAGATAACAATATTTATTCAGCTTCGAAATAAGAGCACGTGCCAATTTCACGCGTTTACGTAAAAAATTGAATTGATGAATGCGTCATAAAACTGCCAGATTTATTTGAGAATATTAATATTATCAAATGGAGAGATTAAAAAAGAGTTTAACCCTTTATCTACTGATGGTACTTATAAGTACCATTAAAGTCACTCGTTTTAAAATTCCTTTAATAGTACATCAATTAGTTGTAATGCACTTTAGAATGAGTTATAGATACATTACTTTATCTTGTTACAAAAGTATTATTTGTTACACAAAACAAAAGTATTTTTAAAAGGAGGATTTCTTTTGCCTTTGCATCTTTTGAGCTTTCTTGGCGTTGGGGGAAGGGGAAGGGGTTGGTTAATTCGGAAATATTTGTATGTTGCAAGAATATTATATTTTTACATTTCCTAATTCTACAAAATACTAACAAAATATTGAAAATGAAATATTTGAGTGGGGTTATAAATATTGCACAAAACCCCTTTAAATTTAAATTTAATTAATCCTTCTAAATCTTTCAATACTTCTAAAATCCTTCTAAAATTTATTAAATGATTATGTAAAACTTCTAATGTAGTTTAAACAATTCACGAAAAATGCTTTAGAAGATAAAATTTTCATGGATTCATAATTCAGTACATAAAGGGTTAAAGCGGAATATCACATTCATTTTGATAAAACAATAATTTACTAAACATGTGCATAAAATTTACATAAAATAATTTCCTCATATATAATTAGTTTTTAAAAACTTCACCTATTCAATTATGATGTTTAAAACATACATAAAAAGATATTAATGTTATCCTTAAATAGAGGGTAATTTTAATCCTCATAAAAATCCGTCGAGAAATGCATGAATAAATGTCGTTTCAGAAGTTTTGTATTGAGTTAAAAAATGTTCCTTATCGGTCCGGAATCTCTATATGCATTAAATTTATCATATGAAAAAGAAAAAAACAATGGATATGTTCTCTAATCCCCCCCCCCCGCCCCAGTATTAGATTAAAGATTTCAAAAATCTTAAGGTAATATTCTTTACTAAAATCTGGATGACTTATTTCGCTAAACTCTGACAATTAATTTATAACAGAGTCGTTCTGATTCGTGCTCACATACATAAATACTTTTTTATTCTAGAAAATAATATGAACCTTTAATTTTTTATCTAAAAATAGATATAAAATGTCTCTTTATCATGATGTTTCGTTTTATCTATATTGCCCTTTATAATTGAAATTGATACATCTTTTAAATAAAGTTTGCGATTACAAGTTTAAAAAAAAAAGAAAAGGAAAGAAACTAGAAATGAAATAATGAAAACTGAAATTTAAATCAAAGAAAAAAAAAAAAAAAAACACCAGTGGCCGAGAGGTTACATATTTCAAGAGACAAGTACGCACTGAGTAAACTTATACATAACATTAGTATATACTCCACTTCATTCTCTGGCAATTAATTGTCAAAGTTCAAATCGTCAAAAAAATTCATCCTAATTACCCCTGCCTCCCGTAATTGTTTTGTCATCTAAATTGTTTTCTCAACGTTTAACCGTAATTTAATAGATTTAAACCCCAAAATTTAATAGGGTATTTAACTCTTTATTTTTTACTTTTATTTATATTTCTACATTTTAGCTTTTGAAATATTTCACTGTTGTAGTTCCCCTATAATAACTGTGAAGATCAAAATAAAAGGAACCTTTGCTCTTATAATAAAATAACGGATGCTTTCTTATATTATGAGGTGTTTTACTCAGCATGCCTTTTCAGTTGAATCAACTGGATATACAACTTTGATACAAGTTTGCTTATCTTGGAATTCGTGCAGAGATCTGTTGTCTATTATGTTTCGGGGCGGGTTGGTAAGACATGTGCAAAGTGTAAATCATTATAAATGGAATGGATTCTACTAAAGAAAGTGCATGCGCGTATTGGAAACTTGGGGGAAGTTCTATAGAGAGAATCCTAGATTTTAAAGGATTCTTCTTTTAAAAATTAAGACTATCAAGATTTTTTAATATTGGTTCCTTCAAAGAAATACTTACAATGATATTTAAAAAGAGATATAACTCATAGAGTCAATGATGTATGTAATAATCCCAATGTTGCATCTCTTCCTTATATGATCTTTTAAATTTATTCCAATGACATTTTCATTTCATTATAATTATCTCGCAAGACTTGCAATAAAAAAAATAAGAAAGTACTTTAAATTTGGAAAATAAAGCGATAAATGACTTTTATTATTATTATTATTAATAATATCCTGATCTCACTTCCAAATTTAAATTAATTGCGTTGCAAGTAATTTTGTATTATTATGATTCAAAAAATGTGCGTAGATTTTGTCTTGAATTACTCAATTTATGTATGTACGCTCTCATTATCAAATTAAATTTTTTGAATTCCTGAATTCGACTTGTTTACGATAAAACTTTAATTTACACTCTCTCAGTAATAAAGAGAATAATTTTCGAGAAAGGAATAGTTTTATTTAAAATTTGAATGCTTAAAAAATATGTCATTACAATAAATAAACTAAATTAAATACTCAAAGAAGAAAAGAAAAAGCCTTAACACATTGCTTAAATCAGAAACTTTTTTAAATGAAATATTTACGCACACTTTTAGGGTTCTGTACTTAAAAAGTAAAAACTGAACCATTATAAGATCACTCCTGTGTCTGTCTGTCACAGCCATTTTACTCGTAAACTATGGAACATGGAAAGTTCAAATTGGAAGAAATAATAAAGACTACTGACCCACATATTTTCAGATTATTACACATTTATAAATATATTTAATAAAAATGTGGGGGTGGGGGGCAAATTATGTTATTTTGAAAAAAAAAAATTTTTTCTTTGTATGTCATGCGGGATATCGCCTGAAAGATTTCGTAACGTTGAATTCAAAAATACATTTCTTTTAATTTTAGGTATTACATTCTTAAAGATATCGTCGAAAATGTAGCGCAGAAATATGTCCCCCCCCCCCATTCTAATTCCGAATCTACTGAAACTAAAATTATGAAAAAATTAGAGGTAGCAGATGTTAATTTAAACCTTACAGGAAAATTATAGCGATTACTCTAGGTCACATAGTTTCTGAGAAAATCTCATTCATCCGTTATACACAAATTTCGATTTAGAGGCATTCAGCAAAAGTGTTGAGCAGCGCTGGAGGTACCTATCGTAGCAGAAGTATAAAAGCATTGTTGGTCATGATTTTCGAAAAAAATCGGCAGTAATTAGCCGAGATATTAACCGTTAAAGATATGGGCGGTTTGGACATACATAATGACAGAGGCGGCGTACCCTATGTACCATCGGCTTTTAAAGCCTAGTTAACAACTTTTAATGTTATATATGTGTAATGCAATGGCCAGTAACAGTATAAAAGCAATAAACGTCAAATTGTTAAAAAAACAGACTAATGCAAGGGGTCTCGGGACTCTTAAAGCTTCAAAAAATTTTTAATTTTAAATTTTTTAGATGTTAACCTTCTACTTTTTCTGAACATTTTAATATAATTGTTTCCTTCAAATTCTCATTAGAAGATAAGTTATGGCTTTTAGAATTATACCCGCTCAATAGCTGAAGTGGCATTTTCGAAACTTTTAAGTCATTTTTCTCCAAATCACTTTTTTGGGCAAAACGCACACTTATATCTCAAACTTATGAATATTTATTTTCATGAAATTTTCAAAACATGCGTTCCATGTTAATCTGTATAAACTGAACCTAAAAGGTCCTTTTTATTGTTCAAAAAAAAATTGTTTGAGTGATTATGTTGTTGAAATTTTCAAAATTTTGTATTAGCTAAATACACCTTTGTATTAAAAATATAAAAATGCTTCAAATATAAATTTATTTAGGTTCAGGATAATTACTACAATCTGAAGTATAAGTAGGTACCAAGAATTTCATTCTAATTGCAATTTATTTTGAAATCCTGCGCTTAAACTGTTATAACAATTTTTTGCTCGTCAAATGTCTGACAGTTTGGAGCTCTCTTTAAATGCTAATTATGCATCTTGCATTTTTTAAAAATACATTAAATAACAGAAAATACTTAAATCTTTCATCCCAATGAAAATTGTGTTTTTAAATCATATGCATTTTAATATATTAAATGTTGAAAATGTCTTTTTTTTTTTTTTTTTTTTTTCATTTTTTCCAATTTTGAGAGCCCTGAGACCCCTTAATTAGAGTGAATTACATAAATAGTATGGGATTCGCGACTATTTTGCATTGAATGTATCTTTCAATACGCCTCGAGTGACTTTAAATTTAATTATAAACCTATCTGGAAAAACGCGGCAAGAACTAAGGCGGCATTGCAAATTTGTGACTTTCTTTCGAAGCGCGCTTAGCACAATGCCAAATGTAAACTTTGAAAAAATGTTTTATTTTAGCTACACTGTAGAAAGAATGGTTATTACTATGCTAAATTTAGTTTTATGAAATGCCAAATGAAGTTTAAATATGCACTGCTTATATTGTCAGTACCGAATTAAGTTCATTATAAACAGATTAAGTTAATTTTAAACTAGTCGGATGTGTCAATCCCAAAACTTTCTTTTATCTCATACATGTTAATACTTTTGATAAATGCAGCACAGCAGTGCCACCGGTTAGATGATTTATACCAAAATCTAATCAAGGACAATTTACGTGAACTTCTAATTGAATTTGAAGTTTATCCGTGTGTTAGTTTTTGAGATAGAGCTATTGCGGAAACCGTGAAAAGTTCTGCATAGCAGCGGGCAACTTGGGCAATTTACACCAAAACTTATTAGGAAAAATTTATATTAAGGACTAACTGAATCTAAAATTTGATGAAAATTCATATATTGGTTCTAGAGATACAGCTATTGCGGAAATCGTGAAAATTGCAGCATAGTAGCGCAAACTGTTGGACGATTTAAACCAAATACTAAACTGCACTAATATATATAAGTCGGGCTAATTGAATCTGAAGGTTGGTGAAAATTCGTGCATTGTTCCTGAGATAGAGCTATTGCGATAATCATGAATAATGCAGCTTAACAGCAGCACCTATTGAGCGATTTACACCAAAAGGTTATCAGCACTGAATTATATCAAGACTAACTGAATCTGAAGTTTTCTGAAAATCCGTGCTTTAGATCTTCAGATATAGCTATTGTGGAAATCATGATTAATGAAGCATCGCAGCGCCAGCTGTTGGGCGATTTACACCAAAACGTAATCAGCACCAATTTATATCAGGGACTAACTGAATCTAAAATTTTATTAAATTTTGTTCAATAGTTCTTACGATAGAGCGCCCACAAAATTTTTGTCACACACAGACAGAATCATAGACAGAAATTTTGTAAAAACATGTTTTTTATTATCTCTGTCCCCTAAAACGTATAAATCCATCGAAAACCGGAATTCAAAAATTTTCACGAATCCAATACTTTCTTCTTGTAAAGATAGAAGAAAGTAAAAATGAGTTATACAGAATAGGTATAATTGTTATTACTTTGGTTCACATCTTTCTGAACTTTCATGGTATATCCATTTACATTTTTCTAGTATATTCTGTTATACACATACTTTGCATAGTTTTTTACAAATTCTTAGTATTCTTTTAGCAAAGGTTATTTTTTTTAATACAATTACCAGTTATATTTATTGTACGGAAACCCTCTGTGCGCGAGTAATACTCGCACTTGACCGCTTTTTTTAAAATCTATTTTGAACTCTAAATATTTTTCTTTTCCTATAAAAAATAGCACTGAGATTGATTAAATTATATGTTGTTTTATGCAGAGAAATTTGCATAAGACGCATTCAGAAATTCTACTTTTTAAAGTATGAAGTGCTTATTTAAATCAGTCAATTTACTATTTGTTAAAATTTTTGTAAAAACTAAATTAGGATACTTGGATTTACGGAACCGGTTTCGAAAGTGAAAGTATCCTAATAATACTTTTTAAAAACCTCTACACATAATACAAAAGTGAAAAAAGTTCTTTGTAAAGATCGACCTCAGCAATACAACACAAGAAACATTTTAAAATATTGAAATACAAATGAGATACTTTAAAAAAATTGTTACACAGAATTAACATTAGCGATCGGGTGTTTTCGCACGAGTGAAGTAGCCTTTTAAGAGCAGGGCTTAATTTCTAACAAAAAAAGTATCGGAGCCCTCAGGTCCGAAACTAGCCTTTTTTGCCCCCGTGGCAAGCATGGATTTTGGCACCCCCCCCCCCCCCCCTCCATCTTCCGCAAAGTACATTTACAAAGAGAATTTTACTAATTTTCTAATAGCCGACTTATTTTTAAATTTAAAATATGTAATACTGAACTACGTAATTTACAATGGCGGATCCAAGGGGGAGGTCACGGTGGCCATGACTCCCCTCTGAACACCAACAAAAATATTCTAAAGATCATTTTTAAAATGAAATATACAGTTAGAGTCCCGATTATCCGAGTCCTGTTTAACCGAGTTTCCGCTTTCACAGAGTTATTTTCTTCTGATGGACTGGTGGCTTCTATTATTATGAAACAGACATTATAAATGAAGTGTTAGGTGAAGATGAAAGAACAGTCGTAAAAAGTTAGAACTCTGATTTTCTAGTCAGAATGGGAAGAAAAAAAATGGCCGCCATTTTTTTTCTTCCCATTCTGACCAGAAAATCAGAGTTCTAACTTTTTACGACTGCTCTTTCATCTTCACCTAACACATCATTTATAATGGTTGTTTCATAATAATAGAAGCCATCAGTCCATCAGAAGAAAATAATCCATTCCAAAAATATAATCCTTCATTTGGCACCCCTTCGATCTGGCGCCCGGGGAACATGCCCCCTCTGCCCCCCCACCTTACTTTCGGCCCTGGGAGCCCTTATATTTTGTGGTGCCGGTAATAACAACTGTACCGTTCCCTCTCCCTCCCCTCCTCCTGTCACTCCAATCTGCATATTTATATTTGGTACATTATTTAGAAAATTTAAAGCCTTTTTTTCTTTAGCAAAATAAAAATTTTACTCCAATCTGCATATTTATATTTTGTACATTATTTGCAAAATTTAAAGCATTTTTTTTCTTTAACAAAATAAAAATTTTAAATATACCTGTCAGCATATACTTTAGCTGTCCACTATTCCACTTTTTAGTTATCAGTCCTTCCGAATAGCAATCTTTGCCGAATTATAATGTTAATTGGGGCTTTTTGTTAATTCTACGATTAAATATGGTAAGGATTATGATTCGGAAATGGTGTTAACACATAAAAAAGGCATAGTTCGTAGCTGTGCATTTTTATGAAAAAAGTAATGAATTTTACAGAAATTAATATTTATATGCTGAAGAATGGAACAATGTTTTTCAATTTCCTATAAAAGGTGCATTCCTTAAACTATAATCGATTACTTCCGCATAACAATCTTTTGTGGTGAGTTCCTGAAAATCAGAATAAACTAACAAATTGACACCATTATCGGAAAGATTAGAAGCTTTTATAGAAAAAGGGGAAACACTGCTCAACTGCTTTCTGATAGAATAACAATGCATGGCATTTATATCTACTTACAAATGAAAGTGATTTCGTAAAATATGCAGAGCAGAGCCCTAGCATGGGCAGCGTCTATGATACAAAGTAAATAGAAAAATCACTAACGTAATTTTTATACTCGTACGTAATAGGAGACAAAAAACCTCAAACAAACAAAAATCTGATGCTAGTTGGGTAAAAACAGAAAATATTCTTTTCAGGTTAGATATCTAAATAATAATAATAATAATAATAATAATAAATGATAATTAAGAAAAAACCCAACCAATTAAAAATTATCCTACTGTCATAAAAGAAAATCGAACTGAAAGCAAATTCATTTTTCTTTCTCTTGAGTGGAGCCGTATCAATGCGTTGACGACATGAACTTGCAAATATTACCAGAATAGAAAAACACGATTTCTGTTTTCCTTTCATTCAGATCAAAATGATTCGAAATAGAATATAATACGTAATTTTGAAGGATAATTTTTTTTTTTCTATACATGAATAAATAAAATTTCGAATACAAGACAGATTGAGCTCTAAGCCCAAAAACTGATATAAAAATTGAGTACGTTTTATCTTCATCTCTTAACATCACACAAAAGTGTTTTGATAAAAAATAATGCAAAAAACTTCGAGATTGGAAGGTAAGGAAAGGGTTTCGGTTTTTCGGAATTACGAGATGGCAAATCATGGTTGGGAGGAAAATGCGCTCAGGAACCTTGTATTTATGATCTCTGGTGAATTCCGACCAATGTTTAAATAATTACTGAAAACAGAGAAGTGCCGGAGCTGGGGCTCCGGTTGGCTCCGACGGAAATTAAACCCTGCAATAGGATACTTCAGTCAAGCAAAACAACCATTAGCTATGTTAATCCAATCGGAGATATTTTTTAATATATCTCGTTCTCTACATCGGCGTTTTTTACTTTTTCGTTTTTGTTTTCATGTATTTTTAATTAGGACCCTTTCACTTTCGAAACTGGCTTCGAAAGTGAAAGCATCCACAAAGAAAAAAAAAATGCGAAGAAAATTGAAAAAGTAAAAAATGGTCTTTGTACAGATCGACCACCTTTGTACAGATCGACATTATCTATTGAAAAAACACTTAAAACTATTAAAATGTAAACGAAATGATCTTAACTTAAAACAAGTTGGAAATTGCTCGTCAAACGTGGCAAATGAGGTGCGTTCGTACTATAACTAGTTTTAAAATTATTTTTTGCACCCCATATTGTACTGAATGTATAATTTTTTGCACTTCATAACGTGCAGCATAGTCTGATACATCATTAAAATGCACTTCCAATAATTTTTTCGGAACACTTTTGACTGTCCCTGTAATTAAACTATACACCCGATTTTCCTAAAATTTGAAATAGCTCAACAAAATTTTGCAACAATTATATCTTTAAAATTTCAGACCATTCGGAAGGCTGTAATATCATTAAAATGCACTTGCAATAATTTTTCCCATTGGCCGTAATGTAAAGAAAAACTTTTGGCTGTCCCTGTAATTAAACTATACATCCGATTTTCCTAAAATTTGAAATGGCTCGACAAAATTTTGCAACAATTATATCTTTAAAATTTCAGATCATTCGGAAGGCTCTAATACCATTAAAATCCACTTGCAATAATTTTTCCCATTGGCCGTAATGTAAAGAAAAACTTTTGACTGTCCCTGTAATTAAACTATACGTCCGATTTTCCTAAAATTTGAAATGGCTCGACAAAATTTTGCAACAATTATATCTTTAAAATTTCAGATCATTCGGAAGGCTCTAATATCATTAAAATCCACTTGCAATAATTTTTCCCATTGGCCGTAATGTAAAGAAAAACTTTTGACTGTCCCTGTAATTAAACTATACATCCGTTTTTCATAAAATTTGAAATGGCTCGACAAAATTTTGCAACAATCACATATTTGAAATTTCAGACTATTCGGTTGGGTAGTTTTTGCTCTGTTACATGCGGACAGACGGACGGACAGACGGACGGACGGACTGAACGACGACTATAGGTGCTACGTATTTATATAATTACGAACGCACCTAAAAATTCTCCCATTGGATTAACATTAGCGAACGGGTGTTTTCGCCTGACTGAAGTAGCCTCTTAAAGGATCTCTTCAATGCAGCCATTGAAGATAAAGGGCTATGTTAAATTTGAAGATTGAGAGGTTTTAAGATATTTGATAAATCGGTAGGCGGAGAGACACCTTTCTTGCTCGTCGCAGCTTTTCTCTTTTTAATTTGTAATAGAAACCTTAAAAAAAAAAAAAAAAAAAAAAAATCCTTTTTTAAAGAACAAAATCACCAATTTAATACACTTAAATCAATTGTATTTGAGCATGACTTGCTATTTTAAAAAATCGAATTATAATTCCAATTCTGTTTTGTTAACGATGTATTTTGTTATTTTGTAATGAATGTTATTAATGGACTTTAGAGATAACGACTATAAAACAATTGAAAATTCTGGTTAGTAATGTCAAAACTATAGAAAGATTTAAAAAAAAAAAAAAAAAAAAAAAAAAAAAAACTTTACGCAATGAAACAAACTGTTGTTTTATAGAATTCTAATTTAAGTTTCATACTTTTCAAATTTGTTAGATTTTAATTTTATTTATTTATATATTTTTATTCCTGTGTAAACAATTACAGATTCTCTAAAGTTACATTAATTTTTGAAAACGCCGAAAGCCTGCACCACAAACAGAAAATACCTCACGATTTTCACTTTTCTACGATTTTATTTATTTGTTTCTGTGCATGTGTGTGTCTGACTCTTTCAGTTTTTTCGGTGCAAGAGTGTTCTAAAAATCCCCCCACCCCCACCTCATTTGACAAATTTACAGATTTATTTTTAAACATTAAAGCTTGACCCGGGTAGGTATATTTATTGAAGTGATATGGAATCGAACAGCTTTTTTTTTTTCGATAAGTGAATTATACCTTGAGTTATAAACGATTGTTTGATCATGGCGACTTTCATCCGCGACTGTCACTTCTGGAAATATAGCTCAAAATGCATGGTAAAGCTCTGAAAGATTCTCTGCCATTTTATAAAAAAGGGTAAAAAAATCTATTTAATAGTTTCTGTATAAGAATGCTTGCCAATATCCTCTTTTACAAATAAAATGGAATTCAAGAATTTGTCCTAAATTAAACAGTTTTGATTTGAGATCAACATAAAATAGGTAGTAATTTCAATCCCCCTCCTCCCAAAAAGGGGGGGAAAGACTACGTAGAAATTTCAGATTAAACAACGGAGCAGAATATTTATAGGATGTTGAAAAATTTAGTTTGTTCGACTTTTCTTCCTATGGGGGAGGGGGTGGGAGAGTTTAGATATTTTATTAAAGCTTAACTATACCCCGCCGATATTAGCTTAAGCATTTCAAAAATCTTAGGTAATATTCTGTATAGAAAACTAAATGAACTGTTTAAATAAACTTTGATAATTAATTCTTAATGTAACTGATCTGGTTGATACTCACATAAACAAGTAGAGTGGCAGTAATTCGTATGTTTTATTCTGATAATCTTTTACTTTCTAAAATTTTTACTGAGAGTACTATAAAGCTAGAAATATTATTAAATATTTTTTTTTTCAAAGAAAATAACAAGAACTCATTAATTTCGTTAAAAATAATAGTTTTTTAAAGAGTTTTGTTCCTTTGTCATAATGTTTCGCTTTACCTGTAACACATATTTAAACATTCGTTTGATAACTGATGCATCTTTTTTCACAAATTTTAAGATGCAGAAAAAAAGAAGCAAGAAAAAACTGTCGATTTTCTAATACTGTATAATATATATGCATTTTATTAAGTTGAAATTTATCTGAATATACACTAAAATCCTGTATTATTTTGAAAAATGTTTCTTTAAAATATGAATTCTTATTTTGATTTGTTGTTCTATTCTAGTTGGATTCGAAAATCCATTTATGATCATTTCAGCTTCTTGAACGCAAAACGATTCAAAAGTTTATACTGTAGCGCTTTTTACTCACTTGCATTCCGCGTTGTACATGTTTGTTCCTGTCAGAGGCTTAATTAATGGCTTTCAGTGGGACATTCTCCCTATGTCTGCTTATATTAGATAAAAGGGCAGGCGAAAGCAGGTTTCCAATTGCCAAAATACTATATACATTCTTTCTTTTTTCCGTTCTTGGATCAGTTAGGTATTAAAACTAGTGTCTGGTATGCCAATCTCGAGAACAAATCCGTAATTTCAATAAGATTCCATTCAGATCAGACTTATTGACGAAGAAATTTTTTTTCATACTATGAAAAACAATTTTAGTAAATCAGATTTTGATAAATTGATAGGTGTTTTTGTTTTTTAAAAAGTTCCTTATTATATATCGTAATAATATTTCGTTTCCTGTGTTATACACTTCTAAGTGAATTTCTTTAATGTCTTTTGGCAATATCAAGAAGAAAACTTGATTTTATGAAGTTAATATAGTACATAACTTTACGAAGATATAAATGTATTTTTATGAAACCATACAAAAATATAGTTAAGTTTTTTTAACAAACGTCTTAGAACATCCATTTTTAAAAATCATTTAATTTTTAATTATAATAAAAATTATTGCAGTTAAAAAACAGTAATATTTTAATTGCAATAAAATTACATATTTTAGAATACACAGAGAAAAATATGATTTTTCTTGATGAAAATAATAACAATATGAAAACATATAAATACGTATTTAATTACCCCTCCCCTCCCATTAAAAAAAAAAAAAAAAAAAAAAAAAAAAAAAAAGGAACATAATGTGATTATTTATTTGAACGAAAAATTTCATACGAGCTTGTATTGTACCATAATATACGATTTTGCTAACATAGCTTCAAAAATAACCAATAAAATTAAGTTCCCTAATAATGAAAATTAATAGGAAAAAAGAATTGAATTTTTGATTCAGACAAAGGCTAAATCAACTTACTGTCATTGTAAAAATTCTGAGACATACAACTGCTCGCATCTAATCTCTAGGTATTGGGGCGAAGAATGTTTCATTCTCCCGAAAAAAGGCCGCCTTTTGTATTTAAAAAACTGTAGTTTGTAATAAATAAATGTTCAAAAACTCTTATCTAATTTATAATAATTTTAATGTTTTGTTTTTTCAATATATTGATATATTGAGTATTTTAATATTAATTATTTATACCTGAGATAGACTTTCTTAAATATACTGAAACGATGAAAAGTCCAGCGATAAATTTTTAAAAGCATCCCAGCATTAAATCGAGGTTTACTAGTACACAATAAAAATAAAACCAATAATTAATTGTATAATAAAATTTTTGTTCTAATAATACATGAATGAGTGGTTAAAAAAATGAAATTCTCAAATTCATATAACTTCAAATTTTATTTTAGGACAGAAAGTTTTGATACACAATTTTCTCATAGAATAACGACATAAAGGCCTTTATAAATTCAAACAATACAGAGTGAGATTGAAAAAAAAAAAAAAAAATGAGAGCTTTAAGAAATTATATAGCATACTATAACAAACAATTTTTTTTTAATATGAAATAAGGATCGAAAAACACATTCTTCTGAGAAAAATACAGGGTGTCTCATTCCAGACAGAACATAAGTTTTCCAAAACGTTTATCACTGAAAGAGCCATATTACAGTCAATTTTCACCAGATTTGACTTGCATTGTGTGAAATGTAAATGTAAAATGCGAATTTGTGGAAGTTGCCCTTATCTACCCTTAAACAGTATTGAACTAGATGCTCCGTAATTGGAAGTATAGTTCGCATTGCATACGGTGTCACTGACTGAATTACCGCTCACTTCCAGAACTTTTTGCACCGCCATTACATTTCACATAAAAAATATAAATGAGAAAATAAGTTCTATTTATTATTCAGTTTTCCGTTTCTTCAGACGAAGACACTCACGAGCTAATGCTAAAGCTCTGGGGGTGGGGTGTTCTTTTCAAGTATATCGTGTGTATTTCGACTTTATTATTATTTTTTTTAATTGAATAGCTTAGGCATTTACATTCGCCCGTTTTATTTTATTTTAGGTGCTTTTTTTTTTTTTTTTTTTTTTTTTTTTTTTTTATAAAGTTACTTCTATTTTCGGAACCCGTTCCGAAAGTGAAAGTGTCGTTATTTCCTCCAGTTACTGTTCATTAAAAATTTTTGAATTTCAGAAATAGGGTTTTTTTTCAAATTAAGGGAGGACGTACTTGTCATAGCCAAAAACTTTTTAAAAAATTTTTGGTTCAATTCTATGCATAACTTCATACACTATTTGATGGTAAAATGACAACAGACACACGAACATACGGTCACACGGACAGACAGACATTTTCTATAAACATGTTTTTGGGATCTCTGATCCCTTAAATGTATAAATCCGTCGAAAAAAATTTCGATTACATAATATGTATTCATTATGTTTATTCATAAGTGTATATTAATGTATTCTTATTCATATCGATTTTTCCTCTTGTTTATGTATTCGATGCATTTCTGATTATGTATAGTGACAACTTATTTAAGAAATATTTAGTGCCTTTTTTATGATAGATAATTAATGATACAGATAAATAATTATAATAAATTATTTCGTGATTTTAAGTTAAAATTTAAATTTTCAATGCATATGCATGCAATATTGTTGATGTTGACTATTAAATAAAGAAACGTTACGTGGGTTTATCGGTATCATTTTAAAATTTGAATAATTATAGAAAAAATTATATGCATTTTATAAAAAAAAATATACAAGAGTATGAATTCTATTTTATTTTACTTTCTTTAAAAGAATATCTTCTCTAAAGGTAAAACACAGACGAAAAGGGGCACAATATCATTTTCTTCATTCCAGAAACTTTTTTAACAAGCATCTGTGCCAGTCCCTAATCGCTCTTAGCGAATTTCCCCCTCCTTTGTACATGTACATCTGGTCAGCAGTTATGTGCTAAAAGGTGTGACTTGAAATTTCGTGGAAATGATAACTAGCTATAATGACTGCACTGTTGTAGTATCCTTACTCTGAGTTTAAGATGCAGTTTTTAAAACAGATTAAATAAAAAAAACTTTTTAATAACATTAATGTATTTTATTATGAGTAAAAAGCATTAAAATTCCTGTTAGGCATATTTTTTTTCCCCTTTAATAACAAATACACATGTTTCATTGCAGTACGTATAAATGATTTCAGAATATGTTTTCTTTATTATTTTAAATATGCATCAATAGCAGTTTTAAATGTTGATTTAATATCATTCTGCATTAAAATTTAAACAGATGAATAAATTATTCTTAAACTTTTCTAATTAACGTCTTATAACATTTATTTTTGTAAAAGATTTACTTTTTAACGCTTTCCACCACTTTCCACAAGGTTGAAAAGTGTTTATGAATTGGGTTTGTCTCTCTGTCAGTGCTGTAACGCGTGTAAATATACTCGGATTGCCATGTAATTGATATACGTTATTGATGCTCATTATGGCATGTTCGGTATTGAAAATGAAGTATGTACCATTCATAGTTCATTTACAGGGGCACTCAAAAATATTCCGCTACATTAAGGTCTATGGAGAAAAATCATTTGCGGTGTATTTTAATAGTGCTACAATGTGCTAAACATAATGAAATTTAAATACATTATTAAGGCGCACTTGAAGATGGTTACTATATAATTACAGTACGTGTACTGAGAGCTGTAAAGTATTTCGTTATATTATGATCTATGAAGAAAAATCGTTTGCGACGCATTTTATTGATATGAATTTATGAAATGCACAAATGCATGCTTTCTGTAGAATATGGAGTGCAAAGCATTTATCATTCATTTACAGGGTCACGCATTTATCATTCATTTACAGGGTCCGATTATATAATGGTCTCCGGGAAAATACTGTTCGCAGCGTATGTAAATTATCTTGCACTATTACAAACGGGATGAATTTGTTATGCATTACTGAGGTTTACTACAAAATATTTTTCAGTAGAATATGATGCGTGTAAAATGATGTGCGAAAAAATATGTTCTCATAGTTGGCAAAATTTTTGAGACAGCGTAGTGGCAAAAATGTTGTTTTTGGTAGGGCATTAACTCAGGATTACAAATTAGGGGGGAAACACTGTTTGGTACCTAAAACATTGTACAAATGCCTTATCTGTTAAAAAGATGAGAGTTGCCAATTGCAGAAAAAAAGAAGAAAAATCACGATAACACCTTTATATAACTTTTAATGCACATATGATAGGGTATTCTTTTAGATATAATTTTCATGATCCAGCATTAAACCGTAAGTCGAGCTGTCTTTTTTTTTTTTTTTTTTTTTTTTTTTTTTTTATGAAATACATATAGGCATATGCGTTCTTGAGACCTAACAACGCTAATTACTGATTAATTGTCTTTGTATTGTACGATATAATAAAGCTATGTAAATAATGAAACTAATCAACAAATTTTTTAAAAATTTTGTCTATTGATTCCTCTCCTTCTAACTTGTTGGATTATAGGACATGCCTTAATCTCTACCCCTGATAATTCAGATCCAGTTCAATAGCCTATTTTGATAGTGTTAAAGCATACAATGTAAAAAAAAAATAAAATCCGACCAGTTTTCCTGTAGGAATCGGAAAAATAGCTGCCCTTATCGTACCGGAAACTTTTCCGACCTAACTCGGAATAAAATCCGTAAAAAAAAGGAAATAGTCAATAAAACGGTATTTTACGGATTTTACTCCGATTTTACGGATTTTATTCCGAGCTGGGTCGGAAAATTTTCCGGTTCGATAAGGAAGGGCAACTATTTTTCCGATTCCTACTGAAAAACTGGTCGCATTTTTTTTTTTTTTTTTTTTTTTTTTTTTTTTTTTTTTTTTTTTTTTTTTACAGTGTATAGATTTCAGAGACCTCAAGTTTATGAATACTTTGACCAGGGCCCCGATTACCTAGGTCTCAATCTAGCTCTCCCGGTGAATACTTATAATCAGTTTAATTTTCCTAAACTATATTGGTAGCGTTACGAGGCTATTCACTCAAGCGAAAACACAAGCTCGCTAACGTTATTCTTATGAGAGATTTTTTTTTTTTTTTTTAATATCTCGTTTGCATTTCAATATTTTAAAAAGATTTCTTTTTTTTACATTGAATAACTGAAGTCAATCTCTAGAAAGCCCGTTTTTTACTTTTTCGATTTTGTTTGCATACTTTCACTTTCGGAACTAGTTTGAAAAGTAAATGTATTCTAAATAAATTCTCCAGTGCTGTACAAAGTTATGCAGCTATCCAATGCAAAATAATAATAATAATAATAATAATAATAATAATAATGTACAAATACTGAAATGCAAGCAAAAAAAGATATTTAAAAAAAATTCTCTTATAGGGATAACATTAGCGAGCGTGTGGTTCCGCGTGAGTGAAGTACACTGTAAAAAAAAAAAAAAATCAGACCAGTTTTCCTGTAGGAATCAGAAAAATAGCTGCCCTTATCGTACCGGAAACTTTTCCGACCCAGCTCGGAATAAAATCCAAATAAAAAAGCAAATAGTCAATAAAACAGCATTTTACGGACTTTATTCCGATTTTACGGATTTTATTCCGAGCTGGGTCCTAAATTTTTCTGGTACGATAAGGGCAACTATTTTTCCGATTCCTGCAGGAAAACTGGTCGTATTTTTTTTTTTTTTTTTTTTACAGTGTAGTCCCTTAAAAGTGCGAGGCAACAAATTAATACCTTTCTGTTTTTACATCATATGTTTTTGAAAATGTCATTAGATATTTATATTTCGATTGTCAGTGGACTCTGAATTTCTATAACAAATGTAATACTTTTGCAAACTTTACTTTGTACCTGTAAAAAAGATTTTGCTGAACTAAATTTTCCACACCATGAGAGTTTTAAGAATCTGATTTTAAAAGATTTTTATCAGTTGTTAAAAATACTATATAGTTCTGGACTTTTTTAAATTATTCATTTTGTATTATCTTAAAAAAACGTATTTGACGACACTTTTGAAAACTGCAGTATTTTAATACATGTATTTTTATTCAGTTTTTTTTTTTACGTTTATAAATTAGATATATCTTTGATTATACAGCTAACTGATGGTTAGCATATTCTTTTTTATGGCTCGTTTGACGACTGATTTAAGTGATATATAGTGTATTTTATAAAACAGATAATTCTTGTATATATAAATAATAATAATAAAAAAATTCCTCCGTTCTCAAAGAATCTGAATTAAATATCTGAAATTTTTATATCAGTGTTTGAAAATTTTGTTATTGTGACTGAAAATTTAAGAATTATTTATAAATAATTAATGCATACATATGCAATGTTGTTGTTATTAGCGATTAAACAGAAAACGTTATAAGGTATTATTTATTATTATTATTATTTATCTGAGTAATTGTGGTAAAATTTACATGAATTTTGAAAAATAAATAAAAGATTATGATTCCTATTTTTTTCAAAATTCCTAACATTAAAACAAGGTAACTATTTAAAATCTTACTCTAATATGCAGTTCCTTTTTAATTATAGACTCAGTGGGGGGGGGAGAGTTATTAGAAAAAATATTTTAATTCTTATTGATAATAAACTTTTACGAAAGATCAATTCTTGCTCTAATCCGAATTCCATGAATCTAGGTATAGGGGTAAGAGAAAATGGATTTTATGTGGAATGAACAAGCGACTTAAATGAAAGATTCTTTTCTAATTCTTGTACACTTGTTGGGTAGCCGCCATGCATCTCAGACAAAAAATTATGGTTCTTCGATGAATACAGTACATTTGCTACTGATTTTCGAATATTTAAGAATCGCATAAAAAATCAAGAACCCCCCCCCCCCCCCCCCCCCCCCCCCACACACACACACAATCTAGAAAAATGCCTCACAGCTACGATCAATATTGTCAGAATTTGAAGGTAAATCCAGTTTATTGTACGATATAAAAGTATGTAAACAATGGAACTCAACAGCTAATTTCTTTCAATTCTGCCAACTGACATACCCCCCCCCCCCCCTTTTAAGCTTATGGGATCATGGACCAATGTCCCGTTTGCCAATTCATAATACTGGCCCTGTGTACGCTTAAATCACAGTTTAATTGGTCTACCTTATGTTGATAGGATTAAAAGTGCGACATAATAAATTAATACTAATTTGCTTTTACATTACGGTTACTTGAAAGTAGTAATGAATTTATATTTCGCTTAAGATCGATTCGAAATTCCTTGATAAAATGTAATAATTTCGCAAATTTTACTTTGTTCTGCACGTGTAAAAAAGTTCTTACCACGATAACTTTCAACAGAATAAAAATAAAACAATTGCTAAAAATTGTGTGTTTCACGAAAACCTAATTTTTTTTTTCATTTTCTTTCATCTGAAAAAGCTTTTTGAGCCCACGCTCTTGAAAATCTCAGTATTAATAGGTATATAGTAAAACATTAATGTATTTTAATTTATATCGGGCCCCACTAGTGGCCGAGATGTTCTGCTCTCGAAGCTGGTAGACGGGAAGTGCTGGATTCGAACCCAATCGCGCCCGTCGGCTTAATCGTTCGGAGTTTTCGTGGTTTTCTTCGAGCCTTGGATTTCCAAGCATTAATACGGGTTAGGTTCCCTTAGAAAGACACCCCCACGAAGGGCACCCCCCCCCCCCTTAAGGCATATATCCCTCGTGTTGATAATTGGCCGTCATAAACACAACCAACCAACCTTTAATTCATATCGATTTTTCCTCCTTGTTTATATATTAGATATATATCTGATTATATATGTGTGAACAGCTGATTTAAGGGATATGTAACACGTTTTTTATGATAGATAATTACTGTTATAGATATTATTAATAACAAATCATCAGTTGTATGGAATCTTAATTAAAATTCATGGAATTTTTATGATTGTGTTGAAAATATTTCGAGATTTTAAATGAAAAATAAAATGATAAATGCATATATATGCAAAATTGCTGATGTAGGCTATTAAAAAAAAAAAAAAAGTTATGTAAAATTATTAATATTATTTTAAAATCTGAGTAATTATAGTAAAATTTATATGCATTTTATAAAAAATAAAGGGTTATGATTCCTATTTTATTTTTCTTTCTTTAAAAGAATTTCGAAGAATATCTTTTGTAAAGGTAGAAAAAGGCAAAATATTATTTTCTCCTGACCAAAACCCTTTTCAAAAAATATGTCTTCGGGCTAAAACTAACCGCTCTTTTGCCTAAAGGGATTTCACCCCATACCTTGACGACATCTGGCCGTTGGTCACTCACACTGGAACTGGAATGCCAGACTTAAAATTTCCTAGAAATGGGCAGGAAACATAAATAGCCATGATAAGAGTTGTATCTTACTCCGTTCCGTGTTTCAGATAGGGGAAAAGTAACATTCAATGTAATGTATTGTATTATGAGTTAATACATTAATGTTTTTGTTATGTATTAACGTATTTTTCCCTCGCAAAGAATGCACATCTTCTATTGCAATACGTATAATTGATTTCAGAATACGCTTCCTTTTTTAAAAATATGCCCCAAAAACAATTGTAAGTGTTGATTTTATAACATTCTTTATATTGTAACATTATGTATTAACGTATTTTTCTCTCGCTAAGAATGCACATATTCTATTGCAGTACGTATAATTGGTTTCAGAATACGCTTCCTTTTTTTAAAAATATGTCCCAATAACAATTGTAAATGTTGATTTTATAACATTCTGTATTAAAATTTAAGCAAATAATTAAAATTAGACAAAGTTTCATAATAAAGGTCTGATATATATATACATTATAAAATATTTAACTTTAAAAAACGCGATTTTTCTAATGAAAAAAAAAAAAATACGAAACCTTTTAAATATATTTTTAATAGCAAATTAAAAAATACTTCTAATATAATTTCTTATCTTAAAAATGCCATATGAGTTCGTATTGTGTTGGTAAAAAATTCAATGTTAAACTTTTGAAAGCATCAGTATTAAACCGACGATGTTTATTTAGTCAATACCAGAAAAATAAAATTAAACAATAAAAAGTTTAATTAGCATTTTGTTTTAATAACACATATATGGGGTAATATTAAAATATGAAATTCCGAAATACAAATAACTCCAAATTTGATTTTAGGAAAGAAGATTTTGATCGTAATTTTATAATATTAATGAATAATGACACAAACGCCTTAAAAATTAAACAATATAGAGTGATAAAAAAAAAAAAAAAAAATAAGATCTGGCAAACTTTAAGAAATGGTAGACCACACCACAACAAACTATTTTTTATATAGGAAGCCAAGGTCGAATAACATTTTCTTTTGTCAAAAATACAGGGTGTCTCTCTCCCAGCACCACAGGAACTCTATTTGGCGCCCGGGGCGGAAGAGCTTGTTACATACCATTGGCGCATAATGATAATAACTGATAAAAAAAAAAAAAAAAAAAGTAAATATTTCGGATTGAACATCGGTCAGTAATGTTTATATGGGGTTGAAAAATTTGTCTTTTTGGTTCTACATTTTTTCATTTGGACGAGGGTCGTGTCGTTATTTTATTAAGGCTCTCAACTGCTCTGCTCAACAAGCGCAAACGTTTTGACACATTTACAAATTCATTTTTTAACGGAAAGATATAAAATTGGAAGGCCCGACTATGGAAGCGATTTGGAAACGAACTGTGTTTTCCATTTTTTGATAAATAAATTACCTATTGAGTTATAAGCGATTTTGATCACGTAACAAAGACGTATTTCTCCCTTCGCTGACTGGTTTTTCTGCTTTCTTCGGGAACTTCGGTTCAAAACGACCACTTTCACACTATTTTCTGAAAGATCTATTGCGTTTGCAAAAAAACGGAAAAAACAGTTCGATTATATAGTTTCTGATCAACAAAAATTGCTAGTTTCATGCATTTCCGAACAAAAATAAATTAAAACTTATGTCATAAACTTGCCCTTTTGGATTTGAGATCAGCCTTAAGACTTAACAATGATGGTATTGCATTGAGCATTTCAAAAACCTTAAAGGTAATATCTTCTATTCTTTCTTTATAGAAAGATATCTATTCTTTATAGAAATCTAAATAAACATTTTAAATAAGCTTTGATAATTAATGCTTAATGAAATCGATCTCATTCATACTCACATAAACATGTGGGAGGGCTACTTCATTCACACGAAATGACCCTCTTGCTACGGATAATCCAATGGAAAAATTTATAAAGGTATCTTGTTTGCATTTTAATATTTGTTAAATGATTTTTTTTTCTTGCATTAAATAGCTGAAATCGATCTGTACAAAGGCCTTTTTTTATTTTTTATTATCTTTTTATTTATTTTTAGCTCACAGGCTATCAAAGCCTGAGAGTTTATGTGCCCGCCTGTTCTGTATGTACGTACGTAACGCGATAACTCTTGATATAAATATCCGATTTGCTTCACTTTTATTTTCTAGGTTCATTTTCATAAGGCGCTTCCCTGATTAGGTTTGGGGGTTCATTGTTTAAGGATAAAGGGGAAAAGGGGGGTTAGTCCCCCCTTAATTTAGATAAATGGGTTTTTCATGCAGAAATATATGATTTGCTTCAAATTTGGTATACCGGTTTATTCTGATAAGGAGCTTCCCTGATTAGATATGGAAATCCATTACTTAAGTATAAAGGGGGGTAGGTTAGCTAACCCCTCTTAATTTGTATAAATGGGTTTTTCATGTAGAATTGTTCGATTTGCTCCAAATTTGGTATACCAGTTCATTTTGATAAGGCGCTTCCCTGATTAGTTTTGGGGGTTCATTGTTTAAGGACAAAGTGGGAAAAGGGGGGTTAGTCACCCCCTTAATTTAGATAAATGGGTTTTTCATGCAGAAATATTCGATTTGCTCCAAATTTGGTATATCGGTTTATTATTTTGAGGAGCTTCGCTTATTAGATTTGGACTTAAGTATAAAGGGGGAAAGGAGGGCCTAGCCCCCTTGATTTAGATAAATGGGTTTTTCATATAGAATTGTTCAATTTGCACCAAATTTGCTGTACCAGTTTATTATGTTAAGGAGCTGCCTTGATTAGATTTGGGGGTTCATTGCTTAAGGATAAAGGGGGAAAAGGGGGGCTGATCCCCCACCTAATTTAAATAAATGGCTTTTTCATGCAGAAATATTCGATTTGCTACAAATTTGGTATACCGATTTATTATGTTAAGGAACTTCCCTGATTAGATTTGGGAGTTCATTACTGAAGTATAAAGGGGGAAAAGGGGGCTAGCCCCCCTTAATTTAGATAAATGGATTTATGTAGAATTGTTCGATTTACTCCAAATTTGGTATGCCGGTTTATTATATTAAGGAGCTTCCCTGATTAGATTTAGAGGTTCATTAGTTAAGTATAAAGGGAGAAAAGGGGGTCAAGATCCCCCCTTCTTTATTTAGATAAATGGGTGTTTTATGCAGTTATTCGATTTTCTCCAAAGTTGGTATACCGGTATATTATGTTAAGGAGGTGCCTTGATTAGATGTGGAGGATTATTGATTAAGTATAAAAGGGGACGGAGGCTTAGTCACCCCTTAATTTAGATAAATGGGTTTTTCATGCAGAATTATTCAATTTACTTCAAATTTGATATACCAGTTTATTCCGATATGGCGCTTCCTTCATTTGATTTGGAGGCTCATTGGTTAAGTATAAAGGGGGGAAACTGGTCTAATCCCTCTTCATTTATTTTTTGAGGGGCATTATTCTTTGAAATAAGAGTATAATAACAATTAGTGTGAATAGCCTGTGAGCTCAATGCCATCAGTTTAACTGGGCACTTTTTTTTTTCTTTTTTTTTATGAGGATGCTTTCATTTTCAAAACTGGTTCCGAAAGTGAAAGTGTCCTTATTAAAAATACCTGTAAACAAAATTGAAAAAGTGAAAAACTGTCTTTGTACAGATCGATTTGTGCTATCCAATGAAAAAAAAAATCATTTAAAAATATTGAAATGCGAACGAGATACCTTTATAAATTTCGCTCATAGGATTAGCATTAGCGAGCGGGTCTTTTCGCTTGACTGAAGTAGCCTCCTAATGCATCGGTTCTATTTCTGATAATCCTTTTATTTCTGAACTTTTTACTGAGAATATGATAAAGCTGAAAATATTCTTACATTTTTTTTTAAAGAAAATAAATAAACACTTTAATTGTATTAATAAAAATAATAATAATTTAAAATGTCGTATTCCTTTATCATAATGTTTCGCTTTATCTGTTACACATATTTAAACATTCGTTAGATAATCGATGCATGTCGACAAGAACAAGAAAAAACTGTCGATTTTCTAATATTTATTTTTAAAGTTGAAATTTATCTGAATATATAATACAATCATGTATTATTTTAATAAAATTTTACTAGAAAAAAAAAACCCAATTAAATAATAAAGAGTTTAACAATAATTTTCTTTAGAGCTTATACGAGTCACACAGAGAAACTCGAAAGAAAATGTTAAACCTATGGGTGAAACTTAAGCAGAAATCTTTACAGAAGCCGTTATATATATACAGGGTGTCCACGTATAACCTAACCGACCTTTATTTTTGCAACCGTTGGTCCTAGATGCATACTTCCGATTACAAAAGTGGTCAAAATTAGGTTCAGAGTTAAGATAAAAAAAAGTTTGAAGCGAAAAAACAATTTAGTGAAGAATTACAGAATCTAAAATTTTATACGGTCCCCCGGTTCTATAAGTTATATTTAGTAAAATTTTCCTGTTACATTGACTAGTAAATCAAAAAGAGTCCCGTTATTGTACGATTAAATTATTGACCGAGTAATACCTGTTTAAAGTTGGAGAATATTTTTTGCTGCAAATTAGGGGTAATTCATAAATTTACTAGAAATATAATTTCGTCAGATATATTAAAGAAATGGTTGAAAGTAAAATTAACTCAGTACCAATATAAATTTGAAATCTTTAATCATTCTGACATATTACTGCAAATTATACAATTTGTACTGAACATATAAGAGGATAAAAATAATAGAATTTTTGTTAAATAAACGGACGAAAAACAACAGCCTCAATTCTTTAAAAAATATACTTATTTTTAAATGCCGCTAGATTACACTGTCTTTCAAATTTTGGGTTGTGCCATGTTTTTTAGCTTTTAAAAATTGATTCTTATGTATTTGTTAGCGCTGAATACGAAAATGACCTTCATTTTAAACCATCACGTCAGGATTTTTCTTAAATTGCAACTTTCAAAGTTAAAAAGCTCAAAGTTAAAATTGGTCCCCCATCCCCTCCCAACCTCATCGGACCCCTGAGCTGTTTAGCTGTAAAAAACACAGTATAAGCCAAAAAATTGAATAAATTATTGAATTAAATAAAATTAAACTCAATAAAAAAGTCTTACATCTATTTTATAGTATCAGATTTTTTGCATTGAAATTTACGATTTCCGAAAAATCCTTGCATGATGAAATTAAGCAAATTAAGCAAGCAACTGTAAACAAAAGATCTGGCTAAAATTCTGTTCGAGTTAATGACATATATTTTACTAATTTAAAAACGAAAGAATATTTTTTACATAAGTTACTTTATTTTTTTTTAATTTATAGGTAACATAATTTAAATAATATTAATCAGTAGTTAACTATTACAGATTAACATTTGTCAATTAAAAATATTCACCAATTACTTACATTTATCTACGTACCAATAGCGTCAATTAAGTAACATTTTAATCAAATGTAAGTAAATTATTAAGCATGAATATCTTTATATCATAACACTTTCGTCTCCATTGCAAATATTATATTTTCGATATATTTTCATCAACTAGCAAAGCCCCCCCCCCCGTATGAAACATCCTTTCATGTCGCATAAAAAAAGACACCATTCTACAATTATTGCACCGAATTAAACAAACAACCGTGTTCAAAAGACTTACCTAAAGAATTTGTTACAGCCAATGACATATATTTTAATATTTTAAACAAAATTTAATGTTTGTTCACAAAATTGATAAAAAAAGAGCCCATTTTCTTTTAAAGACGACATTAATTAAATCGTATTAATCAATCATTAACTAACCGCAGTCAATAAGTCAATTATTTACTACTTGTCAATAATAATCATTAATTACTACCCATAACTAATAATAGCGTCAATTAAGTACTATTTTAATTAACAATGGCAGGTGATTAAGCATGAATATCTCGAAATCATAACGATTTCATCCCTATTGCTTAAAACATCCTTTCGAAAAATTGTCATTGTCCTTCAAACGCTTCAATAACATTATACACTTTGTCAGGTAATTCATTGAATAATAGAGTAACCACCCAGGATATCTTAGTTCGAGATTAAGTTACTCGGGTTGATTGTGTAAAATTTCAAAACGAGTAACACTCGAGTTACTCTGAATAATTGTACTTTACTCCCACAAACTTTTCGTTCTAAAAAATACAAATTTTCTTCGAATGAAATTTTTTTGGTGTTCATATGTATATTTTGCATATCTTAACATACTATAACAATATTTAAATGCTATTAATAAAATTTCGGTGGGTATTCCAAACGTCGGTAAAAAGTTTAGTTATTGACGAGGGCGGGTAGGACGGTATGTGTGTGTGTGTGTGTGTGTGACACGTCGTTGGAAAGATAAAAGTTTAAACTATATTATGATATAAAAAAGTAAATATCGATTTTTTGGTTGAATTTTGCTTTCCCGGTCCCCTTGATTTCCTAAGAGACATACCTAACTACGTATTACTGATATACGCAATTATATTCTAGCAATTAAATTTTTCCAAAATTAAATGAGGAACTTTTATGCAGTTTTGATTTATATAATGTGTATGACCAGATTTAACGATGCTTTTCAAGGTAGCCTTTCCATTAATTTAATCGAACTTTGACTGAAATAAAATAAATATTTATTAAATGATTAAATATTTAAAAATATTTTATTTTATTTTATTTCTGTTGCAACTTATTGAAACATACGCATCTTTATTGTCTAAATTTGGTTATTCATAGTCGCCAACTGCTACAATTCTTTTTCACCACTATTTTTTTAAGTTAATACTAGATAGAACCCAACCCATCAAAACTTGACGGCAAGCAACCTGATGGCACTAAAAAAAAATGTCTATTTACCGCTTTAAAATGTTACATTTTTTTTAGAATAATTATTAACAATGAAAGAAAAACTACATTTTAAATACAAGCGGATGACGAGGAATTGGCAGAGTGACACACTCAGACATGCTTCATAGAATTTCTTTCATCTGACGCTTTTCAATTTACTGACAAAATAACATCAATAAATCTGTCATTATTTGTTACTAATTTCATATAAAATATATTCATATATATACTGAAATGATAAATTCATTAACAGAAATGGTAGGTAGTAAAGCATGTAGTGCATATTAATCCATTCTGTGTGCACCAATGTTAAATAATGACAAACGTGTACAATATATCGGTTTAACACGTTCATGCAGGCACGGTGGATCACACTCGACTGTCTCAGAGCTGACAAGTCTCCGGCTGTTTGGATACCAGCATTTTAATACAGAATATGTTGTTTTATTTAATTAGAACATTTGGTGATTTAAAGTAACAACGTTTTCTCTAAAATAACAGTGGTGTGCAAAAAGCCGGACGCTTGACAACTCTGAGACAGTGGAGTGTGACCCCACGGCGTGAACGTGTTAATGGAAAAGCGATTTAAAGTTCCTTGAAGTACACACAGATTTGTGCTACAGAAAGCGAACGCTTACATGAATAAATATATAGGGGAGACCGGGGCAAGATGACTATGTTAACATTTTTTGTTATTTATTAATTTATTTTTAAGTATCATAAAATTAATTTTACATGAACTGTTAGAGTATTCCTTTGTAGTATTAAATATATTACCATTTAATTTTTCAAATAAACAAAATAAAGGATAATTTTATTTTTTCATAACATTAACAAATCGTCATTTTACCCCAGTACTGGGGCAAGGTGACTTTGGCCTTGGGGCAAGATAACACCACTGAAGAAGGTTGAACATATTTTATCTTTTGAATATGTTAACAAATGATAACTGTGTTTTTACATCTTACGAAGTACCAAACTAAGCATAATGCATTGCAACGTAATGTTGAAGTGTTTAGTTGTGCAGCTAACAATGGTCACAAATAAAAATGCCATTTTCATATTTGGAACATTCCTCATGCCACCACTCTTGGCATTTGCAGCACTGGATCCATTCTTCTGTTGTCGGGTCATAATATTCCTCGTTATAAGCAGGACATCTGAAAACACCATCCTTTGAAGTTGATGCAAGTGGACTGTTTGGCTTAGATTTAATAGACTTAGGCCTACAGGAACTTAGTTTGATTTTGTTTACTACCTTTTTAGCTTCGCGAGCTTCTTTTCTCTGCTTTTTTAAACGTTCCTGTTCTTCCTTCTGCCTTTCCCTTTGTTCTAACTTTTCTTTGATAGGTGTGCTTGTAAGAATGCTTGAGCTCAGTTATTTCTTTTTCTTTTTTCTCACATTGTGTTGCTTTAGGTTTGAAATAAAAAAACTAACAGGCTTTTTTGGTGCATCGGAATTAGCATTTACCAAAAATTCTGGTTCTTCTGGAGCGTTTATACGTTGGTTTTCTACTACCAGGATCTGAATATGACGAGCTCGTCTTCTTTTCCCGGACTGAATGTTTAAAAATATTAGTTTTCATTGCCATGAAAGAAGGCGATTAATTGACATTTATTCATGGTAATAGGTAATATTTAAACTAAGTTACTCAAATATTAAAGAGAAACGATATATCTTACCTGTATCTGTAGCAGAGGTTATTTACACATGCATAAAAGTTAGAACTTGGTAGCGGTAAACAATCAGAGATTCACAACTAACTCAAAAATGGCGATTTCAGCGTCTTTTTACTATTGTTTAAAGAACGGCCAATAGGAGAGCCAGTAGTGTCCAGTTGATGGTGCCATCTAGTGGAAAACGGGAAAATTAAGACATTCGTCATCTTGCCCCGCTGTTCATCTTGCCTCGGTCTCCCCTACATACACTATTTTTTTATCACACAACATAAATCAAATGTTTGTATACTAATAATTATCGATTGCAATATTAAAAAATATATATTTTTTAAATATTTCTTAATTAAATTTATTATGTTTTTAATATTTTTTTACGTAATATTGTACTCTACTATTTTGGCCAGGTGTAGTGAACTCTGTCAAATACAGAGTAGCAATTTGTAATTTAAAAAAAAGAAAACAAAATGCAAACACATATTAAAGTATAAATTTAAAAAATATAAACAGTGATTAAAGAGATGACCTGTAGCATGCAAAATGCTTAAAAACAAACAGTGCAGATTAATGTTCTTTTATTATGTACTATAATTTATTGTTTGTCCTCCTTAGTATACTACATACATACAGTGTTCTGTTACTTTTTGATAGTGTTTAAACCTGTAAGTTATCGAATGAACAGACTAAAGGCATTGCTACGTGTTAAACTGGCTATGTAGCTAAAAACACTTGAGGGTAAATAAATCTAAATTTTGCCCGTGTACTTTATTGACAGTCATACAAAAAATTCTGGCATGTAGGATTAATTTGGAAAGAAGTAGATTTAAAAAACAGAATCAATTTCAATATAAGAAATTATTTGAATGTTATTTAATTGTATGAAATGTGAAGAAAATTATTAAAACAATATTCATGGTAACTAACGATGAAATTAAAAATGTAGATAAATGTACAACTCTTTTGAAAGTAAAGTACTATGATATTGTTTTTGACGTATTATTGCGTGTAAATGCATATTATAGCTTGATTGAAAACTTTAAAATGTATTTAATTTTCATGAATTTCTATTATCAGAAACGGTGCTTACATATTATGCGGGCCAGGCGAATAGATCACCAAAGCCGGTTGTCAATCACCAGTTTTGTTTATCACTGCCAATCGTCAATTGTAAGGTTTCGTTTATACGACACATAATGATAGTTATACGTCCTTTTTTTTTCATGTTGTAACTTATTTTCTCAGATTTTTTTCTCCTGGCGTCGTTCTTTTTTTTCTGCTGGTAATATCTGGGAAAAGATGAAATACAAAGAGCATGTGTGACTTCTACATGAATTTTTTTAAGTTTGTGGAACTTGTGGAGGGGGTGATAGGAGAAGAACGGACAGTGGGCGAACTGCATTAACACTAACACACTTGGAACATTTATTGTTTCTCACAATACCAGTGAGAAACTTTCCAGGAACTTAACTCCATACATAATACTTTTCTTAAGTCTCAAAGTAAATATGCACAAAGATTTGTTTAATTAAATCTGTTTTTATGTTCGATAATGGAATACAAAAAGTGTTTTTCAAGGTGTTCAACTGATATAAGATATGATAATTCGCTCTATTATTTTTAAATTTTAGAAATGATTATTAATATATATTTTTCAATATTTAGTGCATCTTAAACAATCAAAAATGGTAGCAAAAATAAATTTGTGTGATTTCAGCATTATATTTCTACAGTCAAAAATTTTACACCGTAGGCGACTACAATTTCGATTGTAAGTTTTTCTCGGATATACGTCGTTTTAGAACAGTCCGCTGAAAGACGTATAATCGGTGCTTTTCTGTACTAATTGAGGAAGCATCTAAAAAAATTTACTGAGAAGATAGACCGAGAAAATAAATAAGAGAACCTACCAAATGTATTCGTTTGAAAGCAAAAATTTATTTAAAAGTGAGTCAGAAAATAAGCAGTTTGGATTTGAGTACATCCTTAATACGATATTTTTTTCTTCAACCTCTATGTATTTTTAAATTGTTTTTGCAGTAAGAATTGGTCCTACCAAAAACTTGGCAGTATAAAAGTTGTAGATAATATTAAGAAGTTATGTAATAAATACATGCGGATTTGATACCTTGTGAATTTACGAAGTTATGGATTTTTTCTTCTTCAACTCCCTTTTTTTGTTTTCGTTTTTAATTTGTTTTATGGTAAGAATTGGTCCTATCAAAAACTTGTCAATATAAAAGTTGTAGATAATATTAAGACAATTTATAATAAATTTAATTAGATTTGATATCTTAAGAACTGACGAAGTTATGAATTATTTTTTTCCCCAAAACTCTATTTTTTTCGCTCCTTGATACCATTTTTAGTTTTATCAAAAATCTGTCATATATAAATTTTTGACCCCATTTTTAGAAGAAATAATAACTTTAAACTGAGTCGATATGTATTATAATTAAGAAGTTTTGGGTTTTTTCGTTTTTCACAAAACCCCTCCCTATTTCCACCCCCTTGGTACGATTATGTCAATTAACGAACATGATCGATATTTTAAGCACTTTGATTTTATGTATCAGTTTGGGAAAGATTTGTGCAGATTTATGGAAGTTATCGTGTCCATAAAAAAGTTATATAGATAGATAGAGAAATATATATATATATATAAAGTTTTTTACTGGGGTTGGTTTTAGGTTCTAGGGGTCACGATCGGTATAGATCTGCAAAAATGTTTCCGAAATTCCAACATAGGAGAGATCCCATTGGTAGTATTTCATACGAAATCTACCTAAAAATGTTAAAAACATGCACATAAATCATCTAACTACAACTATTAATTGCTTTAATTATTTCAATGCTGAAATTAGTTTAATATCATAAAGTTAACGGAAAATTTTCGGAATTTTTTATGTATAAATATTAGTTAAACACATATGCAGACATTTATATATCTTTGAATTTTGTAAAAAAGTGCAAAAGCGAATTTTTGTATTTCCGTTCAAGCAAAAAAATTTTTAAGGTAAAAATGTTTTGCAAATGGATTTTAACGTGTTTTCTATGTAGGCTTCCACATACAAAGTATGGGAAAAAATCAAAAATCTTGCTGTAACCAAAAGAGAGAATTAGGCGAAATTCTGTAGAATAACATACCTTTTTCGTTTAATTTTCCCCGCCCGTGTATATCCATATAATATATCAAGTTTAAAATTTGTAACACAAACCATATTCAAATTGCTTAAATGTGTTTTTTATTTACAATATGACACATTTAAAAAACCTAGTACCTTCAAGCATATCATGCTCTTCATGAGAGTTAACACGTTGGATGTAAAGTCTATTTGTCTGTCTTTCCGTTTAGGCCACGAAATAAGACTTCCGTTTCAGAATCTATAAGTGACAGTCATCGATGACTGATGCAGCCTAAACGGAAAGATCAGTGTCAGTCACCGGTGACTGACATAGCATTCAACGTATTAAAAAAAAGTCTTAAGACAGAGGCTGAGTCCTTTATGCAGTTGGGCTGATACAAAAACTTCAAAAATGAAAACGGGGGTAAAGTAAAAAAGTCAGACTGTTCCAAAGTTCTACAGAAGATATGTCATTTTTAACCATATAAGATGTTCCGTAATATTTAGATTAATAACTTTTATGAACTTTAGTTAAATAATTGCAAATTGCAATACAGAACGGGAAATATGGTGTTGGGTACATTACTTACTGTATCCTAGCATAATATTAGTTTAAGACACAAAAGTTTGGTTAATCTTAAGATGCTATCACATGTTTGTTCTACCATTCGATACATTATAATTAGCACAGGTAAAATTTGGTTTTCAGAGGCAACTGACGACCCTTCTCCAAAATTTGTGAAGAACCCCGTTTTGTACATTAGAAATTAAGATTCTACCTATGAGTCCCAAAATAATAAAGTTGTTTTACCATGTTTTTAAGTTGAAAACGGGGGTCATTTTAACTCAGGAAGCAGGAACTCAAATTTTTGTAAGCAGCTAAGTGGGTATCGTTTATTATGCATTTTTAAAATTCTGAACCGAATGACACCATCCGCAGGGCGATACGATATTTCTTTAGAAAGTTACAACAAGTTTTATGAATACAAAGTTAAAAAGTATACTTTAATCCACGTAATATAGGTTTTTAGAACAACAACAGATGGGCAATAACGAAATTTTGGGATGAAATTTGTTTTGGAAATAGAAACTTAGATACGAGGAATCAGTAACAAATAAAGGTGTTTTACAGTGTTTGGGGGGAAGGGGGAAGAGTGTATTTTAACTGGGGGGGATACACTTTTTTATATAAGTTAAGTGGGATATTATTTTTCATGAATTGTTTTCATTCTGAATCGAAAAACGCCATCGGGAAGTCACTACGGTCAATTGTTACAAAGGTACGGGAGGTTTTATGAATAAAAAGTCGAAAATTATACTTTATGAGAGAGCACAGTTTTTTTACATCTAACCATAGTAAAGCAACTTTATATTTTGAGGCCCCATCGGATCTTCATTTCAGGAACCAAAAATAAGTTCTGGTAAAATTTTTTTGAATGGCCATCAGTTGTAGTTGTAAAAAGCTATTTTACCTGCACTAAAGTATATTTCTTTCATAAAATCTGCCTAACTTTGTAAAGAGAATCGCATCGACTTGCGGATAGCGTAATTCGATTCAGAATTTAAAAGTTTTAATATTTTATACCCCATGTGACAGCGTCTCTGTCACATATCGCCTTTTCTTCAAAATTAATTTAAAACATAACTTCATTACTTTTAAAAGTTGTTGTTCTCCCTCCCCCCTCGTTAAACTAAAGTTAGTAATTGAATACAGTGCTTAAAACCATACTGAATTTTATCTAGACGATTTTTTGTTTTTTTTTACCATTTCTGTAAAGTCTTTAATTCAATACATTTAAATATTCAGTTTATGATTTGTAATCCATTCTCGCAGAAGCAATTTAAAACCGGTAACACGCCTTGTCTAAAAGAAATAAAGCAAACAAAAAAATGGACAAGAGCAGTTGTCTGCACTATTATAATAGCTGTTATTTTTCATTTTGCGTACGCCCACGTTGGAAATAAATCAGTCTTAATCACTGCTAAAATTTTCACCGTTGCAATAAAATAACATGCAGATGCCTTTCATTGCATTGCGTCATGTGATTTATTGATCATTTAGTCTAAAAAAGCATTAATGAAGAATACAAAAGTAAGTAATTTCGAACGCCAGGCGACGATTGAGTTATTTAGCAACCATTTGAATAATGGCTTGAAGGGAATCCAGATTATGTTGGGTAATAAATTGTTTTTTGTCAAAACCTTTGTCCATTCTTCGATCAGTAAACTAAAGTTTTTAATTGGCGATAGATTGTAATGCCAAGTGATCTAAACTTCTTGTGAAATGTTGCCCTTCAATTTTGGCAGTTGATTTGAAAACTACTAATCAGGGATGTAGTGGAGGGTATACGGGGGTATACGCCGTATACCTTCTGGATTTATTTAAGGAACACCGTATTCCCTCTGTTTCTCAAGAAAGCTATAATATATACACTCTAGGACAGGGATGGCGAACCTATGGCACGCGTGCCGATCTTGGCACATAAGAAAACTTCTCTGGCACGCGAAAAAAGTTATACATTATATTCAGTTTATGGAGAACAATCCATTTTATATTTTTATTTATTTATTTAAAAAAAAAGCATAGTTTTGTGTAACAGGTATATGACTTTCTAAGGTATCATAAATTTCAATGAAGGAGCCTTGCAGCGTCATTTTCTCCCCAAACATTTCAACATACAGAGTTTTACAAATCATTTTGCTTCTTACCAAATATAAAAGGTTTTATTTTTGAAAATTGAATATTAAGGGATAGTTTCCATATTGATATACAAATTGACACGCTTTCTACTTTAGATTAGGTTTTATTTTATTTAGGTTTAGGGTTTTAAGCTATCTTAGGTTTTATTATAATTGGGTTTCAATTTTGAAAATTGAATTTTAATTGTCTGTGTAATTATCATGATTATGTATCTGTTGAACCTGCTTCTACCTGAAGAACTAAAAATGATCTGATTTGGAAGATTACAATAAAAGAAAATCTCATTTATAGAATATTAATACGAATTTCGATACGACATGGCTATATTGTTGAGTAAATACAGCATAATAAATAAGTTAGGAATCGAATTTAGTATAAATGTAAAAATATTTAAGTAAAAATTCTATAAGTATTAATTATTAATTTTATCTACAATAAAATGTTTCTGGCACGTTAGAATGTTAGTACATAATAATTTTGAAATTTTTGGCACGCATACCCCAAAAGGTTCGCCATCCCTGCTCTAGGATATATGCTCTGCCTTGAGCGTATATCCTCTGTTTTTTTTTTTACGACCACACCTCTGCTACTAACAACTGCGCGTCATATAACCGGGCGCGCTGGTTATATGGGGTCTCTCTCTCCATAACCACTAAAAAGGGTAATGCCCCTGTTGTAACTTTTTAATATGTCAACTTTTCTGCAAAGAAAAAAAAAAGAGAAAAAAAAAAGAAGAAAAACCCTTGTTTTTTTATTATTGTGTAAATAGCACTTGATAAAAAAACACATACTTTTCGTGATGTTCTTGTTGAAATTTTTCTAATTACCAATATTCTTGTTATTCAATCTAAGTAAAAATTTTTTAGAATTGCGTTTTATACAGTTTATATTTTTATGAACAGGTTAATTATACAACAAATACGGCTAGTTATACACAGTTAATTAATATGAAAGAGAAACTCATGTATGAAAAAAAGACGACCAAAAATTTAACTCCTAGCAACTAATTAAGATAGTTTTTATTAAAATAAGTGATAAAATAACTATCATGTTATATTTTACATTGTAGTTAATTAAATGTTTTTTAACTGATTTTGGTATTTTTAAAAATATAATACAGTATTTTGATAAGCTTAGTATGTGTTATCTGCCAATTCTTTAATATACTAATATATAATGTATTATTATTAAATCAGTGGAAAGGAATTTCATTAAATCTATCATTCAATTTTGCATGGTACATTACGCATGAAATACAATACAAAATGAGATTTTCGTAAATTATAAATATTTATAAATTGCGCTCATATATTGTTGTATAATCTTCAATCTACTATGAATCTATATGAAAGAATCTACTGAAGTGATTACTAATGGAAATGTGAATTTAATAACATTATGAGCATAACCTAAAGAAAATCCTATAATGTATGCATTCATATGTGCACCAAAATTATATATTATATAAATGAGACGATTATTGAAACTTGTCGAGTAGAATTAATGTCATTAGAACGTTCGTGAATTTAACTTCAGCATTATGCATCTTTGTCTACTAAATACTTAAATATCTAGCATAAAGCGAAACATGGTTAATTTGTTTTCAGTTGGTTATATTGTTAAAAGCTATGTCGATCTGTCGAAAATTCGTTCTTCAATACAAAGAAAATGTTAGGAATAACATAAATAAATAATTTCTATGATGCTTTTATAAAACATTTCCTATTATTTGATGTACTGGTCAAAATATAAATTTTATTATTTTTTAATTAAAAAATTCTTTATAGATATCGTTAATCAATGTTGTAAGTTTAACAATTTTGAAAATGTTCTGGTGCTTCCATTTATGTTTTCCGTAAATTAAATATATTAAGGAATTTTGTTCATACTGAATTTTGTTCGATTGCGAATGTGATTTAAAGTAATCATTGGCATTTTTATAAGAAAATTCTAAAAAATTTCCCATTTATAGTTAACAAAAATGTTTGCTAAGTAAAGCCATGAAATTAGAAATTTACTGTAATTTATAGAATAGAATTACAGGGTGGCTACTAAATACTGTTACACAACAAAAAATACGAATTAATTTTAATCGTTTGGTAAAACAATTTATTTCTCTATTTTAGCGTTTGTCAATCTTCTATTAGCGCTGACGAATTTTGTTATAAATCAAATATTTAAAATTATTTTAAAGATGGAAGCCAAAGGAATGATGATTAAACAGCTCTTTGATTGCAGATTTTCCGCTGGTGAAAACTTTAAGCAATTAAAATGCCTTGATTTTAATGGAACATTTATATATAGAACTATAAATCGATTATTGGATACTAATAGCTATATAAAGATCGATCTAGGCCTGGAAGTCCATGCTCAGTTCGCACAATAGAGCGCTTCAAAAGAATTCGTGAAAAGGTGTGAAGAAATCCACAACGTTCTGCAAATAAAATGGCTGCAGAATAGAACGCGAGTCGCAGAACTATGCAAGTTATTATAAATGAAGATCTGGGTTATGCCCCTTATCACAAAAGCAAAATTCAAGGTTTGACTGCTGCACAAAGAATAAAAACATTACAAAGGAGGAAGAAATTGATGAAGTGGCACGGTAGGAAAAGTTTTGACAGAATAAAATTTTCTGATGGGAAGCTATTTTGCACTGAACAGTGTTATAATGCTAAAAATGATGTAGTATATTCAGCAACCCTCGAGGATATATCTGAAACCTTTCGAACTGTTAAACGCTTTCAGAACAAGAATTCTGTTATAGTTTGGGCTGCAGTGTCAAACAATGGAAAATTGCCTTTGAAGTTCATCGATAAAGGGATAAAAATCGATTCGAATATTACAAACAGGATATATTGGCTATACATTTATTTCCACAAGCTGAAAGGTTGTATCCCCCCCAAAAAAATTGGGCATTTCAGCAAGATTCTACACCTTCGCACCAAGCTAAATCAACACAGGGTTGGCTTCCTGTCAATTATCCAAACTTTATCATGCAAGAAGATTGGTCACCTTCGTCACCGGATCTAAATCCTTTAGATTATTGCGTCTGGGGATTTTAGAGGCTAAAGTAAGCAGAAACAAACACAGAAGTTTGGACTCTCACAAAGCTTCCATATTGCGTGAATGGTACCGATTACCTCTTAAAATGATTCGTGCCGCAGTCTGACAATGGCATAAGAGATTATCTTTGGTAATCGATAAAGATGGCGGTCAATTCGAGTAAATTTTTTTCCCTGTAAACTTTCATCTCTGATGTTCATCATATTAGTGTAGATATCATTTTCTATTTTATATTTGTAAAATAAAATGACTGAATATTTGGAACAGTATTTAATAGCCACCCTGTGATGTCTATAAACGTTTGTTAACTTCACTGAAGCTCTCTGATTGTTCAACAGTTAAATATATAACAAAAAGGGACATAGAATTGACTAGCTTTCAAATGATTGCATTTATTTGTTATCTATACTTTGTTAATTTCGTTTCAAAATGCAAAGAGAATTGTTGGGAATTGACGCGAGTGATTATTTATATGATATTTTCCGTTACTTGGGGTCGTATTCAGTAGACCAAAACGTGCATTTTATTATTTAAAATCGACTTCCAGATTATACAATTTGCAAACACTTTTTCATAAAATATGGTATATCGTAAGACTCGTAAGACATTTTTATATAAAACTATCAGCCTTTGCTCGATACGTGGATGGGTTTCTCTAACAGAATCTCGAATCAAACGAAATATATCTAGCAAACATAAAATAAAAAAAAAAAAAACTTTTCCTTAACATCTAATCAAATATCCATAACTGTTGTCTTATTCGTATAATCTTACATTATCCAGTTCAAAGTCGATGTTGACGACATAATAAATTTCGTTTATACCTAAAACAGCTGCTGGGATATGACCAACTGTCCTAAAAAGGTTTTTTACCCCCCCCCCCCTTTTTAACGTCCTTAGATGGAAATTTCTAAAATTTCTGAAATAAGTGTTTAATTATTTTTTAATAAGTTTGTTATCCCGAATTTCTCTCTTCTACCTAAAACGGCTGCTGAGATATGGCCAAATGTTCTAAAACTTTTGACCCCTTTTAACCCCCTTAGGGGGCATTTCTAAAATTGTGATGATAATAACTTAGATATGTTAGATTTCTAATAAATCGGTATAAGAAATTCGTGAAAAATTGAATATGGGTAATGAGACATTCGTAGCATCATTTTCCTAGAGAACACAGAGTAATGGATTGTCGTTTAAAAAAAAATATATTTCAGACTTTTAGCGAACTTGCTTTGTTGTATTTCTGACCCTGAAAAACAGAAGAATGTAAATCATTCAATTTTATAGACTTTTTATGCATATTAGATACTAGCAAATGATCAGAGTTCCATCTGTAACTACCACAATAATTCATGTTATCGTACTTCTTGTTACCTACATTTTTTTTAAATCTTTCTAACAATAAGCGATAGCAATTCAATGGGAAATTAGATTTAGTTTATAATTCAAAATTGTTAATTTTGTTGAAACTATACTAACTTTAATGTCGAAAGATTTCATATTTTTAACAACTGTCTTGATTTATATTGCCAGTTTTAAAATTCATTTTTAATAAAAGAAGTCTCAAAAAAGATTTTATTTGATAGAGTAATAATAAAAAGAAAAATAAATCATTCGTCAAGTATAGATTATGAAACACTTTGCAACACACTCAGAATACTGTAAGACAACTTCGCTGTTTAATAACGTCACAGTTCATATCTGTGTAAATAACTTGGAAAACGCATAGCGCATTCGAAAACCTACATTCAGGATATATAACTTCTATAGTCGTATTGAAATGTGTTGTAAAGTCCTATGTATGATAAGAATTGTATATATAACTACATAATATGCTAAAATTTAGTTCATCTAGGAAATGCATATCACAGTTGAAAATTCCCTTTTAGCAATTTCGTCAGTGAAGGGAGATGTACTCGAATTTTTTGTGCAACCCTGTATATCATTTATAAAATTTATATGCAACAAGTAATACGTAAAAATATTAGTTACATTTAAAAAAGCGTGTCAAACTTTAAAACGTACAATTATCGCTTATCGAAAGTACTGTACCTGAATCATTTGTATGCGCCTAAAAATGAACGATATATGCTACGGATAACATATTTTACATTAAGTATCTTGTAGTACAGCTCAGTAATGTATACAAATTTCAACATGTTTAATTTAGTGCAACATTATTAAAACAATTTGATAAACTCGGGCTTTCTGGGAAACAGAATATAAGTGAAAATTATAATATATACACTCTAAATAAAAAGGATTGACTATTGATTCCGGAGGAGTGAATATTCACTCTGTCGCAGAGTCAAAATATGCTCAATTTTTTTAGAGTGACTATTCACTCAGAGCAAAAATGGAATTTTTGAATCTCTGAAAGAGTGAATACCTACTCCTGGAAAGTGAATATTTACTTTAAACTGGGGCGAATAATCACTCTCTCTTTCGGAGGAGTGACTATTCACTCTTGCTAAAGGAATGCGTTTTTTTCACATTTTGTAGGAGTGAATAGTCACTCTTTCTTAGGAGTGAATGTTCAATTTTTATGCACTAAATTCTTTTTTATGTTGTTTTATTGGCATTCTAAAAGAATCATATCTTTTAGAGCATGCAATGAAAATAAATGCAAGTGTGGTACAGATTGGAATAAAATATTTTATTGACAATATTTATTTAATTCATAGTTTGTAACATTAATTGAACTTTTAAAGAAAATTTTACATTCAAGTTACATGTTAATTCAATTATATTACTGACCGAAAAAAACTAAAATATTTTATTACAATCTTATCCATTGCATGCCCTATAAATATATGATAATTTTAAAATGCCCATAAGGGCGAGTAATTAACCGAAATCTTAATCAGTTAATATTATTTTTATCTTTTGAGATACTCCTTTAGTATTTTAGTAATTCCCGTGATGTACGTTAATTATATTCCTTTTTTTTCATGTGTAATTCAAATTTGACACACTTAAATAACAGTATCAAGTGCTATTTAATTTAAATCTAATCAAACGATATAGTTTACTGTATTTTAGTTGCTTTCAAAGTTTTATCAATAACTGTATAATAGGTGAATGTTATATGATTAAAAACGTAAGATTTCATTTTAAGTTTTGCTTTAAATATAAAATCTTATCTTTTTACCGTACTTTTTAGCAAAATATAGCTATTTTGGATTCCTATTTTCCTAAAATATTTTTAATTTTTTCCATTTAAAAGCAATACTCATCAACTGACATCTTTTTTAAATAAGTTCTAAGCTTAATCTAAGTATTAAGAATGTGTAAGTTTTTTATGTGTAGCGATTTGTCATTGTTTTATTAAATATAGACATGGATTTTAGAATTTTATATTCTCTGGAATATGTATATATTTTTCTTTTAAACATATTCCTTAACTTAATCATGAATTCGAATTTTCTTCCGCTATTGCTGAAAAACGGATTTTACAGGATAACGGATATTACATGGATATACAGCTTTTATTTATAGAAAAAAAATATAAGCCATATTTATTTATTAATTTTATTCCAGTATATATTATATTTTGTGAATATGAGCTAAATAGATTTGGTATGTTTTATAGGAAAAAATTGACTTAGGAAATAGTAACAAGAAAAGAAATATAAAAAGAAAAGAAATGACTACATATGTACTGTTCTTATTGCTTGAAAAACATTTTTAATGTAAAAAGTAGTTTTTTTTATCTCTCTAAAATATATTCAGTCTTATATTATATGATACTAAGAACATTCTAAAAAATATACTAAAGCAGTTTTATGTATAAACATCAGGCATAAAAAACACTTTATTTCAATGCTTAAATATTATGTTTTGTTTTTTATTAGTGCCAATAATTACGTGTATGAAAAATGTAGAAAATTTGTTTACAAGAGAAGAAAATTTAATAATTAATTCAAAATGTCTATAATTAAAGGTTTGATTAAAATCACAAACAGCAAAAAATGCTTACATACAGTTAAAAAAATCAACATACCAATTTGAAAAACACTAACAATAATAATTAGTATTTTAAAATTGTACTATTAAACAACAACAAACTACAATTGATGAATTAAATGCATTATTAGATTTAACAATTTCTCAAAAATCTTGCCATATGTTATAAGAAATTCTTGTTATTTTATAGATTTGGCAAATGATAAATCTGAAAACATTGGTATGAAGATTTAGGATTTTAAATAATTTAAAATATTATTAGTAATAAAAAAAAATCTTTCAAAAGTTTTACTATTGTAAGAAGACACTTTCCCAGTACAGTGCTAATTTCTAATCTCAAACCATTTCGTAATATCATAATAATCGAATATCATATTTAACTCCAAAATAATAATGACGATAAATACTGTAAGTGTTAGTAATCAGAAAACAGTAAGGAACCGAAAAAAAATCGCTTTCATTCAACGTTCAAATTAACGTTTACATTCTATTATGAATGTAGGCGTTAATTAGTCTCTGCGTCAGCATTTTGTTTTCGAGCGATGGTAGATTAAGATATTTTACATCACAGTATCGAATAGGAAACTATCGCTTCTGAAAACAATTCCTGATCAGCCTTTTCTATATAACATAAAATTATTTAACTCATGATAATAACATACAAAATTACAGGAATAAAAGGTTAAAATTAAATAAGAATTACCTTTACGTTCCATAAATAATCGCTTTAATAATATCCGTGTGCTTTTATGCTAAAATGGTGGACGTGTTTCTCTTATCTTTAAAAAAACGTTGTAGACTTGCTGTTGGGATTGGCTGATGGGTAATACCAATACATACAATACTTATTCCTTCTTGAGTGACTTTTCACTCTAAGCAGGAGTTAATAGTCACTCTAAGTAGGAGTGACTATTCCCTCTTGAAAAGAAGTGCGTTGTAGTACCAAATCAGTGTAATTTCCAAGGTTACATTATGAAATGGAGTTTTTGAAAATTAAGAAGGAACATATCTTGGTGCTTTTCATTATTTTACTCTATATATATTGGGTTGAAAGTTGATCGGAAATTTTTTAAAGAGTGATTGATGCCAGATGATTGCCAGATGCCCGATGATTGAATGCCAGTCTTTCACTATCGTCAGCGGAGTGGAATAGATTTATGTTTAAAAAAAATGTAGTAAAAGAGAAATTTGATCGTCTACTGTTACCATTCGCAATCTGACGTCAGTTTTACCGTAGACATGTTTCACCTGTACAATATAGATGGATAGATAGATTAGAAACGATTTTTTCTCTATCAATTTTCATTTATGTTAGAAATTATTTAAAAAATAATTTTCCTTAAATTGTTATTTCTAAGGCTATTGTCTGGCGAACGTCTTTTTAGACGCTTTTTCCTCTACTTATCATCCCTACACATACTAGAGAGCATGTATAGGGATGATAAGTAGGGAAAAAAGCGTGCAAACAGACGTTCGTCTGACATTAGCCTTAATCTGATTCAGTGCTTCATTTTTAGTATGTTGACAAGAAATATTAATAGTTTTAGATTAAACTCCCAATTTCGTTTACACTCCAGATAATTTGTAAAGTTTTTAAGATATCAGAATAATCAGAATTAAAAACATTTCCAGAACTTACTCCTAGAAAATATTCGAAAAATCTTATAAAGCCATGTTATTTAATCAATTTCAAGTTTATCTGTATTCAATGTGCAATTGGATCTTACTCTACATATTGTTTGTAAGATTTCTTAATCTTACAGATATATATGCTTTAAAAACATTACATTTGCTTACCAAATCTTTAAATAAGTGAAAATCAATTTTCAATATATGGAAAGCATATAAACATAATCTCATCCCAAAAATCGAAAATTAGTATAATTCTTCCAAATATTTCAGTAAGTTATTTTATTGGTCATGTTTCGGGTTTACAAACACTATTTGCGTACCTGTTTTGCAGGGATATAGTTATACTTAGGAGATGAATCTCATTCTTATATAAAGTACCATAAAAGTATTTAAATTTATGTAAAATAACATTAATAAGGCGACACATGTGACACGTGGTTTAAATCTCCTCTCTGTTTACAAGATTTTATTTAAAGTATCTGCCTACATTGAGAGCGCTTTTTTTTAATGTACAATATTGAATAAATACACATATTTTTAGTTAAATTGTAATACGGAATGATGAAAAAAATTACATATATTTTTAGTTCAATTGTAACAGAGAATGATGAAAAAGCATACACATATTTTTAGTTCAATTGTAATACAGAATGATGGAAAAACATGCGCATATTTTTAGTTCAATTGTAATACAGAATGATGGAAAACATGCGCATATTTTTAGTTCAATTGTAATACAGAATGATGAAAAGACATAAAATCCTAGAAATATCTTGAATGATAAAAAACATAAAATCCTCGCAATATCTTCACAACCTTCAAAAAACTTGGGATTCTTTCGCCATTTTTTAGCAAAATTTCATGTTTACGGCAGACAGCGTATACTCAGTTCAACCAAACGTATTTCAATTTCCTTTGTACTATATACTAGTGTTACACGTACCTGTGCACTGATCTAGCCGTTTTACAATATCTTCGAAATTAACTAAAATAGTTCAAAATAGGTCAATATATGTATATATATATATATATTTCAAAGTTATCTTTTCTTAAGTATTAGAGTACCTATAAAACAATAACATTATCACTTAGAACGTAGATTCTATTTCAGAACATAGTGAGTAATATGGAAAGCATTCTAACAAAATTTCACTGAAACATGTTTAAATCACTTTGTGTAACAAAGTTTATTGAACAAGGACATAACGGAAAAATTGATTTTTCACAAATTGCATTCAAAGATTTCTTTTATATCTTTCAGATACATACAAAATTAATCTATAAGTGTTAGTTAAGGTTTATTAGTGTTTTTATGTAGAAAAAAAGTAAGAAAAAATGCATAGATATGTGGTTTACATTTCCCTTGGCTTTCCTACCGCTAATCTGGTATTTGACTCATTACCTCTTGTTTATTAAATTAGCCATAACTCCTCTTCTAGTAATCATTAAAAAAAAAAAAAAAGAATCGTAAACGATTGCTCTTTCAAATAAAATAATTACAAAAAAATTCTAAAATTGTTATGAAAATGACCGTTTTAATGTAGGCAGGCCTTGCGGATTCGTTCCGTTCAAATCTTGCAATTCAAGTTTAACGCACTTTCTGTGCTCCAATTGACCTATTTTTGTTGTAGTGTGACATATTACCTGTCACAGTACAATATTCTGCAAAGATAATGTCTGAAGTATGGCTCCGCTGCCACTCAGGGGCAAAAACATTTGTCCAATTGTCATTACGTATGTGATCACGTAAATGTCATTGATTGATTCAGAAATAAGCTGATGTTAGTTGATTGAACCAGGAATATTTGATAAATTTGCCCTATTCGAGCTCCTTGCAGGCTGCGAATGAATGTGGATTTGATCCTTACGATAATGTTGATCGATTATTTTCTTATAAAAAAGCTAGATTTAAAATTGTATATGAATTATTTATTTTTTAAAAACAAACTGATAAAAAAAATCACTCGCAATTCAATTTATTTCTTTTAAAAATGTATTTATTCCAATCAAATTTCCTTCAACATTTCCCCTCCTTTTAGTACATCCTAATGTAACCTTGTCTTTAAAAAAAAAATATATATATATATATTTTTACTGGTAATTTAGTAAAAAGATAAATGTAGCACAACTGTGTTATCTGATGTTGGCCTCAAGGAAGTTTTTGTTGATGTTGTTTTTGATTTTAGCTTAAATTGGAAAATATCAAATGTTCCTACCAAAATCTGAGAATTGTTGGAAAATATTTTAAATTTTATTAGTACAGAATACTAAAATGATAGAATTATACATTTTATATTTCTAATTACAAATTTGTTTTCTGCATTACGCAAAATTACTGGATCACCACTTAAAGGGTTAGTGCATAGCTGCCAACTCTTCCGCTTTTTTGTACCACAAAAATTTATTAGAAAATTTTGCCTTATTTAATCGGCAGATTACGGCGATTTAAAAAGTTAATGTTTACTTTAAAATTTTTGTGGTACAAAAAAGCGTAAGATGTTGGCAGCTATAGGTTAGTGACATAAACTGCTAAATTTGATTTTTCAAAAAATAAATAAATAAATAAATAAATAAATAAATAAAGCAATTTAACAAATTACAACGACCATTTGGAAAATGATTTTTTCAAAGACTAAAATTTAAGACATAAAAAAATCGCTTCGAGTTGATCCTACTTTACGTACTCCATGAATTAAACATAAATAGTGTTATTACTACGTATCATCCACCTGAAACTTACGGATTATCCAAGCATTTCATTGGCTATTCGGGAAAAGGCTTTTCCATCGTCAGATTTCTTGGAAATCTGACGACCCATTTTAAATGAAATTTCATTCTTAAACTTCTAAACATCCGACAATGTTACTTTTTACACCGTCGGATAGAAAAAAAATGTACTTTTAAATGCAATTTGTTTGAAAGCTGTATCTCAATTTGTTTCTGAATAATTAATTTTTTTTTTTTTTTTTTTTTGTAGTTTCTATTACATTTTTGTCATAGTGGCAACAGAAGATATCCATCGTTGTTGAATGTAATGGGAAATACATATTACTGTATAGACCAATCAGAACACGAATAAAATGCGGATTAAACCAATAAAAAACTTCAGATATGCTTTTGATTTCCTACCCTGACAGAGAACAATAACCATTTTTCCAAATGGTTAATAATAATAAAAATAATAAAAATAAAATAAAATAAAAAGACAAAATTTATATAAAATACTGAAAGATAAAATTAGTTGAAACATCATTTTGCGCAATTTTCATCAATAAAATAATCTGAAAATTTTGTAAAAACCATTATTATCATTATTTGTTTATATACCCGTAAACTTTTATACTAATTATTTTTAATAGTACTATATTAGAATATTCTAAAAAAGCAATTCTTAAATAAAATTTAAAGTACTTATTAACTATAAGTTATTTGAAGAACTCCTCTAAAATTCAATTTTCATATCTTAAGTATTCTTAAACTTAAAATTTTGTCCCTAAATATATCCAAAATGACTTTTCAGTGAAGTTTTATCAGCTTTTCAAGTAAAAAGTACAAAAAAATGCGTGTTATGAAAATATTTTTCTTAAAAAAGGACAAAAATACAGCATAAATAAATTTCACTGAAGTGTTCTTTATCACCTGCATTATTCTTTTTATATAAACTTCTGCTGTTAAAAAAAAATTGTTTACATTAATGACAGATGTAAACGTTTTAATGATGGTGATGTTATAGCTTTCATTTTATTAATTCCACTATAATGGTATTTTACTTGTTCATTTGCTTTTGGAAGGGAAAACGAAACTGCGCTGTAAATATTGGAAGTAACTATTGTTTGCGATAAAAGTTTACATCTTTTATACATATAAATTTTTTTACTCTCTTCATTTGCTCGTCTATTTTTTCTGAAAATATTTCTTATGGGAAGAGCAATTTGTATTCGAATAGTTATGTTTTCTACGATTAGTATACACAACGTACTAATAATTCATGGTTTTTACTTTCTTCTATCTTCAATAGAAGAAAATATTGTAATAAATATTTTTTCCGACGGATTTACACAATTTAGAGGTAAGAGATTCTTCAAACATGTTTATACAAAATGTATATCTGTCCTTGTATCTGTTTCTTCGTGTGTCGCCCTTGAACCGTCGAAAACTGTATGAAGTTGTGCTTGAACCAAATTACTTGTGTGTGTTTTTTGGCTATAACCAGCAGGCCAACCTTCAATTTGGAAATATTCTTCCTGCCCATACAAATCAATAATGTTTGGTCGAAGACTTTCATGACCATGGCATATTCAACTTTGTGCTCCCTTAGCTCTCCAGATGGGCTTTTACGTATAGGGCGTGGTTGAGAGGGACTCTGATCGGTGCATACGAGAGATACAAGGCCATTTCTACTCACAGTGACTTCACACCCTTAGGGTCAGGAAGGAAAGTAAGTAAGAGAGATATGTATCTCTCGTATGCCACGCTCTGATAGTCATCCATACACTACTTTTCCGGCTCTGAGAGCTGCCGTTGTGTATGCAATGGCAAACATTCCCAACACCCATCTGATTACCTGCAGGCAGTATTGACAGCGTGTAGAGTCATGTATTGCGGGTGGCGGTTGTTTCAGTGAATGATATCATCCATTGTAGATGTGGTCACCTGCACAAAATGTAAAAATGTAAAAAATGTTCTTTGTCTAGTGTCTGTTCCTGTCTTAAATCAGGCGTTATTTTGTTCTCAAATATCAGTCGCAGCCTGTATATCAAAATTTGGAAAATTTCCTAAATTACATATCTTTTCGAGATGTCTTGCTCGAAAAAACTCAAATAAAGAGTCAAAAGTAGCCTTTACCATTTGAAAAATGACAGTAGGTACATTTTTTTTTGAAAAATATTCGAGAAAAATAATTTATGTGTGTAATTAAATAATACACATTATTACATATCGCTCACCCGCAAGAAAAGTGACAGATCTCGGAAAAATTCCTTTTGTGTTTTATTCCATAAATAAGTGTGTCATGAGTTCGTCTTGCCATAGCCAAATTATTTTTCGTGTCGTTATACGGAAAACCTCTATATTACACTATGTGTCACTTTTCCATTATAGGAAATGCGCAGTGATGAAACAAGAAAAACGACACATCTCACAAAAAAGTTTTCCATAAGCTCATACTCGAGCAATTTATAAAACTCTTTATTGCCCTAGTAATAAAAATATGAAAATTTCCTTATTTGGCGAAATATCGCTCTGTTGGTGATTAATGTATTGTCAATTGATTAATAGTTAGGCTATAGATTAATAGTTATAACTTTACAAATTGTCAGGTAAATAGGGTAGGGATGTTGCCGAATGTCATTTTTGGAATGAATATGAGGGTCAACGCGGAGGAAATAAAATAGGTACTTATTAATGGATATATTTACAAGACTATTCACTTCGCTAGTTGACGATGGAAATGTAAAATTAACTTTTTATTATGATAACTGCGACGGACAAAATAAAAATAAATATGTTATTTCATTATTCATGCATGCTGTTAAGTCACTAAAAATCTATAAAATAACAATAAAACTCTTGATCTGTGGACACAACTAAAATAAAGGTAATGCTTTCCATGCTGCAACAGAGAAACAATTAAAAAAAAAAATGCCGAAATTTACATTTTTCAACAGTACGTGACATTGATTTGAAAGCCGAAAAGAATCAGTGAATGAGTTATTTCATTCTGATTTTTTAGGTTTAAAACGATTGAGTGGCGAATGGGGTGCGCTTAGAAATTATTTGAAAGATAATGAAGGCAACGTTCTTCAATTTTTCAGAATCAAAATTTTAAGATTTAATAAATCAATACCTTTTTCAGTCAAAGTAAAACATTCTTATGACCCAGGCGAATTTTTTGAATTTGAATTTAAAGCTGGAGGGAAAAGAGAGCTTTTACCTTTACATAAAGCGTATTCGAAACCCTTTCCTTTGAGTAAACAGAAGAAACAAGATTGCTTGTCCTTTAATTGATTCCAAGCATATTTCTCAAAGTTATGGCCCTTTTTTCTATATTATAACATTCACAATGAAGATAAAGGACTGTGTAGCATACATACAAAACTTTTTAAAATAAATTCTGGTTTGAGAAAGTCCTATAAAATGCTGCAATATTTATTTTTATAAGAATAACCATTTAAAAAAAAATAGATAAAATTACTTATCTAGTTTTTCATTTTAAATTAAGTATTTTTAAAAAATCTGTGATAATTATTTGTTATATTTTCTACTTGAATAATTATTTTTATTTTTCAAAAGTTTGATGAAGCTACAAAACACATAGTAATAGTAATGTGTTCATGCTTTTGGAGAAAATTACACTGAAAACTGAAAAAAAATTGTTTTTGAATTATTACTAAACAACAACCATTATTGTATAATTAACCAATTTATAATAACCAATTATTGTATTTTTTTGGTCCCCTAAATAAGGTTCCTTTTATAGTAATGTAGTTTACAAATATATAGAAATGTTTTGAACTAATAAACATTTATTACTATTGAAGCATGACAAATAACTTACCTACTTCTTCTATTTTTGAATTGTTATGGAAAATATTGTAATGACGCAATTACGTCTATGTGATTTATTAATTTTATAATCAGTTCTCGTATACTTATTTTGTATATTTATTTTGTAGTAACTATATAATTTTGTTTCCCTGAAATGCAATGCAGTTGTAAGATTATAGTTATATAATAATTATAAAAAAGCTTTGAAATATACTTTTTTCTTTTAATTTCCTAGAAACCTTGTTATGAATCTGTGGTTGATTCTTATATTGATGCAAATTAATATTTTTGATAATTAATGATAATATATTAAAGTTAAAACATTGTGATTGAAAACAAGAACGAAAAATCGTGCATCCAGCATAGATTACGCAACACTTTCCAACACAATCAGCATACTGTAACTAAGCTTCACAGTTTATTAAAGTAAAATATCATAACTAAATAATCAATTTGAAAATTCATACCGCATTTGCAAACCTAATTTCTTCTATTACAATCAAGTCGGAAAAATATGAGGTTTTTGTTTGTGCAGCCCTGTATGTAGTTTACGGATTTATATGTATACTGCAAAATAAGCGAAACGTTAGTTCAGCTGTTCGCATAGCGCAGTTGAAAATTTCCATTCAGCCATTTCTGTGAATAAGCGGAAAAGTACTTGAGAACATTTGTGCAGCCCTGTATATGATTTATAGAATTTATCCACACCAATAAATATTTTTAAAAAAATGGTTCAATGTGAAAACGCGTACCACAACTGCAAACACACTTCCAGCAATTATTGTTCATAGACTTCAATAATTAAACTTCTTTTTCAGCAAAATTCTTTTGTGTGTCCCTGTAATTGAACGATAAATTCTATGCACTTCATATTCTACAGCAAATGCCGTAGTACACCTCAATGATACAAATTTAAATATGTTTAAAACAGTGCGATGTCGTTAAAGTTCACCGCAAACGATTTTTCCCCATACACCGTAATGCAATGGAATTCTTTTGAATGTCTCTGTAAATGAACTGTAAATGCTATAGATTTCATTTACTATAGAAGACATGCCATAGTGATACCCAATAACATCTAAGAACTTCATGGCAACCGGACTATATTTACGCGAGTTAGAGTACAGACTGACAGACAGACAGGCAGATAGACAGACAGATGGTCAGGTAGGCAGGCAGAGAGACAGACAAACCGCATTCATAAACACGTTTCAACTTGGTTGGAAAGTGTTAAATGTCCATATTTTTGCACGTACTACTATTTTGAATGGCGGCTGGAATTTGACAAATTGTGCAACAAGAAAAGTGTCACAACTCAACAAGGGCTTACATATGGATGGGTGGGGGGGGGGGTATAAATTTACTAAATCTACCCTATCTCTTGTATGTGTTGATTCTTAAAGATTTTAAGCATTTTTTGTACACTTTTGCAGCTGCATGTAAAGTTAAGTACTATCATTTTATGTTACATTAAAAAAAAAGAAACTTCATTTGCCTCTCCTGTAAAATTTACTTTTGTCGAGATGCGTCACTTTTCTTGCCGGTGAGCGATATAGTCTAGGCAATAGAGACAGTATAGGGACTCTACCCAGCAAAATTCATGGTATTTCTGGAAAAATGCTTACTATATGTTTTTGGGATCGCTGAATCCGAATTTTTAACTTCCCACCGAAATTTCTCCCCGCAACACCCCCAAATTATGGTAAAATCCCCCCCCCCCCTCCCCACAAAAGGTTTTTATTAAAAAAATCAATTTTTTTTTGTTTTAGAAAAAAAATATCTAGAAATTCAGAAAGTAGACCAAATTTGCAACAAATAAGATATATGACATTATGACGTAGGATGAATGGGGGGGGGGGGGGGGAGGGATCTGCTTCGGAACATGCGCCACGGTTCTGCGTAGACTAAGGTGCGCAATTTCACTTAACCACTCACGTCGTTTACATTCGCCCTCCCGTTTCACCTGCGAACGTTCCCTGTTTACTTTAAGTTTTTTGTGTTTCTGACAGGGCCGAAACTAGCTTTTTTGGCGCCAGGGGCAAACATGGATTTTGCCCCCCCCCCCTCCACCACAAAGTAAATTTACAAAAAAGAATTTTACTAAATATCTAACAGACAACCTATTTTTAAATTTAAAATATATAAAACTGAACTACGTAATCAGCTTTGTCAAACATTGATCCATTAAAATCTTTGAAAAGTTATTGAAAAGAATTGCATTTTAATCTTTTTAAACTTTTTTTTTTTTTTTTTTTTTTTTTTTTGCATAGTCTAAATGAGGTCGATATCTAAAAAAGTACTACTCTGTGCATTCCCCTTCCCGTTGTCCTGGGCAGTCAGCGCCCATGGCAAGACAGAAAAAAAAAAAAAAAAAAAAAAAAAAGGAAAGAAAGGAAGCTCAACACAGTTCAGCGGAAAAAAAACAAACAGCTTTCATGGAATTTTTTTATCTAGACTGAGGGGTCACTTCTCCTTTGGTAGTTATCCGTAGTGGACAGTAGGGTGTCCCACAATAGACCTTGAAAAACGGTAATGATTCTCCCTCGGATTCTCCTCACAGGAAGTGATTTAAAAGATAGAAAGCAAACGCATAGGCATGATACTTTGAAATTTTGTATTGTAATGAATCTTTTTATCTATTTGTAAAGTTTAATGCATTTGGTTCAGTTTTCCTTTTAAATTTTCCAACTGCGAGACATTTTTATAAAAATTTCATAATATATATACATTCTTGTGTCAAACGAAAAACAAAATCTTCATTTTGGCGCCCCCTTCACCTCCTGTTAAAGCGGCGCCCGGGGCACGTGCCTCCTCTGCCCCCCCCCCTAGTTTCGGCCCTGGTTTCTGAATCCGAATTTTTAACTCCCCCCCCACCCCAATATAGTTGCTTTTAGATTAAATTTTTTTTATTGTTTTAGGGGAAAAGTATGTAGAAATTCCGAAAGTAGGCAAAATTTGGAACAAATAGGATACATGACATTATGACGTAGGAGGAACGTGGAGGGGGATGGCTGCCTCTGAACATGCACTGCGTCGCTACGTGCACTAAGTTATGCAAGTCCAGGCAATAGGGGATTTCACCGGGCCAAATTATTACTAGTTCTGGATTTCAACTCACTTTATGTTTTTTGGGTCGCTGAATCCGAATTTGTAACTTCCCACAAAAATTTCACCCAGCAACACCCCAAAAAATTGATTTTTTCAAAAAAAATTGGTTTTGAGAACAGCGCGCGGTGAATGTTCCCAAGCAGCCCCCTCCCCACTCCCCGTTTATCCTACGTGATAATGTCATATATCCTAATTGTTGCAAATTTTGTGTAATTTCTGAATTTCTACATGCTTTTCCCCTCAAACAATAAAAAATTTAATTTAAAAACAACTATTTAGGGGGGTTGACGTAGGGGGATTTCGGGGGGGAGTTAAAAACTCGGATTCAGCAACCCAAAAAACTTAAAGTAAACCTTATAGGGAAAGTTCGGAGGGGAGATGGGAGGGCGAATGTAAATGATGCGAGTGGCTAAGTGAAACTCCGCAACTTAGTCCACGCAGCACCGCCGCGCATGTTCCGAGAAGCCCCCCCCCCCTTCCCCATTAATCCTACATCATAATGTGATATATCTTATTCATTTCAAATTTTGTCTACTTTCTGAATTTCTAGATACTTTTCCCCTAAAACAATAAAAAAATTGAATTTTTTAATAAAAACTTTTTTTTTGGGGGGGGGGGGAGGGGATTTTACCAAAATTTGAGGTGAGGGTTGCCTGGGGAAATTTTGGTGGGAAGTTACAAATTCGGATTCAGCTACCCAAAAAAACAAAAAGTTAGCCGATTTCCAAAACTACCTTTAATTTTGCCAGACAAAATCCCCTAGTGCCTGGACTAATATCAATTGGTACTTATAACGTTTTATACGCCTAATTGCGGCTGAATAGGGAGGGAGTCATCGCTGTCTTTATATATATGTATAATGAATTAAATATTGCAAATGTAATAAAAAAGAAAAAAAAAATGAATGATCCTTCTTGAACATTTAAAATTTCATATAAAATAACTATGTAGGCTATCCATAAACACATGAAAACTGCAACAAATACACTGGTCATCAAAATTAAAGGATAATAAAATAAAATATACTCACTAAGATAATGTTACAACCAATGCCCAATGCTGCAAATATTTATGTTAATTAAATACTATTGAACTCAAAATTGCCATTCTGCGCATACGTTAGCGCCGGAAATATGCAGATTAGATGATTGACAATGTGATGCGCAATGAAAGTATCTTGGAATTATGGTCTGTAGTGTTGTTTAAAGTGAATGTGGTGTCTAAATGTGATCAGTATTCATTAGTTGTGGCTAAAAGGCATCATTTAATTAAGGTCAAAAGTGGCGAATAATTGGTAAAATCGAGGAAGGTAAAAAACAAATGGAGGTCGCCCAAGATTTGAATATCCCTCAAAGTGTCATATCAAAAGCTTCGAGCCGCTTTTTAAGCACTGGATCCGTTGACAAACAGACTGGTCAAGCGAGACCAAGAGCAATCACTGCATCCGAAGACCGTTTTTGTCATTGTGGCTCGAAGAAACCGCAAAGAGACTACAAGAGATTTGGTTTGAGACCTTCAGGCTGCCACAAGAACTCTAATTAGCCGTTCTACTGCTGCACGAAGGCTTAACGAGGATAGACTGTATGCGAGAAAATGAAAAGATTGTGTCTCACTCACTCCATATTCCCAAGGGGCCCGTTTAAACTGTTGCCATCGTCAAGTTCAATGGAGGCAAGAAGACTGGGTTCAAGTATTGTTTATTGACGAGTCCAGTTATAAACTGAATACTGATTCTAGACGTGTTTTGATCTGAAGAGATTTAGGAAGACGCAACTTGCCTTTCGCTTGTCCGTGAAATATCCCGTTCGAGACCCAGTACGGGCGTGTAAGAGGAATGTCTGTCTAATTAAAAATTACCGGTATACCAAATTAAATTCGAGGAAGTAAATTATTCAAAACGTTAATGAGGAACTTTTATGGAGTTCCGATTTAGCTAATGCGTTGCTTTTTCAGTCATTTAATACATGTTCGATTTTAATTAAATAAATATTTATTAAATAATTAAATACTTAAAATAATTTTTTGTGTTATTTTTTTCTACTTATTGAAAGATACACAGCTTTGTTATCTGAATTTTGTTGTTTGCATCTGCCAATTTGTACAATTCTTTTCTTTCTCTATTTTTGAATTCTAATATTCGGAAATAATAACAGAAAATCAGAAGGGTTAACAGCTATGGCTGTTTTGCGCATTTAAACATCTGTAATACTGTTTATTTCCTCTTTGGATCCGAAGATAAAATAACATTGCTAATACACATTCTTTGAGTTTGCACAAGCAAAAAGACACCATAGATGACAGAGGGAATCATTTTTCTTAAATTGATACTTTAGGGAGCTGGATATATATATTGATAAACACCGAACTAAAATTACTAACAATAAAATTAAAATATCGATTTAATTATTAATAACCTAAATTACGCAGTAAAAAATTGATGGTCTTTAATTTATTGAATGATCTGCAAATCCTTAAAATTTTTTTATTGCAAAGCATATCAGTTAATTATGAACATTTCTCATTTTCTTGGGCACACTATCTGTAATGCATTTTGCAAACTCACATAGGAACCACTTTTGGTGTTTCTCGCACCAATCAACGGAACCTGGTGCATTTTGTAGCTCTATACATAAAAGTGTGAGAACCGATAAAATTTCTCTGTTAAAATCATATTTTATATAAATTTTTATACTTTTAATTTTTTATTATTACATTTTTATGCTTATTTCACTCCAAAAGTGAGTTAAGTCGCCAAATATAGCGTTACATTTTTCCGCCCGCTTTATCCGTGGAGTAAATGTACAGAATATATTAGAATTATATCAGATTGCGATTTTTTTTATAACTGATATCATAAGAAACAAATATTAGGTTTTTCTTTTTTTTCCTATGCAGACGTTAAATATATAAATAGTAAATATAGTTCTATAAAACCTTCCAAGATCATCGAAAACTATTTTTTAGTGAAATACAAAATAAGGAAACTATTTTCTTTTGAAATCGAATGAAATAAAGTTTTGACTGTTTAAGATGAAATGTTGCTGTATTAAATAGTCGTTTGGTAAAAGTAATCATAAAGTAAATTAATATTTTTATACAATTTAGAAAAATTACTGTGGCTAATTAGGTCGGACATCACAATTTCTACTGAAATCCAAACCACTCCTCACACAAAACAATCTTGTTCAGTTTTTCTTTAAAAAATCTTCAATGCTAATAGTGCGATATGTGATCTCGAAAATTGCATTTTCAGAAAGTTATGCTGCTGTAAAATCAAGAAATATTATTTTAACAGAAAAATTTTATCGGTTCTCAAACTTCGTAATATACGGCTTTAAAATGCATCAGGTCTGAGTGCTAGGTGCGAGCAACACCAAAAGTGGTTGTCAGATGATAATAACACCTATTTTAAGATGAAATAAGCATCAGTGCTGCCATTTATTCGTTTTGATCCAAAGCCAAAAACATTCAGTTATATAGAATTAAAGTAAAAACGTAAACAAATCAAATACTTTAGTTTATGTCCTCGTCGGTTCGGAAGTATCACATGTGATAGTTCCGAACCGAGGAGGAAGTTTTGACTATGACGATGTTTTTTTTTTAAATGTTTATATTACTTTATAAGATTTTTTCTTTTCTCTTTCCTTTCTTTTTTCTCATCTATTAAATGAATAATTTGTTTGATACGAGTCGATTCACAGTAGATCGCAAGGAACCAGAAATATTTTTTAAATGTTTTTCTCTTTGCTGGAACACCTTCTGTTAACCCTTCGGGACGAGCGTCTTTTACAGAATTTTTAATCTTTTATTACCGGTTTTTCAAAACAGATTTTTTTGCCTAATTGAATCGGGTAAATGCTCGGATTAAATAAGGCAAAATTTACAATAAAAATTTAATGGTGAGAATAATCACGGATTCTGAGCACCTTACGCGGCACTTATACCAGTCGCTCGTTCTCAAGGAGTTAAGACACCTGGTAGCACATCCTATCTTAACAGAAACAACAAATGTCCTTTTGCTTATACCCTAAAAATTTCATTCTTAAGGCAGATTTTTGTTATAGACAAATTCCGCTTTCATAGATTTAGATTTACTGAGTAATTCGTTTTTATATATCAGATATTAAACAATACAATTATAGTCATAAAGTAAAATGTATATTGCTCCATTTTTGAAAACATTATTACAGTTTATTGTTCTAACATTTGACGTTTATAACTTTCATATTAGTACATTAGCATAAATTTATTTTGTCATACTGTTATGAAAAACAGCCATTCATATCTTTAACATAAATAAATTTCACAATTTTATAGTTTTAAGTATATTCGTCACATATTTGAAAAAGTGTTTTTTTTTTTTTTTTTTTTTTTTTTTTTTTGGCATTTAATGAAAAAACAACGTTTAACCTTGAAATAATATAGCATTGTATAAATCACGATAAAATCAAAACAATACACGGGACGTATTTCCAGCTGGAAAATGTCCTTTTCCCATTAGTACACCTGTTTACAGTGCTGATGACGGGCTGCTATATTTTCCAACACGAAACGAGTCCTGTGCATTGTTTTGATTTTATGGTGATTTATACAAAGTTTTACTGCTTTATTTGTGATTTTTCGGTGCTGTTTCAACACTTAACCTTTTCTAATACTATATGACACCAATCGACAATGTTACATCAGATCGTAAATCTTTAATGTAGTATTTATGCATATTTAAGTAGAAATACATTAAGTACTTTTAGGTAGATTTCGTATGAAATACTACCTATTGGCGTCGTTCCTATGTTGGAATTTCTGAAAAATTTTTGCAGATCTACACCGATGATGACCCCTAGAGCCCAAAACCACCCTCAGTAATATATATATATATATATATATATATATATATATATATATATATATATATATATATATATATATATATATATATATATATATATATATATATATATATATATATATGTATATATATATATATATATATATATATATATATATATATATATATATGTATATATATATATATATATATATTTATTTATCTATCTATCTATCTATGTATGTATCTATCTATCTATATATATCACTTTCTTCTGGACACGATAACTTCTACAATTCTGCATCAGTCTCTTCCAAACTGTTACATAAAATCAAGGGGCATAAAATCTCGGTCAAGTTCGTTAATGGGCAAAATCGGACCAAGGGGATGGAAAAAGGGAAGGGTTTAATAAAAACCGAAAAAACCCCATAACTTCTTAACTTTTGTACATATCGAATCAGTTTAAAGTTTCTATTACTTCTAAAATTAGGGCCAAAAATTTATGTATCACAGATTTTTGATAAAGTTAAAAATGGGCCCAAGGGGCGCAAAAAATAGTGTTTTGGGGAGGAAAAAATTCATAACTTCGTCAATTCTCAAGATATCAAATCCAATTAATTTTATCACTAATCTCCTTAACAATATCTGCAACTTTTATATTCACAAGTTTTTGATAGGACCAATTTGTACCACAAAAAAAAATAATAAAAAACAAAAACAAAAAGGACGTTTGACGAAGAAAAAAATCTATAACTCCGCCAATTCAAAAGATATAAAATCGCCAAGAATTTATCATATATCTTCTTAATATTGTCTACAACATCTATATAGACAAGTTTTGGATAGGACCAATTCTTACAGCAAAAACAAATTAAAAAAAAATCCCTGCCGGCCCGGCCTACTGGCAGAGGTAGATTTCGAAGTAAAATATACTAATTTCACAAACAAAAACTAAATCATGATTAGAGATAAATCCACTTTAACAATTTTATCTGGCCGCTTTTGACGATTTTTTATTTCATTTTTATATAATAGCTGGTTTTATCAGAATCATGTTAGGGCGGTATTCAAAAAAATACTTTTCCATGCTCAACAACTCGAAATTTTCTGGCATAATTCCAGATTCATTTTTAATTAAAAAAAATATGTAACTTGCTGACGTGATTTTTGAAGAGATTTATAAGCGACGTGTGTTTTTATTTTTTGTTCAATTAATTAAAACTTGATATATAAACAATTATTTTCTCAGAAGGACAATATTTTCAGAAGGACAACACAATCGCTTCGGGAAATTCCGTTCAAAATACCCACTTTGATATCATTTTTTGAAATATATTCTGCCTCTATCAAAAAATCGATGATTACGGTACATTATATAGTTTCTGAATAAGCGAATCTACCAATTAAATGCGTTTGAGAGCAAAAATGAATTTAAAAATGAGTCAGAAAATAAGCAGTTTGGATTTGAGTGCATCCTTAATACAATGATTTTTCCAACACAATCCGCTTCGGTAAATTCGGTTCAAAATGCCCTTTTTAATAGCATGTTTTAAAATATATTCTGCCTCTATTAAACAATCGACCATTACGGTACATTATATAGTTTCTGAGTAAGAAAACGTACCAATTGGAAGCCTTTGAGAGCAAAAATGATTTGTAAAATGAGCCAGAAAATAAGCAGTTTGGATTTGAATACACCCTTACTAAGATGATTTTATTCTTCAACCGCTATGTATTTTTAATTTTTTTTTTCGCTGTAAGAATTGGTCCTATCCAAAACTTGTCTATGTAGATGTTGTAGACAATATTAAGAAGATATATGATAAATTCATGGGGATTTTATATATTTTGAATTGACGGAGTTATGGATTTTCTTTCTTCTTCAAACCCCATTTTGGTTTTCGTTTTTAATTTTTTTTTTTTGCTGTACGAATTGGTCCTATCAAAAACTTGTGAATATAAAAGTTGTAGATAATGTTAACGAAATTTATAATAAAATTAATTGGATTTGATATCTTGAGAATTGACGATGTTATGAATTTTTTTCTCCCAAAAACCCTATTTTTGCGCACTTTGAGCCCATTTTTAACTTTATCTAAAATCTGTGATACATAAACTTTTGGCCCTATTTTTAGAAGTAATAAAAACTTTAAACTGATTTGATATGTACAAAATTTAAGAAATTATGGGTTTTTTTTTGGTTTTCACAAAACCCCTCACTTTTTCCATCCCCTTGGTCCAATTTTGCCCATTAACGAACTTGACCGAGATTTTATGCCCATTGATTTTATGTATCAGTTTGGAAATGATTGGTGCAGAATTACGAAAGTTATCGTGTCCAGAAGAAAGTGATATACATATATATATATATTTATCTAACAATACAATTAACTTCTTAGATCTTAAAATTACAATAAAAGACAATAAAACAATCACAGATTTATATGACAAACGTAAAGAATTTAAATTCAAAGTTAATACATTTACAAATTTTAAATCTTGTCTACATCATTCTGTATTCCGTAATATAATACTTAATCATTTATATAGAATAAAATGTTTATGTTCTTCTCCTCTAATTAACAATAATATTAAAAAACTAAATTATGATGCATTAAATCATGGTTTTCCAAAAAAATTCATATATTCATTAATATACAATTAGTACTTTTCTTACATGATCTATAAAAACAAATTAACACATGCGTAAACAAAATTACAAAAAAATTATAAAATAAAAAAATATCTATAAAAAATTAAAAATTGTAAAATAATATAAAAAAAATATTATAGGTTGGTTGGGTGGGTAGATGTTAGAGTACGGAGGAGGGTGGTGTTGTCTGGATAATACGCAATGGTTAATTATTTAAAAAAAATGGGGGCTCTTGTATTATTACTATATTTTTGTTACGTATTTTATATGGATGTTGATTTGATATTTTATATGTAATTGGAGAATTCCATTAATATTATAATTAGCTTAATTATTGATTAATCTAATTTACAATTATTTGTTATTAAATTTTAATTTACTAAGGACAATATCATATTAATTACTAATAGTATGCCATTCTTATAGTGAATAATATACATATAAGTATGTTTAATATAAATATAGTTATACTGTATGCATTAAAATTGGGTAATTATTTTTATTATTATTCCTCTATTCTTTTTAATATTTATTATCGGTTTAATGTTTTTGAATGTCCCACATTCATACTTTATGGATTTTTATGGATGTCTGAAAATAATCCACATTTTATATTTGTGCTTTTTAAGTAATGGGAATTTAAGTATCATTTAACCTTCTATATACTTCCACATGTTTTTTATTTCCTGTTCATTTTATAAATATCCTATATATAATTCATTAAAAAATAATTTTTATATTATTTTTAATAATTATTTATATTAATTATTACTGAATTTATTTTGTTTTATAGCATATAGCTATATGCTATATATTATCAATGTTCTAGAATTATTTAAATTCTTAGTTTAGTTTAAATAATTTAGCTAATAGAATATATTGTATGCTTTTAAATTTTATTCACAACAGTTTTAAATACATTGTGTGGTTTATATTAGGTTTATAATTCTCTATATATATGTTTGGTTTTGCTGTTCAAACAGTTATTTACATTCAAATGCTTACAAATATTTATCTTGCGATAGATGTTTAATATAAGTAATAATAGATGGCAGCACCAAATTTGTCTCTTTAGATAGCTCTAATTTTTAATTTTTCTAGCTCCATTTCAGTTATAATTTATACACCAGGGGGTATTTTTAGCTAAATTTTGACGATATTGTTAAACTGTTATTAATTAATTTAATAGTGCATTTTAAATAATGTAATTAATATCTATTTATTTTATATTAGATTAAATGTGTTTTACAAGGTATTTCAAATTTTATTTCAAAATGTATTAACTGCATCCTTTGGTATCATTTACTGTGATTTCTTAACTGTTTTATTCACCTTAATCTTTTTGATATACTGGTAGACATGTGCGCATGGATTTTTGTAAAATACTGAAATATTAACCGGTATGGTGTTTATTATTTATATTTTATATCCTATAAATATTTAAATACGTTTTATTGATTCTTCCATTTCATATTATTTGTTTCTATTCTGCTTTCATTTTTAATCAATTCACTTGATTTTAATGGTTGTGCGGGCACAGGGGAAAATAATTTTTAGCTTTAGCTTATTTTTCCCACAGAAAACAACCATTTTGCTTATATCATTGAATTCTGTGCCCTTGATAACGTAATTCAATGTATAAGCTTTTCAATTTTTGTCGGTATCCACTTTTTTCTTTTTTCTTCCATAATAATTCTTATAATAATTTTTTTTTTTAATACTTACAGCTTTAATTCATAATAATTGACGGTGGTAGGTTATGTTTAATTAATGGTTATATATATACATATATATATATATATATATATAGATAGATAGATAGATATATAAAGTTTTTTACTGAGGGTGGTTTTGGGTTCTAGGGGTCATGGTCAGTGTAGATCTGCAAAAAAATTTCAGAAATTCCAACATAGGAACGATCCCAATAGGTAGTATTTCATACGAAATCTACCTAATACATAGCGGTTGAAGAAAAAAATCATCTTAGTAAGGGTGTATTCAAATCCAAACTGCTTGTTTTCTGACTCATTTTACAATTCATTTTTACTCTCAAAGGCTTCCAATTGGTATCTTTTCTTACTCAGAAACTATATAATGTACCGTAATGGTCAATTTTTCGATAGAGGCAGAATATATTTTAAAACATGCTGCCAAAGTGGGCCTTTTGAACCGAATTTCCCGAAGCGGATTGTGTTGGAAAAATCATTGTATTAAGGGAGTATTCAAATCCAAACTACTTATTTTCTGACTCATTTTTAAATTCATTTTTGCTATCAAACGCACCCAATTGGTAGATTCGCTTATTCAGAAACTATAGAATGTACCGTAATGATCGATTTTTTGAGAGAGGCAGAATATATTTCAAAAAATGATGTCAAAGTGGGCATTTTGAACAGAATTTCCCGAAGCGATTGTGTTAGAAACGAAAAATATTGTCTTACTGAGAAAATAATTGTTTATATATCAATTTTTAATTAATTGAACGAAAATTAAAACATAGGTCGCTTATAAATCTCTTCAAAAATCACGTCAACAAGTTTCATGTTTTTCCTATTAAAAATGAATCTGGAGTTATGCCAGAAAATTTCGAGTTGTTAAGCATGGGAAAGTATTTTTTTGAATACCGCCCTAACATGATTCTGATAAAACCTGTTATTATATAAAAATGAAATGAAAACTCGTCAAAAGCGGCCAGATAAAATTGTTAAAGTGGGTTTATCTCTAATCATGATTTGGTTTTTGTTTGTGAAATTAGTATACTTAACTTCGAAATCTACCTCCGCCTGTAGGCCGGGCCGGCAGGTATTTTTTTTATTTTAATCAAGATTTATAGTACTCGTGAAATAAGATATTCTGCTGCGGATTAGATAGAAATTTATAGACTAATTTGCTCTTTCTGCAAAAAGTCTTACACTACTAATCCAAATAATCTATGTAAATCCCGAAGAGGTAAAAAAATCTCGCATAACTGCATAATACTATATAATAAGGGAAGATTTGTGTCGCTAGAAATAGCGAATATACGAGTATATATATTTCTTTTTAGCTCGTCTTACTGATCTTTTATTCAGTATGTTCCAGGAAATTAACCATTGTTTTTTTAATTGTTACTAATTTAAACTTGCTTTTTCAGGTGGAATTTTGGCATTTTGGTTAACTGGCAAATTTGGTTAAAATGTATCATTTATTTTTTGTATGATTTGCCAAATTCACGATTACGATGTTTAAGTCTGCAATTGCAGCAACCTAGTGGGCATAGGTCTTAAAAGTTGTGTGTTTGATAGTCATATACGATAAAAGATATCTATATACGCTGGAAAGAATTTGTGGTGGTATTTTCGAATTGAAGACTCCATGAATCGTATATAAATGAAAAACTCTTACTTGAAGCTTACTTCTCTTACTTCAAGCTTTAGATATAAAAAACAATAACAAAAAAGCAAAATATATTTACTTTTCTATTTATATTTTTTATCAATTTAATCTCATTATCAAGAGTCTCAAACTCACAACTAAAGAAAAAAAAATACTTTTGTCGCATATTTTCCGGAAAAGCTCAAAGTTAGAAGTATATTTCAAGGTTAAAGCCGGAAAAATATACTTCAGGGAAATGACTTAAGTAAGAAAATTTATTTCTGTGCAAATTTGAAAGGTACACAAAGCAATTAGACGTGGAAAGAATAAGAGAAATATATTTTTTTTTCCTCTTTGCAATAAAATTATAGTAAAATATCAAATGTCTTCCGACATTTGATATAACACATACTCAAGAATTATACTCAATTTCAAAAAGAAAGATGCCTGTTAAGTAAATAACTGCCATCTTTATAGCCATAAACAAAATTATAAAGTATGGAAATGATACTTTTGCTATAAATGTTCCTGATTTATCTCCAAATGCTTAACCAAAGAGTAAGTGTTATATTTAAGCATTAATATTTGAACGATTTGCTACGATTTTACGAACGTAAAAGCTAAAGATGTAAAGAAAACGTAGGAAATTATACTATATAACACAATTAACTATACTGACATAATCCGATAGAAAAGAAGGCAATATTAAACATTCATTAGTTGCTGTTTGTAAGCAAAAAGGCAAATATCAATACCAATCTCCCAACGTGCTCTTAATCACCGATGTATTATTTAAGTTCTGAAATTTTTATCAGAAAAGAGAAGAAATATGAGTCAGTATAACGCTGAGCAAAGACATACAACAGCTAAACAATCACGAAGTATTATAACTTTAGAAAATATTTGACGGTACTTCCTGCCTTTTATTACATCTCCAAGGGAAATCATCAAAGCAATATGCGTTTTGATGAAAAAATTATACATCAAATTTGCATTTAAAAAATTTGAAAGTACGATATCTGAGATTGGAATACGTAACATTATAATAAAGAAAACGCCCTACCGGCTCGGCCTACAGGCACAGGTAGATTTCGAAGTCAAGTACTAATTTCACCTACAAAAACTAAATCGAGATTAGAGATACACCCAGTTTAACAATTTTATCTGGTCGTTTTTGACGAGTTTTTAATTTCATTTTTTAGTAAGATTTGGTTTTACCAGAATCATGTTAATATGATAATTTTTTCTTCAACCCCTATTTTTTTCCCTTGAGAATATTTTTAGCAATATCATCCATTAGTAGAGTTCATCTTTTCAAAAAATTGTTACCATTCAAGTTATAGATAATATTAAAAATGCTTATATAAAAAATGTAAACCGTGTGTTGATTGTTTCATTAAATAAACCACACACTATATTTTTAATTGTAAAGTTTTTTTTATTGAGACACGCACCGGTTTAATAATGCAACCGTACCACATCTTTGAGGGTTGTCAAAAAATTTCATCACTCCAAGACTTTTTTATCGCCTTAGTGGCGGATTAACGGATATGTGATTTTTTTGTTCTCGCCCCCTCCCTATTATTTGTTTTAATTTATTTTATTTCATTTTGCTGTAACACTTGTTCCTAATCAAAAACTTCTCAATATAAAAGTTGTAAATAATATTAAGAATATTTATTTTAAAAAAATCAAGCAACTTTGATATCTTGAGAAGTGACGTAGCTAGGATTCTATTTCTTCTTCCCCCACCCTCACACACTTTTTTATTAATTATTATTATTATTGGTGTAAGGTTGGTCCTATTGAAAACTTGTCAATATAAAAGTTGTATTAACAAGATTTATAACAAACACTAAGTGGATTGGATATCGCGTGAATTGACGAAGTTATGAATTTTAATTTAAGTAATTGGTCGATTGCACCATGAACTATATAAAATCACTGTATTTAGAATAAAATACACTTTGCTAAATGGTACACACATTAAAAAATATACAATAAAAACAAGATTGTATATTTTTAATGTGTGTACCATTTAGCAAAGTGTATTTTATTTTAAATACAGTGATGTTATGAATTTTTTTCTTCTTAAAACACTATTATTATCGCCCCTTGATCCCATTTTCAATAATACAAAAAATCTGTCATACATAAATTTTTGACCTTTCTCCTAGAAGTAATAAGTTTTGACTTATTCGATATGTATCATATTTAAGAAGTTATGCTTTTTTTCTGTTTTCACAATACCCCTTCCCATTTCCACCCCCTTGGTCCAATTTTGCCTATTTACGAACGTGGCTGAGATTTTCTGCATCTTGATTTTATGTGTATCAGTTGGGAAGGGATATGTGCAGAATTATTTAAGTTATCGTGTCCATAAAAATGGATATATATATATATATATATGTATATACACACACACTAGAGATGAGTTCGGGCTCGTTTTTTGGAGCCCGGGCCCGCCCGAGCCCGAAGATTTTAAATCCGATCCCGCCCGAGCCCGAAAGATTTTTTGTCATCAGAGCCCGCACCCGCCCGAGTCCGATACCACTCTTTACCGATACATCTTTAACTATAATCGATTCCTTTCTCATAACAGTCTTCCGTGTTTGACGTGAACCGGAAAATCAACGTAAATTACAAAATTGACACCGTTATCTTAAAGGTCAGATGCCTTTATATTAAAAGAAGAAACACTGACTGATTGCTTAATATCGGAATAATAAAGTAATTATATTTACTTACGAAGCAAAGTGATCTCGTAAATCTACTTACAGAGTCCTTAGCATGAGCAGAGTTCATGACAAATAGATATAATACCCAGTAAAGTTATTTTCATATGAAGAATGATTATGACTCATGAGCAAATATAAGATTAAATAATTTTGAAACCTCAAGCTAATTCTGGTCTACTAAAAATCGAGAAAACATTCTCTTTGTGTTAGATAACTAAATAAAAAATAAATAAACGAACGGATTAAAAAATATCTTCTGTCACAAACGAAAATCCTAATAAAAAAAAAAATTCATTGCTTGTGTTTGTTTTGATTGGCGCCATATTAATTGATCGTCGTCGAAAATGCCAAACACATAAATCTGAAAACATCACAAATTTTCTTTTGAAACAGCAATCAAATACTAAAATAGATAAACACGATTTTTGTTACCCCTTCATTTTGATCTAAATAACATTGAAAAGACTAGAAAAATAATTTTAAACGTGGAAAAAAGTTCTTTCAATCTTTTCTATACATAAATAAATATAGTTTTCCGGTTTCAGAAAGAACGAGCCCGAAGGCTAGAATAAAAATAGAGCCCGTCTGATGTCTAATATACACACAGAGAGAGAGAGATAAATAGATAAATTTTTGAACTGAAGGTGATTTTTATGGTCTAGGGGTCATGATCGGCGTAGATCTGCAGCAATTTTTCAGAAATTCCAACATAGGGGAAACTGTAATACGTAGTATTTTTTACTTGATCTACCTAAAATTGTAAAACAAAATTTTCTTAATCATTAAAATGTTTTCTTATTTTAAACGTTTTCATGAAGAAAATTATTCAGCCAACGTTATTGATAATTTTATTATTATAGATTGTTTTATATACTTAATTATAAGCTTATTTGTAACTGTTAATTTGAAACTGAAGTTTTATTACACTAATATAATTTTTTTATTAATGAAGTTATATATTAGGATGGTTAAAGTGTATCGTTATTCTTTGTAATGTTTAAATTAATACTACGCTTAGTTCTTCACAAATATATCGTATGCGAAAAGCTATTTATTAACGTTTTATTATTTATTTTTGTAATCAGTCAATTAAAATCAATCCTCAGTTTTACCGGTTTGAGAAATACAAATTAAGTAATTTAATTTACTCAGGCGTTGAAAAATTAACTTCAGTTAATAATTACATAGTAACTATAAATCAAATAATCTTTCAGAACAATGACGCTAAAAATAACTATTTCATGCAAGAAGTGTTATTTCCATTTGCTTTAATGTTTAAACATCGCTTGCAGAATGTGTTAAATATTGACTTACATGATTACAATACAGAGTTCTCGCGTAGCTTAAGGTGCTGTTTATTCAAAAAATTGAAAAGGTGTTCATTAAATTCTATTACTTAAATTTTCCTTTTTCAAACAATTTTGAATATAAATTTTCTAGACTAATTGTTCAACAGTCACTGCAATATTTGAGTTATGATTTCACATATACTTTTCATTTTAACAGTGCAATAAGTTAATGAAGAGATTGGCTAATATGATCCAGATACCGGATTTAATGAAAGAAATAAGTAAAAGCTTTCTTCCATGCTCCCTTTTTTACATGGGTCAGTTGTACTTTCGTGGAAAAAAAAGTAAACACTACCTACTAACTCCTCAAAAAATTACTCTAGACGAAAGTTACTGGTACCGAACGATTGGAAATAAAGTCTGCTTTTAAATGACTTATATAAAATTTGCTTAGGGTGCCATCTACATATTAAAACGAATTCAAGCTTCATTTTTTTCAATGACAATACCGAATTTTAACGAGATATATCAAATCTTTGGTTCTAACTATACCTAGACACCAAATTTCAAGTCATTTGGATGATAAGTTTTTGAATTATAAACATTCAAAATTGAGTTCTTCTAATGTTAAATTACATTTTCATATTTTTATTTATAACTTCTGAAATTATGATCCTAATGTTCTAATTTTTTGTGTAGCAGTAATGCTAATATACCCAAATATAAATACGTTGAATTTTTATAATTTTCTGATATGAGCTATGAATTATGAAATTAATATTAAAAAAATTATGAATTGCAACCTGCAATTTTTTTGATGAATTCAGATTTATTAAGTCCTGCTTTATGGAAATACAAAATTTCACATTTTTCTTCCAAGTAGTTTTCAAATTATGCTTATAAAACGGCAAAATGATGGTTTAAGGGGCCGTCTATGATAGAAGTGACTAAATATTTCAATTTGTTATGCTATCCTGTAATCTAACAAGCTTAATTGACTGCTTAAAGTGCCTTGATCAAGAAGGGAGCTCTCTCGATTAACAGTCGAGTACCGAGCATCAATTTGGATACAGCCCTTAAAATACGCTCGTTTTAGAATAATTAATTTCTCAGAAACTTATGGTACGAATTGCATAAAAATTTGTTTTTAGGCTATTTGAAGGATGTAGATGTTATATGAAGATTTAATATGTAGATTACCTCTAAGCTAATTTTATATACATTCTTTAAAAGTAGACTTTATTTCAAATTGTTCGGTACCAGTAACTTTCTTCTACGATAATTTGTTGAGGAGTTAGTAGGTGGTGTTTACTTTTTTTTCCACGACTGTACATTTTACAATGGGGAGGAAATAACTATCCCTTCTTTCTTTCTTTTTCTCAAGACTTGAAGACATCCCTTTGCGTTTTCATGTGTGATGATGGTAAGGTCATCTTCAAGGTTTAATTTCTGTCTGGTAAAACTGATAAACTACTACATTTTGAAAGAGAGACGTAATGGAAACATATTATCATTGAAAGATAACAGTGATCTATAATGAAAGATTTTCTTTCTTTCGAAATTCTACCACACTTATCGCCGAAAATCACATTGAAGTCAATAGATGTTTCGCTCGTATTAGCCGTGTTAGTCCTGCTCGTTTTAGTCCTGTTTTTGTAGATCTTAAGGGTCTCGGGACTCTTAAAGCTTCGAAATTTTCAAAATTTTAATTTTTTTTTAGAAAAACTCCCATTTTTTTGTGAACATTATGGTATACAAGATGTCCATAATTAAATGACCCTACTTTAAAGATATCTACAGACAAAACTATTGTTCATAAAATTGTGAAATTTTGTGAAAGACATAATAAGGAGATGGGAAATTGTTTAAGCTAAAAAAAATGTAAATAAAAGTAGTTCAAAATTTCGCCACCAGAGGACGTTTTTTAGTAAATTACACATTTAGCATTACGATAGTGTAGAAATTTTATTTATTAACTTAAACTTACTCTAAAGACAGCATTTCACAACATTTTGCTAGCTTTTCCCTGAACATACTGCGGTCAACTGTGGAACATGCTATCTTACGATTTCAGATGGCATCTGAAAAGGATGAAAGTCATGCAGAACATGTTTGGTTATGACAAAGTTTGTTAAACTATCGTAAATATATGCTAAATGTGCAATTCGTTAAAAAACGGCCTCCTATTTTTTTTCTCTTAAACATATTCCCATACTTTTATTATGTCCTTCAAAAAATTTCACAACATTTTGAACAAGTTTCGTCTGTAGACAACTTTAAATTAGGGTCGATTAATTATGAACAACCTGTAAATAAAATTTATAAACTATCTTAATGCTAAATATGTAATTTATTAAAAATCGCCCTCTGGCGACGAAATTTTAAACTATTTTTATTTATATATATTTTTAGTTTAAACAAATTCCCATACCTTTTTGTGCTTTTCCCACAATTTCACAACTTTATGAACAATAATTTTGTCTGTAGACAACGTTAAAGCAAGATCGTTTAATTATGGACACTCTGTAATTGTTTCCTTGAAATTCTATTAGAACAGAAGTTATGGCTTTTAGAGTTTTACATACCCACTCAATAGCTAAAGCGGCGTTTCCGAAACTTTGAAGTCATTTTTCTCCAAATGATGTTTTTGGGCATAACGCACAGGATATCTCAAAAACTTCTGAATATTTTTTTATAAAATTTTCTAAAGATATATTTCATGTTAGTTTGTATAAAATGAACCTAAAATTTCATTTTTATTGTTTAAAAAAATATTGTTTTTAGGTGATTATAGTGTTGAAAATTTCAAAATTGTGTATTACCTAAATACAACTTCATATAAAAAATATGAAAATGCTTTAAATACAAATTTATTTAGGTTCAGGGTCATTTCAACAGTCTGAAGTATAATTAGGCCCAAAAAATGCTTTATAATTGCAAAATTTATCTTGTAATCCTTCGTGTAAGCTGTTATGTAAATTTTTTGCTCGACAAATGTGTAACAGTTTGGTGTGCCCGATAAATATTAATTTTACATCTTGCAATACTTTAAATACATGACACGAAAGAAAATATTTCAAATGAAAATTAAATTTTCAAATTAAGCAGTGCAGCGTTTGTAGCCGTTCCAACATCTAATAGTGAGAATTTCGACACTGGGTATCATTCCATGTGGTTTAGTCGGTAGAATGTCAGTGCGATATACTGATGGCCCAGGTTCGAGTCCCGCTATCTAATCGTTTTTACTATGTTGGCCTTTGCTCCTTTTAAGCAATTAATTTGAAATATTTTATGCAAGGCGAAATTTTCTCTCTGGAAATTTTCCCAAGCATTAATAAGAAAGAAATTATTTATATCTTTCGTCCCCCCAAAAATTGTGTTTTTAAATCACATACATTTTAAGATATTAAATGTTGAAAATGATCTTTTTTTTTCATTTTTTCCAATTTTAAGAGTCCTGGAACCCTTAAAAAGCGTGAAAATCTTAATATATTTGGAATGATGAACCAGGACAGTGCGAAGAGAAAACTGCCCCCGGACAAAGTTTCAATTCCTCCCGCTCCCGGGCAAAGTTTCAATTCCACCCCCCCCCACCCCCGACGCTTTCTCCTTGCGACAGGTGTCACAAAATTGAAAAAGTGTAAAAACAGAAATAAATTTCATTGAATACAGATTTCATGTTTATTTTGGAACTGAAAACAATTTAATTTTAATTCAGCCGTCCAAACAATTAAGTATTACAGGAGAAAATTGCTCTTGTATTTCGGCAAAGGGAATTTGGTAAATGGGTGTGGAAAAAAGTATCTAACAGTACAGTTATCGCAGTTTGCAAACCTTTTGGATTCCAAGAAAGAAACCACATGCTAGACTCCTGCATCGGGTAGGGTTACCCTCTTTTACCCGAACCCGACCCGACCCGCGGTTCAGGTCGGGTCAGTTTTTTGCTATATTTTCTCGTTGCGGTTCGGATCGGGTTGACTTTAACATTTTTTGTTGCGGGTTGGGTTCGGGTCGGTTTGGCTTTTTTTGTTTAGGGTTCGGGTTGGCTTTTTTAGTCTTGCGTGTCGGGTTCGGGTTGATCCGCTTTTTAAAAAGAATGTGGAAAATATTTTTTCACGTTAAAAGCCTACATAAACAGCAGATCAAAGTTTCACAAAAGCAAAATATGTGCCTGTCTGTTTTTTCTTTAGTCATTCTTTCACAAGACTTTGAAATAACAAACTGCATTTAATTTTATTGTATTTTAAAAAGGCAATACGCAGCAAAACGCTAAATGGTCCTTTCTGTCTAATGCATCAAGTGAATAATTTAATTGTGATGATACTCGATGCACTATGTTAGGCGGGAAAATTTTCAAAATAATAACTGCTGATAAACTAGGCAGATATGGCTAATTGTATATAACAAGGTGTATCGTTATAAGTGGAACTTTTGAAACCGCAACTAATTTTAAAGCATATTTAAAGATTAGATTTTTAGTTTTATACCTTTTAGAGTCCTGCATCGAGTCGAGTTACCCGCATTCGGTTCTAGACTTTTTTGTTGCGTGTCGGGGTGAATATAATTGTTTAGGTTGGGTTTTAACTTTAGCGGGTCGGATTCGCGTTGACCCGAATTTGAAAAGAATAGTTAAAATATTTTTTTCAGATTAAATATCTATGTAAAATATTTTCAGGTTAAAAATATATGTACAATATTTTCAGGTTAAAAATCCATATACAATAAAACCTCCATAATGGCTTTTCTCCCGAAAGGTGGATGTCTCTATTTAGCGGACACTTTTTCAATCCCTAAAATTTATTTATTTGAACGCTTATATCATATCTCTCAAAAGCGGGCACCTCTCAAGCTATAATACATATACGTAACATGTGTATGTGCACCTACACTATCAATAATATGATACCTCTGTTTTTGGTGTGTATCGAAAACGAAATATTGATAACATTTTTCATACTTCGAAACAAATGGTTCTGAAAGAAAGACTAATCTATGACCGCATATACATTTTATTCCTCATGCAGTAAATTGAACATATAGTCCTAGATATTCAAATACGTATTTATATTCATCTGAAACATAGTTGTGCTCAAACGTTTTTGTGAAGCTCCCAACAACCTGTGTGGTAACAAACCTATATATGACCCGAAATAATTCTACTAGTGTGAATCCGACCTGCAGAAAGAAAATTGCATTCATTCCAAGCCGAAAAAACATAATTCGAAATAACTCCACCTGATGTTTGACTCTATTAAACGATCCCGAGTTGCTCAGAGGTTTTACTATAGTTGATAATAGTACTCTACCTTTTTTCATATTGGTATTAAAACGTGATTTGCTTTCCTTACATTGCGGTTTCGGGTCAGGTTGCGGGTTGAAATATTTCGTGTTCAGGTCGGGTACGGGTTGAAATTCATCGGGTTCGGGTCGGGTTGCAGGTTGCCGGAAATTATTTTTTGCGGTTTTGGGTCGGGTTGCGGGTTGCCGAAAATTATTTTTGCGGGTTCGGGTCGGATTGAGCGTTGACTTAAAATGGAATTTTCGGATTCGGGTCGTGTAGAACCCGACCAGCACAGGGCTGTACCACATGATATTTAGAGAGTGCATGTTTTTTTAAAAGCACAGAAAAAAAATTCCAGCTCAGAAAAGAATAGGTTAACAAAACAGACTAAGACAAATTCCCCCAAAAAAGGTTTAAAAATGAAGCAGTCCTTAGTTTGCAATTTATTTTTGGATGCGGTGCAAGAGACGATGCAATAACGTTGAAACGAAAAATCTACGTACTTTCATTGCGGGAAAATATCCCGATATGTATAAGGTAAAGCGAGGAGAGTCTGCGCACATTTAAGAAGAATGATAATAAAAAATCTAAATATAATTTTTTTGTTAAACTATGCATGAATAATTTTGACTTCATTTATTTTTTGTGCATTTCCATTGTTACTTTGTTTTTATGCTGCAATTTAATAGAAGAGCAGTATTAAAACCAAGAAAACTATTTTGCGCAATCTCTCCTTACAGGGTAGGAGAGATTGTGCACATGGGTAGGAAAGATTGCGCACGTGGTTAGAAGCAATTGTTATTACTAATAACTACAAATAAATTGTTAACAATAATAATTACACTTAAATAACATTGCTGTAAGGTTTTTGTAAGTAAATATTATTGTATTAGGAGAGAATATTTCAACCTCATGTTTAAATAATAAAAAAAAGAAAGAATTTTAACAACAGTTAAAGAATTTTAATTTAAGAACAATATTGAAATATCAGTAAAAGCAAGCCCTACTAAGATCACAAAATAACAACTTGATATCATGTTTAACTTGAAAATTACATCATTTTCATTTCCACAGCTTCAATGTATTTTGTTTGCTAACCGAAGTTGTCGTCGTCCACAATCATCGGTGCACTTATTCTTGTAAATAATGCAGCTTTCGTACAATCACCTGCCATAAGCAATACATTGAATCCAGTCAGTGGTCGAAAGTGTCTCCTGGTACAGTTCCAGATATTCAATGCACTCATCCTCATTGACCTTCGTTTTTTTCCCTTCAGTTTTTTTTATCCCACTTTTTCTGGAAGCATTTTATCTTCAACCTTTTTTATAGCGGCATCCTTCTTAAGTATTTTTTCATGTATATTTTGTGGATCAGTAACATTAGTTGCACTCTGTTTCCTTTTGAATTCGATGACATTAAACTATTTGGAATGGGTGAAAGCTTTTCCAATACATTGTAAGTGTTGTTAGAAAATTTATTTTAGTTAACAAAATCAATTTATTAGCAAATTAATTGTTCATAAATTAAAAAATATGTATAGATATTTAATTAATTGATTAACATATATATTATTAATTTATTAACAAAAATAATTACACAAAATTAATTTAATAACAACTGTATTATTACTTTTTTAATAAAATTTTTATCTGCAAAAATATTTTTTTGCAAATCAATTTGTTACCAAATTTAGTTTTGGTAATTATGTGTTTTCCGAAATTATTTCAAAATTGATTCATTCATATGTCTTACACGTAATTTGCAATTCATGCAAATTTATCAATAAGCTGCGTAATCTCTCCTAGCGTTGAAACTTATAGGAAAATGCGCCATATCTCCTAAGTAGCACATGCGCAAACTCTTCTATTCTGGTAGGAGAGATAGCGCGGCATTTTATTTAAACATGGCCACTTCTAAAATGGATTGTTGGTGTTTGAATCCTTAGTCTAGATTAGTAGTTTATAAGAAATCGTTTAAGTTCAAAATATTTTGTTTTCCTGGCATTCTATAAAAAAATTGACGAACGGCTATGAAAATTCAAGCGTTTACTTTGGAAAAACAAAACAAAATAGCAATGCTTTATCCAAGACGCTTGGAACAATCAATGTGCACATTGATGTAGACACTGCACTAATGCTGCTGTACAATTACCTGTAGGCGCTGCGCGCGTACACTACTCTTTCTCGTCGAATTTCTTTGTGCGCGATCTCTCCTTGCTTTACCTTATATGTATATCTTTTTCTTCTTTATTAGAAAAACACAACAACAAAAAAAACAAGATTTGTATTACAAATTTCGTGCCCACTCAATTTCCGCGCACGGTGCAATTTCGGCCCCCTCCGTGTTTGCGCAGGCTTGTTTCATAAACGATTATTAATGTGGACATTTCTCGATTTAATAGTATCCTCGTTATAGCCCAATTCGGCTCTAAAAAATTAAATTGTTAGATTAGTTATTTTATATGTTAGATTCGTGCTTTTTTATATATTATTTTTGTATTTATTTATTGATGAATCTTTAATTTCGTTGGGGAAAATTAGCTGGTGACAGATTCTGAGCATTTTTTTTTTAAATATGCAAATTGTTTATTATTATTTCGTTATGGAGACGGCACGCGATAGAGATAAATTAAAAAAATCATGCTTGTAAATTATTTTATAAACCATAAAAAATCAGTCCATTAAGATACGGTTTTCAAACAAATTGCACTTAAAAGTAGATTTTTTTCCTTTACGACAGTATCAAAATTTAAAATGTGCGATATTTAGAAGATTAAAAAATTGCAGTAGGGAATATTGTAAAACCAAAATTTCATCGTGAAGTATTGCCATTCGCGAAAATTGCCAATTCGCGTGAAGTATTGTCATTCGACGTCAGCGCTACGCACAGATATGCTTGTACTTTATGATATAGATTTTTTAATGTGCAAATTGTTTATTATTATTTCGTAATGGAGCCGGTACGTGGTAGAGATAAATTTTAAAAAATCATGCTTGAAAATAATTTTATAAACTATGCTAAATCAGTCCATTAAGATACGGTTTTCAAACAAATTGCATTTAAAAGTAGTTTTATTCCCTAAAGCACGGAGAAAAAGAAAATTCTATGAAATAATTTTAATTGCTGAAAGATGAAAAATAAAACTTTATAAACAGTAGAAATAGGTTTATTCGACTGTTAATCGATAGACTATTTGATAGATTTATTTAACTGACTCTACCGGAGTTACTTTTCAAACCAAATAAATAAAATTCTATATATATATCACGCTATAGTACGTGGAACAGAAATCGCGATTATTTGTTAATTGTTTAATCGCAATGCCCTAATGAAACGCATCTCATTAGTTATTGTATAAATGTCCTTTGGCAGGAATTAGGCCGAGGTAACTCGGGTTTAATTACGTTTGCTCTTTCACTACAATTATGGAGCTTCAAAGTATCATTAGAAATGCCCGTAAAAGATCTCGGCGAATGTTGGAAAGGGAAGAAGAAGCCGAATTAAGAAGAAAAAATTGAAATAGATTGTATCGTGAACGCCGCCAAATACAGAGCATAAGCAATCACCAAAATAGGCTTAATAATCGTTTTATAAAATGCATCATATTAGCATTTCACAAATCTTAATTTGCCATATATCAAGCCTCGATCTTATACCGATATTTCATTTAGGTTCAACCGTAAGAACTTTCATGAACTTTTCAATCTTTAAAAGTAAGTGTTACAATTTTCCCTGATCGTTTCATTTTTTAAATGTAACTGGTCGATATGTTGTGGACTGTAGACGTTAATTTTCTTTTTAATTGATTTTATTCACACTTAAAACTGCACAAGACACTTACACAACATAAATTTCACAAACTTGAATAAATTGAAAATCATAATTAATATCCATCGCGTAGTTTGGATGGAGTGTTTTTAGAGCCGTGTTGATGCTTTGACACAGCTTAACTAACTTTTTAACAGACTGCTCGCTAGGGGGAGCTCGTTCTACTTTCGGAACGGAACATGCCGCCCGGGGATGAAATATGAAATATTTCAGCATTTAATATAAACATAATACAATAGATAACTAATTAACACTAAAAAATGATACTTAAATACAAAATACTAATATTCAAAAAATCAGGATAATTACTTAAAATAAATATATATAAGAAATACAATGATGCATAAATATTATTTAAGAGTCCCGAATGGGTAACAGGCATACTTTTGAAATGCCTCTTAAAAATATACCACATGTAATTTTGACTTTGACTGCACGAACCCTATTGTTCCTGCCTGGAATTATTTCCAGAATTCGGGCAAGAGCCCACTTACATGGTGGGAGATTTTCTTCTTTTAATAACACTAGAGATCCTAACTTTATGTTTTCTTTTGTAAATTGCCACTTACCGCGCTGCTGCAAGTGATTTAAGTAGTCAATAGACCAACGTTTCCAAATGCATTGAACATATTTGGTAATTAATTGCCAATGGGTTAATCTATTTTCAGAAATATTTATAACATTAGGCTCTGGAATACTATTAATGGGTCTGCCAATTAAAAAATGCCCTGGCGTAAGCACTTCAAACTCATTTATGTCATCAGAAAGCGGAAATAAAGGGAATTTAGGATACCCTCAATTTGGACTTCTAGAGTTTCAAAGTCCTCTAGAGTTATTTTATTGTTACCTACGGCCCTAAGCAAATGATGTTTGAAGGACTTAACGCCAGCTTCCCATAGACCTCCAAAATTAGGAGATCATGGTGGGATAAATTTCCATGTTATGAATTCTTCGGCAAAGAAATTTGATAATTCCTCGTTGGGAGTGGCCAATAATTTCTTAAAGTTATTTAATTCTGATGACGCACCCTTAAAATTAGTGGCATTGTCAGAAGTTAGCGTATTTACTTTGCCTCTCCTGGCACAAAACCTTTTAAGCGCAGCGATGAATGCAGCAGCGGATAATTCGCTTACTATCTCTAGATGAATAGCCTTGGTAGCCATGCATATAAATATGGCCACATAACTTTTGGAATAAGTGCCCTTTCTCTGATTTTTGTACTTAATGTGGAAGGGGCCACAAAAATCGACACCTGAATTGAGAAACGTGTGGTTAGGTGTTACGCGTTGCGATGGGAGGTCTCTCATTAACTGATCTAGTGTTTTGGGGTTATGCCTGAAACATGTGACACAAGTGTGCACTGTTTTTCGGGCAATGCTTTTAGCCTTTATAGGCCAATATTTCATCCGCACTTGGTGAACTAATCCCTGAGCTCCTATGTGAAAGTACTTTTTATGAAAGCACTCAAAAATTAATTTAGTGAGCTTATGATCACTGGGCAGAATTAATTGGTGCTTAGCATCAAAAGGCAAGTCAGAATTGATTAATCTGCCCCTTACACGAAGTAATCCACATTTGTCAATGAAGGGGTCTAATCCCTTTAACTTACTGGAAGAAGGAACAGTTTGTTCCTTTCTGAGTGCTGCTAATTCAGGAGCGAACTTACCTTCCTGGGCCTTTTTTACTAAAAATTGTAAACTATTTTGTAACTCAATTCCTGTGAGCTGCTTCCGTTTTATATCTCTATGGCGGCTGTTATTGATGAACCTAAAATTAAAACTACATATTCTAATTAATTTAAGAAAATTATTAGAAGAATTATATAAACCATTAAAAAAATCGTTAGAGTCCTTATGAATAGTCAATAAATTAAAATCAGTTTTTAGTTCATGATCACAGTCAATGTCCTTGAGGGTAGGAAATTGTTTGGGAACTATAATTTCCCTTTGAAGAAATTCCGGACCAAACCACCACAAATCATTATTGATCAGATCCTTGGCTGTTGAACCTCTGGAGATGATATCTGCTGGATTGGATTTTGAAGATACATGGTTCCAGTGATAATTCTCAGAAATAGACTGGATCGTGGTGACTCTATTGGAAACGAAAGTTTTAAGTTTGTGGGGTGGTGTGTTAAGCCAAAATAGAACAATCGATGAATCTGTCCATAGCCACACCTTTTCAAAGCATAGCTGTAGGATGGGAATTATTTTTTGAACCAGTTTTGTCAAAAGTAGAGCTGCACACAACTCTAGTCGCGGGATGGTCATTGGCTTTAGGGGGGCCACCCGGGACTTGCTGCACAAAAGATTAGATTTGAACTGTCCAGTTGTGGAGAGAGATACTATGTAGATGGCTGCTCCATAGGCCTTTCCAGAAGCATCTGAAAATCCGTGTAAATCTAGACCTGCAATGTTGTCAGACAAAACATATCGCGGAATTGTAAGATGATTTATTTCTGTCAATTTAATCAGAAAACCTTGCCATTCCCGAAGAGAACTGGCAGGCAGATGTTGATTCCAATTTATCTTTAATTCCCATAAATGTTGCATGAAAATTTTTGCTTTGGTTAGAATAGGGCCAATTAGGCCTAAGGGATCGTAAATTTTAGCAATTTGTACCAAAACTTCTCTCTTAGTATAAACATCTTTGGGTTCGATACTAATTTTAAAAGTAAAATGATCTTATTCAGGTTTCCAAAGCATCCCTAAAGTTTTTACAAAAATTTGCTGTGAGTGTTCGTCAAATGCATATTCTGATATGGCTGCGTCTTGTAATAATTCAGGATTATTAGAAACCCACTTGTGTAGCTCCATCCCTCCCCTTTTAAAGATCAGAATTAGTTGAGATTGCAAGTCCTGTGCGTCTTGTAAGGAACCTGCACCAGATAAACAATCATCAACATACATGTCGTTATCAATCACTTCTGCAGCTTTTGGAAAATCTTTTCTTTCTTCATCAGCAAGAGCTTTCAACGTTCGCGTGGCAAGAAAGGGAGCACTAACATTGCCATATGTAATCGTGTTGAGTTCATATATTTTTATCGGGGCGTCCATACTGGACTTCCAAAGAATTTTTTGCAAATTTCTCTGTTGTGGGTCAATCAGTATCTGCCTGTACATTTTCTTAATGTCTGCACAGAATGCATATTTGTGGGTACGGAATCTGGTTATAATCGAAAATCAATCTTGCTGAACCGCTCCCCCATTTAATAAAATAGAATTAAGTGAATAACCACTAGATGTATTTGAACTTGCATTGAAGACAACTCTCAGGGGAGTGGATAATTTTTCTGGTTTATACACAGCATGATGTGGAATGTAATAAGACAGCTTATTTTCGTTTTCACTTTTAATTTGTGTCATATGCCCCAAAGTTTCGTATTCTTCCATAAAAGCTGTATATAAATTATCCATTGATTTATTTTTATCTAATTTAGCCCATAAACTATTTAATCGTCTAGCTGCAATTTCTCTAGAACTTCCTAACACTGATTCTGCATTTTCTTTCAATGGTAGCTGTACTGTAAATTTACCGGTGTGATCGCGTTTATAGGTTCTTCTAAAATGTTCCTTACAAAATATTTCTTCATCCCCTTTGACAGTTTCTTTATTATCCCCAGGTAAAGATTCTATTTCAAAAAATTTCTGTAAAGTATTGTCTAAGCTATTTTCAGTTAAGAGGCAACAATATGATTTATTCTCAACTTGTGGAAGTGAACCTGCAATTATATACCCAAATACTGTATTCTGTAACATACAATTAGCATTTGCTAAACGAATTTGCTCACTCTTTAAAATGTCAAAAAATGCCTCGCTACCAATCAATGCATCAACCTGACCAGGTATATGAAAATTATTGTCCGCTAATTCTATGTAGTTAGGGATGCATAAGTTTGAAATGTCTAATCTTTCAACAGGGATATTGTTTGTTATTTTTGGTAGAACTGCAAACTCTAATGTTTTAGAAAATGTTCCTTTTTCATTTGATATTTTTGCATTGATAATTTGTTTTATTTCCTGGTGTGATGCGTTAATACCGGAAATAACACTCTTGAATGGTTTTGGTTTTAGATTTAATTTCTTGCATGCGCTGTTACTTAAAGCGTGGATAGACGACCCATTATCTAGAATTGTTCTTAATCTAATTTTATTTCCATACACATGTGTTACTAAAATTATAGCTGTGTTTAATATTGCGCAATTTCTTTTATCTTCTAGTAGCAAATTGGAACCAATTAATGGCTTCTCCTTATTCTCAGGTTCAGAAGTGCTTATTTGTTTATTTTTAACAAACTCGTTATTTTTATTTATTACCGCCGTTTCCGACATCATATTTTCATTTACTTCACATAGTAAGGTGTTATGTACTAATTTGCATCTCCTACAGGTAAATTTAGAATTGCATTGACCTTGATGTAATCGTAAACAATTTGAACATAATTTATTCTTACTTACAATCATTTTCCTTTCACGAATACTCATGTTTAAAAAAGCAGAACATTTGAAAAGAGGGTGAGGCGAATTGCATAACACACATGGCTTTACATTATTTTTATTTTTATTATCGTTGATAAAAAATGATCTGGATTTATTTACTGCGTAATTGTTCTTAGATTTCGAGGTCTTCGTTTGAGACGTGTTGGCGTCATTCGAAAGTTTTATCGCTTCTAAAACTAAGCATCTTTTTTCCAAAAAAGAAATTAAATGATCAAACCTCGGAATATCAGAGTTTTGAAGAGAGAATTCAAACTGCTTTTGAGTTTCGTGATGCAATTTTTTTAGAATTATATTTATGAATACACTTTCTGATAAATTATTTTGTGTGTATTCCATAATTTTGAGTGCGCGAATGTTTTTGTTAATACAATCAATCAAATTACGCAATTCTTTAGGGGATTCATATTGCATTTTTTCATAATTTAAAATTGCAGAAATATGTGAATCGATTAACAATCTTTTATTTTCGTATCTGTGTATCAGAGCTTGAAACAATGAATTGAAATTATCATCAGGTGATTCTAAATGTTTAGCTTCGTTTTTTAAAGAAGCTTTTAAATAAAATAGCTTCTGATTATTATCTAATTGAGGATTGTTAACAATCAAGTTAGTAAACTGCGTTTTAAAATTAGCAAAATCACAGTAATCACCTCCGAATGAAGGCAGTGGGATTTCAGGGAGGCGCACCTTTGTTTTGTTTTCATTTGAATGATCCTTAATATTTACAATGGCGATATTACATTTATTTTCAAAAGATGCTAATAAAACTTTTAATCTTACCTCTACTTGTTCCAGCCTTTCATTAGCAGTGTCGATATCCTCCTCTATATCTTGCACTTGTTGCGCAGATAATTCTTGGATGTCAAAATATTGTTCTCTAATTTCCTCTAATTTATTTTGAAGAGCTTCTGTCTTTTTTAATTTTACTTCTAATGTGCCGACATTCATTGTTTTTATATCAGTCGTATCTGTTATAAACTGCTCTAATCTTGTGATAGCAACCTTTACGGTGCCTTTTAATCGATTAAGCTTATCCATAGTAGCACTCAGGCTCTCTCGGACCACAATGGTCGATATGCTGTGGACTGTAGACGTTAATTTTCTTTTTAATTGATTTTATTCACATTTAAAACTGCATAAGACACTTACACAACATAAATTTCACGAACTTGAATAAATTGAAAATCATAATTAATATCCATCGCGTAGTTTGGATGGAGTGTTTTTAGAGACGTGTTGATGCTTTGACGATCAACAGCTTAACTAACTTTTTAACAGACTGCTCGCTAGGGGGAGCTCGTTCTACTTCCGGAACGGAACAGTAACTGTTATACTTTTGTAATTTTAGTTCTTATTTAATTTTTTACAATTTTTTATTATAAAAAAGGGCACAGATGTTATATATGCACCACGTTGGCGCGATTTTTTTTCCGCACGAAAATATCATATACGCACCGGGGTACTTAATTGGCGCCAAAGTTTGCTTGATATTATAACCCGGGCGTTTTTGTTTATTTATTAGTAAATTGTTTATTTACTTTTATTTTTTTATTACATAAATTGTTTTGTTTTATAGTTATTAATGAAACTTTTTTTTTATTTATTGTTATCCCCTTTTTAAAAATATATATGTAACTGGTATTCGGAAACGAGGTTTTCGCCAAATTAATGTCAGGAAAAAATCGCACCAACGTCTTGCGTGTATAACATCTGTGCCTAAATAGATATTATTCTCTATTCTCTAGTCTTTTTTTTTTATTAAGCCCATTCCACTGTTATATTTTTCAATGACAGTCTGCCCGGACAGCGTCGGGCGGTCAGCTAGTATTATAAAATTTCGCGTTTATTTGACTAATTACATGTTTAGGCTGTACTCGATTCATTTTAAATACAAATAAATAAAAATATTCTAAAATTACACGTCCTAATAAAAATACTATGATGTACTGAGTGATTTTTTTTTAAGTTACGAAAGTAAAACCCTATAGCAAAAGAACCACTGATCCAAATGACCTGAAATTTCACCAGTATGCATCCAAAGCAATGGGAGTTTCTTAGATGTGGTTAAAAATAAAAGCTAAAATCGCACCGACATATGGCGCTGTAAGGTAACGGAAACAAAGAATATTGCCAGTAGGAGAAAACAGTGGGCGGTAATTGAGAAAAAGAAAACTTTATTACTCAGATCACGATTATAGGCCGCGGTTTCCCAACAGCCTGGCAGAATAACAAATTTTTCTAAAGAATACTGTGTACTGGTGGTGATGTTACGAGCTTAGCTGACCTGTAGGCACGCATTATGCACCATATCCATAGCTTCCAGCCGAATACTCTTACTGTGTTGTGGAATATGCGGTTTCACGTTTCCAACTCGTAGCTAAAAACGTTGGGCATCACATTGAAAATCTCATGTGTTAGTGGCGAAGTTCCGTGCAAATGCTTTACTCCATATTTTTTATTTCGTTCTGTTTCCCAATTACTGCATTCTGTATCTTTCTCATATGCGTAATAAAGTATTCTTTTTCTCAAAGTACTGACCATTGTTTTCCTCCAATTAACGACATTCTTTGTTTCTGTTAACTTACAGCGCCATCTGTCGGTGCGATTTTTAAGTTGTATTTTAACCACGCTTAAAAAATTCCCATTTCTTTGAGAGCATACTGCTGAAATTCCAGGTCATTTGAATCAGTGGTTCTTTTCTTATAGGGTTATACTTTCGCAACTTAAAAAAATCACCTTGTATATGTGTATTATAGATATAGGATACATAACGGTGTGAAATGAGACAAATACTGAAACTTGTCAAGCAGAAATAATGTCAATAAATGTTAGCTAATTTATATGCAGCATTATACATCTTTCACTGTTAAATATTTAAGTAGCTATTATAAAGTGAGACAGAGTTAACTGCTTTCCAACTATTTATATTTGATTGCCATCTAAAAGCTATTTCGATCTATTCAAAATCGTTTCCGCAATACAATGAAAATGGTACGAAATAAATGAACAAACAATCACTGATTCATTTATGTGACATTCACTATTATTTGATGCAGTAATGAGTAAGATTAAAATGCAATTTTGTTATTTTTTAATTAAAAAATTCACTATGATATCATTAATCAATGTTGTAAGTTTAACACTTTTAAAAATGTTCTGGTGCTTCCATTAAAGTTTTCCGTAAATTAAGAATATTCATTGATTTTGTTCATACAATAGTCCATGTAATCTTAAGAAAAGTACAAAAGAATCTACTGATTTGATTACGATTGCGAATGTGATTTTAAATAATCATTAGCATTTTTAAAAAGAAAATTCTATAAAATTTACCATTTATAGTTAACAAAAATGTTTTTTAAGTAAAGATATGAAATTAGAAATTTACGGAACTTTATAAAATAGAATTGATGTCAATAAACGGTTGTTAACTTTAATGAAGCTCCTTTATTGTTCAACATTTAAATATATAATACAAATGGAGACAGATTTAACTAGTTTTCAAATGATAGCATTTACTTGTTATATATACTCTGTTAATTTATTCAAATTAGTTTCTAGATACAAAGAGAATGGTTCGAAATGGCGCGAATTAGAATGATGGCATTTGCATGATACTTTCCCTTAATACATGTCGTATCCAGTAGACCAAAAGGTGCATTTTACTATTTTTAATCAACTTTAAACAAAACAGATTATATAATTCGTACACGCACACGCACACGCACACACACGCACACACACCAACACACACACACACACACACACACACATATATATATACCGGGTGTCCCAAAAATTACTGATGGATTTTAAAATTCAATAACTTGCAAACGGTGACAGATATTTAAAAAATTCTTGCAGGAGGGTTATGTATGATGACAGGAATTTTTTTACTGTGATTATTGATTTTAGTTCGAATTTCAAACAATAGATGGCGCTGACAGCGTTTGACGCTCAGTCCAGGCCTAAACTGACGTCACTCAGCTTTGATGCGAAGGAAGGAGATTAAGGCTATGGAGTGAGTCTCATTCGACAGCACAATCTTGCTCTTAGGGCCTGATTCTGAACTCATTCGATATGATTTCAATGGAGTGCGTTGTTGCCATGGAAACAACAAATTCTTTGATAGTGGACTACAGCGTTAAGAACTGGGCATAAATTTAAGAAGTAGTATTCGAGTTTGCATGCGATTTTACATTGAAGAAGTTTTATTTTCCCGGATTAAATTACTTTTTATGGTCTGATTTAAAGAATATTTTATGCGTCGTATTTTAAAACTAGGTGAAGACATTTAGTACTTTTTGTTGTTGTTAAAAATTTCATAACTTTTGTTACATTCTAATAAATTTTAGATCTTTTAAGGGGTCTCAGGACTCTTAAAATTGGAAAAAATGAAAAAAAAAATCATTTTCAACATTTAATATTTTAAAATGCATATTATTAAGAAACACAATTTTAATTGGGATGAAAGATATAAGTATGTTCTTTCCTTTCAAGTATTTAAAAAAATTCAAGTTGCAGAATTAGTATTTATAGGGGGCTTCAAACTGTCAGATATTTGTCGAGCAGAAAATTGGTATGACAGCTTACGCGCAGGATTAAAAATAAATTTTGTCACTAGAATTACTTTTTTTGTGCCTAATTATACTTTAGATTACAATAATTACCCTGAATCTAAATAAATTTGTATTTAAAACATTTTTATATTTTTGTATTTTTAATACAAAGTTGTATTTAGCTAATACAAAATTTTAAAAATTTCAACAGTATAAACACCTAAAAAAATATTTTTTTGAACAATAAAAAGGAAATTTTTAGGTTCAGTTATACAGACTGACATGAAACATAAGTTTTTAAGATATCGTGCGCATTATGCCCAAAAACGTCATTTGGAGAAAAATGAGTTGAAAACTTCGGAAATGCCGCTTCAGCTATTGCGCGGGTATAATTCTAAAAACAATAACTTCTGTTCTAATGGGAATTTCAAGGAAACAATTATATCAAAATGTTCAGAAAAGATAGTAGTTTAACATCTAAAAAAAATTAAAATTTCGAAAATTTGAAGCCGTAAGAGTCCTGAGACCCCTTAAGGACGCCAGTAGGTTTTTATGAATGTTGGATAATAATCGTGAAAATAGTTAATACTATATTGTTGTTCAAAGTAACTACTTAAAAGCAAATATTAGAAGTTATATTATTTAACCCTTTTGAATAGGGGTATTATATCGTTACATTAAAATTAAAAAAATAAAATAAATGCTAGTTAATTTAAAAAATGTTGATAGTTTGATATTAAAATGTTTTACTACATGCAGCTTCATCTTGATGTTTGATAAAATAAATCTAGTAAATATTTTTTATCTACATCCGTTTTAAATTGTAAAAATATGTTAAAAGAATTCTTGGAGTTTGAATTTTTACGCTTTGGCTACTCTTTTTACACACAAACGCTAATATGCTTATATTTTTAATAATAAGACATCAATGATATATAATGTGATAAACTAAGTTCAAATTAAATTTGACAAGTGTCTAAAACTTAGTAGTACTTAAATTATTGAAGGCCAAACAAATTTTTATTGAAATTTTTATCTTAATATAAATTAAGACCGTATTTCTAATAGCACATTTGTTGGAATGAAATTGTAATTTTAAAGCTTTTTAGTTTATATATATTTAAAAAAAATTATGATTCGTAATAATCAAGGTTTGGCAAATCCGATCACCACTTGCAACCAATATTTTTTACTCGACGACCAAGATTTTTAATTTGGCAGTTTTTGTAGTGTTAACGAAAGAACAAAGTGTAAACGGCATTTTCCATATCGTGCACAGAAAATGACATTCTGTGCTGCTCTAGTCAGCTATCATTTCATGTCATGTGATTAGAATGTGTGGAGAGGGTGGGTCGTTTTTACGGGTTGATACAACAAACAAAGGATTGCTTTAATACAACAATCTACGGATTAATTTAATACAGCAATCTAAGGATCGATTTAATACAACAATCTAAGGATTGATTTAATACAACAATCTAAGGATTGATTTAATACAACAATGGAATCGCTAAGGATAAATACCTCCCCCCCCCCTCCAAAAATGTCCTTATTTTCAGTGGAATTTTTTCCATTTACTATGGATTTACTATTCAAACACTAAATACGTATAATTATAGAATATGCTTCATGGGCCATTACTACCAAATTTCTCTGAAAAACTGTAAACCGAACACTCTTGCAAAAAACATTGGCAAACAACCCGTAAGAACGACCCACCCTCTCTCCACATTCAAATCACATGACATGACGTGCTAGCTGGCTAGAGAAGCAAAGAATGTGGTTTTCTGTGCATGATATGGAAAAATGCCGTTTACACTTTGTTCTTTCGTTAACACTACAAAAACCGCCAGATTAAAAATCTTGGTCGTCGAGTAAAAAATATTGGTTGCAAGTGGCGATCGCATTTGCCAAGCCCTGATTACTACGATTCATGATTTTTAAAAAAATATATATGAACTAAAAAGCTTTAAAATTACAATTGCATTCAACAAAAAGTGCTATTAGAAATACGGTCTTAATTTATATCAAGATAAAAATTTCAATAAAAATTTGTTTGTGGCCTTCAATAATTTAAGTACTAATAAGTTTTAGACTCTTTTCTAGTTTAATTTGAACTTAGTTTATCACATTATATATTATTGATATCTTTATTATTAAAAATATATGCATATTAGAATTTGTGTGTAGAAAGAGTTGCCAAAGCGTAAAAATTCAGACTCCAAGAATTCTTTTAACACATTTTTACAATTTAAATGGTAGATGTAGATAAAAAAAAATATTTACTAGTTTTATTTTATCAAACATCAAGATGAAGCTGCATGTAGTACAATATTTTAAAATCAAACTGTCAAACACAATTTTAATTAACTAGCATTCATTTTATTTCCTTAATTTTAATGCAACGATATAATAGCCCTATTCAAAAGGGTTAAACAAGGTAACTTCTAATATTTGTTTTTAAGTAGTTATTTTGAACAACAATATACTATTAACCATTTTCACGATTCTTATCCAACATTCATAAAAGCCTACTGACTAACTTCCTTAAAATGTCTAAAATTTATTAGAATGTAATGAAAGTTATGAAATTTTTAACAACAACAAAAAATACTAAATCTTTTCTCCTAGTTTTAAAATACGATGCATAAAATATTCTTTAAATCAGACCATAAAAAGTAATTTAATCCGGGAAAATAAAACTTCTTCAATGTAAAATCGCATGCAAACTCGAATACTACTTTTTAAATTTATGCCCAGCTCTTAACGCTGTAGTCCACTATCGAAGAATTTGTTGTTTCCATGGCAACAACGCACTCCATTGAAATCATATCGAATGAGTTCAGAATCGGGCCCTAAGGGCAAGGTTGTGCTGTCGAATGAGACTCACTCCATAGCCTTAATCTCCTTCCTTCGCATCGAAGCTGAGTGACGTCAGTTTAGGCCTGGACTTTTCCATCTATTGTTTGAAATTCGAACTAAAATCAAGAATCGCAGTAGAAAAACTCCTGACATCATACATAAACCTGCTGCAAGAATTTTTTAAATATCTGTCACCGTTTGCAAGTTATTGAATTTTAAAATCCATCAGTCATTTTTGGGACACCCGGTATATATATATATATATATATAATGCACGCCCACCATAACTTTAGAACAAATCTTTCCATTTTCTTAATTAATTTTTGTTGGAAAGAGCACGTTACTGTTGTTCAAATTTCGATTTCATAAGGATCTAAAATTGGTATTTTTACCTGACTGATTATTTTTAACACTTTACAACATAGTTGAAAAGTGTTTATAAATTGGGTTTCTCTATCCCTCTTTCCGTCTGTCTGTCCATGCTCAAACTCCCGTAAATATAGTCAGATTGCTATAAAATTTATATATGTTATTGGGATTTTTGCTAGCATATTCTGTAGTGAAAATTTGTAGCATTTACGATTCATTTATAGTAGGGGTGCACAACCTTTTTAAGAGAAGAGCCACTTACAAAAAATTCTGGGTTGCCGAGGGCCACGCCAGTAACAAGGAGAGAGTTCTATTTTGGGCAGGTGATCTTTGGCCTATAATCAGATAAAAAATATGGTTTCAGAGGGGGAGGGAAATTTTACATCTCACTGTTCCCCTTACCCTGTCAACATATCTAATTCAGTTGGCAAGGATATATCAATATTTGCATATAGCAAGGATTGTTTCAAATGAGTGATAATATTCTTTGACTTTATTCGGAGGAGTAAATTTTGTTTTGTTAAAAATGCTAAAAAACAAACATAGGCATGAAAGTGGCTAGTGACGAAAACAATTACAGCCGACTTGATGAACGAAGGGGAAAGGAGGAGCCGATCAACGAAATTTGCGATTTTTCCGCTCCTGATCAACAAAATTCGCAACTTTTCCGAAGCCGGTCGACAACATTTGCAGTTTTTCCGCGCGCACCTGAAAGGCGAAATTTGCTATTTTTCATCTCCTGATCGACGAAATTTGCTATTTTTTCGCCCCCGATCAATGAAATTCACGATTTTTTCGCTTCCGATCAATGAAATTCGCGATTATTAACTGACTGATGAAATTTACAATTTTTTCCAGCGGCAAATTGACGAAATTCGCGATTTTTGCCCGCGATAAACTGAAGAAATGCGCGATTTTTCTGCAGCTGATCAGCGAAATTTTGAATTTTTCTGCACATCATCGAAAAAATTTGCGATCTTCCCGTGCCTGCTAAACGAAATTTGCGATTTCCATGCGCCTAATCGTTAAAATTCGCGATTTTTTTCGTACCCGAACAACTAAATTCGAGATTTTTCCGGCACCCGATCGACAACACTTTCGATTAAATTTGCGATTTTTCCGTGCCGGATCGAAGAAATTTGCGTTTTTTTCCGTACCTCGACGAAATTTGTGATCTTTCTGCATTCGATCAACGAAATTCGCTATTCTTAACTGACTGACGCAATTTGCAATTTTTCCACGCGACAAATTGACGAAATTCGCGATAAACAGTCGAAATGCGCGATTTTTCCGCAGCCAGTCACCGAAATTTGAGATTTTTCTGCATCCGATCAACAAAATTTGCAATTTTTCCGCGCATCATCAACAAAATTGACGATTTTTCCGCACCTGATCAACAAAATTCGCGAATTTTTTTTGTGCTTGATCAACTAAATTCGCGATTTTTTCCCATCCGATCAATGAAATTCGCGATTCTTAGCTGACTGACGAAATTTTCAATTTTTCTCGCGGCCAATTAAAGATTTGTCCTGCGACCTATGGACAAAATTGAAATTTTTTTACAGTTATAAATTTACGAAACTCCCGAGCCACACGTTAACCCTTCGCGGGCCACTTTTGGCCCGCGGGCCACAGGTTGTGCATCCCTAATTTATAGGGACACCCAAAAGAATTCCGTTAGGTTGCGGTGTATGAGGAAAAATCGTTTTCGGCGTATGTGAATGATATTACACTATTTTAAACGTATTAAAATTTATATATATCACTGAAGTGTACGACAAGTTTCTTACTATATAACGTGGTGAGCATAAAATTTATTGTTCATCTACAGGGAATCAGGTTATTTTAACTTGGTGACCAAAGCAAGAATTCTTCGTAATTTTCTTCAACTAACGTATGAAAAAAATAAAGGAATTATTATTTCTACAAAGTTCTGCTTCTTCACTGTCTACCTGTAAAGTAAGAATATTCCATTTTTATTATTTCTTTAACGATCAATATTTTTATTAAAAGAACTTCGCAAATGTACTTTACCCACTTTTACGATCACTCATTTATTATCGTCAAAGATACGTTTATGAAACCACTTAATTTTATATATCATAATAGAAATGGCAACAAAAGTTTGGCTAAAAAATGTTTCGGTTTAATATGTATGTGAAATAAAGTTTTCTATTATTTACAAATTTTTGATGCAGAAGCGTCGGTGTCTAAACGAGGGATATTGCATCAATAGGATTAATATGGAATTTTGATAATAATAAAAGATTATCCGAATGAGCACTCTGTTGCTCGAAACTTCTCTCACTAAATATGTAATTTTATTATTTTTAATTAAAAATTCATGATAGATATCTCTAATCAATGTTGTAAGTTTAACGATTTCGAAAACTTTGATTAAAAATTTTCGTAAATTAAGAAGAATTAGCAATTATGCTCATTTAATCATCCATATTATGTTAATGGAAATACAAAATAATCTATTGAATTTATTACAAATGCGAATGTGACGTTAAATATTCATCAGAATTTTTTTAAATAAAATTCCATAAAACTTCCCTATTATATTTAACAAAAATGTTTGTTAATTAAAGCTATGAAATTGGAAATTTACTGAAATTTATCGAATAGTATTAATGTTAATAAACGTTTGTTAACTTTACTGCAGCTCTTTGATTGTTCAACATTTAAATATAAAACACAAAGGAAGACAGATTTGACTAGTTTTCAAATGATTGCATTTACGTTACATATATTCTGTTCAGCTATTCAAATTAGGCTCTAAATACATCGAGAATGGTTCGGAATGTTGCGAATTACAATGATGGCATTTATATGATATTTTCCGCTACTTGATGTTGTATTCATTAGACCAAAACGTGCATTTTACTATTTTTAATTGACTTCAAACAAAACAAATTGTACAACTCGTACAGACACACATAAATATATATTTATTTATTTAATGCACTCCACTATAATTTCCGAACGAATCTTTCGATCTTCATAATTATTTTCTGTTGGAAAGAGTACGTTTCATTGGTGGAAATTTCGATTTCATCAGCGGACAAATTTGGTATTTTTGCCAGTCTGTTTATTCTTTTTCTTCAATTTTCGATTATCTGTGCACTAATTTTCGTACAAATCTGTCAATCGCTACGAAATTTAAACATCTGTTTACTATCAATAATATTAGTGTACTTCCTGTAAATAATTCTCGTATCGTGCGTAAGTTTTATACAGAGGCAACTTTAATACAGAATCGTTAGTCTCTAAACGAAGGATATTGCAACAACAGGATTAATTTAGAATATTTATAGTGATAATAGATTACAACAATAACCACTTTGTTACGCCAAACTGCTCTCACTTAATTACGCCATTGGTACATTTTCTCCATTACATTCACGAAGCATGCAGTACTATACAATTGTTTAATAATCTCTATAATAATAGCCTAAGTCTGTCACTGCTAAGAACTGTCATCAACAGTTCCGGGCTGACCACTTCGCTTTTTATATGCCTGGCGGCCATTTTTGGTACTTGGCGCAGTGATTAATCGACCACTATTGTTCCATCATCATCATTTCATCTATGCTGTAATAGTTAAGGTCATGTGACTGTCATAAACAATTACGCTTTTCATATGCGCAGTCATTTTCAATCAAAATTATTTTTTCAAATAAAACTAACATAATGTTGCCATGATCGCAAAGAATTCTAGGTATTTTTATGTTAGCCAGGTAAAAATCTCGCCAATAGCATTTTTAAATTTGCCAGTTAGCATTTTTTATTTCTCGTGTGGTAAATTAAAACAATGCTTTGATGTTTAAATTAAATGTCATGGTTCATATTATCATTTGTGATTTTTCATTTTTTTTCTTTCTTTCATTTTGAGATATAAATAAAAGTTATGAATTTTAAATGTTTCAGTTTCAAATTAAAGTTGTGTATTTTAAATAAAATTACTGAAAAGATTACATTTTGAATGAAATTAATAAAATACGACAGGAACAGTATTTTGCGATTTATACCCTGCACCTGGCGAACATAAATATACCGCGTTCTTGGTTTCTCTATCAGAATCTTCTAATTTGGCGAAGGATTGAACAATTAAATTATGCATAAAAGTACAATGCTTACATTTAAGGGAGACCAAACTGGTTGCCAAGGGCAGCTAGTAATAATAATAATAAAGCAGAAATACGCCAACTAGCATATAAAAGTATAGATAAGTATAAGGGAAGCTGGCGTAACTGGACCCACGAGGTAACTGGGCCATAGGATATTTTGTAAAAACTGTTGATGTCTTTTAAGTTTAGCTTTTGTTAACATTGCAACCCCATCTTTCTAAACTTAAAACAATGTTTATCAACTCAATCAGAACACTGTCTTTGTTGTGATAGGTTGCCAAACATTTAGGTTTCTTTTTTTACAAATTGGTTGAATTTTCTCGGCTTTTTTAAAAAGTATGGTAAGTACTTTCATTAAGCAATCTTTTTATTAAAAGATTACCTACTAATGTCATTGTATTTATATGTCTATCTATACATATTTACTTCATGTTTCAAATGTAAGGCCGGTGTTCAGTTACCCCATAAATGTTTAAAGAATTGAGTAACTGGAACATGTATCAGGGGTAACTGGACCATGTGGGATCCAGTTAGCCCAATAGTTATAAATAAATTTTTGGAGTTTCTCTTACGACAGGAAATTAATTTATCCATTATGTTTTTGCTTGCAATAAAGAAATATTATAATACCTTTTTAAAATTACGTAATAAAAATTTTGAAAAGCAAGTTGGCGGACATCAAACCAAATTTCTTCAGTAGCCAAACCATGAAATTTTACGATACATATGAAGAGACAAAGTGACAGTATTAGAAAATATTCGAAACCAATGGAAAATAGTTCAACTCGATATAAAAACATGGTTACATTCTCCAGATTTATTGGACTCATCGAACTTTCATTGAGGTAACTAAAAAAGTGAAACCGACACTTAAGTACTTATGTACCCGTTTGTCCATAGATTTATCTTAATTTATTTTTCTAAAATACCCATAGTCCAAGAGCTGTTAAACATTTTAGGGAAGGTATTTGAGGCACCCTGAAAATTTGTGCAACACTTCTTTTGTAATGCCTTAATACAAAATCGAATATCTGGCTGAAGGATCGTGGCCCAAAACCTGTGCCAGGCAAAAAATGGCACTTGACACGTGTCTGGCACAGTTTTTGTGCCGACTAAAGTGTCTGTCATTTTCAAAATATTTTTTTCTAAGCATAAATATTATTGTGCCTCAATCTCAGCGTGCCTCAAATACCTTTTTTGGGTAGTCAAAAAATGGCACTTGGCACGTGTCTGGCACAGTTTTTGGGCCGACTAGAGTGTTTGTCATTTTCAAAATATTTTTTTCTAAGTATAAATATTATTCTGTTTCAATCTCAGCGTGCCTCAAATACCTTTTTTGGGTAGTGTCAAAAAATGGCACTTGACACGTGTCTGGCACAGGTTTTGGGCCACGATCCTTCAGCCAGACATTCGATTTTGTATTCAGGCATTACAAAAGAAGTGTTGCACAAATTTTCAGGGTGCCTCAAATACCTACTCAAAAATGTTCAACAGCTCTCCTACTACCATGCAATTTTGTTCTTATTACCTATACTAAAGTACATATTGCGTAATTAATTCTTATATTTTATGTATAAATAAATCTGGGAATTTCACATTTTGTGCTTTTTTTAGACACCTTGTCAAAAATGGTTTCACTTACATAATACTTTCACATAATCTGCCTGGTTTAAATTTTTAAAGTTATTTACACTTTTCAAACACGACCTAATACACCATATATATATATATATATATACATATATATAAAGCGTGTGGAGCACAAACCGACCTGGTCCAGCTGCCCTATAAAAATGGAGCAACTGAATCCACGAAGTAAAAAAGATGGAATATATATATTTTTTTATTTTTAGACATTAAAATGTAATTTTGAAAAATTCTGTCTGATAGCATGAACGTAACAGAACACATTTACAATGGTTCAGACTTTAATTCAAATGAAAATTCTTTTGGAAGCAGACTGCTAGAATCTCCAGAGTCACATTGTAAAATCATGACCCAGTTGCCACACGTAAAATTAATAAGTTAAAGAACAACTACTTGGAGACTTTTTTTCCTTAAAATTTACTTTCTTTAAATTTGTTATCTATAGTGTTAACCAATGTCGTAATACTTTATGTCAATTAAAATTCTTTTAAAGACGAAAAAATAATATGTTTTCAGGAATCCTTTTTTGGGGGGTTTCGTTCATCTGACGGTACCCTATTCGTCTCACTCCTCTGTCTGTCTGTCCTTCCCGTCTGTCAACGAGCCCATTCTCAGAAACTATATATGTTGGAGACTTGAAATTTTGCATAATTATAGCTGAACATCTCACATCAAACGACAAATCATAAAATTTTGAAAAAGTCGTTATTAACGCGCGTTATTAATTAAAAAAAAACAATTACAAGATCGGAAAGACATTCATGAGTCAACAAAAGCATCAATTCTTTTATCAAATTAAAAAATGATCTCTTCCACGGATTAAAAAAAGGTGTCATTTTAACGACAGATAAGGACTGGTGATTTCTTTAAGGTGCGATTACTTTTTACTTTCTTCAATCTTTACAAGAACAAAGTGTTGGATTCATGAAGATTTTCGACTTCCATTTTTGACGGATTTGCACGTTTTAGGGCCAAAAAACACGTTTTTACAAATTGTCTGTCTGTGAGTCTGTCTGCCTGTCCGTCCGTCTGTCTGTATGTGACACAAATTTTGTGGGCGCTCTATCTAAAGAACTAATGCACAGAATTTAATAAAAAAATTATATTCAGGTAGTACCTGATATAGATTGGTGCTGACTAGTTTTTGGTGTAAATCGCCCAGCAGGTGGCGCTGCTATGCTGCATTTTACAAGATTTCCGCAATAGCTCTATCTCAAGAACTACTCCACGGATTTTTATAAAACTTCAGATTCAGTTACTCCTTGATATGTGTTGGTGCTGTTAACGTTTTGGTGTAAATCGCCCAAAAGGTGGCTCTGCTATGTTGCATTTTGTAGGATTTACACTATTTTCGCAGTAGCTCTATCTCAAGAACTAATACACGCATTTTCATCAAACTTCGGATTTAGTTAGTCCTTCACATGAAATTATGCTGACTACGTGTTGGTGTAAATCGTCTAACACTTGGCGCTGCTGTGCTGCATTTAGAACGATTTCTTCAATAGCTCTATCTCAAGACCTAATGCACGAATTTTCATCAAACTTCAGATTCAAGTATAACTTGATTAATATTACTGCTGATTATGTGTTTGTGCCAATCACTCAACAGGTGGCGCTTCTATGCTGCATTTGTCAAGATTTGCGCAATAGCTCTATCTCAAGAACTAATGCACGAATTTCCCCCAAATTTCATATTCAGTTAAACGTTGACATAATTTGATGATGATTAGGTTCTGCTGTAAATCACCCTATAAGTGGCTCTGCTATGCTGAATTTGGCTGGATTTACACGATTTCAGCGATAGTCATATGTCAAGAACTAATGCACGGAATTTCATCTTTTTAGAATCCTTATAATGATCATAGATTGCCATTTAATTTTGGCAAAGTGATAATGAATTTTGAAGTATTGACCATGTATGAGATAGAAGAAAGTTTTGGGATTCGTACATCCGACTAGTTTTCTACGCATCCTAGAAATTCGAAATTAGTACCACAACAGGGGGGAAAAATCAGCTTTTAGAAATCTAAAAATTATCTCCATATTACCATAAAAACTCGAAAATTTGTTAAAAATCGGGGGAAAAAATCTTTTATTTTCCTTCATTTGTGAAGGCGACAGAAGTCTGATGCCATTGAGTTTTCGGTGGTAAACAAGATAATATGAAACAGGTGCTTCTTGCAATCAGAAACGAACACAGAACTTTTATACAAGATCAATTTGTTTAATATCAGTTTTTGAACTATGATTTTTACACAATCCGACGTAAAATTTCATTCTCTTTCAGAATATGATTTTATTTTTTTAATTTCGAACATAGGAAGCGAAGATAATTAATTTTTTGGTAAGTAATTCCAGAATTGCATTTTTTGCAGAGCAGGCCACGTGACAGGGAAAGAAAAAGAGGTATTTTTATACTAGGGTTTGATAATCGCACTACAAAATTTTTTAACTATTGGCTTTACAAATTTGGCTCTTTCGCATCCGGATGTTATTTCATACGTTGATTTATAAAATCTAAATTAACTAGTATGTTGTGGCCATCACAAAACTTTCTTTTATATAAATCGTATCAATTAAATCATTTAAATAGTACAAGAAATTACATCAATTTAGCATCAACTCATATCAAATTATATCTGAATTTGAAGTTTGATGAAAATTCGTGCATTAGTTCCAGAGATAGAGCTATAGCGGAATTACAGAATAATGTAGCATAGCACCGCCACCTGTTGAGCGATTTGCACCAAAACATAAATAACACTAATTGATAGCAAAGTATACCTGAGCCTGAAGTTTGATGAAAATTCGTGCATTAGTTATTGAGATAGAGCTAAGGTGGAAATTCTGAAAAATGTAGCATAGTAGCGCCACCTGTTGAGCGATTTGCACCAAAACATAAACAGCACTAATTCATATCAAGGTCCTACCTGAATCTGAAATTTGTTGAAAATCCAAGCATTAGTTCTTGTGATAGAGCTATCGCGAAAATTGCCAAAAATGCAGCATAGAAGCGCCACCTGTAAAGCGATTTACACCAAAATCTATAAAACGTCAACTTATGTCAAGGTATACCTGAATCTGAAGTTTGATGAAAATTCGTGCTTTAGTTATTGAGATAGAGCTATGGTGAAAATTCAGAAAAATGCTGCATAGCAGAGCCACCTGTTGAGCGATTTACACCAAAACCTAAAGAGCTCTAATTCATATCCAGGTATACCTGAATCTGAAGTTTATTGAAAATCCAAGCATTAGTTCTTGAGATAGAGCTATTTCAGAAATTACAAAAAATGCAGCATAGCAGTGCCGCCTGTTGAGCGATTTACACCAAAATATTTAAAACATCAATTCATGTCAAGGACTAACTGAATCTGAAATTTGATGAAAATCCGTGCATTAATTCTGGAGATTGAGCTATTGTGAGAATCGTGGAAAATGTTGCATAGCAGCACCACCTGTTGAGGGATTTACACCAAAAACTAATCAGCACCGATTTATATCAGGGACTAACAGAATATAAATTTTTATTAAATTCCGTGCATTAGTTCTTGAGATACAGCGCCCACAAAATTTGTGTCACATACATACAGACAGACAGATTCACAGGCTCAACGACAGACATTTTGTAAAAACATGTTTTTAGGAATCTATGACCCCCTAAAACGTGTAAATCCGTCGAAAACCGAAAGTCGAAAATTTTCACGAATCCAATACTTTCTTCTTGTAAAGATAGAAAAAAGTTTAAAAAAAAAAAAAAAAAAAAAAAAAAAAAAAAAAATCTGACCACAACATTCCGATTTATGAAAAAATCAATTTTTAAACTTAAAAAAGAGATGCTTTTTCGCACAATTGATGGGAATCTGTTAAAATTAGGAAAACTAAATAACCGATCGCTTTTAAAGCATTGCTCAGAACGGTGTCACAATTTTAAAAATACAGCATAAATTTTACATATTCAATATAAAAATTTTATACCACTGTTTTCGAATAGTAATTTCAGCAAGTATCTTAATTTCTAACTTAAGACCATTTTTAAACTGTTTTTTTTTTTTTTTCTTTTGACGGCGTGATGAGATAAATATTACTTATTCAATATAAAAAATTTCATAAGTGTTGATACCACTATTTTAGAAGAGTAATTTAGCAAATATCTTAAATTGGTGTTTAAGAACGTCACTCGACTAATGCATCCACGGATAAGTTGTAGAAAGCAGTTTCGTTCAGATACACTTTTGTTAAGAATAGAGTGCGCTCCCTAGAGGGGAAATGTGGATTTATTTAAATTATTTTATTTAAATTACTAGCAGGCTACGCCCGTCACGCTGGTCGATTTTTCCAAACGAACCTTGAGTCAAACAAAATTTGAATTTGACCTTGTATTTTAAAACAATGTGGATCTTCACCTGGGATATCCTTCCACAATGCTGAAAACGATGCGAATGTCATTGCGATATTATATTACCGCCGAATTGCAGACATTTTGTGCTATTAAAAAGCAATACTTTCAGTTGATCATTTACAGAGCATTTTAGCAGGGAAATGAGGCCATTATGACAACAGGAATTTAAAAAAAACTCTAATCTGACATTATTAAATTAGATAGCATCACAATGATGACAGAGATTGACCACTGAATACGAATAATGTTAGAATAGTTAACTTTTGGGTGCTTGTTCTTGAGCTCCTGGTCTCTCAGCTTGAGCATATGTGGTTTTGGTAGCTTAAATACAAACTCACTGAATTATACGTTATACTTCGTAATAAATGTCCTCTCTTGACAGTTTTATAACTACTTTTTCCCTCTTTGAAATTTCAGTAGAGTAAATACCGTCAAAAATGTATTAAGATGATTGCATGTACTTTATTAAATGATTTACAAACAAAAAGGAGTGTTTAACTTTCATTTTTAACAAAAAAGTGACGCATAAAAATGTGTGTTTTTAAATCTGAATCGTTTGAATAAAATTAAAATAACCTCATTTTCATTGCCTTTTCATTTTGTAGACCAGTTGAAATCATGAAACCGTTAAACCGGGAAGAAACTCTACAACTTAGAAAAATAAACGTCATGCATTTAATAAAATATTTCTAATCATCCATGATTGACCTCATTGTCAGGGTTGGGACAAACATTAAAAGTGATGCATCAATATTGTTACACATGCACCGGAGGTAATTGCAAAACCAAATTATCCGACAAATTACGTTCCAATAAATAATGCATTTTTATTGACTCAATTATAGATATTTTACCAACAAATCTCCATACCTTAAATAGGACTGACAACGATAAATAAACTTAGTAATACAAAATTTTTAGCAATATGCATTTTCGTCAATACGGATTGAAGATTTCTTTTGCATTATCCTAAAGAGCTTATTAGCACGGAGAAATAAATAGGCTTGATATTTACATTGTCATGTGCAAATTATTCTTCCGTCTATTGTGTAAATAACCCAGATTATGAAAATAACTCTTTATTTATTGCTACGATTAGCTGCTAGGGTATGCGTCAGGACAATATGCTTTATGATGATCGAAATTTGAGATAGTTTTAGCCTATGTAGGCTAAAATGTTAAGTCGACAGATATTATTACATTTGCCACCATTGGAATAATAAAGTTTTTCCCCTCCATTGAAAGTATTGTTTTTTATGAGGTAAAATAATTTGAGATAAAGAATAAATAATAACAAAACCTCTTTTGTTCGTTTGCTTCATGATGAAACACAATAATTTCAGTAATAATGAAAAATCATGAATTTACTAATCGCTAAGTACAAATTTCATGTAATCTTCTGCAACATGGTTCACTGTCCAGAGTCTCTTTCAAAAATAAAAAGAAACATCCTACGGTAGATTAAATATTCTAATTAGCGGGTAACCTGATTACGGAAAATTAATCCAATATATTTAAAAAAAAAAAAAACCTTCAAAAAAAAAAAAACTGAAAAGAGAATGACGAATTAAAAAGAATATCGAAAATTTATTTCAGTAAGCAATTTTTATTGTAAAATGTTTACTTTGTGGTATTAAAAAAGCATAATTGCATAAATTTTCTTAAGAATTATCTTTAGTACTTAACATTTGAAGCAGTAGACATTTATAAAAGGAAAACAGGCCGTATGTGTTAAAAAAAAAAGAGTGAATTATATTCGCTGATCTACGTTCGATGTTATAAAAGTCGCAAATTTGGAAAAAACAAACCAGCATGTTTCCGTAGTAAAGTATGTGAAAAATATTTTAAATGTCTGCAATTAAAATATTTTACAATATGTGTGTGCGTGTGTGTGGGGGAAGGGGGTGCAGACTTTTGAACTAAAATGTATGTATTAACTCCACTTTTATAATTTTAACTGCTATTTATATAGTATAAATTTGAATATAAAAAATTGCTCAAAAATCCTGTCTTACGGTTTAAAAATCACCCATAATGTTAACATCCCCGGGGCTGATGTCAGGTTTACGCCTTTTTGGATTAAAATCAAATTGTTTGGCGACAAAAGTAAAACTGGTAGTTTTTTCTGTAAGGGTTAAATAATAAAAAAAAGTCAATAAAAAAAAAATAACAAATCAAAAACAAAATTGTTACTCATTTGGAAGGTCCCGTTAAAGGGCATACTCAAAATATTTTGAAAAAGGAAATACTAATAAAATTACTCATGTATGTAAAAAAGATCAGTCAAATGTAGTGGCAGAATCCAAGTAGAAAATATGGAAAAAAAATATAATATTTTCGAGTATTTGGCGCAAAAAAAAAAAAAAAAAAAAAAAAAAAAAACGAACGCTGCTCGCTATTTGGCGAACCAAAACATTTCGTGGCCAAATGCAAGAGATTAAAATGCATTTATAAATTGCTTGTTAAATAAGTATTTAAATGCCTAATAATACTCAACGAATTTAAACTTAAAAGATGAATTAGTTTATTATTTTTTCTGTAAGCTTATATAATCTATACAAATTCCGTGTTGCTGTAGTTATTTAATTTTATACGGTGTCCTCGGCTGGATAGGTTTTAAGTGTATTTTGATTAAGACTGCTATCATTAAAAATTTCGATATTAAGTCGTTGTTTCAATGGTAACAATATACTTTTCTTTTGTTGTCTCTGACACTAACACTATCGAAGTCAAACTGTCAATGCTCAGGATCGGTCCTGAATTTTGAGTTTGAAACAATTTTAATTCATTTAAACTTTGTTCTAAACAGCATAATTACTATCTTTAAATTTCATTATATACACATACATGTACATGACAAAACTACAGTTATAAAAATGTATTTATTTAAGTTAAACTTACTTAAACTAACTCCGTATGGAGATTTGAAAAAGTTTTTTAAAAGAATATTTATCATAGTATTATTTCAAATTTTATTGCGTCGCCAACCAGCGTTAAAAAAAAAAAAAAAAAAAAAAAAAAAAAAAAAAAAAAAAAAAAAGATTTTTTTTTTTTTTTTTTTTTTTTTTTTTTTTTTTTTACGAAAGTTAAATCGAGGTTCTGCCGATTTTTTAAAAAATAAATATATATATCCTCATGAGAAGAATATTCTATATATTTTTTAAATAATTCTATATTTCTAAGTATGCGCTTATGAAAAACTTCTTGATATTGTAGCCGTCTGCTATTTCTCTCTCTCTCGCACGCAAAGAGCCAGCCAATAGCAATGAGGCGCATTTCCTCCCCCCCGCGTTTTCTGCGGAGAGTTTTTGAAGTCACGTGACGCAGTAACATTCGAACTCTGCAGAGAGCGGCAGATATTCTTTCAGTGACGATGGCGAATATTTGACTATGTGTTGTTGTGTTAATAAAGTTTATTTTTCTACAAAACCTTCTGATTATTGAGTCACCGAGATATTTTTATCATCTCCTTTCAATGCATTCTCTAAAATGGTGACCGCGGATTTTTGAACCTTCCACTATTTCATAGAACGTCGAACTAATCAACTGTTTCGTGGAACGTTTTGTTTAACTAGCAAAATGGCAACTGCTGAAACATCTGCCGTAGTCATTCCACCCTATATCTCTGTGGACCCTACATTATGGTTTCATATGCTGGACAGCACGTTCGCATTAGCTACTCCTAAAGCTATCACTGAGTCGAAAACAAAATATAATTATGTTGTAGCGCATCTACCGCCTGCTACTGCTACTATGGTTCGAGATGTGATAATGAGTCCTGATCCAACTGATCCTTATCAGATTTTGAAAGCAAAAGTTATCGAACGTTGCGGAGAAAGTCGTACTTTAGAAATTCGGAAACTGCTAGCTGGAGAAAGCCTGGGTGACAGAAAACCAACTGAATTACTTCGATTAATGAAAAGACGGGCTGAAAGCCATAATATTAGTAACGATCTTCTTCTAGAACTGTTTACTCAACAAATGCCAACCACTGTGCAAACGATTCTAGCTTCCATTGAAAAAATTACTCCAGATAAAGCGGCGGATATTGCTGATAATTGAATTAACGCCTTCCAACATTAGTTCTGTTTCGATTCGAACACCAACAACTGAATCTCAGACACCACCAGCCATTGATATGCTCGTAAAAGAAATCCAAGCATTACGCCAAGAGGTCGCTCATCTTCGTCGTTCAAGAAGTGTATCTAGAAGTGATAACCATCAGCGTAATCGTTCTCAGTCCCGCCATAGGGATGCAACATTGTGTTGGTATCACCAAAAATATCAAGAAAAAGCAAAAAAGTGCCTAGCGCCTTGTTCTTATTCGGAAAACCAGAAGCGGGAAGAGTAGCGGCGACGGACTTCTCCCCTGCACCTTCTCGTCGCCTTTTCGTTAGAGACAGAAATACAGGTATGTGTTTTCTAGTCGATTCTGGATCTGATGCCTCACTTGTGGCCGCGAATAAAAATGACAAAACTAAGCCTGTTCTTCAAACCTTTCGTGCTGCTAATGGCACAAAAATTAATGTGTATGGTCGTAAATGTATTAATATCAACTTAGGCCTACGCCGAAATTTTACATATTCTTTTTATATTTGTGATGTTTCATGTGCTATTTTAGGAGCTGATTTTTTGCATAATTTTAATTTAAAACTTGATTTACGGAATCGTCGTCTTATTGATTCCACTACTAATTTAAAAGCTGCTGCTATATTAAGTACTTGTAATATATTTTCTGTGAAACCAAATGTTGTAAATGATATATATGGTAAATTATTATTTAAATTTCCTGAAATCACGAAATTACCGGATCCTAACCAACCGGTTAAGCATAATACTGTGCATTATATAAACACTAAGGGGCCTCCAGTCACTGCTAAGCCTAGACGGCTAGCTCCAGATCGGTTAAAAATTGCCAAAGCTGAATTTCAGCACATGCTACAACTCGGTCATATGAGACCTTCTAAAAGTAATTACTCTTCGCCTTTGCACCTGGTGCCGAAGAAAGGATCTGTCGATTGGAGACCTGTTGGTGATTATCGTGCTCTAAATGCACAAACTAATAAAGAGAAATATCCTATCCCTTGTATCGCAGATTTCACTGCTGAATTACATGGTAAACAAATCTTCAGTCACATTGATCTTGTAAAAGCCTACCATCAAATTCCCATAAATCCTGATGATGTACATAAAACTGCGATTTGCACTCCATTCGGACTTTTCGAAAGCACTCGTATGCAATTCGGCCTTTGTAACGCTTCCTCAACTTTTCAACGATTTATTGATGACGTAATTCGTGACTTAGGATTTGTTTACGCATTTCTTGATGATTTTCTAATTGCATCAAATAATGAAACTGAACATTTAGAACACCTTGAGTTGTTGTTTTCTAGACTTAAAGAGTATGGTCTGTGTATTAATGTTGATAAATGTAAATTTGGCCAATCCACTATCGATTTTCTAGGATTCAAACTTTCAGCTGAAGGAATTGAACCCTTACCTGATCGTGTAAAATGCATCCTAGATTTCCCCCAGCCCTCTACCTTAACTCAACTAAGACGCTACTTAGGTCTTTTCAACTTTTATCGACGGTGCATTCCCAAAGCTGCCGATATTTTAGCTCCACTCGTTAAATTCTTAGAAGGACACAAAAATACGAAAAAACATCCCCGTTCCAATGCTAACAAAACTGAGCAATTGCAATGGAACGATGAAGCCATTCTTTCCTTCACTGCTTCAAAAGAAGCTATAGCTCGAGCTACATTATTAAGACATCCAATTCCTGGCGCCCAGCTAAGCTTATGGGTCGATGCCAGCAATGTCGCAATTGGTGGATCTTTAATGCAACTCTCCGAAAACCAATGGGAACCAATAGCATTTTATTCCTGTAAATTAAACAAATCTCAAAGAAATTGGTCTACTTATGATCGTGAATTATTTGCTATTTATTGTTCTATAAAAAAATTCAGACACATGCTAGAAGGTCGGAATTTCATTATTTATACAGACCAAAAACCCCTTACATTCGCATTTCAACAAAACCCTGATAAATGTAGCCCACGTCAATTGAGACATTTAGACTATATTTCACAGTTTTCTACTGATATTAGATATACTAAAGGCTCTGACAACATTGTGGCCGATGCATTATCTCGAATTGAGATAGATTCAATTTCTCCTAGTGTGTTAGATTTTAAAGAGTTTGCCACTGCTCAAACAAATGATGAAGAGCTAAAACAACTTCTCGAATTTGACACCACTTCATTAAAATTAGAAAAACATTATTTTCCACTCGAAGATGTACATTTATATTGCGATATGTCACAAAAACATCCTCGACCATTTGTTCCTAAAGATATGCGACAATCAGTTTTTTCAACCTTGCATTATTTCTCGCATCCTGGTATCTCAGCTTCATTAGATTTAATTTCTAAACGATTTGTATGGCCTCGCATGCGTAAGGACATAAAATCTATGGTTCGCAGCTGTACGAAATGTCAAAAAGCTAAAATCTTTCAACACACCAAATCACCAATTGGTACATTCTCTGAACCTGATGCTCGTTTTGCCCATATTCATATTGATTTTACCGGACCTTTACCATCATCCGATGGCAATCAATATTGCATGACCATCATTGATAGGTTCACGAGATGGCCCGAAGTTATACCCACACCAGATATGACTGCAGAAACAACTGCTCGTACATTGATACACAGTTGGATCTCCAGATTTGGAACCCCTGTTACCATCACTACTGATCAGGGTAGAAATTTTGAGTCCACTCTTTTCAAAGAGCTTACAGATAGATTAGGATGTAAACGCATCAGAACTACAGCATACCATCCACAGTCTAACGGTTTTATTGAACGATTCCATCGCCATCTTAAGAGTTCTCTTAAAGCTCACAATCAAATTCAATGGACTGAAATCCTCCCCATTGTCTTACTTGGTTTACGCACTGCTCTTAAAAATGATATCCAAGCGACCTGTGCTCAACTTGTTTATGGCACAAATATCAGACTACCCTCTGATCTCATAAACACTGAAACTATAAATCAACCACCTACTCTTACATACGTCACTGAGTTAACTGAAAAAATGAGAAAGTTAAATCCCATTGCCACTGCAATGCACGGCAATCCTAAAATTTATGTCAATCCCTCATTAAAAACCTGTTCACACGTGTTTCTTAGATCAGATAAAGTCAATCCTCCCTTATCACCCCCTTATACAGGACCTCATCGAGTGATTGACAGGTCTGAGAAAACGTTTGACTTGGAATTAAACGGGAAGCGCTGTACTGTATCTATTGATCGCATTAAACCTGCATATCAATTAGCAGATTATATTTCACCTTCCCAACCTCAAAAACAAAATGAGCCCATAAATTTTCCAACTACTCCTGTTGAACACCCTACCACCAAATCTGGTCGTAAAGTTCGTTTTCCGAAACATCTCGTTACGGATTATATTGTTTAAAACATTTGATGTATATAGTGTGCATACTATTTCCTTCTCAAAAGTATTGTTTTTCATGTAATGCATAATATATTTTCTATTTTTTTTTGCTTCATATGTACTTTAATTTTACTCAAGACCTTTCTTATGTATCTTATAAATTGCTACCTTTTTGTAATCGCGACTTCGTCACTGGGGGCATACTCTGTAGCCGTCTGCTATTTCTCTCTCTCTCGCACGCAAAGAGCCAGCCAATAGCAATGAGGCGCATTTCCTCCCCCCCGCGTTTTCTGCGGAGAGTTTTTGAAGTCACGTGACGCAGTAACATTCGAACTCTGCAGAGAGCGGCAGATATTCTTTCAGTGACGATGGCGAATATTTGACTATGTGTTGTTGTGTTAATAAAGTTTATTTTTCTACAAAACCTTCTGATTATTGAGTCACCGAGATATTTTTATCATCTCCTTTCAATGCATTCTCTAAAATATCATCTTATCAATTTTTCAGATGCATTTTTCTTAACCTGACGCAAAAGAAAGATAAATCGCCGATTCCTGTTTTAATTGCAATATTTGAACTGCGTAATTTTTTAAGCATTAGGAACATTCCCTTTCATGTTTAAATTAAATATTTTAATTTTTTAATATTATCACTCGTCAAAACTGATTTATTCTTTTCCTTTTTTTTTTAATTTTAAATAAAATTAGAAACAGTTTTTTTCTTTTATTTTTTGAGGTGTAATAGCCGTTTCAATTTTTCATCAAAGATAAAGTTTGCCAAGAAATAAAATGCTAACCTTATCGCCCAAAATAACAGAACTTTCCATCATAATTCTATAACTAATCTACGTAGAACGATGTGTTATAGCTTAAAACCTTCTCTAAAACTATATCTATCTAACAGAGTAAGTTCCGTCAAAATCCATGCAGTAGAACTCGAAATATAGATGTTCGGAACGAAATTTCCGTTTGGATTTTATATATATAGTAGATGAAATCTAACAAGGCGATCTGTTTGAATCTTTAAGATAGTTTATAACACATAATAAAAAGTTTTAACAATAATGGCCCGAGAAATTTCGGGAAAGGGGGTGAGGCATTAAAATTATTTTTTAAACTATACCTTTTTTTACCGTTTTATGTGCGGTTTTTAAGGATTTATAAATTATAAATTATATCAATTTGGCTTTATTAGTTACTGAATAAAGTTTTTTGAAAAGAATATTAAACGAAACCCACTGTCCGATCGGTGATCACACTTACCCACTTGGGTAGATTGTGGAAGCATACTTACTAGTATTTTGTATTATGTGTACACAGACATTATTATACGATACAATTCTCAATTAATTAGTTTGGACAAAAATAACATTGTAGTAATTTTGAATTCATATGATCATTAGCTGATCAGCTAGGCTTTACTCAGTACGTCAAAAAATTGCACGAAACGCAAAAAGACCCCTAAAAGTCGTATAAACAAATTCGAGGAATATTCTAAAATCTTTTTACTAATTCCGAAAAAGTTTTATTGAAAAGAGGACTAAGTGCATTATTCTGGGCTAAAAGATTAAAACCGGACATCTTTTACCAATATGGAAAAATCTCTGAGAAATGCAAAACCACCAGTGAAAAATCACATAAGTAATCTCCAAAACTTCAAAAATCATGAAAGGTAAAACTTACTATATTAATCTAAAAGTTTTAAACGGAAATTCTTTTACTAATGCTAAAAAAAATCACAGCGAAACGAAAAAAAAAATCTGCTTTGAATCGCATTAAATATTGCATTAAAAATCCCTGGAAATCAAAAGTCGTGGAGGACAAAATTTACTACCGGGTGGACGTAATTTAACTGACAGTACTCAGAGCGTTCTATAGCGCAATCTAATTGAGAGAATGACGCCAAATATTGAGAGAATGACGCTTAATTTTGTAAGAAGATTAAACATGATGCGGGACGAAGGATTCTGCGAACAAAATAGTTCCAAAGGACACCGCTAAAGGAATATCTGGCGCTGTGTAACAGAAAAGAGAGTTTTAAAAAATTTAGAATCAATACTGAAATAAACTTTTATTTAGCACATTCAAGGATTTTAGTATTGATTCTGCATTTTTAAAAACTCTCTTTTCTGTAACACAGCGCCACATATTCCCCTAGCGGTAACTTTTAGAAGTAATTTTTTTGGTGGAATCATTCGTCGCCCATCTTGTTTAATCTTCTTACAAAATTTGGAGCCATTCTCTCGATTAGATCGTTCTACAGAACGCTCTGTCAATTTAATTATGGCCACCTTGTATATTAAGCTTAAAGTTTGAAGCAGTATTCATTTTACGAATAACAAGAAATTTCTGCGAAGCTTGAAAAACGTTAAAAATCACATAATAAACTCTCGAAAAATTCAGAAATTTCTGTAATAATTTCGAATAAAGTTTCATGAAAAGCGAACAAAAGTTACTATATTCTACATAAAGATTGAAAAGGGATTTATTTTATTAATGTGGACAAATTGCCGGAAAACGTGCAAAAACACTATAAATCGCATAAAACATTTAATAAAAAATACAAAGAGGCTTTGAGGTGCATAACTACAGGAAAAGTGGTATATTCCTGTTGAATTTCGTTGTTGTAAGCTCAGTGGTCTCTTCATAACACAGCACTCAGTCAGGCACACACACAAACTTCTATCTTTATTATTATGGATGGACTCTTAAAGATTTTAAATTGTCGGATACTACAAAATGAAGTAAATATTAGTAATTCATGCATGGGTTCATGAAATATTATTAAAAAAGACGATTGCGTTTTTTGTGTAGCTTACAACTATACTAATCCACATATTTCGTAAAATATACATGACGAACAGTTAAAAAATTCGTTTTCGCTGTTCTTTGTATTCCCGTTACTTTCGATGCTGGCATTGAGCTCCATTTTAAAGATACGGAAAAAATATAACCACTTAATCCGAAAATTTTCTTCTGTATAACGGTGCAGTTCGTTTTTAACAATGTGAATATTAATCCTTTCAAAAAAATTCTTTACTATTCGCGCATCCCGAACACTCTCTTTTTCTATGCTAAATGTAACTAAATATCGGCATTTTAACATTTTACATGTTCTTAGTACATCCGATTGACATCACGCACACAAATCTCTAAACATTCGGACTGTTATAAATAGTTTAATAAAATGAAATATGCGAAATTTTTGCACCGAATGTGAATTCGAGGGTGCATTATAGTCACGTTTTCCCACAAAAAAAAAAAAAAAAAAAAAAAAAAAAAAAAAAAAAAATCCATATATTTTTACATAAATTATATACAAGCGACCGGAAGATTTTATTTATAATAAAAATTTCCACTGATTTAGGCGTTAAAAAATCTTTGTTCGTAATGTTTAAGAATTCAAAGGGAAAAAAAAAATAAGAAAACACAGCCCTTTTACACCTAAATAGTAATATTTTTTGCACGAAATTTTTCTACTATGTTCATAACTGATAACAATTTGAAAAGATTTGAGCAATATGAACTATTTTTTAGCTATTAAAATACCCGATATAAAAAAAAATGCGCCTCGATATTTTTTCACGAAATTTTTATACAGGCTTTTCAACCATTATATTTATGACTCGTGAAAATTTTAAAAAGTTTAGACAATAATCTTTTTAACACTTTCCAACAAAGTTGAAAAGTAATCATGCATTCGGTTTGTCTAGCCGTCTGTCCATCTGTCCGTCACTCCGTCTGGCCGTGTGTCCACGCTCTAACTCCCATAAATATACTCGGATTTTTATGCAATTGATAAAGGTTATTTTGGGTCACGAAAGCTTGTTTGGTATTGCATATGAAGTATGTAGGATTAATCATTCATTTACAGGGGCACTCAAAATAATTCCATTACATTATGGTATATGGGGAAAAAATCGTTTTGCAGAGTATTTAATGAGATTATGCTATTTCAAATGTATTAAAACAGATATAAATCATTGAATTTCACTATGATTACGTTAGAAAAGTGCATTCATAGCATTTTTTATTCATTTACAAAGACACACAAAAGAAATCGGTTATAGTACTGTCTTTGAGTAATAATTGCTGGAGTGTGCGTTTTAAAATTTGGTATGAGCTTTTCAGTTTAACTATATTTTTGCATGTTACCAGTTATATATAAATTCTATAAACTCATATACCGGACTGCACAAAAGTATTCCCGTACCATTCTCCTCATTAGAGAAAGTTGCTGAAGGAGAATTTTTAACTGAGGCATATGTATTTCTTAAATGAAATAAATTTTGGCATGGATGTATTTAATAGATACAAATCTATATATCATACACAGGTCTGCTGGAAAAATTTGGATAATTTTCCGATTGTAGATTTGAACAGCTGAAATTTGGTTTTCAAATGTAGTGTTATGCGTTTCCATATGGTTGAAATAGACATAACGTTTTAACATATTAAACGGTGCAGTTTTGTTACATTATTCTGAATGTGTTGGAAAGTGTTTCATAATGTATGCTTGACGCATGATTTTTTCTTTCTTGTTTAATATTAAGTGACAAGATGCGAAAAAAAACTTCCGCACGCATTAAAATTTTGAATCGCTGGTTCTTGCCGAAATACAAGAAAGCACATAAACACCAATTTAAAGACCTTGCATTTTACTCTAGAAGGATTCATTCAGTTTAAAAATAATAATGATACGGGCACCCAGGTTGTTTTGGATAGATTTTTGTTTAAAGTATAAATTCGTACAGAATAGGGTAAAAGATATAAAGTCAACAAATTTGAGGTCTATTTCAGGTTATAATCACGGGCCCTTATAGCTGGCGGGTCAGCTACCAAAGTTATAAAATTTCTTTTCGACTTGGAGAGAACCATCCTGTATAATACTTGATTGAATAAGTAAATAGTGACACAAGTTACTTATAGTGCATGTATTTGTCTTGAGGTATAATATATTAATTTTATTTTCTTGCCGTTCTTTACGGACACCCTACGTTAAGTGTAAAATGTAGGCGTTGTTTATTACACACACATCTTTAAAAGTACCTGGTGCATACTTATTTTTCTTCAAAATACAAGCAAGGTGAGAGCGGTATGTCTTGAATTGATTTTTTACTAGTCATAAATATTTGTTGTAAAGTTTCTTCAGGAAAAATTCACTTTCAATCGGCCATTTTTCATGGCTAGTCTCTTGAGTTTCATCTAATTTTACTGAGATTTAATAAATCCTTTCCCTATATCTTTACAGAAAAGTTTTACAAATTAAGTTTCAATTATTTATTTCACGAATACACACACATCTTTAAAAGTACCTGGTTCATACTTATTTTTCTTCAAAATTCAAGCAAGGTGAGAATGATATGTCTTGAATTTGTTTTTACTAGCCATAAATATTTGTTGTAAAGTTTCTTCTGGAAAAATTCACTTTCGATCGGCCATTTTTCATGGCTAATTATCTTGAGTTTTATCTAATTTTACTGAGATTTAATAAATCCTTTCCTTATATATTTACAGAAAAGTTTTACAAATTAAGTTTCAATTATTTATTCCACGAATACTTCAGTTTCTGGATATCATACGGACTTTTAATCCAGTTCCTCGATTTATGGAATATGCAGTTAATTAAGAATCTGTACTATCACACAGACATTTTCGCATTCCTCAACATCAATTGTTCCCAATATTTTTTTTGGCCGCGCCCCAAATGAGCATCTTTAAAATCGTGATGCACCCCCCCCCCCCCCCCCCACACACACACAAACTCCTCTCCTCTGTAATACTTAATTGTTATTATATAAAAAAATGAACTGTTATTTACACGGTGCCCATAAAAGATAATTATGTATGGTAAATCCTTTCGCATTTAAAAGTATTAGAGGATCAAATTTTTGTTATAAATATGATTTAAAAATAACTCTATGAATTTCCAAGAGGTCATATATCTTCGCATTTACATCTAGAAACTTTTTGTTGTTCTATGGCAACTTTCCTTAGACACAAAAGTGATATATAGTCTGCCTTTTTATCTTCATGAAAATTGTTGAACAAGCTCTCACATTTTGCATTACATTTGATAAAATTGATACAATTTCTAACTGATTTTTGTACTTCCTTATGAGAGGGTGAAGTTTTTTAAACACTGAGACTGCATGAATCACATAATTCACAAGTAGCTTTTCCGGATTTTAAACTTTATCAATTTTAAATAGCTGTTTTTCTTTTCACTTATAACATACTAATCCAATAGTGGCCTTTCTTTTTCCAATTATTGTAAGTTAGCCACCATGTGTTATCCTATCTTAAATTTTAAAATGTATATGCCATATTGTATGTTTATATACTGTGCATGTGCATGGTCTGCACACAAACCATAACAAGTTTTCTTTTTTCCCATTTCTTTCTGTGGTGCTCAATTGGAGACATTAATTTTATAAAAGTAGTGCATCGATAAGATATTCCAAGGATTTTTAAGTTTAAATATGTTTAACATAGTCAATTTTAGATATACCTTTAAGTAATAAAAAAGCTAAAATCTTTAACAATGATTTTACGCGATTTTTTTCCCTCACTGAGGAAGGGGATCCAGTAATCCTCGAAACGATCGTAAGGGAATTTTTTGTCGTTCTGTACGTTATTTGTGCGTAAAATCGTTGTCAAATATTTTAGCTTTTTTATTAAAATTCGTACAAAGTGTAATCTATGCTTATACCTTTAAGTTATTTCATATGTAAAAGTTGCTTCATGTGACACATTGCTCTATGATAGGAATACAAGTTTCAAAATATAATAAAAAGACAAGGGTGTAATATTGAAATAATACTAAACCCAGAAAATTTGTAAAAGATTTTAAATATACAAACGGTATCTAAACGTAATGGGACAAGATCACAAGGTCACAAGGTTATTTTGAGAGCTTTCCCCTTTACGGACCGGACCGTGTTTACATTGTCTGATAATTTCCAGCTCGAAACGCGCCCCATGTGTTTTTTAGATTTTATGGAGTTTTATTAAAAGTTTCATTTTTTCATTCAGCTAATATATGGCTTCCAAAACATAATTCGTAAACAGCGTAGTGTTTATTTATGAATTTTATTAGTAATTGGTTAGTAAAAGTAACATTTTTATGCGATGTTTTTTGGTAGGAATAGTTTGGATATTTCTCTTTTGTTTATGACTGTACATAAAATCAAAAGGAATTCTTCAACATAAAATTGAATTAAGTGTAAGATTACATTTATAAAATAAGTTCAAATTTTCACTTTTTAAAATAGCTTAAAGAAATTGTCATTATTCAGTTCTTTATAACACTACTCTATTAAACGTTTGACAAAATATGTCTTTTATCAAAAATGCATTAAGATTTTAATAAAATAAATAAAATTCTCAATTACTTCTTCGCAAATCGGAAGAAAGAACTATGAATTAATAATCTGTCAAAAATGGCCCAGAACTTTTTTTCCTATCCATTTACGGTAAATAATTGCCCAAAAGGATTCATTGGTTTCTAAATAATTAGATGTTTTATCACTATTCATTAATCAATTGGTTCAAAGAGTGGTGTTTATTTTTTTGCCCACATTTCAATACAACCTGTCTTAAACAACTGATTTAATCTAAATATCTTTCGTAATTATTGAACAAAATATTTAAATATTTAATGGGGTCTGTGTCATTAAAAACTGTCCGCAAAATCAATTTAAAAATCGCTTCTTCTGTTATGGAGAGCATTGTTTTAATATTGAACCATGCAAAGGCATAGACCTTCATAATGTGTGTTGTAGGAATAATGAGATTCTCAGATGGATTTTCTGTGGCCACATATAACCGTAAAATTCTACCTTCAGTTGTTAGCTATCTTGAGAGAACAACTGGGCCAGATTTTTTTAATGCCAGGTCAGAACCACAATCACCTCGTAATATTGCTATTCAAATATCATATAAATATTGCTAATCATTGCTGAGAACCGTTCTATCTATGTTATCTGGCATATTTTCCATACTTATTTCAGAAAATGAAGCTACAGGTAGCTCCATCCAGGTTTTGATTTCTGTACCGATTGGCCAACAAAATGCTGAAAGACCAATTGCTGTACCATCTAAAGAATTTACGAAATGTCGCAAAGTCAATTCATTTGTATGAAGCAAACGAATGCACTATTGTAAGTGTCTATTGTGTTCGTGCTGCATTTGGCGAATAACTCATCCTTTGCGACCAATAATTACATGTGTTCCATTGCATCCTATTAGTGTAAGACCATATAATTTTATGTTATTTGATTAAAAAAAATAATTATTGCGTCTCTTTTATGGGTTTAGCTTCTCTTGTTGCAACTGTAACGTGTCCAATGTACAGAGAGTCAGGATCATTTACATGAGTAACATGTTCCTCTTTTGAACTGTTTATGTAGTGCTTTGTGCCCTTCAGCACTTTCACTTTTGTGTTGTCTTTTCTAAAATAATTTTATACATTTAATAATAAACGATAAACCATTTTTAATCCCCTGTATCTACTTTTCAAGCAATGCTAATGATTCTTTAAATGTTATTTTTACTTATGTTTTTTAGTTCAAAATTTGCATAAAAATAGATTTTCGGCAAATATTTAAGTGTCTTTGGGCACAGAAAGAAATTTATTGAAGTTGGATTTTTTTTTTTTTTTCATGTATGCTAGTATGCTTAAACAACAACTTTAGCACACCACGCCAAAAGTAATTTAATAAAGAAAAAACTATAAAAATTATAAATTTTCATAAAAAATTTCAATTTTATCTATCTTTATGGTACTCGGGGCACCGAAAGATAGAAATGGATTTAAAAAAAATTAAATTAATATGCATGACAACAACTTTCGCTCGCCGCGCCAAAAGAAATTAAAAAAAATAAAAAAGCAAAAAAATTATAAATTTTCATAAAAATTTTAACTTTTAACTATTTTTGGCGTACTTGGGGCATCGGAGAATGTGAATGGATTTTAATTTAAAAAAATGCAAACTAATATACATAAAAGACAATTTTTGAACCTCGTGCCGCTTTGATTATCCACATTTTGATTTTTCGATTCACCCTAGTGTTTAGTTCCCAAGCAAGCTTGGTACTCAATTTATTCACCCATTAGGGATGAAAGGCTGAGTGCACTTCGTCCATCCCGGTTACATGATTAAAAAAAAATTACCTAGAACTTACTAACTGCTTACGTGTGAGTTTACATTCAAGACCCATTTTGTACAAAAAAGTTTATTTTGTAAAAAAAAATGGGCTTGTGTGTTTTTTAAATGACCGATTCAGCCTTAATCGTTTACATGCACTTAATAAAATATATTGTTGGTCTTTTAATACATACATAAATTACAGCATACACCTTACCAAATTTGTTGAAATAATCTATAACTGGGGCTTTATTCGAGATAATTTCCAACTTCTCTAAAATCTATATGCAAATATTTGTTTCTCGTATGTACGAGTAAATGTGTGACTTCCTTGGGAACTCTGAACTTCATCTATATCGGATGGACAGTTTAGTAATTGCATTAAGCTGATGAGATAAATCGTATCAAACAATACTGCGTAATTTTGATTTGACGTAGACTAACGATTTTAACTCATACGACTGAATTCTGTCATATAGAATGCAGTATTCTAGTGACAGCAATGTAAAAGCATAGAAGAGCAATCTATTATTCCTAAATTGAATATTCCATAATTCATTGTATATAGTTTATTATTAGCCCCCGATAGGCTATTTCTTTCAGGCAACAATTATAGTATCCCCCAACTTAAAATAACGGTATGTTACATAAGACAGCCGTAAAATGAAGCAGTGTATCACTTTACAGTTAAATACTGATAATCTCTACTACATTTTTAAAAACTTCTAAGTATCGCATATTTTGACACATTTTCAATTTTTACACGTTCGTATAAGGATAAAAAGCACTTATAACTGCATTTTTTTGGAAAACTGCATCTCACATTATTTTTGAGATATTAATTTTTTGTAGTTTTTAATACTATTTCTGTAATGATGGTAACTAAAGTAAAGAATCTCTATAGAAAGTAAAGGTAAATTGATGGAAAATAGTAGATTATTATACCTTTTTGTTACAATTTTGATCACAATTGCACGAAAATTATAATTAAAATACGTGCTATTTTGAAAAAAATATATAAATGAATGATTTTTGATAAAGCATGTATCTGTATAAGTGGATTTCTTTATACCCTCGAAACATCCCAACGGCTAGATGGATTTTAATGAATAAGATCTCTATCGATTCGTTTTAACGGCCCGATGGTTATAGGCTAGGTTTTGTTTTTATAAATTCAAAATGGCGCCCGTAAAATACAAAATGGCTGTAGAGACGAAAAAAAATTACGCACCCTATTGAGTGGCATATCATTGGGTAGGTCTTTCAAAATGAAGACGATGTTTGATTGACCATTTTACAGCCAGAAGCTCCGTTAAAATATTACACAACCTGGAAATTGTGTTGGTAGGATCTCTAGCTTTACTGCAACTCTAACCATCATAGACATATATAGGCTTCATCAAAACAGTCTTTATAGATAGGAACTAACAATTAAACACAACTTAAAAGTCATCAATACAAGTAAATAAAAAAAAATAGGTAAATAATATAAAAAAAATAGTTTCACATTGATGAGAAATAACCAGTTAGTTCGCTTTTTACGCAGTCGGGTTTTTTGATATTTTAAAATCGTTTCTCCCATTCTTCTTTCCTATTGAGTGGCGCTTAAAATGCCTTGATCAAGAAGAGGGCTCTCTGGGTCTTAAAATACCTTGATCAAGAAGAGGGTTCTCTCGATTATTGAAAATTAATTAATTTAATTAATGAATTAATATTTGAATAAAACTGGATTAACATCAAGTATCATCCACTACAAGTTAAAAAAAAATTATTTGAGCTTGATTGGATGAATAATAAGTATTTTATAAAAGATTGAAAATTTGAACAAGATATATATAGCGAGAGTGTGAGCTAATAGTAGGAATTGAAAAAAAAAGCAGTTTCACATTGATGAGAAATAATTAATTAGTTCGTTTTTTACTCAGTCGGGTTTTTTGATTTTTTAAATTTAATAGTTTATTTCGTGTGTAGTTTACGGCATCTTTGCCAGGGTTAATTAGGAAGGCATAGTTTATTATTCCACGATAGTGACGTCATATGCGTATTTTTCTATAGATTTTGTTTAAGACTGCATCGTAACTCTGGAATTCTTCTGCGGATGCAAATGAAACCATTTTGTATAAAATAAAAGAGTGCATTTTGAGTCTTAAAACTGAAATATGTTCTGCAGAAGTGCATCATTTTCATTCCAACCGCATTGAAATTCTTCAGAAGTGGAAATGCGTCACTTTTGAAAATAACGCACTTGAAATTAAACACTGATAAAAGGCAAAATATTTGAAAAAACTAGAGTACTTTTATAGAAGAGTAGCGACCTTTAGGTTAAAATAATATTTGTTTGAGAGTTAGACTAAACAATATAAGATGCATTTTTTATTGTAAATTATTTTGTATGTGTATTATAAATTAATGAAACAGTTCCTTCCTGAACATTTTCCTTCTTTGAAATTCGATGTGTTCAACCTCGTATATATTTTTTTTCTCATCGGCGGGCGACACTAAATTCTGAAAAAAGCAGAATTCCTGATTCCTACTTGTCTTATTATTTTCGTTCATTTGATTAATAAACTTATAACAAGGAGAAGCTATATCTTACTCTTCTGATATTTATGGAAAATAAAAACAAATTATATACCTTAAAAGATAAATAAAACAAAAGTTTTCAAAAGTATTTGAATACATTGTATGTATAAAGTCAAAAATTAGTATAATAATCCTGTAAGTAGTCTTATTGGTAAAACCTATTACAGTAGAGCGCCGATTATTGGAACTCCAATTATCCGAACGTCCAATTATCCGAACACCCTATTTCTCCCCAAAATTTTTTAAACCGAACTTTCAATTATCCATTGGCTTGGGAAAAAAAAATTAAATGAAAAAAACTGATAGTGGATCAGAAAATGAAGTATATAAGAAAATGTGGATAAGAAATGGATAAGAAAATGTAAAACAATAAAGGGGATGGGAAGAATCTTAAGCTATGAAGAAAATGAAATTAACTAGTGGTTAAATAGTTATTAGCATGACCTGGCTATCTGATTTTAAATGATGATGAGATTCATGATGAAAAAGAAATTGAAGAAAATGTAAACGAGTGCTCTGAAAATAACCACAGTCCATCACATAACGTAGCCTTTGAATGTTTGGTAACAGCTATGAAATGTCTCGAATGGCAGTAGAACGTTGATCCTATTCAACTAACGTATTGAAAAATAATTAGAGATACGGCAGCATTGAAAAGAATATCTTCGTTGAAGCAAGCAACAATCAAAAGCTTTTTTGCTTAAATTATAATCTCTGGAATTCAGAAAATGATAAAAAGAGAAAAAAAAATCTAACGATAAAAAAAAGAAAAAAAGAGAAACATGCCAGCACTAACTGGTGCTGCCACCTCTAAGCTTAGATAACGTGCGAAAGCTTTAGTGTAGTCAGAAACATCCCTAAAATTGTTTATCCATTCATCCGAACTTTTGCTTATCCGAACTAGGGTAGGTCTCGACTTGTTCGGATAATCGGCACTCTACTGTAGTCATATATCACAATTAGTATTCCAATAAATGAGAATTTGTGTTTCAGAGGTAATTTCAAATTTAACCGAAAACTTCACCTAAATATTTGTTTCTAATATGTATATGTGTGACCTATCTATCAGATGGAGAGCTGCATAATTGCATTAAGCTGATGGGATAAGAGGTATCCTCAGAAGTGAATAACTTTGATTTGACATAGACTAACGATTTTAACTCATAGAATGGAATTTTGTCATATACAATGTAATATTCTAGTGGTCGCAATATAATACCTTCACATGACAATATAATATTCCTAAAATTAATATGATACGATGTAATTAATGTACAATGTGTATAAGTCATTATAATATTACCTTTGTTCTTGTAACAAAGGTAATATTCCTAAAGGTATAATTCCTAATTACAATATTATAGAGTCAAACTTGTTTATTAATTTTCTGAATGTTCTGCAATGTGTGAATATAGTATATACTTTTAAAGATTAAAAAAGAAATGTATAAATTAAATTAATAAAACTTTAAATTGTGAAACGAAAAAAAAAAAAAAGCTTTTGTGATGAAAAATTTAACAACTAATTGATAATGCTAATTCTTTAAATATATATTTTGGAATTCATGTGGGAAAAGTAAAAAAATAAGTTAATAGTGTTGCATTATCAATAAAGTTTTTAAAGAATAAAAATAGAAATTACAGTAATACTTGCTTGGATTAAGGCAGAAATTTTCTAAAATTATGAAGATTACGATATGGAATTTTAAACATACAAGGAAAGTGTTATTGGTTCCTAATTCGATTAAAAGATTCCAAAAATAATAATTGTTTTCTAATAAACACAAGAAAGGGTTTTCTCGAAAATAATTAAAAAAATAAGATAAAAAAAATCTAAATCAGTCTTAAATTTTACTTCATAATTAAATAGAATTATTTATTTTTGATCATTTAAATATTGTATTGAATTTTGTTTAAAGCTAAGAAATTTTAAATGGTAGCATAAAACAAAAAATTAAAACAATTACCTATTTTGCCTCAGTAGGTTTTATATTTGGGATCTAATATTGTATTAAAAATTTTTATATGGATGGAATATGCGTCTATAATATTTAACATTCATGACGTAACCAGTTACATTTAAATGTATGAGTGTAAACTTTTTCAAAAGTCATATAAAAAGAGAGCACAAAAATCACCAAAGGAATGTGACAGTGTATAAGTGATCTTATATTGTGGTTATTAACTCAAGCATTGTTAGCGCACAGGTAATGCCTCCAGTTTCAAAGCAGGAGGTCTAGCATTCGAATGAAATCAAATCCATTTTGTACAGCGAGGCTTTTCTTAAGAGAGCTCTTTTTTAATAAATACCAACAGAGCACAGAAGCTACAAACCTCGTATTTTGGCAGTTCTACTCAGTCTGGCTCAGGCTCTGGACATTAAAGCTAGCCTTTGGGATGCCGAATGAAGTCACTCGAAATTTTTTTACTTTCTAGTCTATAAATTGTTTAAACTTCGGAAAATCGAAGGGACAATCCAATATACTGTATATTGCTTTATGTTTTGAAAATATTCTTCGTACCCCATATAGTTTTTTTATAGAATTGTGTCAAGAAAATCTGTATATTATCCTTTACAGGGTGTCAGAATGAGCAATATTCGCGAGAATGTAATTAAAATGAATCCGAATTTGTATTGGCCCCACCAGTAGCCGTGAGGTTCTGCTCTCGAAGCTGGTAGACGGGAGGTGCTGGGTTCGATCCCAATCGCGCCCGTCGGCCTAATCGTTCGGAGTTTTCGTGGTTTTCTTCGAACCTTGGTTCTCCAAGCGTTAATACGGGTTAGGCTCCCTTAGAAAGACCTCCACGGAAGGCACTTCACCCCTTAGGGCCTATATCCCACGTGCTGATAATTGGCCGACATAAATACAACCAACCAACAAACCGAATTTGTACTGATCCTTTATTTCTTTTTGGACAACCCCTAGAACGAAACTATTCCAACAGAAAAGGGATTATTAAAATCAAAGCATGCGTTCAAAAGTTACTCGTTGCCATTCATTAAAGACTAACTCCTTTGTTTGAAGTCAGTTAATCAACAAGAAAGAAAAAGCATGCATAGATACAGCATAGATTATGAAACACTTTCCAACACTCCCTGAAAGCTTTAACGAAACTTCGTTACTTAGGGAAATAAGGTAAATAAGATAACTAAGTAAACATTTAAAAATCTGATTTCAGTAGTTACCGCCCATAGCCAAATATGTATTCCAATTCTTTTGAACAGCCCTGTATTCGATCTGTATGTTGATATATATGCTATATAATGGGAAATTTTAGTTTAGCAAGAAAGTACATAACAGGTTGAAATTCATCTTTCAGCAATTTATACTAATAGATGGAAACATACTTGAATACTTTTGTGCAGCCCTGTAGTTTACCTAGTACCTTTATTACATGCCACTATTTAGCTAAAATTTAATTCAAACTAAAACACGCTTAAGACTACTGAAATTACATTTCCAGAAATTATCACCCATAGACGGCCATGCATCCAAATCTTTGCGTGGCCCTGTATATCATTTTATCTATATTCTACAAATATTTCTTAGTACACTAAATTCAGTTCCGCGTAAAAATGCATAACTCCTTGAAAACCCATCTTTAAGCAATTTATGCTTATTCTGAGTAACCTTTACGAATTCATTTCTGTAACTTTGTATATGAACTGTAGCATTTATACGCACTTTATAGTACGCATAAATATAGTGAACTAATAGGTAAGTGTGATCACAGATCGCACAGAGGGTTTCGTTTAATATTCCTTTCAAAACATTTTATCCTTTTGAAAAATCTGTTAGTTCCACATTTCGCAACCAGGGCGCACTCTATTCTAAACAAACCTCTATCCGAACGAAACTCCGTTTTATATACTATCCTTAGATATATTAGTCGGGGGGATTGGCCCGATAGTACCCGAGATAAGTAGGTGCCCCTGGCGGTAAAAAGTGGAACTAAAATATGTAGGGCTCTGGTGCATAATATCAAAGAATGGCCAAAGTGGGTGTCGGCAAAAGTTGGAATAGTGCTTCCAGGGTGAAAAGGGCGGAGGATAGAAAAATTGCTTAAAATACACAAGTTAGAGCCCGGAGGAGTAAATAATATAAGACTTTTTGAAATTTTTATAATTTGCCATATGGTCTGAGGTACTCAGCTATACGTATGCAAAAATTCATGTCTCCAACTTAATTAGGGGCTCTCTTAGAAGGAATTGCTAAAAATAAATATGTGGTAGCTCAGAGGATTAAACGTAAGACTTTTTCAAGATTTTATGATTTGTCGCCTGGCCTCAGGTGTTCTGCTATAAGTATGCAAAATTTCAAATCTTCAATTTAATAAGGGGCTCAGAATTGGGGGCTAAAGAATTGGAATACATATTTGCTATCGACAGTAACTGCTGCAATCAGTTTTTCAAATGTTTTATGGGTTTTCTAAAATGTTTACTTAGTTCTCTTATATACTTTATTTCCCTAAATAACGAAGTTTTGTTAAAGCATTCAGGAAGTGTTGGAAAATGTTTCATAATCTATGCTTAACGCATGATTTTTCTTACTTGTTTTAATATTGTGTTAGCATTTTACTAACGCTTGCGAACAATGTAAATAATTCGCTATATAACATTAATTTTACCGTGCCAATACAAATCAACCATACGAAATATAATAGATTCAGGAATATCCTTCACAGAACCAATTTTAAGACGAAAAAGCAAACAAACCTCAAAAAGAATACTGATTTTAAATGAAATCGTCTGAATTTAATCAATGACACCACCAGTTATATGAATTGGTGAATTATTAAAGGAGAATTAATGTGAAATCTTCTAATATTTTGAACCACTTGAATAAATTTTCTAATATTTTGACTTTTAAATATAACTTTTTTTCAATTAATCTTTTCAAAAATGATATTAATTTTAAGATAACTAGGGTATCGTACCCGGGCTTTCCGGGTTACATAATATAGTTGAAAACCATTTTTTTTAATTCATTTTTTTTTTTTTTTACATGCGATATAAAAATAAAAAAAGCATTTTTCATATGAAAAATATGAATTATACAATCAAATAAAGTTTTAAAATTTATTGAAAGCAATATTTAAGTATTAGTCGCATTCTGAGAGTTACTAACTCAAGATTTTGCTACTTAGGACATCCTTTTATATTCTGATAACTTCAGAGCTTTAAGCGCGTAGTTCAATACATGTCTGTTAAATTTGCGTTTCATTTACATTATTTTATTTATTTAATCATAAAGGAAGTTTTATTTTTGTTTACAGAATATTAGTTGTAAGAAAATAATGAACTCTTTATGCTGTTTTATGGGCAAACGGATTAATCTTTCTTAATCGAGCTCCACGCGATTGAGATAAATTTAAAAATTAACCTCTCATACATGTAATCACCCTTTTAAAAAAATTGGTATTTTCATTTGATCATTTTAAAATCATTTTAACTCAAAGCGTGAAGTCACGATTGTCAGCAAAACCTTTGCATGTGCAGTACCAAAGAGTAAAAATTGCCGTAATTTATGATTTTTTTTACGCATTTACGTTATAAAGTTAAGTTTCATCTAAGAAAATCATCCTTTTCTTTTAAATATGATGTCACTTTTATTTACTTAAGCATTTCATCTAGTGTCTGATACTTAGTACACATACAGAAGAGAAAAAAAAAACATGGAAACTTTATGAGGAAAATGCGTGTTTTCAAAAGCAGTAATTTTCCGTTACGTAATGTCCCTAAGATTTTTCGGCATTAAACTCTATACAACAATTTTTATCAACAATTTTTATCTGATAATCACATGAATAAAGATAAATAAACCTCATTATTTCTCTCTTCTCTGCAATAATGAAAGCTATCTCATTACCATCATTTTGAAGAAGTTTCATAGAATACTTTTAAAATTAAAATATAATAATGGGATATTAAAGAAGAAAAAAAAATCTAGTACGGGCACAAAGTTCTGTAATATAAATCGCTATTTTTCGGACAAAGAGCGTTCACACTGCATGTTACCGCTCTTCCATAAAGTTACTCTAAATATTTGTAAAACATTGCGTTTTATCAGTGTGTGATTTCGATTACGCTAATTTCAAAGATAAAGCAATTTCACCTGCGAAGAATTTCAAAGCAGCTGGGGGTGAAAATGACGCACTTCTCCAAAACTTATTTCAGTTTTAAGAATTAAAATACACGCTATTTTTATAAAATTATGTCAATTGCATCCGCTAAAGCATCCCACTTTTAAGATCCCGTCTTAAACGACATCAATATAACGATATGCAAATGACATCTTTATCGCGGAATAATACACAAACCCAACAGAAAGCAATGGCGTCATTTAAGAAGTTGGGCAAAACAACCTCGGGTAGCTAATGATTTACATGACTTCATTTTTTTTTTTTGTTTATAATAGCTCCATGTTTTATCAGAAGTCATTCATTTATATTTTTTCAAAATTCGGAAAATGTAATTACACATACAGTGAGCAAAATATATTTGCACACCAGGTAAATTTGTGTAGCATATGCATAAGTAAATAAAAACCAACTAAGAATTAAAAATACCAATACTTTTACAAAACAAATAAACATATTTAATATCTGACTTAATAATTATATTTAAAATATGAAAACATAAAAAAGTAGCATTTGTACTGCCAAAAAAATATTTGTACACTACCAATAAAAATAGAACTAGAGGAATTATTTTTAAGTTAAAACAGTGCTAATATTTAGTATGCATGCCCTTTGCTTTAATTACAGTTTGTAATCGTCTGGGCATTGATTCTATTAATTTGCGACATGTTTCACTGCTGATTTGTAGCCATTTTTCCCTAAGAGCTTAATTTCTTTGCTTAATTTCTGATTTGTAGAAATTTTCTTTTTCCTAATTTTCACATCCAAAATATGCCATAAATTTTCAATGGGATTGAGGTCTGGTGATTGTGGGGGCGTTTTCAATTGATTTTTTACATTATAAAGCAACCATAACCTCGTAATATATGCAGTGTGTTTCGGATCGTTATCCTGTTAGAAATAATAGGAATTAGGAATTCCTAATTTCAGAGCACTATTAGATAAATGATCTCGTAATATATTAATATATTGTTTAGCATTCATATTGCCTTCAATAAAGGTCATTTCGCCAACTCCGTTAAAATACATGCATCCCCAAATCATTACATGACCACCGCCATGTTTTACAGTTGGATTCAAGTTTGTAATTTCAAGAGAAGTATTTGGCTTTCGCCATACAGTTTTCTTACCATCTGAGCCAAAAATATTGAACTTGCTTTCATCGGAATAAATAAGAGTTTTTCAAAACTCTAGTGGTTTGCTGACATAAGCTTTTGCAAATTCAAGTCTTTTCACCCTATTTGTTTCACTAATAAATGGTTTTTTCGAGGGGCTCTTCCTCGAATATTTGCATCATGATGAATATTTCTAATTGATTGTGCTGTAACTATTGTTCCCGACGTTGAAGCGACATCAACAGCCAATTCTCGAGCACTTAGAAAAGGGCATTTTGAAGATTCTTTTATGATGCTCTCCTTTGCCTGGTATTTAGCTTTCTTGGACGCCCAGTTCGCGGCTTATTTATTGTCGAACCAGTTTCTTTTTTCTTCTTAATTACATAACGAACACTAGAAAAGTTTAGATTTAATTTTTTACCTATTCCTCGGTAACTTAATCCAGAATTGTGAAGAAATATAATCTTCTCACGGGTAGCAACATACAGTTCACACGTTTTCGGCGCCATTAGAACAAAAACTCCACAGAATCCCTGCTCCAGTTAATATATTACGTGACTTTAAAGTGCGGGGCTAATGTACTGTGGGACTTATATGCTAAACTTTTGCATAATGTTCACATTTAATGCCTTTTTTAACAGTCAATGCTTCTTGTGCAAATACTTTTTAGGTATGAGAAAATGTTAATTTATTTTTTAAAATGTGTAATATTACTGTTTAAGGAAAATTGGTAGTTATTTTTATTTTCTTCTTATTTAAATAGATGAATAATTAAGAAAATAGTATCAAATTTGCTTTCTATGATTACTTATGCAAAAAATCGTCTGCGTGCAAATACTTTTTTTGCTCACTGTAGATTAATAAATTTGCATTCTTTCAGATTTTTGATAAGAATTAAGTAAATGCAGGGAAAATAAGTCACACAAATATTCTTTAAAATACATTTTTGTAAAGTGAAAGTGTTGTATAGTTTGTAAAGTTAAATTGAAGTAAACTAAAAATCATTTAATTGATAAATAAAAACGAAATAACGCCCAAACTAACCGGGTTTTATAACATATTCTTGATATTCTTTACATAGCACGTATTTTAATTTTAATTTTTTATTCGGTATTTATGAGAAAATGGCAACAAAAGGATACAGAAATCTACTATTTTCATTTTCATTTTTTCCTCTTTACTTTCAACAGAAATGGTGTACCTCAGTTGCCACAATTACGAAAAAAGTAATAAAAACTAAAAAAAAAAAAAATGATATCTTAAAATTAAATTGAGATACAGCTTTCAATCAAATTGCTTTTAGAAGAGCATTTTTTTCCTTATTACGACATTGTAAAAATTTAAAATGTGCGATATTTATAAGTTTAAAATTTTGCAGTAGAGAAAATTGTAAAACCAAAATTTTATTTCAGATTTCAAAGTGCTGCCATTCGCAAAAGGACGTATGCGTTACCCACAGATAGCTTTCTCCTTTATAATATAGATAGATAAATAAGTTTAATCAACAATAAGTTCTTACTAAAAATATCGTTTGCATATTTGTATTAAAAGACATTAAATTACCAAACGATATTTTCAATTTGTAAAAAAAAGTAATTATTATAATATTTTGAATATGAGCTGTAGTAGATTGGTGCGAAAAAAATTAAATTGACATTTCCGAGTCGTTATAATGCGGAAAAGTTGCGATTGGTAAATATAAGAAAAAAAAATATCTTCAGATCGGACTTTATCTTCCAATCGTGCAAACCACCTAAACGTTAAAAAAATAATTGAAAATTTCTCATTTTTTCAGAATAATAAAAAACATTACGTATATGTATTTTTTATCGCTATAGGGGAAACGCTATAGACACGTTGAGTGCCATGGTGATTGACACTGAAACTGAAAAATTTACAATGTTTTAAGTAATTTTTAAGAAAATAGAATATCTTGTAATAAATAATAGAATATCTTGTAATAAATAAAAGGTAAGTACATTTTAAATAATTTTTCATTAATTACTTAAAACAGTATATATATACTAGGGGGCTCTACCCCCTGCAAGCTACGCTCGCCAACCCCCGTTCAGACACCGCAAAATCTAAAAACACGCTAATCTGATGGGTTTTAAAAACATTAGAGAGGATTGAATTATACCGAAAAAAGCTGTACAGATCTCCCTGTAAACGGGTTTCCATTCAATTCTAATTGATTGCAAAAATTTAAGAACGAATCAGTTGCTGTTAAGACATCCAATAGTTGTTTTCGTTTTTCGATTAAAGAGGATCAGTTAAACATTTGAAAAGAAGCTAAACTAAAATGAATTAAGTATGCAGAGTCTTTTTCTCCCGGTATTTTAAAACAACCTCTATAACAATAGCCCAAGTCATGTGACTATAATCAACAGTTCCGGGCGGACCACTTCGCTTTTTATACTCTTGGTGCCATTTTGGTACTTTAATGTTAGTTAGGTACAGTAGGGTGTTTCAAAAGTAATGGGTCCGAAAAATTTTTTTCATTTTGATATTGCATACCCTTTCATTTTATGAGGTTTGATGATATAAGCTTATTTGTAAAATTTCTAGAAACTAGGAAAAAGTTAAGTGACCTCTCAAAGCCGTCGAACTTTTAAAAAATTGGCGTTTTTTTCGAAAATCACCAAATTGACGTCCATTTTTTCAAAAGCAATAAACAAAACAATTTTTACAGTAGGTTGAAGTTTGAATTTAATATTCTTGATCTCTTAAGGTAAGTTTTTTTTAAGTGTTTCTTCAATGGCCAAGTAATGAATTGCTGATGATATTCTACTGTGTGATAGAGGAGATGACCTTGATCCTCATCTTACACGAGTACATTATTGAATGCAGTGTCTAATAACGCGCGCATACTGGCGCAGCACGTTTGGCACAATCGTTTACCACTAATAAAGAATATTTTTTTTCTTTGACAATATTATAATAGTTTATCTATAAATGAATCAACATCGTTTTTTAGAAATGAACTGACAAATTTTAGGACTGTAAAAAGATTGATTGCTTGGCTGCAAAATCTCGTAGCATTTAACCAAGTTTCTTCTTAGGTTTTCTGAAACTGAAACAATTGCCTTTTTCTCTTCAATTAATATAGGATCTGAAAAGAGTGATAACCCAATCATGTTCTCACTTAGGTACCAAAGTTTTCTTTTATGTTTTATCGAGAACTTTTTTGCCAGTTCATTGTCTATTTTTTAAAAATAATTCCAGAGATTTAAGAGAATCAAATCATTCTAAGGTGCACTACAGCTTAAAGGTACAGAGGACCACGCTTCTATATAAATTGTCGCAATAAACAGGTGCGTTTTAATACACATACCTCACATTTCATGAAGTTGAATTGCTCACGAAAGCGAAATTTTTTAATGGAAGAAATTCTTTTTGTTATCCACCGGGTACGATGGTATGCACCAGAAGGGCTGAATGTAACTTTGCTTTTGCCTTTAAGAAATTGTGATGTGATTTCACACAAAGTAGTAAGGCTAAGTTTTATGCCAGAGACTGCACTAAAATTCTAAAGCATTTGCTGGGTTTCCCTGGGTGGCCATCCCGGGTTAATTTTATGAACTTCAGATAATCATCACAAGTTTGAATATTTCTGTGACTGTTTGTAAAAGAAGGCTACAATGACACTTATGTTTAGTTGTAGCTAGTGTTTTTCATCTTCAGTTAAAACACAACCATCAGTATCCTTATCAATTGCTGCATAGCTGGCAATATTTATCATGGCCAGTAATCTTTAATTCTACCCAAAATAGCGATTTGAGGTCCTGATTCCTGGTGAAGTGAAAATAAGTCAAATACAGCAGAAGCTATGATTATAAGGTTATGATGCTTCTTATGTTCGCGCTGTACAAACATTTTATCCTCATGGAACATAATCATTTTCTGCACTTCTAGTTGATCATGAAGATGTTTTATTTTGATATTGCATACCCTCTTATTTTATGAGGTTTAATGATATAAGCATATTTGTAAAATTCTAGAAACTAGGAATAAGTTAAGTAACTTCTCAAAACTGTCAAACTTTTAAAAACTTGGCATTCATTTCGAAAATCTACAAATTGATGTGCATTTTTTCTAAAGCAATAAACAAAATAATTTTTAAAATATGTTGAAGCTTGAATTTAACATCATGTACAAACGATGTAATGTTTGACCAGTAGTTGGTAATAATTGGTTATAAAGTTCTTTATGAAAAATGGAAATCAGATGTGAAGACCACATTATTACTTTTGGTTTTTCTACTGGAGATATGTCACTCGTCTTCTTTGACAAAACGAATTGCTTAAATTTCTATTTGATACAACAATTTCATCAATTTTCACAGTAATTGTGAGGAAACATGTTATAAAGAAAGTATTAAAAATTGAACTGGAACATCATAATTCAGATTTCAGAACATGTAACCAACCAACATGAAATAAGCTCCTTTCTCTAAAAATACTAGACATTTCTCTTTATTGCGTTTTTGAAAATTTTCTTCTTCTTTTCACTTTAAGTGATTTATAATAAAGGTTTTAATAAACTATATATTTCTACTATGTGCAATTGCAACGTCATTAAAATAACGCTTATTCTAAGGAAATACCAGATACCTCACTTCACTTCCACTTTTGCACTTTTTATTCTTCACTTTACTTTATGCGATTTATAATAAAGATTTTAATAAACTATATTTCCATTACGTACTGTGTGGTGTCATAGATAGAGGAAATTATGAGGAAAATTAATGCGTTATTGCAATTATTTCCATGGTATAATGACAAGCTTAAAAAATACAATTATGAAATCTTTAAGCTTCTTGAGAGGTCAGTTGTTATTAAAATAAAAACTTCAAATTTTTACAATTTGTTTATCTCATCATTTCTCACAATTTAAGCCCGTACGCATGTCACTTTTCAAAAAAAAATTTTTTTTGGAACACCCTAAGGTACAGGTGATAAGTCGCTAAATATTATTCTATCGCCATCATTCCATCTATATTATAATAGATCAATTCATATACTGCCATAAACAAATACGGTTCGCCTTTCATATGAAAGTTTGGCACAGATGTCATATACGGATTGGCGGCGCGATTTTTTTCCGACGCCAATTTGGGGAAAGCATCAACAGCATAAACAACAACATCCGGCTTACCATATCAAGCAAAATAACGATACTTTTGTGCAGTTAAGTACCCGTTGCGTATATGACATTGGCGTCAGAAAAAAATCGCTCCAATATGGCGCCGTATATGACATCTGTGCCGAAAGTTTTCCATTTTGATTTTTTAAAAAAAATTCGAATAAAATTACAAAAAATTTGCCATGGTCGCAAAGAATTCTTGGTACTGTTACGCCAGCCGGGTGCAAATCTCGCCAATAGCTTTTTTTCAACTCGCCAGTTAGGATTTTTTTTATTTTCGAACGGTAAATTAAAATATTGATTTGAAGTTGAAATTAAATGTCATGGTTTGTTGCATTATTTAATGATGTCATATATTTGGCGTGATTTATTTATTTATTTTTTTTTTTACGAAAATTTGGCGAAAACCTCGTTTTGGAATACCAGTTACATATGTATTTTTCGTACTACTTAGTTATCCCGTCGACCAAAAATCTATCCCCAAACTATAAGATTAAATGCCAATAATGATTGATCGTAATTGTCACATTCACTTGACTTTAAGAAAGTTACACGTGTTTACGTAATCAAGTGATTTTTATTTAAATGGTTTATTTGTATATTTATTAATGCTATACTAATTTATTTGTTCTTTCGTTATTTAAAATAAAAATTATGTAAATTTGTATAATTTGGCGAGTGTTTGGGCGATTTATATAATTTGGAGAAATTTGTCGACGGAATAACTAAGTAGTACCATATTTTTTAATTATTTTCTATTATTTTCAAATGGAAATAGCAAAAATAAAATAATTGATAACTATAGAACGAAATAATTTATATAATTATAAAAAAGAAATAAAAGTAAATAAACATTTATTATTAAACAAACAACAATAGCCGCGTTACCATGTCAATCAAAATAATGCCATTTTTGTGCCAATTAGGTAACCCGGTGCGTATATGACATCTGTGTCTAATATTTTTCGTTTCGTTTTGTTTTAAAAAAAGAAAGAATTGAAAGTCATAAATTTTAAATGTCTTTTAAAAAGTTTTGTCTTTAAAAATGTTTTGTGTTTTAAGTAAAATGAATGAAAGGATTATATTTTAAATGAAATATAAAAAAATGCGACGGAAAATGTTTGGCGATTTATCAGCTGCATCTCGCTAACAAAAAAATTCAGAATTCTTGATTTCTGTATCAGAATCTTTCGATTTGGCTAAAGATTGCTCAAGTAAATTGAATTATGAATAAAACTAACTGATACATTTCTTAGCATACATTTAAGGGAGGCCAAACTGGTCGTCAAATTATTTTTAAATAATAGCCTTTTCTAAAATATGAACAAAAATATCGATTATGATTAAAATTTGAGTTCTCGTTATTAGAGAAAAGTATATAAAATTAGAAAAATATTAATATTTCGAAAACTAATTTGAATTTAAAAATTCTAATACCAGTTTTGAGATCTGCAGATCAATACGGATTTTTGGTGGTAATTTCATCGCAGAGTATTCCGTGTTTTAGGAGAAATCGCCGTGAAACATAATCAGTTGTTTCATCAGTCGTTTCATAGAATCGTTACATAAATTCGTTTCAATGCAGTCGTTTCATAATATCCGTTTCATAAATTCGTTTCATTAGGATTATATATATATATATAGGGTAGATATGTAGTTTTATATCATATTTTAGACCGTTAGTCATCGGTGAATGACGCATTCTAAACGGGAAGTTCAGTGTCAGTCACCGGTGACTGACGTGGCGCTTAACATGTTAATAACAATAATGTTAAACAAATTGCTTTTTAAAAATATGTTACGATCGCGCAAGTTCAATGAAAATCGGGAAAAATTCAGTTTTCAATGATTTTCATCAGAATTAAGAAAATAATCACCTGAGGTCAGTTCGCACTCCGATGTTAATATTTGCATATAATTTATTCAGGTCTTTCCTTGTTTAGATATTTGATAATATTTAAACAATCCAGATCTCACCACGGGGAGGTGGCTGCACTTTGTGTTATACTCACACCCTTCACCCCATCCAACCAATGAGGGCGTTGGTTAAATTACTTACATTTACCAACATTACTTAAATACATAACTTGTTATTTCACTTGTTTAAGTCTGGCTTTTAGCCGCAATTTCGTACTGCGATTTGGTGGTAAAATCTGATATAATGGACTCGAATTCAATGTGGCCTTGATGAAACCAGTGTTGAGCATGAGCACGCTCATTGAGCGAGAACTCACGAGTTTAGCTCACTTTCTGTGAACGTTGAGTTGACCTTGACTCACCTTTTGATAAACGAACGTGAGCTGAACGAAATCTCCAAAATTCGTGAGTTTGAACGAAATTTGCAGCTCAAACTCAATTTTTTTTCAGAATTTATTTAAAATTTTCCAGCAGTTAATAACACGTTTTTACTATTCAAATAACATTTAGAGGCCTACATGGATTCGAGACAGGTCGATTCTGATCATCAGTTTTTCTGGGTCGTGCCTGAGTCTTGATTCCTCTGGAAGCTCGGGCCGGGCCAAACCGTACCTGTTTCTGGGCCTGTGCTTTATTCTTCTTAGAAATCTGCACCGACCGAAATTTTCTGGCACTGTTACAACCCTATTTGTGTGAAAATCATTGATCCGTCCCCGTCTGACTCGTGAAAGGGCCCATGAAGACCTTTACATCGAATAACCAAAAGATTAGTTCACATTTTTTTTTTAATTTGGACGATAAAGTTCAAATATATATTTTTAAAAAAAAACGAGATTTAGTGAACTTCGCACACTTTCATAGATGAGTTTGAGTTGAACGAGTTCCTTTGAAAATTTTTGAATTTGAGCGAGAACTTGACTCATTTTTGAGACTTTTTGAGCCCGCATACTTTAACTGATGCTTCCATTACCAATTTGACGCACCGCTTGATAGCACGCAGGTGGCAGGAAAATTTTTTAGCATCTAAGTCTGAGAAATCACATGATTGATCGAAGAAATGCATTTCTTCATTAGTTACTCTCCGAAAAAGAGATGGAAATGTAGTTTTTACTACATTCCAATCAATTAATTCTGTATAGTCTGTCGTATCGAAGTTTAAAGTAGGGGAAGGTGGGCTAAAATGATCCCCTTAAGGGAAAAACTTGTGTAAAATAACGTAACTGTTTAAATAAAACTTTGGCCCTAAGCTAATATGTTTTACACTATATTTTACATTATAAACATATTTTAATAATATTTTAAACCCAACTTGAGTAATGTAAAAAATGGATTTTTTAAAAAGTGTCCAAAGGATCATTTTATCCTCACCAAAGGGCAAAATGATCCTTCATTTAAAAATAATTGCAAATTGTTTTTATCGGCAAAATAAAGGATAGAAGTAAGTATGCCAATACATAATGAAATAAAATAAGTTTACCATCAAATAGCATACATAATTTATTTTATGTAAATTTTAAAATAAAAAGTGTCACAAATAATTTTGAAAAACAATAAAATGGAATATGTGAAAATTGTGATCCAAAAATTATAGGATAACACGTGGACTCAAGGAGAAAGATTTGGGACAGTCACACATTTGGCTCCCATGATGGCTAGGACCCGGTACCGGATTTTTATTCAGCCTATGCAATGGTAGTAAAGCTATCCACACAATGGATCATTTTACCCGGCAACATGGCCGTTCATTTTAGGCGATATAACTGGATGACGCCGTGAAACATAACAAACTTAGCAAATGTAATTCACGTCTAAAACCATACTCTATTAAGTAAACCAAGTTATATTTCAGTACACGAAAGACTGTATATGTAAATAAATATGAAAGTTAGTGCTTATCTTATAACAGATGTTATAAAACCCACTTTTTCAAATAATTCAATGAAGACGCGTAATACTGCGATCGCTTGAATACCGGCATTCCTTCTTCTTCACTTGGCACAACTAGTTCATATGTTACCGTGTAAATAGTGTGGCCGGTCTTCAAGAAAATATATGTGGACTGTTTTGCCCGCTAGGATCATTTTAGGCCATCTTCTCTTAAGTAGTGATAATGCTTTTGGTGCCTTTACCTTTTGAAACAGTCTGCCTGGATTTTAACACTCTTCTTAGCCTTAGCTCTCTTATGTTCCTCCTCTTTCCAAAGCCCATTGCCATCAGTAGATTTATCGTGTGAGCAAAGAATGAGTTTCGTTCAATTTCAGGGAAAACAATTTTCTTCAGGTCGTTAGGCAAGTATCGATGTGTTCCTATGAGTCCCGTCTGTAACGTATTTAGTGGATTTCATTTCAAACCAAACCGGCATGTAAGATTTAAAAATAAATGTCACTGTTGCTTTTAAGGTATCCGATGGGTTTTTCGCGCTGATGTAATGTCAAAGGACTGTATTTTTACAAGTGAACCATCTGTCATGGGACATTTGTCAGGGGTCACGCTTTCATAAGTCATTTGGAAAGTTGCCACTTTTACTTGTTTGACTTACGTAAAAAGAAAAAAAAACTTTGTTCCTTGCTCGACAGTTGTCTGTCCACTTCTCGAATTTCAGAATCAATTATTTGTCTCTGAAAGCGTTACACAAACAATGATATTCTGTCCAAATTGTCCTCTAAATGATCTTGGGCTTGTTGTTTCACCATCCAAATGTTGGAATAATTTGCAGAATGATATTTCTACAAAATGGATAACCCACTGAACAAACAACCCACTGCAGAAGTCGTCCAAGTTGCAGTTCAAGCTGTCTGATAGAACACCTTTCCATCCAGTATTTGTATTTGTACCATCACAGCCTACCAAATCAATGTATTCTAGAGAAAAAACTATCTAGTTAATAGATAAATAAATTTTCGTTAGTGATAGTGTGAAAAGTAATTTTCTTTTTATGAATAGAAAATTTCGAACTTTGGATACTTCGAACTACATAGATTAAAAGAAAATTTGAATTATAAAGTCACAAAGACCTCAGGATAGCAGGAATATGTCTCGTCTTTAAATTTTCTGTTCGATTTATTTTTTTATTGGTACACCGAAAAAGAAAATTCAATATTTGGTAACAGAGTTACATAAGAAAGTCTATTTTAAAGTTCTAAAAATATGTTTTCGGCGGAAATAAGGAACAAAGAAATTTTAATGGAAAATATATTACGCGGACTTAAGTTTGATATGTCAACATAAAGGATTATTGAAATGCATATACTTTACTTAAAAAACTAGATGCAAATGTAGTAATATACTGTGATATTTTCAAAATCATTATTTTACATTTTATTTTACATAAAGTGTGCAAATTAATTAATTTTTACTGTATAGGAAATGAAAATATATTTGAAGAATTAATTTTGAAAGAAAAAATTGGAATCGACTTTAAGTGACTCTTTATGAAGAAACGACTTTCTTGAATTTGTGAGATGCATTATTAATATAATTTATTATTTTTTATCTGCTTATTTAACGCCACTTGGTATATTTTAGCAAGAGTGGTTTGGTACAATAGAATATTTTTGTTACAAATACATTAAATTTTATCAACGTTACTGCCATTCATGTATCGGTATAAATAAAGAGTGGTAGTATGTGTTAATGACACGAGCTCAGATTATAGGTTTGTGTCCCAACTGCCGCACCCTACATTGCAGGTCTCGGGGCAATACATCTAGTTCTATCAAACGAATGAGACAAATCAACAAACTATAGCACAACGAGAACGACAGACTCGCTACGTTTTGTCCCAAAACCTCTCAAACAATCAATTTTCATTGATTGCATGCCACAACAATGTTATAGGTATAAGTGATGAGTATGTACCACCCACAATTTTGTCTAAATTGTACTAAACAAATCAGATATTGTTGATGGTATGCCGCCACTTTTATAAAAGCTTTCAAATTACACATCTATCAAGCTTTTGTGCAAACTTCTTTCGGCCAATGACTTTTGTGTGCCATTCTATGAACTATTCATATTCACTAGATTATTTTTAAAACATTTATTCTAATTGTTAAATAAAGATATGATATGTAAATTTCCAACTGGGCGAAGAACACAATTATTCTAATTGTTAAATAAATCATATGAGATGTAAATTTCCAACTGGACGAAGTTCCCCCAGTTATTCTAATTGTTAAATAAATGTGTTCTTCGCTCAGTTGTATATATACATCTCATATGATTTATTAAACAATTAGAATAATTGTGTTCTTCGCCCAGTTGGAAATTTACATCTCATATGATTTATTTATCGAGAGAATAACTGTGTTACAATTAATCAAGTATAATTACGTATTGAGTGTTTTTCTGAAGTTCTATTACCTGCGATTTATTCTTTTGAGCTGATTCAGATATCAGACCACATCCTATAATCAATAAGGTTAGCTGGGTGAATTAGATGCACTATATTCGTGCGGGATAGATCAGATGGTAGAGCATCGGCGGTCTCAGCCAGGAAATCCCTGCTTCGAATTAAGGTACGGATATTTTTCTCCCAGTTGGAAATTTACATCTCATTTTTAAATACATTCTATTGCTCATCGTTCAAGTTTAAAACGCAATAAACAATCATATATTGAAATATGCGATGTGTCCTTGTAAGAAAAAAAAACTATGCACGATACGTGTTGAAAAAATTGACAACACACATGAGTCATTCTTTGAAAAGTGGCAATTTTATGTCCCAGGGAGCTTGAAGACATATTTTTAAAATTCCAAAAAGAAAAAGTGATTTAAACTATCAATATTAATCAGTTATACATATAAACTTTAATTATTTGCTTATTGAAATATAAATTTTATAAATTTAATGTATTTTTTAACGCAAATGTCATTCCCTCACTCTGTCTCCATTCACATATGTAGGAAAGAAAATGCTTTCTCTGCCATTGCAGCACGTATATATATAATTATTTTTTTCTCATTTCATTAAACACTCTTAAGTACATATTTCGCCATTTAATTATATTTACATCTTATATAATGAATGAATTAGGGCACTTTTTAATGATGTCCCTAGCATTTGTCGTCATTCCCTCACATAATTATAAATTTGCCATTATTTACTTAGTAGAAAGCAGCACATGCTTTATATATGTCTACGATAGTTTGTACTAGAGTAAAGTAAAGTATCCATCTTGTTGTTTGCTCAAAAACGTTCTTCAATAGCTAGTATATGGCTTTGAAGTACTGGATTGAAGTACTAGAAGAAGTAGTACGTAAGTATTTTTATTACGCGTCATTCCCTCATCTATTATAAATTTAATAAAAATTAATGAAATGTCTTTTTTATGTTGTTATATTGTTAGAAATGCGTTTCAAAAGATATTTAGTAACTGAAAATATACCTAAGACTAATCACTTTTGTATAACATGGTTTTCAGAAGTATTTCGTTATTCCCTCACAATTTTAATGTTAGGGAATGACTTAAATTGTGAGGGAATGATCTGAATCCATTTATATATGTACTAAACAGTAAAATAAGAAAATCTACTGCAATAAAATATACATTAAAAAACTCATAAGACTTTTAATTACCGTAAGTAAAGATAATACATTTTTAATTTTTATTATTTTACAGGGAGAAGTTAAAAAAAAAAAATTAAAAAATTGTACTAATTCAAATAAACATTAACTCTTCTAAATGTTAATGGTTTGTCTTTATTTTTTCAATTGACATAGAATAAAAAGAATATTATTTATTGACAGTATGACTTCTAATTATAATTTATTTTCTTTTTTAACCCTTTCAAGGACGGTGGCAGTTTATGAAACCACTTAATTTTCATTCCCAAGCGCCACAATAGCACCATACTTTTTATAAACTTTTATCTATTTAACATGCATGTGAAATATAGCATTTTTCTAATTTACAATTAAATTTGCTCTTACATGCCGGTGCCAATCATTTATTTTAACATTTTAGCAATGGAAGTGCTTTGAAATTAAAATATCAGAAGAACTATGAGAAGAACTATGTTTGGTTCATATTATTTTTTGATAAATATGTAAGGTACTTTATGCTAAATTTTGAGATTTTTGAGACAATTTTATTGTGCTACAATTTTTTTTTTTTAAAACAGCCACTTTTCACAGAATGACCCACACACACACACACACACACAGACACACATATACAAACATACATGATTGCATACCGACCAATATTAGAAGCTTCTTTCTTTAAAGTCTCTTTAAAAAAGATTGAAATAAAATGTATTTGCACTTATTGTGACTTTCTTATTTAAGTTGGAATAATTTCTAGTAAAATTGTTATGATATATCTTGTTTGAAAATTAATTTTGACAAGTAGACTCCGTTACGGTTTGATAAAATTGTATTTAAAATCCAAGTTTCAATTATCCTGTTACCCACAATATAACTAGAAAATTTGAGACTTTGTCATTCCTAATATTTTATATTTTTATCTACGTAATTGATTTGTAGGTGTTTGGAATGCATAAACAGACCACCTACGAATGGTTATTTGGTGATTATTTTATCAGATGAAGCTTTGAACACTGATAGTTTCCAGTTAAATGTGTACTTTTGGTGAATGAAAATATAAAGAGAATTACTTCAATTTATTTTGACAACCGACTTCTAAAAATGGAAATAACACAAATAGTATGCATTTTTACTTCTTCTATCTTCAATAGAAGAAAGTATTTTAATCGAAATTTTTTTTGACTTCCGGTTTTCGACGGATTACACGTTTTATGTGTCAGAGATACCAAAAAACATGTTTATACAAAATGTCTGTCTGTCTATCCGTGTGTCGACATTGTAGCATCAGAAAGTGTATGAAATTATGCATAGAACTGAACAAATTTTTTTGTGTAAGGTTTTGCCTGTAACAAGCAGCCCCTCCTTCAATTTAGAAATATTCCGACAGAAGGGGGCGCTGTAATAGAGATGTCTATGCCATTTTCATTATTGCACAATCGAGAAGTGTATGAAATTATGCATAGAATTGAACCAAATTTTTTGTGTATGTTTTTTGGCTATGGCAATCAGGTCTTCCCTTAACTTGAAAAACATCTTCCGGAAGGGGGCGCTGTAATAGCGATTTTTGTGCCATTTTATTTATTGTACCATCGAAAAGCGTATGAATTTAAGCATAGAATTGAGCCAAATTTTTTGGGTATGTTTTTGGCTATGGCAAGCAGGTCCGCACTCAATTTGAAAAACATCTGCCGGAAGGGGGCGCTGTAATAGCGATTTTTATGCCGTTTTATTTATTGTACAATCGAAAAGCGTATAAAGTTGTGCATAGGATTGAACCAAATTTTTTGTACACGTTTTAGGCTAAAGCCATGAGGTTTTCCTGGAATTTGGGAATATTCCGCGGGAAAGGGGTGCTGTGATAGCGATTTTTGTATAGTTTTCTCGATTTTTCTTAGTCCTATTGTCTATCGGCGGCTCGTGCAGCGGAGGAAACTCGCGTCCTGTCAGGCCGACTATTCGCAAACAGCTGATAACGAGAATAAGGAAAAACTATTGGTTTTAATAAATATCAAGATCTAGATTAACTCGTTTTTACTCCGATTAATTGACTGAAGCAGAAATTTAAGATGAAAATCCAAGATGGTATAATATTGAACTAATAATATTGAAGTATTAACATATGTGACTACATTTTTGAAATATTAAGATGTGTGAGATAGAAGAAAGTTTCGGGATTGGCAGATTCAACCAGTCTCATGTATGGTCGAGTATTCCTTTTAAATAGATATTACGACTTTTGCTTTTTTAAATTCTTATTGTTAGAAAAGCTTAGATTGCCATAATGTTCCTTTCTACTGCTTTGCTTAGCATTTTCTTCGGTTTAAAGAAAGTAGGACCATAGTAATATTTCCATATTTAGCATATAAAGTAATGTTAAAAGTAAATATTTAGTAGGTAAGCTGGATGAGGAAAATTTTCTTGCTTTAATATTTTTTTTCTAAAGTCTATACAGGGTGTCCACTAGGGTGGTCACAAGCAACATGGGAAACAATTTTTTTAACGTTTTCTTCGGGGGGACCCTCCTAAAAGTTGCCAATTAGTTAGAAAATGAGATTGGCAAAGTTTCAACTGAAATGAATAACATTAACCCGTGCCTCATCGAGGTTGAAGTCTTGAAAATTTGCAATTTTTGGCAAAAAATTGTCGTTTTTCTTTCTTTACGTGAAAAATATTTGTCTTAGAAACCCGATTCTTGTTTTATTTCATAGAAGCAGTTGTTGCCTTAAACTTTTACTCTCATCAAAACTTATATTTAATGAATATTAGTATTTTTCAGGTCAGCTCGTGAACCATACCCTCAAACTCTGCATTTTTGAAACATAAGTGAAAAATGACAAATTAATAATTTTATTACTTTTGATAATTTTTATTGCATTATTTTCATTAATAGGCAAAAATAAATGAACAATTTTTGCAACTTTAAAAATATTTCATGAATTATAATTGATTATTAGTTATCTAGTTCTGTGTCTAGTAAGAAAGAGCTTCTCGATTTGTGTTGCAGTTGAACCTCTGAATTTCTCTTTTTATTACAAGGCTGTTTTTGTTACCTGTTATCGTTATCTATTTTTAGAATTGACGAAACATTCCGTAAAGCCCCTCCCCCCCTCCCTTTGATATGATGGCAGAAATGCAATATTTTTTTAAATTGGCCACTTGTTTCACCAAATCATCGGCAGTAAGCTACCAAGTAATTGTCAAGTTTTATGTATTTTTTTTATAATATTCGCAAAATGAAACTGAACGCCAGAGAAGCTGCTAGATTTAGAGTACATCAACCAGTTAACCACAGACTTTAATTTTAAGTAGAAGTGCAATCGACTACGCAAATAACTATTTCGTAAACAAAGAACTGAGATCATCAAAAACAGATTTAAAAATTCCGGTTTAGAGAGAACTGTTATTCACTGGGATGGAAAACTGCTTCACCATTTTTTGAATAAAGAAAATGTAGAGAGGATAGAAGTTTTAATTAGTTGTGGGGATGAAGAATAGTTACTACGAGTTCCACAGCTTGAAAATAGTATCGGAATAATTCAGGCGAAAGCTGTATTTTCAGCAGTTGAAGAGTGGAGGAAGTTGGTAAAATCCAGGCAATATGTTTTGATACAGCTGCAGTAAAAAACGGTCACCTCAGAGGAACCTGCATTCTTCTATAGCAATTGTTAAAGCAAAAGTCTTCTGTATTTACCATGTCGCCACCATAATCCAGAAATTATCCTAAAAGCTGGTTTTGATTGTAAAGTGGGAATAATCACTGCTCCTCAGCCAGATATTTAAAAAAACAATTCTGATTGGGTGGTTTAAATTAACCAGAGTAAATATAAAAATGCTATTGAAGATGAAATACTAGATATAAATAGTTAATTCAGAAGAAATTTCAAGTTTTCTTACAGGACCTTTTAAAAATTAACAGCTCAGGGATGATTATAAAGAGTTTATGCAACTTTGTTTAATTTTTATAGGACTCCTTCCTACAAAAGACTTTTTTCAGAGCACTTGGTGCTTTTAATGAAGATGTCATTTGATGAAGAAATGATGACGATGATAAGAAATTAAAAGCAACATAAGTTTTCAACGAAGTGGATTATTTATTAAACAAAGAAGTCAATGTTTTTGTTTCATCTCAAACTATAAAAAATTTTAAGAGATTTTATATTAATAAGCATTTTTTAAATACTGATCCGAATGTATAGTGTGAAAATAAACCTTATTTGAAAGCAAGAAAAGAGTGAATGGTTTTTAAGTTGTCAATGACACAGCTGAAAGGGGAAGAAAATTAACCAGAGATTTCAATTCCTGTTTAACAAAAAACGAAAAATAAAAACAGTATATGCTAAAAGTTGTAAGTGAATGTAGAAAAACTTTTCCAGATTCTTCAAAAGCGACCTTATCTAAGCCATTTACCACCTTAATCCTTTCTGGCCCAGTGGTCCCATGTCTAGACTACCTAATTTTAATTCCAAACTTACTTGTTTGTAAATTTAGGTGTAGTCAATCATTTCATTATTTTACGAACAGAAATTTTCTGTACTGGAAAGGGTTAATGTGACAAATGTAAGGGATAATAATTAATTTTCTTTATTATGCTTCCTTTCTTGTAACACAACTTTAATAATAAAATGCATTTGAGCATATTTGTTCTAATTTTTATACTTTCTTTGCACCCCACCCCCCTTTTTTTTAAATTTTATCAGTTTAAAATTCGATTTTTTTTTATTTTCTTTGGAATTTTTTTTTAAATTAGTACTTTATCATGTACAAAATGAAAAACAAAAGGGGGAAAGCAGATGAAATGGAATGTTACAATGTTTTTTTCGCATTTTCATAAAAATCAATTTTTAGGATTCGGGTGAAGTCTGGTCCTGAAAAATGCGCATATGTCTAAATTTATACATTTTTAGAAATAAAATGGTGTGTGGTTCTTCAAAACGAAGCTTTTTTATATAAAATGAGACCTGAACTATGTTTCTAGGTTCAATTGTATTTATTTTATGAAGGAAAAACAGCATTTTTTTTGCGAAAAATCACGTTTTTTTTCAAATTTTAACCTCAATGAGGCACGGGTTAATATTATCCAAATGAGCTAAAACTTTGCCATTCTCATTTTCTAGTCTATTGGCAACTTTTTGGGGGGTCCCCCGGAAAAAATTCAAAAATTGATTTCTTGTGACCACCCTAGTCCACTCTCAACGGTGTCCAATGGCTAATTCCTAAACCTTTAGTCATAGCCATATAGTTCCAATTACAAAAATGTTTTAAATCAGGTAAAGAAATATTTAAAAAGCGATTTGTGTCAATAAAAAGATTTTTTTACAAATTACTAAATTTAAATTTTTGTACGGTCTCCCGGTTCAATAAGTTATATTTAGTAAAATTTTCCTATTACACTGATAAGTAAGACAAAAAAAGTCCCGTTATTCTACGATTAAGATTGATCGAGTAATAACTGTTTAAATTTGGAACATATTTTTTGCTTCAAATTGGAGGTCATTCACAAATTTAATAGAAATATAATTTTGTCAGATATATAAAAAAAACGGTTGAGAGTAAAATTAACATTGCAAAATAAATTTGAAATCCTTAATCATTTTGACATATTAATGCAAAATATACAATTTGGAATAAACATATAAGGAAAAAAAACAGAAATTTAATTAAATAAAATGATGAAATTTAACAGTTTTAGCTTTTGGTAATTGATTCTTATGTATACTGAACCGCTGAATCCGAAATTGATTTTCATTTTTTACCATCACGTAAAGATTTTTCGCAACTCGTAAATTTTAAAGTTAAAAAAAAGAAAAAATAGCTTAAATTTGATACTATAAAATAGACGTCATTGTTTTTTTTTTCAAGTTTTGATAATTGATGTTATGTATTTTTAACCGCTGAATAAGTGAATGACGTTCAGTTTTTTAACCATCACATCAGGATTTTTCGCAAATTGTAAATTTCAAAGTTAAAATATTCAAAGTTAAAATTGAACAACCCCCCCCCCCCGCCCCCTCATCGGGCCCCTCAGCTGTTTAGCTGTAAGAATACAGTATAAGTAAAAAAATTGAATAAGTTATTGAATTAAATAAAACTAAATTAAATTTAAAAGGTTTTCCACCTGTTTTATAGTACCAGATTTTCGCTTTAAAAAAAAAAAAAAATGACATTTACGGTTTGTAAAACAATCCTAACGTGATGGTTAAAAATGGAGATCATTTTCAGATTCAGTGCTAAAAAGTGTGTAAAAATAAATTATCAATAGTTAAAAAATACAGTCATCTCCTCTATTTTATAGTATCCGATTTTTGTTATTTTTTAACTTTGACAATTTATGATTTGCGAAAAATCCTGACATGGTGGCTAAAAATTAAGATAATTTTCGGACTCAGTGCTAAAAAATACACAAAGTTAAAAAACACAACCATCGCAGTCTTGTGTTATCCAATCTAAAACTTGTTCTTAAACTTTGTGGCGGTAATCTATCCGAATTTTTTTTGTGTTATGCTGTAGTATAAATGGGAACCACCGAAAATCATAATAATATTACATTATCATCGGATTTAAGTCAGTATGTAAAATTTAATGTCGATCGAATATTTGAAAGTGAGTTAAAGTTGGAGTACAAATTTTGAACTGGAAAAACATACATACGATCGTTGAAGTTAAACAAAAACTTATAAAAATAACATAATTTTTGTTAAAAGGAATCATGAAAGAAACAGTCTCAAATCCTTACAAAAAAAAGCATATGTTAAAATACAATGATTTTAGTCAATCTGAAACGTAATGGAAGTTAACTCAATGCTTGTACGATTTTTTTTAAATCGCAGATATACATGAAATAAGTTCTTCGATTACTTTAAGCACTTGGTATATGACCCTTAAAAGCATCGCGGAACTTAACAGTGTTCATATGCAGAAAAGTGGTAAAATTCATGCATTTTTAAAGTGTTAAAAGTCAAATATAATGTTATGGACTTTTTTTGTCTTACTTTTCAGCGTAATAGGAAAATTTTACTAAATATAACTTATAAGACCAAGGGACTGTATAAAAATTTAAATTTCGTAATTTTTTAAGAATTGTTTTTATTGACCCAAATCGCTTTTAAAATATTTCTTTACCTCATTTAAAAGATTTTTGTAATTGGAACTATATGCCTATGACTAACGGTTTAGGAATTAGCCATTGGACACCGTTGAGAGTGGACACCCTGTATATTATGTTTTGAAAGTTAGTCAAACGTTAGTCTATATAATACGCTATAACAAACACCGTGATTGGAAACATTTGTATTAAAATTGCATCAAGTTTGATTTAAGAGAAGATGTTCTATAAATATTATCTTTAAATACGTTATTGAAAATTTTTAATGTAGCACATACTTTGCTCTGTTAATTTCATTACAAAAAGGTTTACTGCATACCACACAAATAACCTAAAATAAAATAAAATCTTGTTGTGCTTTAGCGAGTGCAAAGAGAAAATGTTATGTGCATATACAAACTGGACTACTGAAATAGACTTCTTGCTGAAAAGCAATAAAAGTAATGTCCACTATGTGAATATTGAATTCAAATGTAAAAATGTTTAATTTCCTATCAGTTAGAATTTTTCCATTTGAATTTTGAAATTTCCATATGAAATTCTCGTATTAATATGGTTAGTAAAATATCGGAAATAAGTTCCTAAAAGGTAAGATAGATGCTGAACGCCCGGCGTGATGGTTCAGATGACTAAATAGAATAAACGGTAGTATTAACTAGTTGTGTACAGTGCTAATCCAAATATTAGTAGAGAAACTTTTTTTCATGATTTAGTGCAGAGGTTTTCAAACTTTTTCAGTCACGGAGCACCTTTGAACATGTAAATTCTACGCGGAGCGCTAAATTTTATTTAGCAGCTAGATACAGTATTTAGTAAATAGCACAACAAAGTATCATTAACAATATAAGGTAGTTCAGATATTTAAGATTACAGGACCGATTTCACTGTTCAATTTTTTTTCTGCACTAATTTTTTATTGTAGACAAAAAACACACATATGATAAAAATAAAAAAATTAAAAATAAATTCAGGAGAAATATTGCAGATCCCCAATTTGCTATAATATTAATTTGGCATTATTACATTTGTTAAAATTTTTTACTTGGTTTCCTGAAACAGAAATTTGATGAGAAGTATAAGGCTGTTTTGATTTGCACAATGAGATTATATCTGGATGAATATTAGATAGTTGCAATTGAATATATTTCTCTGAATTGTGACGTAATGTGTACTTTGTTTTAGTAGCATCGTAAGCGGTGAATCCTGTTTCGTATAAATAAGTGGTTGAGAATGGTAGGAGAATAACTTTCGCTTTATCTGATAGAATTTTAAATTCATCTTTTGGCGCACACTAAATATCTGAGATTGTTTTTTCAGTTTGAAACTTTGATCTTTTCGCGGTATCTGGCGTAAAATCAAACAAGCATTCAAATTCCTATGATGTCAGAGAGAACGGTCTTTTGGATATAGGGTATTGCGTTAGACCCCAAACGTTTTCTTTTATGTTTTCATGCAATCCTTTTCGTATATCACAGTTCAAACTATCAATCAAACTCAAGACATGAACTTTAAACTCAATTAAGGTATCAGCAGGAATGTCTGATTTGAGTTTTTCTTCACATTCTTTTGTTAGCAGAAAACAATCCAGGCTTCCCTTTTGTACTCACTCTACCCAATACTTCAGTCTCTTTTTAAATCCCTCATCTTTATCAGTAGCATCAAAAACAGTAACTGATTTTTCTTGAAGTGAGGAATGTAAATCATTAACTGTTGTAAAAATATCTGCCAAATATGCTACATTCATTAGCCAACGATCATTACACATCTTCTCCCAAAGCAAAATCATTGTCACTAATGGACAGTTTGACTTCATTCCTTAGTTAAAAGAAGGGCATTAAATTTTTACCAAGGGAGATTTACCTTATTTCTGTGTGAAGAAGTAAAGACGTATGCAGATGTGAATTTTGTTACACACCAAGAGAGGAAAAAGAATATTAAAATATCTTTGTCCCATTTGTTTCGTAAAAAATGCATTTCATTTATAATTTTAATGTTTAATAAAAACATTTTTAATTTAAAACATGTCCAACCTTTCCGTGGAGCACAAAGTGGTCCGCGGCGCCTTGTTTGAAAAAAGGATATTCTAATGCCATGTGAATAATAATACATCCAAAGGCAAGAATTGAGTGTTTAAAACTTATTTTAAAGGATTTATGCAAGACTTTCTGAAGCCTTCTGCAGGAGCTTACGGGCAAAGTTCACTATTTGTAGCGGTTATCCTCTTTATTGGTAGAGTCAAATCAATACTATACTTCTACTCTTTGCGAATAATATGAATGTATTTCTTTCAGAATTGAAACTTCCCGAACGGGTTGGTTTTCTCACACACAACACACGCTCAATAACTTTCGTGCTTTTACCAGAAACTCAGATGTATCTATTAGAGCTTATTGTACCGATGAAGTGCTATATTTCTTCACCTCACCACATCATATCTACAAGTACTGAAAGCTCTTCGACAGATGTGTCTTCGGAAATCATTCAAAGTGCATCTTTTGGACAGCTATTTATATTTTATCTCCAGCCCCATAGATCAGAATTTCCTCATCAGTTGCGTTTAAATGATACACGTATTAAGTGAAATCTGCAGCAGTAATTTCATATTAACGGAAGTGTACAGTCGTGTAAAAAAAAAAAAAAAAAATTAAACATCCCCTACTAACTCCTCAGTAAATTATCGTAGAAGAAAGTTACTGGTACCAAACGATTGGAAATAAAGTCTACTTTTAAATGATGCATATGAAATTCGTTTAGGGGGCCATCTACATATTAAAACCAACCCAAACTTCCTTTTTTTCAATGGCAATACTCAATTTTAACAAGATATTTCAAATTTTTGGTTCAAACTATGCCTAGACACCAAATTTCAAGTTATTTGAATGATAAGTATTTGAATTATAAACATTCAAAATTTAGTGCTTCTAATGTTAAATTACATTTTCATATAATCCATAACTTTAAGTTATTTACCTTATTATCAGGTTTTACTTTATTTTCCATGTGCAGCAATACTTTATTTTGTATACATCCTTCATATATTTAAAAGCATTTTCATATTGTTAATGTTTTCTTTATTTATATTAAAAAAGGCCACATCATTTTAAATTGTTTTTTAAAAATATATATTATTTTACAGTTCTATATAAAAAAAACATTACATTTAACTTCACTTAGTATTCCCTTTTACTAACCATTTATATACTCTGTATTTCGTCCGTTCACAAATATTTCATAAATTTACAGTTCAATTCATTCCAAATTGTGGATATAGTTTTAAGTCTATAAAATCTCTTCATTAATTCAAATTATATTTATATAATATAAATTTTCAAGATTATGAAAGTGAAATACGTTTATGGGTTAGGTACGTGGATGACATTTATATTATAACAAATAGAACAGTAAACCTAAAAGATCTATTAAATGAAATTAATCAATATGATGAAAATATACAGTTTACTTTGGAAGAAGAAAATAACTGGTCTTTGGCATATTTAGATGTTAAAATAATTCATAAAAATAATGAAATACAAACAACAGTATATAGGAAACCGACGGACGGCAAACCTTACAATAATCCCAAGAACAACAAATACCCCTATTACATATAAATTAGCGGCATTAAATACTTATATTAATAGAGCAATTTATATATGTTCAACAGAAGAATTACTAAACGAGGAACAAAAATAATCGAAAAAATAGGTCAAAAGGCAGGACATTCACAAAAGACAATACATAAATTGATTACAAAAGTTAAAGAGAGAGTTAACCGAATTCAACCTGCTCAAAGAAAACAAGATTATACACCCCCCCCCCTCCCATTTATGAATGGACTATCTTTAAAGTTAAAACGTGAAATGAAAAAACTAGGGAAACAAGTCCCAATAACACCAACCCATCTTTATTTAATCTACTAAGAAATGATGTTGAAAAATACCCAGAACTACAAACAGCGGGAATTTACAAAATTAAAGGAAAAAATACTGAAAATGAAGAAATAAAATATATTGGCATGACAAAAAGAAAGATAAGTGAAAGATTAAAAGAGCATATATATGATTTAAAAACCAAAAGCCAGAAAACCGCTATTTCAAGACTAAATATAAGAACCCCCTTGGACTTAAACACAATAACAGTGGAAAAGTTAGCTAATAATAACAATTTCCAGAGCGCATTACTACGAGAGGCAATAGAAATCGATTTAGAGGATGAGAACTTATATAACGATATGACACATGCTACGCTAGATAACAGATGGAAAAAAAATTTACATGAAAGGGAAATTTTGAAAATAAGGGGGAAAAGAAAGGGAAAATGGAAATGATCTCAGGCCAGAAAAACATCGAATCTTTAGTTGAAACTGAAGACGCCCTAGTGAAGGGTGAAAACGTTATTTCTCTTTATATAATGCAGCAAGCATAATAGTATACATCTGAACTTATGATGAATTTAGTTAACTAGAAAAACATTAGGATAAGACAAAAGAACTATGAATGTTGGAAAATAATATAGTAAGTTATATATGAATTTTAGAACTTTTTATGTTTTTAAGGATTAAATGAAATTGAAACTTTTAAATAGACAAGAATGGAAAATAGGATAATGTGTTAAAAATAACTTATAAAGGAACGAACTTTTATAAAAAGATATTTGAAGAAGTGAAAATTTTTATTATGGAAAATTGAAGAGATTTTATAGACTTAAAACTATATCCACAATTTGGAATGAATTGAACTGTAAATTTATGAAATATTTGTGAACGGACGAAATACAGAGTATATAAATGGTTAGTAAAAGGGAATACTAAGTGAAGTTAAATGTAATGTTTTTTTTTTATATAGAACTGTAAAATAATATATATTTTTTAAAAACAATTTAAAATGATGTGGCCTTTTTTAATATAAATAAAGAAAACATTAACAAAATGAAAATGCTTTTAAATATATGAAGGATGTATACAAAATAAAGTATTGCTGCACATGGAAAGTAAAGTAAAACTTGATAATAAGGTAAACAACTTAAAGTTATGGATTATATGTAAAATACAGGTTTTAAATAAACAGATTTATCTCTGAATAACTTAATGTACATTTTCATATTTTTATTTATAACTTCTGAAATTATGATCCTAATGTTTTAATTTTTTGTGTAGCAATAATACTAATATACCCAAACATAAATACGTCGAATTTTCAATTTTTATAATTTTCTGATATGAATTATGAAATTAATATAAAAAAATTATGAATTGCAATCTAGAATTTTTTTGATGGATTCAGATTTATTAAGTCCCGCTTTATGAAATCCAAAATTTCACATTTTTCTTCCAAGTAGTTTTTAAATTATACTTAAAAAATGATAAAATGATAGTTTAAGGAGCCGCCTATGGTAGAAGTGACTAGATATTTTGAAATTTCTTATACTATCCTGCAATCTAGCAGTCTTCAATGACTGCTTCAGTGGCTCTTAAGATGCCTTAATAAAGAAGGAGTCTCTCTCGGTCAACAATCGAGTACCAAACATTAACTTGGATACAGCCCCTAAAATACGCTCGTTTTAAAATATTTAATTTTTCGGAAACTTATCGTACGAATTGCATACAAACTTGTTTTTAGGCTAATTGAGAGGGTGTAGAGTTCATTTATGCTGTCAGAATTGTGTACTGCTATTGAAAAAGAAAACAAATGGATGGTTCGTTTTAATATGTAGATGGTCCTCTAGGCAAATTTTGTATACCTCACTTAAAAGTATACTTTATTACCAATCGTGTAGTACCAGTAACTTTCTTCTACGATAATTTTTTGTAGAGTTAGTAAGGGATGTTTACATTTTTTTTTCAATGACTTTACATTTGTACTCAAGATTTTTAGAATTTGTTGCTTTTTACTTCATTATGGTCGGGCTACTTTCTTTTAAAACCAACTAATCCTTTCATTATGTTCTAATTATTAAATATGTTAATTTTCCAATGACTATTTCGAATAGAAATTATTCTATCTAATCTAAATATTGTAATGTATTTAATGTAGGCAATCTAGATTTATAAATCTTTAATACCATGGAAATTTTAAATTTCAGCTTGACTGCATAAGAGAATAAGAAATTAGCGGAGAATAGGTTATTGAGACCTGAAAGCTCGGTGGTGTAGTTTTGTGCTCCTATTGAGACAAAATTTAAACTACAGATATTTGAAATGGTGTGATAGCCTTATGTTAAATATAAATATTGTAGTACAGAAATTCACGTGTACGTATATGTATACACAAAAAAGCATTCGTCGCTATGTTTTAGATTAATTTGGACAGACGCAATGCATTTACCGATAGTTTGGTTGCTAGCGTTGAATTAATTTTTGCAAATTTTGGAAAGAACCATGTTGCAAAATGAATAGAAGCATGTTGAATAGAAATTATTCTATCTAATCTAAATATTGAGAGGGTGTAGAGTTCATTTATGCTGTCAGAATTGTGTACTGCTATTGAAAAAAAAAAATAAATTGATGGTTCGTTTTAATATGTAGATGGTCCCCTAAGCAAATTTTGTATACACATAAATTAACTATGTTTATTGTTTTTAAATTTTGTGAAAATATTTTCTATCATAAATGATTTTGAAAATGTCGCCGTTGGTGCGAAGAAACGATCGTCAATCTTAATAAAGATATTTTATCACTTTTTAGCATTATTTTACTTAATCTGAATCATGTTGCATCAGCAATTATCGATTTTTGTGATTACAGCACGTTATTGACAACCAAGACGTGATACTGAGCTTATATTGTAAACACTTTAAAAATTCTGCGAAAGCATATATGGTTTTGATATGTACAGTCGTAGCAAAAAAAAAAAACTAAACACCCCCTACTAACTCTTCAACAAATTATCGTAAACCAAAGTTACTGGTACCGAACGATTTGAAATAAAATCTACTTTTAAATGATATATATAAAATTTGCTTAGGGGATCATCTACATATTAAAACGAACCCAAACTTCATTTTTTTTTTCAATGGCAATACCCACTTTTAACGAGATATTTCAAATCTTCGGTTCAAACTATGCCTAGAATCCAAATTTCAAGTCATTTGAATGATACGTTTTTGAATTATAAACATTCAAAATTTAGTGCTTCTAATGTTAAATTACATTTTCGTATTTTTATTGATATCTCCTGAAATTATGCTCCTAATGTGCTAATTTTTTGTAAAACATACATAAATGCAACAATCCCAAACATAAATATGCTGAATTTGCAATTTTTATAATTTAATGATATGAATTATGAATTATGAAATTAATATTCGAAAAAAATTATGAATTGCAACCTACAATTTTTTTGATGGATTTAGATGTATTAAGTTCTGCTTTATGAAAATCCAAAATTTTACATTTTTCTTCCAAGTTGTTTTCAAATTATGCTTTAAAAACGGCTAAATGATGGTTTAAGGGGCCGTCTATGATAGAAGTGAGTAGATATTTTGAAATTTCTTCTGCTGCCTTGTTATCTAACAGGCTTCATTAACTGCTTAAGGTGCCTTGATCAAGAAGGGGGCTCTCTCGGTTAGCAATCGAGTACCCAACTTCAATTTGGATACAGCCCTTAAAATACGCTTGGTTTAAAATAATTTCTCAAAAACTTATGGTACGAATTGCAAAAAAATTGTTTTTAGGCTAATTAAAGGGCGTAGAGTTCATTTATGCTGTCAGAATTGGGTATTGCCATTGAAAACAATTAAGTTATGGTTCGTTTTAATATGTAGATAACCCCCTAAACAAATTTTATATACATCATTTAAAAGTAGACTTTACTTCCAATCGTTCGGTACCAGTAACTTTCTTCTACGATAAATTGTTGCTGAGTTAGTAGGGGGTGTTTACCTTTTTTTTTCCACAACTGTACAAGTCTGCTTAAAACTTATTTACATAGTACAGCGCCACCGTTCGGTAAGGGTTGGAAAGAAATTTCTTTTGATACATGATAAGCGAATTAATTCAGCTATCTGTAGTAAACAGTTCGTGTAAAACAGAAAAACAGGACGCACCGCAGAGTTTTCTTAAGTGGGTAATTTTTTTTTGGCTAACACTGCGTTTCATGTATCTATAATATAATAAAGAACTAACGTGTCTGTGCGTAACGCTGATGTCATTTTAACAGTGGCAATAGCAAACTATTAAATTTCACTTTTATTAACTTTTACTGCAATTTTCTTAATTTCTAAATACTAATTTGAAATCCTTTAAAAGTATTTAAAATAGTATTTAAAAAGTATTTAAAATAAAAATACAAATCGTCATTTGTATTTTTAGTGAAAAATCTAAATAAATATATATTTTAAGTGTAAAAAATTTATTAGTTTTCAATTTAAAAAAATGTATGTTATTTTTACCTATATTCTGTAAACCCGGATTGGAACTCCTTGTATTAATAATCCCGAAAATATAAAGTCAATTATATTGTAGTTGTATCAGTATTATATTATATCATATTATTTTAAATTTTTACACCAACGAATAGAGAAAAAATGATCTTTCAAATGCAATTTGTTTGAAAACTATATCATAATTTGTTTGAAAACTGTATCACAATATCTCAATTTTTATATTTAAAAAATAATTTTCAAGCATGATTTTATTAATCTATCTCTGCCACTAGCAGACGGACGATTGCAAAAGATAAAGCTGTTTGGACTTAAATTAATATAAATAAAAAAATTCGTCATTTGTTTACGGTTTATATTCCATAATGAAATTAAAACTTTATCGTCATTATAAAAATAAAATAAAATAATATAAATAAAACACAAATTTAAGACCTATAATTGAACCAAGCTCAAACCTCTAAAATTATCAGAATAAAAATGCTAGCGATCCATGTCGATTTCTTCGACTGTTAGTTCCTGACACTAGGACAATACGAAAGTATCGATTTTAATAAATTTCAAATTTTTATTTAGATATATATTTGCTACGTTTCATATAAAAATTATCATTTGTATTTTTAGTGAAAAATCTAAATAAATATATATTTTAAGTGTAAAAAATTTATTAGTTTTCATTTTTAAAAAAATGTATGTTATTTTTACCTATATTCTGTAAACCCGGATTGGAACTCCTTGTATTAATAATCCCGAAAATATAAAGTCAATTATATTGTAGATTTATTTGTTTAAGGAATGGGGTAAATCCTCCCCTCAATGTCTGATCTCTAGTTTCATATCCTGAAGATTTTCTTATATAATGCATAGGATGTAATATCCTTTATGCATTTTATCTGTGTATCACCAACGTTTCGAATTTTACATTTCTGTTTTCAATATTAGACCCGGCTGTAGCTTTCCCTGAATATATAACTTTTAAAGGAAATGGAATAAGTTTTTGTTTAGCTCAGTCAGCATTTTGAATCTAAAAATTTTCTTTGAATTTTTTGAAAACTAATTTGGCCCAACTTTATTTATTTCAGAAAAAAGCATTTCATTTAAAAACTATAAAAAATATTCAAAATGCAAGCATCGTAAATTTCGACAAATCTACTTTAGAACATTTTTAGCTTCATGGGTCAAATAAAAAAATTATTTTTTAAAGGATTTATATTATTTTATCCGGGATCTATATATTATTGAAACAGAAAATAAAAACAAATTATACAAACTATGTACTTATCATTTTTATGAAACAAAACTAATAAATTTAACAAAACGTTCAGACATCATGTTCAATCCAAGTCATAATTTTAAGTAAAAGCAAGAACGCCTATTCGAATTGATAACAAAAATAGCTGTGTTATTACTTCAACAAAAACAGCCACTGTTATAGAGATAGGAAATTTAAGTTAATTAGTTATAAAAAAGACCTTCATTTAAAAAAAAATTCAAAGAAGTTTAACATTTTAAAATAATTAACTTTGAATAAGTTTATTAATCACTGCTGAAAGATCATCGATGGTTAGACCACGCATTCAAAACGTTTCTGTACAATCTAGAAAAGCACATACAGCTTCGCATTAAATATCTCTAACTATGTAGTTTCATGAACTTAGACCATAATTTTTTTTAAGTACTGAAGTTCAAAATCTTACCCCGTGAGAGGCGCAGCTCTTTCTGTCTAAAATACAGACTGAAGTACATTAAAAGAAACCCAACGACATCAGCTACTTCCTGAAATTTTATGGTAACCAAATAGCCACATGTTATCGTGGTGGGCGGGCGGCGGCGGTGTTTGGACGGTGCTGTTGCCTGCGGCTCTGTCCCTCCATCCCTCTGCCGTCTGAGCTTGAACTCTAGTTTTCTCACTACTAAGCAGTATTTGTTTATTACCAGGTTTTAAACGCACGTCATCAAAACTCATATTTAGAGACTTTACAGAAAATTTTACCAGGTTTCCAGATTATATGCATTTCCGATTTATATGTGTAATTTTTTTATAGGTTAGGCATGCATTTAGATTCCTAACTTCGATTTCACGCAATTTTGGATATCCTGCTGTTTATTTGAGGAAAAGCTTTCGATTCCCGGTTTCGCTCTACCCCCCTCTAGATGCAATCAAAGTATCATTTTCTATTAAATCAACAACGATGAAAAACATATAAATTATATTTTTCATAACATTTTTCATTTTATAACAACTTAAAGTTTTCATAACTTTTTCATTTTTATAACAACTTGCATTTTTCTCCTGTCTACAATAATTTCCGATATGTGATCGTTACGTTTGTATTTTCTGCTGAGAGTGGTTTCATTGTGTAGCGTATAATCACTTACGCATGTTCAGATACCTTTTTCATAACTGTACCTACAGCAAATTTTAAATTAAATAGCTTGATAATTTATATGATTTTTATCCTGTATATTGATTTAAAACAATTTCAATAATATTTGACAGTTTTCTGTCATTCTTGAAGAATTTCAATATTATACTACATACAAATACATTATGCTAGTGCTGACAGTAATAATACACATTTGCTTTGACGGATCCTTTTGCTCTTTCTAATGAAAAATATTTAATAAAAACATCTTTTCATATTATATCTCATTCAAGTATTCGCCCCAAGCAAATGTCTGTAATAAGAAAAAAAAAAGTCCTTCCGGTGTGTACCGGGAGGAAAAGGTCCCTGCCCTAGTCCTGGTTTTTAAGAATTTTGTTAATTTTACTCAGACACTGGAGGGTAAAATGGGTATAAGCCGATTACAGAAGATTCCAATAATAAACTTGAATGGGAATTTCGTAAAATTAATCAGCTATCACTAAATTGTCTTCAATAATTACGAACTGTTTTTACCGTCAATTTTGGTTATATTAAAACAAGTATTACCAACCTTTTTAAGAATTTGACGCTGGAGGATATGTGTGCAGTTTCAAGAGTATGAGTGTAGCAACAATTTTTACACCAATTAAAATAAATTTGAGTGAAACTGCAAGTTTTCTAAACCCCATGAATGAAACCTATTATGGGGAAATCATGCACCTAGAATTGCAAACTGCCATATCCCAGCCTTTATTTTTTAGATAGAGGAAAAACAAACAAGAACGAAATATAATGCATACGGTATGGATTATGAAACACTTTCTAACACATTCGGTACACTATAAGAAACTTCACAGTTTATTAAGATAAACGATGATGTCTAAATGAAACATTTGGAAAACGCATAATGTCTTTAAAAACTTAAAAGCATAGCACAGTTGAAAATTTCCATTCAGCAATTTCAGCCAATAAAGATATGTTGTTGAATACTTGCGTGCAGCCCTGTATATGAAATATAGAATTCATACGCATAAAATAATATTTAAAAAATAATAAAAACTCATGCCACAACTGAAAACGCACTTCCAGCAATTATTTTTCGTAGGCTCCTGTAGGTTTTTGGATCTTGAGAAATAAGATAAAGACCAAAATAAGATTTCTTTAAACCATTTTCTAAATTTATAAGCTCAGATTTTAATTTTCCAATTAACTTTAAATTTTCCTTATCAATTGCCTTAGTAACTTGAGCATTATATCTCTTTATTTCTTTTATTGTGAAAAGAAATTTACATTCATTTGCTGTTTCTCCCTTTGTTTTTGTCATAATTACATTCATATTTAAGATTTAAGCACTAGATAACTGCAGCAAATGACGACAGACTAGAAGCAAAAATTATATGTAGAGCTTTTTGGATCTTGAGAATATAGAAATTTTTAATAAATATCAGAATAAATCAACGAGTACATTGCCTGCATTTTGATTGAAATATACCAGCCTTGTTCCGAAAAGACTTTGTTGTGAATAGCTGAATTAGAAATAAGTAATCTTTGAAGACTTGCGAGTTGAAAATTAGATTTAAATTACTTTAAAGTAAATAATCATAACTAGGAATAACAAGTCTGATACCAATTCAAAATGTACCGCCTCAGTGTACATACAGACGAATACTGCTATGTAAGATTTTATTTTGATCTTACTTCTTGGCATATTTGGCTTAGTTAAACAGAGTCCTGCAAAATCTAAACCCACCTTGGAAAGTGGACGGTTTGGGGTGATTATGTTAATGGAATTATCGGCCATCATTTGTTCACAAGCTTGTGTTTTAAGGGGGGTGGGTGTCTCATGACTCTTAAAATCGGAAAAAAAGAACATTTTCAATATTTAGCATTTTAAAATGTATAAGATTTTAAATCAAAATTTTTATTGAGAAGAAAGATATAAGTATTTACAGGGGGCTCCAAACTGAGACATTTGACGAACAGAAAATTGGTATAACAGCTTACGCGCAAGATTACAAAATATATTTTGCAACTAGATACTTAGAATGAAAATTTTGGTGCCTACTTATATTTCTAATTGTATTAATTACCCTGAACCTAAATAAGTTCATATTTAAAGCATTTTGATATTTTTAATACGAAGTTGAATTTAGCTAATGCAAAATTTAGAAATTTTCAACAGTATAATCACCTAAAACAATACCTTTTGAATAATCAAAATGAAATTTTAGGTTCAGTTTATAAAGACTAACATGAAACATTTGTTTTGAAAATTTCATGAAAAATTTTCTGAATGTTTGGAGATATCATGCGCGTTATGCTCCAAACCGTCATTTGGAGAATAATTACTTCAAAGTTTCAGAAACGCCGCTTCAGCTATTGATCGGGTATAAATCTAAAAGCCATAACTTCTGTCTTAATGGGTATTTGAAGGAAAAAATTATATCAAAATGTTCAGAAAAGATTGCAGTTTAACATCTAAAAAAAATTAAATTTCGAAAATTTTGAAGCTTTGAGAGTCCTGAGATTCCTTAAGGCGTTTGCAAAGCATACACTTGTAGAGCTCTTGTCGTACAGTAGACCATTTACCAAAATTCTATTGACGTATTATAGCAAGTACTATCTGTGTACCTGCATGTAGATGTTGCTCATGGACATGCTTTATCAACAACTTAATAATAACGTGATTTTTCGGAAGTAGCATAGAATGCTTTCTATCAAAACTTAGCGACTGATGTTGTGACAAAAGACCACTTGCTCGAATTATATCACTCTTAGCTAAAAACACATTTAGTGATAGTATTTTACTATTGTTCGGTAAAGGCTTTCTTTCTTTCAATAATTTATACCCTTTGTCCAATTCAGAATTTTGTACTAATTTCAGTATAAAATGAATAAATAGATTCAGACATTTTTTATGCACTCAGATTCCCTGTCTTTTTTGTAGCACTATACCTACCATAATAGATGATTCTATGACACCATGTTGGGATTCTTTCTAGCTTAGAAAACTTAGAGAACAAAGGATAAAGAATGGAGGTGCATTTATGGGTAGTTCTGAAATTAAGTGGAAATTTGAGTCCCAATCAATTTTTTTGTACTTTTATGCAAAAAAATGTTCAACTAAATACATAATCTATGAAGGCACATCTAAAACTTTTATTAAAAATACTTTAGAATACATTGGAAATTAAAAACTATTTTAATAAAATAAAAATCATACTAAATGTCACCTCCATGGTATGTAACTCCAGGCCTGTTTTTACTTTACAACATGAATGTATCCCATAAGATAAGCGAAAAGAGCCACATAAAATATATCCCAGGTAAAAAAGTCAGCAAGAAACCTTAAAAAAAAACTTTAGGGAAACTGAAGGTATTTGGAACTAAAATTACCTTCAGCTTACCTTTAGGTAAAAAACATGCATTTTCCCTTAACCTTCTTGGTTCCAAATACCTGCTGTTTTCCTTTAGGTAAAAAAACTGTTATTTCCCTTCACCGATTTTGGCAGAAATATCTGCAGTTTTCCTTTAGGTATAAAACCTGTATCTTGTCTTTGCATTATATCATTGCACCTGCATGCGGGCAGCCTTCTATGCAAATTCGCATCAGATCAATACATAATAATGATTACATATCCAGTTCGACAATGATTTGATACATATTATGCATAAAATAAACTTCAAATACTCAAATGGAATTAAAAATTTGTGAAGTTGGTTGATTTAACATTAGCTTTTGGGGGTATCATGTCATGGCTTTGTATAGGCTCGTTTCTGGAAATCAACTATGCTTATAATAAATTGCATGAACAGTGTTGGCAAAATTTAGAAAAGTGCCCCCCCCCTGTGCGGTAAAGTGGGGGGAGGGGCATTGAAGGTGCATAATATGAATAAGTGGTCACATGCCTTTTGAAAGATATGTCACATGAGGGGTGTCAGTAAAATTTAGAAAAGTGCCCCCCGGGGGGGGGGGGAAGAACCGGAGGTGCGTAACATGAATAAGTGTCACAGGACTTTCGAACGATATGTCACATGAGGGGTGTCAGCAAAATTTAGAAAAGTGCCCCCGCGGGGGGCAAAAGCATTAGAGGTGCATAACATGAATAAGTGGTCGAAGGCCTTTTGAACGATATGTCACATCAGGGATGTTAGCAAAATTTAGAAAAATGCCCCCCCTGGTGGGGCAAAGTAGGGGGGAGGGGCATAACATGAATAAGTGGTCACAGGCCTTTCCAACAATATATGACATGAGGGGTGTCAGCAAAATTTAGAAAAGTGCCCCCCGGGGGGGGGCAAAGTGGGTGCAGGGTCATTAGAGGTGCATAACATGAATAAGTGGTCATAGGCCTTTTGAACGATATGTCACATCAGGGATGTCAGCAAAATTTAGAAAAGTGCCCCCCCCCTGGTGGGGCAAAGTAGGGGGGGAGGGGCATAACATGAATAAGTGGTCACAGACCTTTTGAACGATATGTCACATGAGAGGTGCCGGCAAAATTTAGTAAAGTGCCCCCCCGGGGGGCAAAGTGGGGGGGGCATTAGAGATGCATAGCATGAATAAGTGGTCACAGACCTTTCCAACGATATGTCACATGAGGGGTGTCAGCAAAATTTAGAAAAGTGTTCCCCCCCGTGGGGCAAAGTGGGGGGAGTGACATTAGAGGTGCATAACATGAATACGTGGTCACATGCCTTTTGAACGATATGTCACATGAGGGATGTCAGCATAATTTAGAAAAGCGCCCCCCCCCCCGTGGGGCAAAGTGGAGGGAGTGACATTAGAGGTGCATAACAGGAATAAGTGGTCACAGGCTTTTTGAACGATATGTCACATGAGTGGTGTCAGCAAAATTTAGAAAAGTGCCCCACCAGGGGGAGCAAAGTGGGGGCAGGGACATTGGATGTGTATAACATGAATAAGTAGCCACAGGCCGTTTCGACAATATGTCACATGAGGGGTTTCGGCAAAATTTAGAAATCTGCCCCCTCAGGGGGGAGAAAAGTAGGCGGAGGGGCAACAGATGTGCATAACATGAATAAGTAGTCACAGGCCTTTCCGAAAATATGTCACATGAGGGGTTTCGGTAAAATTTAGAAAACTGCCCCTGAGGGGAGAGCAAAGTGGGCGGGGGGCATCAATGTGCATAACATGAATAAGTGGTCACAGACCTTTCCTACAATATGTCACATGAGGGGTGTTAGCAAAATTTAGAAAAGTGCCCCCTCAGGGGGAACAAAGTTAGGGCAGGGAGTGTATAACATGAATAAATGGTCACAGGCTTTTGCGACAATATGTCATATGAGGGGTTTCAGCAAAATTTAGAAAACTGCCCCCTCAGGGGGAGCAAAGTAGGCGGAGGGGCATCAGATGCGCATAACATGAATAAGAGGTCACACGTCTTTCGAACAGTATGTTATCTGACAGGTGTCGGTAAAAGTTAGAAAAGTGCCCCTCTTTGGGACTAGTATTGTGCCCCCCCCCCCCCCCTTTGAAATTTTTATATATTACAAATAATATTTATCGGAAGGCTCCGTAAAAAAATTCAATCTAAAATGATGAAAATACTGCAATAAAAAAAAATCTGAAAAGTAAGACATAATAAAATTCCCCAAAGCAGAATATGATTATAAATGCGCCATACATTGACTTCATTGCAGAACATTTCAAATTTTCATTTTCAAGAAAATCCACCATTCAATTGTAGGAAAAATCGCGAAATTTGTCACTCAATGGCAAGGAAAAAAAAAAAAAAAATCGGCAAACTCTTTAATCGTTCATTTAAAAAGATTGCGAAATTCATCAATCAGTCGCAAGAAAACTTGTGCAATTCGTCAGTCATGGAGAACAATTCATGAAATTCTTTAGCTTACTGTGGAAAAACATACAAAATTCGACGAACAGTTGCGAGAAAAATATCCATGATTTTCGCCAATCGGTTGCAGGTAAAAAAACGCAAAATTTGTCAGTGCACCTCTAGAAGAAGCAGCGAAAAAAAACCCACGATGTTCTCTAATCGTTCGCAAGAAAAAGCCTCAAAATTTGCCTATGTTACAAGGAAAAATTCGTGAAAATTGCAAATCGATTGCGGTTAAAAAAAATCGTGAAGATTGTCAGAAGAATCTGGGAAATTCGTAGATCAGTAGCGGAAAAAAACTCACGACTTTCTCCAATCTGTGTCAAGACTTGCTTACTGGTTCAAGAGAAATATCGCAAAATTTTAAAATCGGTCATAGGAAAAAAAAAGAAGCGAAATTCGTCGGTGGATTATCGAAAAAAAAATAGAATTAGTCGATCAGTCGTGCAAAAAAAAAAAAAAAAAAAACATGAAGATTTGGCCAATCAGCCGCAGAAAAGCGACAAAGTTCACCAGTCGACCGTGAGAAAATAATCACGATATTCACCGATCTGTCGCAGTAGAATGCGAAATTTGTCGATCGGTTGCAGAAGAAAAAGTGTTTTTTACCAAACGTTTACACGAAAAAGAGAAAAAATTTGCCAACCAGTAAAAAGAAAATATAATGAAATTCGCTTATCAGTCGCATGTAAAAAAAACCCTTAAGTTGTCAGAAAATTCACGAAATTCTTCGATCAGTCGTGGAAAAAACCAACGATTGTTTCCAATCTGTCGCAAGAAAAAATTGGAACATTTGGCAATCAGTCTTCGGTAAAAAAGCATGAACTTCATGGATCAGTCGTGTGAAAAAAAACCACAATTTTCGCCAAAAGGTCAATGAAAAATATCACAAAATTCACCCACCAGTCGTGGTTAAAAAATGCGAAATTCGTCAATGAATTGTGGAAAATATATCAAAATTCTTCACCCAATCGCAGGAGAAAAATTGTTAAATTCAACGATTTGGTCAGAGAAAAAAGGCCAAATTCGCCAGTTGACAGAGGGAAAAATCTGAAATAATTCGAAAATCATCAATCAATTGTTGGAAAAAAAACCCCACTAAATTATCATTCGATTAGGAGGGGGGGGGGGACTCACAAAATTCACCAATAATTTCATTCGTGTGAGTATGTCAGGGTTTTATGAAATGTCTTTTGCATTTCTATAAAAGATGCAATTGCACTTCTTCATATATAAAGAAAATTTTCCTGTGACTTTTTTTTTTTTAATTCACACAGAACATTTGATTAGCTGAAGTACATTGCAGAACATTGCAAAGTATTCAGCTTCGGAAATGAAATTCTTTGATCAGCCGCAGAGAAAATCTGTGAAATTCATTCAGCGACCATATGAAAAAAAAATTCAACAACTGTTTATAGGAAAAAATGAAGTTTGTTGATTAGCTGGGAAGAAAATCAGCAAAATTCATAAACCGGATATGTGAAAAAAATCACACGAGTTTTGCCAATCAGCCGCAAGGAAAAATGCAATATACGCCAATCGGTATGGTTTAGATGTATGTATTATAATCCCGCATTTGCCATCTTTGATTTTTTTCTTGCATGAAAACTCCTTTTCGCCAAGTAGTAAATGTCGCCAATGGTTAAATATTGTTGATAGATTAATATAACATTGAAAAAACTGGAATATAATCATTATAACTATTAATTAAAAAAAAATTTAATTCACGCCAAGAAAAAAATCCAAGATGGCGGATGTGGGATTATAAAACATTTGTTCTGAAATAAAATATCACAAAATTTATCAGTTGGTTGCAGGGAAAAAATTGCAAAAATTCCCATTCAGTCACCTGAAAAAAAAAAAAAAAACTGAGAAATTCAACCGTCGATTAATGGGGGGAAAAAAATCTAGAAACCCTTTAAAATATTGTGAAATTCGTCAATTGGTAACAGGAAAACAACATGAAATGCAGCAGGCAATCATGAGAAACAATTGTGAAATTTTATAGTTGGCTGCAGAAAAAAATGTGAAATTCGTCAATCAGTTACAGGAGAAAAACATAATTCGTCAGTCAACAGGGAGGAAAATCAAGAAATTTCATCAATTGCACGAAAATATCACAAAATTAAAAAGGTCAAAATAAAAAAGGACTAAATGCAAAATATTTTCAGTGAACAAGGTTCTTGAGTGTTTTTTTTTTAAGTGTCCAGCTGGCAGTAATTTTTTTCTAGAGTCCACACTGTTGAAGGCATTTTTAATATAATTCTAGAATAAAATGAAATAAGTGATTACTACTCTATTGTTATTCATACTGCTTAATATGTTTCTGAATAATTAATTTGTCAAGACAGTGTTATTGTGAATTTGTATTATTATTATTTTTAAATTTACATTTGCTTGTGGATATTTCTTTTAAAGGTGATTTCAATATAAAAAAGAATGCAGGTGTGCATTTTTATTATCTGCCTCTTAAATAGGAAAAAAAAAAGAAAGAAATTTTGTTTTTCACCCTTTTATGATATGAATCCATGTATATTAGCATTGAGTCTAAGCCGCTTTAGCAGGGCGCAGCGCCGGCAGCCCTTTTTTTTTCTTTTTTGTGCATGGCAAAGCCCCATTAAACCCTTCTGCTCTTTTTAAACACTTCCTAAGCTCCCTGTGGCAATTCAACTGATCGCGGGAAAATATTGCAAATTCTAGGGACTCTAAACAAACCAGTTCAAAATATTTTTGTGAATAATGTACAAGTGTGCCCTTTTTTAGAATGGTGTTTCCTTTTTGAAAAATTCCCGCCCGGCAGTCCTTTTTTCTAGAGTCAACACTGCATATGTAATGTAATATTAATGTTAAAAAAAAGAAGGAGGCACATAATAAAAATGCACACATGCATACTTTTTACACGATTAAATCAAGTTGACAAAAAGATCTAAAAAACACCAACTGACCAGTAGTAGAATTGACATAAAAAAGCCACTGGTCCCAAGGAACAGTAAGCATGATAATTTATTTGTCCGCAGTCATCATCACCGGTCTGCTACATAAAATTCTATTTCATCCCTTTAATCCTTTGAGTGACAATTAATTACTTCATCTGACTAAGATTTAATCGAATTTTCTTTGTTTTTTTTAAATAAAATAAAGTTATGTGATATGTGCTTAGTTGCAGTTTTTGCAGGGAGAAGAAAGTTTACGTTTACCTGTCAGAGAGGGGAGGGGGAGTTACTGGTCCTGCACATTATAAAATTTTTCAAATTAGTGGTCCAATTGAATTTCTGGTGGTACAGAACAGTCCCAGCGAACCCCCAAGGAAATCGAACGCTGAACTGACAATGAATAATATGACTTTTTAAATATTTACTACTCAAAAACATATTAAGCAATATGAACTGAACAAGCACAGAATGAAATCAGTTATTTCTTTTAAGCCTGTAAATGATAAAAGTAACAATGCAAACAAGAGAAAATTACACAAATAAAATTTACATACACAATAAAACATGCGCATCTGCTCAAAACATAGAAGATTCTCACCCATTACAGAACAGTCCTTTTTAATAATTGTTTTGTACACACAGGAGGTAAATGCAAGGGTCGATCCAGGCAAAACTTGAAGGTTTTTTAGGGCCCTTTCACAAAAGTCTATTTAATAAAATAGGCCCCATCACAAAAATAAATATTATAAAATGAGCCCCTTCACAAAAATAAATTTAATAAAATGGGCCCCTTCACAAAAATAAATTTAATAAAATGGGCCGCTTCACAAAAATAAATTTAATAAAATGGGCCCATTCACAAAATTCCTTTTTATAAAATAGGCCCACTTCATAACATTCTTTTGCATAAAAACTATTTTAAATATGTAGTTAGTAAATAAAACCAGGTCATGCGAAACAAAAACTTTAACTGAAATTTAAAGAAGTTTTTGTTAATAAATTCTTGATCCGAATTTGAGTAACTGGATTTCAACTATAGTTACAAAATATTACTTTTCACAAAAATAACTTTTAATTTTCACAAAATGGAACCCAAGAATAAAAACCTGCATCGACCCCTGTTTGTTAAAGGCCCCAAGAATCTATATATAATTTTTAATGATGTTACGCACTATAGAACAATATTATTGCTCTAAATTTGTCTTTAAATGTTTTTTCGTGAAAAAATTACTTTATTTAAAATAATTATACACATGTAAAGAATTTTAAAATTATTTTTCCCATATTTCATATTCGGTATTATAAATTATTCTATAATATATAATTTTTTTTAAATTAATTTTATGAGTCGAATATTGCAGCTAGAGACATTAAACCCCGCTAAATGATTTGCCAGAGATATTACACCTCCACTGAGTATTAATCAAGCATCTATGTTCCTAAAAAGATTATAGCTGCCTGATTTTTAAAGAAACCAAATTACTTACTCATAAAATGATATTCCAATACAGTGATCTGCTTAGAAAGAACTTAGGTCCTTTCAAGGACCCTTCACAAACTTTTTCCCCTCAAAACAAGGGCCCTTCACAAAACGTTTCCACCTCCAAACTGAGCTTTTTACAAGTTTAATTATCAAGAAGTAATTTAATCCTTCTATCACTTTTATGCATAATGGAAATATATGCATATATCTCCTTAAAAGTATAAACAAGAAACTGAACATAACGATTCTTTGAAATTCAGAAAATTATGACCAGAGTATAAAAAGACGTAAATAAAAAGACGTATTAATGAAAATATCAAAAAATAAAATAGTTCTCTCTAGGATGTATTTGAAAAGTGAAGTGTCACGCTGTTTTTAAAACGGAGAGATTTTTATCGGTAATATTTTAAAAAATAATAAAAATTCATCTTTAGTGATGCACGAAGATTTCTTGTAAAACATTATCCCCATACCACAGTATTTCTATACGTGGCGATCTGGTTTACCGAATGTTCAGCATGAATGGCTGAATGCTGAATACAAAGTGCCAATATCAAGCTATAATATTAAAAATAAGTATAATACAAGGCTCACTTATACCCCTCTTACGACTATATATATATCCATTTAAAAATTAATTAAAATGTGACTAATATACAGAAAAAAAGAGCCCTGCAAAAAGGAAAAATAGAATAGCAAAACGACGGCGTAACGACTACTCCCGCATTTTTTCCGAGTGGCGGAAAAGTAAACATGCTTTCTGTGTGTTGAGTTGATAACTTCCTTCTCATTCTCCCATGACATGGAGTCAGAAATACAGCTACATGAGGGCTGCTGTTATGGCGAGGGCCCGTGTTCGAGTCCCTGGGTAAGACATGGATGTAATTGTGTATGTACCATTGTAGTTTTATAATATATATAATGGAAAATAAAAATTGTTGTGACTTGTTGTTGTTACTATGTATAATAAGGATCATTCGAGGCGACAGCCATTGTAGCTATAGGCCCCATAGCATTCTCCACCTCGGTGGACTTCAAATGTCAAATGACAGCTACATGATCAAAAATCAAATGTTGCAACGAAAACTTTGTTTTTGAAGAAGTAACTTTTATAAAAACTGGAATTCACGCCTGATAGAGGATAAGGGCAAATTATGCATGTAATAACCCCACCTATATTTTTCAGCTTTAATCGTGGACGCTACCAAAATGAGGAAAGGGGGGGGGACCCTGCCCCTCCCTAGATTTTAAAATTTAAGTAACTAGATATTTCTTTTTGTTATGTTTTCAAAAACAATATAAAATGTATTATTTTCGAGTAACTAAATTAAAAGAGCCTCTTTTCTTTAATGTTAGTATGTGCAAAATTCTTAGTTCCTCTTTTTTAAAGAGGTGCTGTTCGTGTTGTTTTATGATGGCCAATTGTCTACACTTGGGATATTGGGCCGAAGGGGGGGGGGGTGCCTGGGGTCTTTCAAAGGGAAGCTAATCCGTATTTAAGCAAAGAAATCCAAGGTTCGAAGAAAACCACGAAAAAAACTCCGAACGACTAGGCCGACGGGCGCGATTGTGTTCGAACCCAGCATCTCCTATCTACCAGCTTTGAGAGCAGAACCTCTCGGCCACTGGTGGGGTGGTTTTGAAGAGGAACTAAGAATTTTGAGCTAGGACGACAGGAGTGGCATGGTGAAAGGTGGGGGGGAGGGGAGCGGAGTGCATTGTATGCCTTCCTGCATTTTGAAATTTAATTAACTAAAATTTCTTTTTTTTTGTCAGATTTAGAAGAGCACAGTAAAATATATTCTTTTCGAAAAACTTAAAATGAAAAACTAAATAAGACATTTTTAGAAAAGGGAGAAGGGAAATTGAGGGCCCTCGTTAGATTTTGAAATTTAACTAAAATATTTTTTGTGCGTGTTTGAATACGATTTTAAATATTAATGAAAGGGACTTTGAAATAATTTGGAGATTTTTTTTTTAGGGTGCAATTTTTGTACGTGTTAGACTTCGAAGGGTTATTTTTACTGGTGGTAATTTAAGAGAAATTTATGACAAATTTTAGGATAAAAGGGGGACTTTGAAATACTTTCGTGATTATTTTTTTTTCGTTTTAGGGGGAATATTTTGAGATTGAAATTTTTGAGCTTGTTAGAGTTAGATGTGAAATTGTTACTGGTTATATATAATATTAGAAAAAAATTGTGACAAATTTAAGGTCAAAAAGGGCTTCGAAAAAATTTCGTGATTTGTTTTTCTTTTTAGGGGGAATTTTCGGAGATTGAAATTTTTGAGCGTGTTAGAGGTGAAATTGTTGCTCGTAATAACTTCATAAATGGGGTAATTAAAAATTTTAACTAGTAGACTCTTCAAAATAATTTTGAGATTTTTCTTTCTTTTTGTAGGGAATTAAAAAATAGTATTTTAAATGGTAATTAAAAATCTCAACGAGGGGACTTTAAGATAATTTTGAGATTTTTATTTCTAGAATGGGATTTTTATATCGCTATTTAAAATGGTAATTTTAAATATTAATTAAAAATTTTAACGAGGGGGCGTTAAGAATTTTTGACTGAACCGGTGGAAGACGTTAAATTTCCGGGAATTATCTAATATATTAATTTCGAAATAAATTTAAAATATTAATGAGGAAATGCGGGCATATCAAAATCTTAGATACCATAATGTGCAATAATAAAACCTTTAAGTAAAACCTTCATGTTACCTGGTAAAGAAACAATTTTCATTTTCCTTCAACATACCTCATGTGATATCACGAAAATCTTCTAAGTCATTGAAGGTAATTTGGAGGTGATAACTTACAGAAATAAACCTTTATGAAATCTTTTAAATAGAGGTATACTTCTCTTAAGATAACCTTTAGTTTTCATTTGCCTTAAAGATACCCGTTGAAACCTTCAAAATGGCAGCAAAATCTCAAAATTTTTAAAGGTTTTTCTCTGATTTTTTTACCTGGGATTAATTTAAAAAATAGATATACTTTACTTACTTTTTAAAAGAAAATTTTGAAAATTTAATTTTTTTTACATTACAGGCCAAAACACTTCGGTCTCCAGAATTACAGCTGCTTCCATGACATATCAATTATAGTTATATAAAAATCTACTAGATGGCAGCATAATCTAGAACTTGGATTAGAAATGAACTACAGGCAGCTACTTATTGGAAGGAATATTTCTAAATCATGGTAAGTTGTTACTTCATCTAGTTTTAATTAAAAACTTTTAATTACCATAGTGTACTTTAATTGAATGTCAACACCATGGCCTCATTAATTTTGTCAGTTTTAAAGATAGCAGAATTCTGTTGATAAGTAACTTTAAATTGCTTTATTTAATTTTGTATCCAAGTAGCATTATGTTAATGTTTTGCATAGTTTAGAAAATTTTAGGCCTAATCTGAGAAATGCCACCTCCATCGATGTCACCCCCATGCCATTGTTAGGTGACATTGACACATGGATGTGACATTTATTTATGTAAACAATATTTTAAGGGTGCTTAAAGTATATTTTTAATTATTGAACCTATATTTTTATTTTAGGGAGAAATTTATATTAATTAAAATATTTTTTGAAACTGAAAATTTTAATTCTAAAATATTTAATTTTGTATAAGCTTGATTTATTAATGCCTTTCAGTATTTCTTTCAATACAAGTTAAATTTTAGATTTAATTAAATTTTAATTTAAAACCTCTTATTGAATTTACTGATCTTCTAAACTTAAAAATAAAAATAAAAATAAAAATAAATTTAAATTATCAGTTTTTCTATGCTAGCCAATTTGATAAATTAAAATAAAACACAAAATATTTGTTTAATATTTAATATATTTAAATAATATGGCCACACTAGAGTAGTCTGCAGTCGTATATTTAAAGTGCTGTATTTTATATTTATCTATTAATCTACTTATTTCTATATAATTGCACGTTAATATTTTTAAATAATTTTAGTTATCATAGCTTGAGTAAAAAGCAAGAAGATTTCTGTAGAGAAGAAAAGAAATCTCAGACGAGGAGCAGAGCAGAAAAGACGTTATACAATTAAAGAAAATCCAGAATTGTATGAAGAATGTAAGAAAAAAGAACGCAAAAGGTATTACTAGAAGGAAAAAAGAAGGAAAAATAAAAGCTATTTCTCAATTGAGTGAACGACAGAAGCGTGTACGAAGAAAGAATTGGGCACAAAAAACAATGAAAAGTCGAGAGAAGAAAGAAAATAAAGAAAAATTACAGCAAGTTCTTTTAAATTCTACTACACCTGAAACAGATGATGATCCTGAAATTATAAACATTCCTATTGCAAATGTTAAAATATGCTAGGAAGAGCAGGTACCAGTCGGGTAAAAAGTGGTCGAAAAATTGTTAACAGAAACAAAACAAAGGCATACTAAAGAATAAAATTGCTTGAAAAAGAGCTTAAAAATGTTATGATAAGTTGAAATATAAAAGAGAAAAAGATTATCATCAGAAAAAATATTGATGCATCATAAGTAAAAGAAAAAATTTAAATAGTCCAAAAGAGAAGGTACAGAAAATATTGAACGGTGAAAATGTTTCTCCTAAAGTCCTTGTTTTGATGTGTTATTTAACTTTTTGTATTTCATTGAAATAACATATTATGCTTCTTAAACAATAAAACAACCAAACATCGCAATCATAAATGTTTTCCAATTTAGTAAATGGACAATAAAACTTATATTCATCATTACTATTAAAGGTTGTCACCTCCATGGAATAATGTGTCACCTCTGATGTTTATATGAATAATGAAATTTAATTTTAAAGTTAAAAAAAACCTTGACCTCTAATCATGATTTATTTATCTCTAAAACCTTAAGAAACTGTTGAAAACACAACTTAAACAGGACAATTTGAACTTTTACTTTTTACAAATTACCAAAGTGAAATTTCCACTTAATTTCAGAACTAGCCTTATTTGTATTACGTTACCAACAGGTTACATTGCCTTATTTAATTCAGATGTCAGAGGTATTGGCTTCAAAGTTATTGGGATTGGTTCAGTCGAAAACAGCCATGGAGGCACCATGGAGACTGATTAACACGCTTTCGTCGTGGAATACCCCTAGAAGCTGAATATGCAGTATTTAAAATTCCTGGAATATGATTCCCTTCACCTGAAGGATATTAATTCTTGGATTTGGCACATTCTACTTGGCACGAACTGATTTCCTTTTGATAGCGTTAATTTAAGCCAGCTGACAAAAATTTGCGAATCTGTCCACAGATATATATTATCAATGATTATCGGTAAAGTATCAATAATAACTGAACATAATTTTGCTAGTAAAAGAGCTGAACAAAGCTCAATACGTGGTAGGTTTGAGGTTTTATAGGATTTAATTTAGTTTTTTCTGCAATCAAATTGACGACTGCTTCATCAGGAGTAACAAGGGTAAATAAGTAACAGCAGCATAAGCTTTGCCTGAACTATCACAAAAGTCATGTAAGTGAATCTGGATATCATTTTGATGATACGAATTCATATGCCCCTGGGTATTTCAATTGACATTAACAAGTGAATTTCTGATAAAACCTCATTCCACACTTGTAGTATAAATTACGCGATTTCTTCATCCCAAGGAATCTTATCTCTCCAGAGATCTGGTAACATGATCTTTAATCGTATTGTTGTAGGAGCTAGGAAACCTAAGCGGTCAAATATGGTCCGCACTACAAATAACCGATCTCTTTTTGTTTTCACTTCCTATAAATCATTAAAGCGGATTTGCAAAGCGTCCTTGTAAGAATCCCAAAATAATCCGAGGACATTAACGTTGTCACCTTCCTGAATGATTTTTTGCGATGAAGCCTTCATTTCATGTGGTAGGCGAGCTATTACTTCTGGATCATTACAGGTCCACTTACGTAGATTAAAACCTCAGCTTTGCATAACTTTTATTAACTCAGTTACTGAAGCTTCATCGTTTTCCTTTAATCAGATTCAGAAAGAAAATCATCTACATAGCTACTGTCTTGAATTATCTCATAGGCTGCTTTATAATATTGATCATTATCAATTGTCACTTGGTGCAATGTTCTAATGCCAAAAACGGCGCACAAGCAGTAATACCGTAGGTTACGGTCAACAGCCTGTATGTTTTAATATTTTATTCTGAATTAAATCTCTAAATAATGCGTTGATAGTCTGTATGCTTTTGATTAACGAGAATTTGTCTAAAAATTTTCTCGATGCAAGAGCTAATAGTGATTGCATGCTTTCTGAACCTTTATAGTAATAAAAATATTTTTATCTGCAGTTTTGGACCAATCCTCAGACAACCATTCAAAGAGCGACTGCTGAACCAACTGCAGACGCACCAAATATCACCTTATGCCGAGTTCTAGAACTATTCTCTTTTAACTCCCCGTGATGTGGGAAGTAATCACGAAATATCTGAATCTTGTAAAAGTTGCACGTGCCCCAAGTCGATGTACTCGTGCATTTAGGATAAATACTGCTCTTGAAGCAAGGGGTTTTCTTGAAGTTTTTCTCCAAAAAATAGAAACGCTTTGAAGCTTCAGATTTAGAATTCCCGAGAACAGGTTTAGATTTAAAAGGCAAATTTATTATATATCTTCCAGATTGTGTGCGTATATTATCTTCGACTAGAGAAATTGGGTCAAAAGTAGGAAATAATTCGAGTTCCCAAAATGTCTGTAGTTGGGAAATTATTTGTGTATTAACATGACAGCTAACTGATTAATTTTGATTTGAGTCATTCGAATAAATTATTCCGGAAAGCATCCTATTCAGTCTAGAATTAACAGTACTTGGTGATCGTTTAGGTCCTAGAATAAAATCTCCTTTTATAATATTGGTAAAGAAATCTGCGGCTATGTGTATATCGATAGCACTGGACACATGAAAATTAGAATCTCCAAGATTCAATCCTTCAATATGAATCAATATTTAGTTATTATAAAAAAATTGATAAATTTGTTGTAATCTGATTAACAACTAATGCATCTAATTGAAAAGTTTCTTTATTAAAATGAGGAGAGAATGTCAATGAAAAATCTTGAAGAGTCGTCTATGCGCCTAAATTATTGATGCCTGGGTTTTTGTGATTTGTAGGCCTTAATGGAAGACCTACCATTTTACAACAAGATTTACAAAGTAAACTCTTTTGAGAAGCACTGTCGACCATGGCCCTGCAGGAAATGAATTTACCTGATTTGGATTTGATTATGTTAAATGGCAGTAACCAGTAATGTTTGAGAATGTTCATTGAAAGTTTGATTACCGAAACTACTAGATTCATTCAAATTACAAACAGCAGTTGGGGTTGATACACTATCTTACTGCCTAAAAGTAATCTGTGGTGCAGGGATATACTAAACACGATGAAGGAGTGTATGATGTTTAGAGTTACAATGTTTACAAGTGCCATTAATACGACAATTAGCAACAAAATGGTTTCAACGTAAACAGTTGGTGCATAGCTTTTTGGATTTATCCAGTTGCCAGCTTTGATCAACAGACAAATTCTGAATTTCGGAACATTTGTAAATTGCGTAAGATTCATTATATTGTGGACACAAAGATTTTGACGATATATTTACACTGTCCATCACAACTGCATTCGTTTTTTTTAAAACAGATTTTTTTTAAATGTTGAGACTTAAAATCAAATTTATGATTAAATTTAGATTAATATTTAATAAATTCAGCATTACAGCTCTGCAGACTACGAGTTTGCTTTGTCAGCAACATCATTAACATTTCATAAGTTGTAAAAGACTCATTAGATAGTGATAATTCCCACTCCTTTCTTACAGAATCATCAAATTTCGTTTGCACAATATAAACTAAAATCAAATCAACAAATTCATTAAATTCAAATTTCAAAAATTTTAAACTTTGAATAATTTCATTGCAAGTATCTAAAAGTTCTAAAACTGCTTTTTGCGTGGGTGATTTCAATGATTTTGCATTAATACATTTTGACAGTAATGAATATGTCAAATTCTTACGATTATCATAGCGATTAACTAGTGTTTCTCTTGCTTGTTTATACTTATCACCAGAAATGGAAAAACCTAAAATTAATTTCGCATGATAATTTTTAATACTAGTTATTAAGTAAGAAAATTTCAAATGTTCTGAAATAGCTTCATTATTATGAATTACAGTTAAAAATGTCTTTTTATATGTAATTCAGTTACTGGAATCACCATAAAACATAGGAAGTTCAAATTTTGGTAGTTTTAATTTAATATCCGTAATAGATATCCCTGAGCTATTAATAGCGGGATCGTTATGTTTTTACGCCTTCAGTCACAAAAACTGTTCAATATCTTTACAACAATATATTTAGCTTTAGAAAAAAATATAATACAGTGCATTAACACTTTCTTCGAGTACACCAAAATAAGATTTCTTTAAATCCTTTTCTAAATTTATAAGCTGAGATTTTAATTTTTCAATTAACTTTCAATTTTCTTTATGAATTGCCTAAGTAACTTGAGCATTATATATCTTTATTTTCTTTACTGTGAGAAGAAATTTAGATTCATTAGCTGTTTCTGTCTTTGTTTTTTTCATAATTTCATTTATATTTAAGCTTTAAACACTAGACGACTCCAGCAAATGATGACGGACCAAAAAGAATTATAGTAGAGTTTTTAGATCTTGAGAATATAGAGATATTTCATAAAGATGAGAATAAATCGAAAGGTACAGTACCTCCATTTTTATTGTAGAATTCCAGCCTTGTTCAAAAAAGGCTTTGTTGTGAAATAACGCAATTAAAAATCAATAATCTTTGAAGACTGGCGACTTGAAAAATAGATTTAAATTACTTTAAAGTAAATAATCATAGCTAGGGATAAATACGAATAACTTGGCTTTTTATACTTTAAAAGACTTGCGATTTAGGTTTTTTACAGACTTCTAGAATTCCGAATCAAAACATAACATTCGAAATACTTTCTACTCCGTAACAAATGCAAATGTAGAAGCAAATAAAATTATCTAATAGAGAAAAAAATAATGATTAGTATACATATATACAGAAAAATAATAGGAATTTAGAAATTAAAATGAATTGAAAATAATATGAATTGCAATCAATTAAAATTTAATTATAAAGCAGTCATATTTTTACAGTTTTGCCCTCTGCCGTGAATTGTCTCTACTATAAATCTATCTAAGAAACCATACAGCTTCAATACTTGAATTATTGTACATTTTCTTCTGTAACCAAATCCTTTTGCGTGTCCCTGTAAATGAAAGATAATCTCTATGCTCACCACTTTCTACAGTAAGAAACTTGTAGTTCACTTCAGTGATATATGTCAATTTCAATATGTTTAAAATACTGTGGTAACATTAAAAAACACCGCAAACGATTTTTTTCCATAGACCGTACTGTAATGGAATTCTTTTGAGTATCCCTATAAATAAACCCTAAATGCTATACACTTCATTTTCAATACCGAACATGTAATAGTAAACCGAAATAACATGTATAAATATCGTGGCAATCGGCCAATATTTACGCGAGTTAGAGAACGGCCAGGCAAACTGAATACATAAAAACTTTTTAACTATATTGGAAAGTGTTAAAAATGCTCCCAAATTAAAAAGCTGACAAACAAATTAAACAAAGTTAAAAGCAAACAAATTAAAAGCAAACAAATTAAAAGCAAACAAATTAAAAGCAAACAAATTAAAAGCCGAAAATAAGCAATTAAACTGAAAAAAGAGCAAATTAAACAAAAATAAACGGTCAGGTGCGAGTATTAATGGCGTACAGAGGGTTCCGTACAATAATATATACATTAGTAAGTGTATTATTAAAAAAATACCGTTGCTAAAAGAATACTAAGACTTTGTAAAAACTATACAACGTAGGGTATAGTTATATATAGGGTATAGTTATATAGCTGTATAGTATACAGGGTGCAAAGGAAAGTCCCTCTAACCTGAAAATACTTGCGAACGGTGAGAGCTACAGCTATGCAAGTGAAGTAACGGTACAGTAAAGCGACTACACCCGACATAATGCAAACGACAGCAGCGACCCTAGGGCTGAAATTTGGAAGATAGCCATTGCAAATCGAAAACGAAAAGAGGTAGAGAAAATTTTTCAATTAGAAAGTTTTAGAGCATGAATTAATTAGTACGAAACGACATTTGGTTCATAAATCGTTGGATAAGATAAATCATCGCCTGCATATCCAAAAGTATCCGAAATCGATGAGCGACGATTCTATTTTGCGTATTCACATTCCGGAAATGTAGCAGTGCACAATTGCAGATTGTGACGTTGTGCTGTGCTGTAATGTCTGCAAAAATTTAATTTCCAATGCATTTAAAATTTTATATTAACCATTTCAGGGGCAGAAGAATTCTGTTCGTAAACTGATGAAATAATTGACGGACACCAGAATATTCAAATGAATTTCGTAGAGAACAAAAACCCGCTAATTTGCACTTTAATTACAAAAGCAAAATTTTATTAAAATATTCTTGGTGCCATTTGTCAGTTTTGGAATTAAAATTAGGTGACTAGACCGTCTAGCCACCGCTTTTGAAAGTGTTAAATCTATGCCGTCGTATTGAAGAGGGTTGCAATAGACGCTCCATGCTGAGAAATGCGCATGCTGAATTACTCTCAGGAATGCAAACGTGTATCGTGAGCAATGGCAAACTTTTCGAACATACTGAATATTAACTTTTTATCACTGTGAGACAGTTTGTCTTTTTTTTTTTTTTTTTTTTTTTTGCGCGGTGTTATCAAAATGTATTGAGATCAGCACGTATTTATAGCATAAATTGTGCGTATTTCTTCATACTTCTGGCTATTCCATTCAAATGTTTACACAAAATGGAGTGCATCAATTTCGGGTATTTTGGGGTATACTGGCGAAGATTTATCTCATCCATGTAAACCACAAGCCGTTTTCTACTAATTAATTAATGCTCTAAAACTTTCTAACTGGAAATTTTGCTCTATATATTGCTAAATATATCTTTTCATTTTCGATTTGCAGTGGCTATCTTCCAAATTTCTCCCCTAGGGGCGCTGCTGTCGTTTTCATTAAATCGGGCGTAGTCACATTACTATACCGTTACCTCACTTGCATAGCTGTATCTCTCTCCGTTCGCAAGTATTTTCAGGTTAAAGGGAATTTCCTTTGCACCCTGAATATTGGAAAAGTACACTGGTGTCCAAAATTAAGGGCCAGTCACAAAATGCTAATTTTTAAGTAAGCGAATACTCAAAAGGAAATAATATAATTCAAATAATTACTATCCCTACAGCACAGCTAGTCCATATAGCATCTCATTCATGTCACACATGGTCACAAGTGTCGCAGTCACTACGGTGAAACAAAAAATAGGAAATTCCACACGTCTCATTATGAGTCTCAAATGATCACTATATGTGACTCAACTGAGAGGTCAATGTGACTGCTGCTTTGTGGTGAGTCACCAGATGACTTTACAGGGTAGTTACAATGTGACTCTCATGTGACTGTCATTTTTAGACTCAATTTCAAAGTCATCAGGAATATCATTATGATCATCATTATGATAAGATACCAAATAATATCACATTATTGCCACATGGGGACTTTTCACAAAAGAGCACAATTGTGACTTCACAATAGTCTCTCTGTCATCTGAAAGTTATCATGTGACTTTAATGTGACATTATTTGGTAGCTTATCACAATGCAGCGTTCTAGGGGACTTTGAAATTATTGAGTCTGCAGATGACAGTCACATGAGAGTCACAATGTAACTACATTGTAAAGTCACATGGTGACTAGTCACAAAGCAGCCGTCACAGTGACGTCTCAGTGGAGTCACATATACTGATCATTTGAGACTCACAGCGAGATGCATGGAATTTCCTATATTTTGCTTCACCGTAGTGACTGTGACACTTGTGATCATATGTGACATGAATGAGATGTTATAGGGACTAGCTGTGCTGTAGAGGTAGTAATTATTCGAATTATATTATTCCCTTTTGAGTATTCATGTACTTGAAAATTAGCATTTTGTGATTTGTCCTTAATTTTGGACACCAGTGAATAAATGGATATACCATGAAAGTTCAACGATATATGAAACCTAAATAATATCAAACATAGCTATTCTGTATATGTGTTTTCCATATAGGTTTTTAGTTAACCTTTAAAGACACGGTAGGTGTATTGAGAGAGCCACTCAATGCAAACTTGTTGCGAATCCCATAGTATTTATGTGATTAATTCTCATTAAATTAGTCTGTTTTTAATAATTTGACGTTTATTGCTTTTATACTGTTACTGGACATTGCATTACACAAGTATATCCTTAAAACTTGTTATCTAGGCTTTAAAAGCCGATGGAGCATAGAGTACGCCGTCCCTGTTATTTCGTATGTTCAAACCGTCCGCGTCTTTAATTGCTGATATATCGGCTAATTACCGACGATTTTTTCCGAAATTCATGATCAGCAATGCTTTTATTCTTCTGCTACGATAGGTACCTCCAACGATGCTCAACACTTTTGCTGAAGCCCGTAAATCGAAATTTGTGTGTAACGGAAAAATGCGATTTTCTCAAAAACTATGTGACCTAGAGTAATCGCTATAATTTTCCTGCAAGTTTTAAATCAATGTCTACTTTCTCTAATTTTTTCATAATTTTAGTTTCAATAGATTCGAAATTAGATGTGGGGGGGGGGGGCATATTTTTGCACTACATTTTCCACCATAACTTTGAAAATATAATACCTAAAATTAAATGAAATATAGTTTTGATTTCAGCGTTACGAAAGCTTTCACGCGATACCCCACACGATATACAAAGAAAAGATTTTTTTTCAAGTAACTTACTTAGCCCCTGTACATTTTTCCTAAATATATTTATGAATATTTATTAATCTGTAAATATGTGGGTCAATAATCTTTATTACTTCCCCGAATTTGAACTTTCCACGTTGCATACTTTACGAGTAAAAGTGCTGTGACAGACAGACAGACACAGGAGTGATCTTATAACGGTTCCGTTTTTACTTTTTAAGTACGGAACCCTAAAAATTAAACAAATTAGAAGCAAACAAATTAAAAGCCGAAAATAAGCAATTAAACTGAAAAAAAAAGAAATGCTGCGATTTCCGATATGCTTTTAATCAAATGAAATATAAAAGGGATTGACTTTTTAAGTGCTTTTTATTTTTTACTACTTCCCAAGAGAGAATAAGCATTTAAAATCTTTTTTATTTTAAATTTGAAAGTGACCAGTAAACATTTTCGCTTAAGGTATTAAAATAGTATGTGGCGTTATTTGACTTTAAAACATCTACAATCCCGAGAGCACTTTTTCCAGACACTGAACAAAAGAACAAGACACAAAAATCTATTGTTTTACATATGATAAAAACTGTCTTTTTTTAAGTCATTACAAAATAAATGAATTTTTTTCTATCAAAAGTTCGCATCTAAATTACTGACAAGTCAAGAACAATTGAAAACATACCCGTAGGAATATACGAAATGAAATTTAAATTTTTAATTCTAGTCTTTACGACGATTAAATCGAAATCTTTAATAGAAATAAAAGTTTAAAAGTCAAAAACTAATATAAGTTTTCTCTTGATCAAATTATCTCAATTGAAAGACAAGTTGAAATTTTTATAAAGAGAAATCTTGAAGTAGAAGAAATTTACTTAATTCCCCAATCTAAATTATAATTTTCACTGCTAGTTTTAAAGGGTCTGCTTTTACGCTTAACAAAATTTTCGAAATTAATGATATTCTATAGTATTGATATATGCTATAAGATTATTTTAGAATACTTTATTTAAAGTAATACCCAATACTTAATGATAAAAATTGTAAAATTAAGAATTTTTTCAGTAGTTTGAAAGTTAAAAATACATGGAGGGCTTTTTTAGAATGTTTGAACTGTCCTTTATAGAAAAACATAGACATATTTTTGTTGGTGAATGTCTGCTGTTGTCATGAAAAAATATAGCTTGACAAATCACTCCGGTGAGTCAAAAGTTTTACAGAACGAATTCATAGGAATAATATATATATACTAGGGGGCTCTGCCCCCTGCAAGCAACGCTCGCCAACCCCGTTCAGACACCACAGAATCTAAAAACACGCTAATCTGATGGGATTTAAAAATATTAGAGAAGATTGAATTATACTGAAAAAAGCTGTGCAGATCTCCCTGTAAACGGGTTTCCATTCAATTCCCTTTGATTGCAAAAAATTAAGGGCGAATCAGTTGCTGTTAAGGCATCGAATGGTTGTTTTCGTTTTTGATTAAAGAGATCAGTTAAACATTTGAAAAGAAGCTAAAATAAAATAAATTAACTATACAGAGTCTTTGTCTCCCGGTATTTTAAAACAATCTTTATAACAATAGCCTAAGTCATGTGATTATCATCAACAGTTCCAGGCGGACCACTTCGCTTTTTATGCCCTAAGTGCCATTTTGGTACTTTAATGTTAGCCAGGCACAGGTGATAAGTCGCCAAATATTATTCTATCGCCATCATTTCATCTATATTATAATAGTTCAAGTCATCAACTGCCATAAACAAATACAGCCTGATCCCTTCGCCGTTCATCAAAGTTTGGCACAGATGTCATATATGTCCCATATTGGCGCGATTTATTAACGACGCCAATTTGGGGAACGCATCAACAGCATAAACAACAACATCCGGGTACCATATCAAGCAAAATAACGATACATTGGCGCCAATTAAGTGCACGTTCCGTATATGACATTGGCGTTAGAAAAAAAAATCGCGCCAATATGGGACCGTAAGTTATCCATTTTGATTAAAAAATCAAAATTTTTTTTTCAAATAAAAGTACGAAAAATTTCCATGGTTGCAAAGAATTCTTGGTACTGTTACGCTAGCCGGATACAAATCCAGTTAGCATTTTTTTTTTCTTTTGGAGTTGTAATATTTGGCCAGATATCATATACGCACAGCAGGTTTGGCGTGATTTTTTTTATTTTTATTTTTTTTTTATTTTACGAAAATTTGGCGAGAACCTCGTTTTCAAATAGCAGTTCCATATGCATTTTTGGTATTACTTAGTTATCCCTTCGACCAAAAGTCTATCGCCAAATTATAAGATTAAATGCCAATAATGGTTGATCGTAAATGTCACATTCACTTGACTTTAAGTAAGTTGCACGTGTTTACGTCACCAAGTGATTTTTATTTCAACTTTTTATTTGTATATTTATTAATGTTATACTAATTTATATGTTCTTTCGTTATTTAAAATAAAAATTATCACCATTTGTATAATTTGGCGAGTGTTTTGGCGATTTATATGATTTGGCGAGATTGGTCGACAGAATAACTAAGTAGTACCGTATTTTTAAATTATTTTCTATTATTTTCTAAAGGAAGTATAAAAAAAAATAATTAATAATTATAGAACAAAATATTTTATATAATTTATAAAAAGAAATAAAAGTAAATAAACATTTATTATCAAATAAACAACAATAGCCGGGTTACCATGTCAAGCTTTTCTGAAATATGAAAAAAAAAATATCTGTTTGATTAAAATTTGAGTTGCCATCATTAGAAAAATGTATATAAAATTGGAAAAAAATTAATATTTCGAAAACTAATTCGAATTTAAAAATTCTAATACCAGTTTTGAGATCTGCGGATCAATGCTGATTTTTGGTGTTAATGTCATCGCAAAATATTCCATATTTTAGGAGAAATCGCTTGAAACATAATCAGTTGTTTAATAAGTCGATTGATATATCCGTTTCGTAAATTCGTTTCATTAGTATTTTATATATATATAGGGTAGATATATATATACAGGGTGATTCATAAATATTGAAACAATAGGCTATCTCCTCAAATATTTCCCCTAGGCACATACTTCCTATTGCAAAATTTCATAAAAAATGATGCCAAATTTAATGACATAAGTTGGAACTCCATGGAAGGGGGGGGTGTCTATTTGAGAAAATACAAAAACTAATTTTTTATAGGGCCCCCGTTGGGTAAAATTTCCTCTTATCCCTTCCTGAATTAAACAACAAAAAAATTTCACAGTATCTGCAAAACTCGCAAAGTTATTAAAATTCAAAATTCGCGACTTACACCATTTTCCCATGCCTCTGAGTGTCAATTTAAGACAGTGCCTCTCCTTTGGACATAAAATAGCAGCGTATAGATTTTAAGTTCAACCTTCTTTCAAATTATGCTGGAGGCCTTTATTAGAGGTCTGCACGGGTCGGAATATTCAGACCCGGTCTCGAACCGACCCATAGAAAAAAAGTTCGTTCTGGCCTGGAAAAATTTTTAAATCTTAGCCCGAATCCGGTCTGGCCTGATTGAATTTCTAGAAAACATAGTTTTTTACGTCGATATGGTTAAAAATTGTTTCGTATGAAAGAGTTCTTACCAAAAATAGCTTTATAGCTTTATAATAGCTTATAGTATTTTTTTATATGTTTATAATCTTTATTTTTAAAGAAGCGTCAAAGGCTGTGATATATATATATATATTTAATGAATCTCTATTTGTATGTAAATGTTTCACTTATCATTTAATATCGTTAATCCATAATCTATGTGTTGGAGACTTTCAAAAATGATATACAGTAAAACCTTCTAAAACGTCATCACACAGACAAGAAAAAAAATGCCTTACAAACAGTTTCCCATCTTAGGAGAAGCAAATGTATTCTATTCTTTTCTCAAGTATTATTGTATTAATTTTGCATGGATCAAAAATTTATTTCTTTTTAGACAGGATTCCGTAATAGACAGGTTCATTTTCACTTGTTTTACTAGTTTTTTTTTTCTTTTTGCGTTTAAATCTACTATCTTTTAAAAAATATTTTTAAAGTTTAATTGTAAATGGTAATATGTTCTAATTGTAATGGCGATTTAAAAATATATGCATTTTTATACTCTGATTAAGTAAGGTAAATTTTATTTTCCTTTATTACTGGTGCCAAAAACAAATTTTACAAATAAATATGATGCCACCGCAGCGTCGATAACGGAGTGCAAAGGGTTAATAAAAAGCTACATATATACAAATTTAATTTATCAATGGTTTAATATATTTCAAAATTAACTTAAACTCATCTTTCAAGACATCTATTTTATGAAAAATTAGTCAAAATATTGTATTTGTATTGAATTGTATCTGAATACTGTCTTGAAATTTTAAATGTCTATATTTACATGTTTGTGCTTCGTAGTTAAAGAAAAGATATATTTTTTTAATTTTTAATAAGCAATATCAGTATTATCGTAACAACTGAAAAATTAAAATAATTTAAATTTATATAAGAAAATACGCATTTTACAAAACTGCGAAAATGAAACTATATAAAGCTATAAAATTACAAAGTGCATGTACATTAATTTAATTAAACGTTCTAAAACTGTCGAACTAACGATTTAGAAATATGAAATGAAAAAAAAATGAAATAAATTCAAAAACTTTTCAATTTAGTTTTCAGGAGTTTCAGGAGATTTTTATGAACTAAAGCAATTAATTCTATAAGTCAGCAAATTCATAAATTTGACGTTGCATATACTCTGTGATCGTAATACATCAGTGGGAGTACTGAAATATTCGCCAATCAGTTTGCTAAATCCAGGATACAGCAAAATATTCAATTAAATTGTATATGATAAAGTTAATTTACTTTTGAATTGATATTATTTACTGCAAATACTGAATTTAGCGCCCGATAAGTTTTAATTTTAAAATTCGTCGAATGAAGTTTAATTTTTTTTAAAATAATCATTGAATATTAAAATAAATATTTTGTTCTTTAAAAACTTTATTTTTTTAATCGCACCCATTTAAAGGTGAAGTTCAACACTTTTTTTCACAATCTGTTTTAAGTTTATCGTAAACGAAATTTCAATCTGTATAACCCAGGCATTAAAAAAAATGATTCACAAGTATTTTACATAGGTGCGGATCAAGGCAACCTATAAAGTATACTTTGAAGGTAGCTTTAGTAAGGAACGTATTTTTATATTGTGTATTATATTGGTACGGTAAAATATACAGTCTACGATCCAGGACTCAGGACACGACACTTATCATAGGCTGTAAAAATTAAATTTAATGATTACCATGGGCCATTTCTAACTGAAAGGTTTTTACCCTGTCATACTTGTTTCTAAATCTCCGATGTTCAAGAAGACAGTTATCTTTATAAGTCGCATACGTTGTCACCATAATCTGATTCATGAGTTTAACTTGGTTACAAATTGCTGTAGACATTGGTCCAAAGGAGAGGTTACTTGGAGCAACATATGTCGCATTTAGTAGAGTTTGTCATTTAAAAGAGATTGTCATTTAAGTTCGTTTTGCAAAGTATAATGTTGACCAAATTAGAAAAACAGGGCACTTGCTTTTAGATAAGCATTTGAAAAAATTTTAATAAAAATAATTTTCTAAAAGATAATTTGAGACAGAAGAATTGTCCGAATCAGATTTTTTTTCGGTTTTAGGTTTGCAATAGTTATAATACTTTCTGCTGCATTTCATTTATCAGAAATTACAATTTTTTATCTAATAGACCGGGAACCGGCAGCACAGACAATCACCTCGTCAAGTTCACGGATCAGATTCTAGGATTAGTTAAATTTTGATTCGCATATTAAACTGCAATCTATCTGCCAAGTCATATCTTGGAGGGAAACACTTGAAAACCTGCTAACTCGTATGTTTACCTCTGTGTTTTCCTGCATCCAAAGGTATGTAAACATATAGGACTGGGAGCAGGAAAACACAATGGTAAACCTACCAGTCTGCCACTAAAATTGGGTTTTCAGGTGTTTTCCACCAAGGTATGATTTGGCAGACCAATTACTTTTTAATATGCGAACCAAGATTTAACTAATCCTAGAATTTCATCCTTGAAATCGATGAGGTGATTGTCTGTGCTGCTAGCTCCCGGTCTGTATAATACTACATGTTTACACAGTGTGTCCACTCTCAACGGTGTAAAATGGCTAATTTCCTAAACTGTTAGACATAGACATATAGTTCTAATTACAAAATATTTTAAATGAGGTAAAAAAAAATATTTAAAAGTAACCATCAATAAAAACATTTCTTAAGTTACGAAATTCAATTTTAATATGCTTCCCCCCGGTGCTATAAGTGATATTTAGTAAAAATTTGCTATTACACTAACAAGTAATACAAAGAAAGTCCCATTCATCTGGCACTAGATTTGACAGAGTTATGGAACTTTGCATTACATGACTTACACCAATTTTCTGATTGCACATATGATTCTGGATGCGCAGATGATTTGGGCCATGCTTTGAGGGATCGTACACAAAGTGCTTAAGGTGTTAGAAGACTTTATTTCGCATGTACCTGCACTTTAACTAAAATTAGTCACATCGTACAAATATTACGATAGTGTCCATTTTTATTAATTAAGTTTCAGATTAATTAAAATAATTGTATTTTAACAAATGTTTTATTTTGTAAGGAACTGAGACTGTTACTTTTCATTATTTCATGTAACAAAAAGACTGTTACTTTTCATTATTTCATGTAACAAAAATTCTATTAATAAATAAAGACACAATCTTGCTTAATGGTACACAAAACACGAACTTTAATATGCTATAAGTTAAATTCTACGTTTCGAACTGTTTCTACAGCTGTCTTCATGAAAAAATATGATGGTTAAATGGAAAAAAAAAAACTTAGAGATGAAGATTTCCTGTACGAGAGATAATCTATGAAGATTTATCTGAGCTTTATAGCCATTTATCTATCATATTTTTCCTGAAGACAGCTGTAGAAACAGCTCGAAATGTGGAATTTAACTTATAGCTTATTAAAGTTCGTGTTTTGTATACCATTAAGCAAGATTGTGTGTTTAATTATTAAATTTTATGGCGCAGTTGTCCAGTATGTGTTATATAAAAATTCTATTATTCTTTCACTTATATTTTCTGTATAAATTGTACATTTTGCGTTAATATTAAATAATGAAAATAAATTTCAAACTTATATTTTTAAATTAATTTTATCTTCAACTATTATTTTTTTTATATATGACGATTTTTTACATGTCGTGTAAATTTCTGAACGACCATTATTTCGGAGCCAAAAAAAAAAAAAAAAAAAAAAAAAAAAAAAAAAAAAAAAAAAAAAAAAAAATGCTTATTAAATTTAAACAGTTGATAAAAGGTCAGTTTTTATCATACAGGAATGAGACTTTTTCTTTTGTCTCACTCCTTTGAGTAGGGTAACTCCGGGAGAGTCGCCGCATCCGGGATAGATGCCGCACTCCTCGTATTTTGTAATTATCGATAGATGGTCGTCAAATGTACAGTATAGGTGCGCAATAAGATTATTTTAACCCGTGTATAACGTGAATCCCATTTACATGTTTACTTGTAGAAGTACAATCCTTATTTTGACGTAAGTGCATGACTTCACTGTCCAAACTTTTAAACACGTTATGTTTAAATACTTTTCATACACTAATTACTAAATGCATGCATAATTTCGAAGTCAAAACTAAGTGTAGCGTTTGTATAGAATTCTGTGTATATGGTTACGCCATTCCCCTTAGCGATGGCAGATAACTATGATAGCCCACGTCTGCACCATGCAAAATGGGATACATGCTGCACTGCAATTCCGGTATACATGCAGCAGTTGCTTTTGTACCGGGTGACTAAGTGTTATTAATTTTTCCTTTTCGTTTTGGACAGACTAACCATGTTAGGCATGTTATCAAGTTTACTAAAACCAAAGGAGAAAAAGGGAAAAATAAAAAGTAAGAAGGGCAAGAAAAATGCAAGTCAAGATGATAATAATGAAAAGTTTCATTACGCGTAACGCAGATGTTCTTTGCAAGAAATGTTTAGAAAACTACTCCAAAAAAGAGGAAGTGTAATTGGCTTCGTTGCATCATGCGTCAAATGTAGTTACATAAGACATAAAGACTGTATTTTTTCGACACTTTTTCTGTAGATTGTAGTCGAAAAAAAAACAAGTCTCTTAACCCATTCGGGACCATATGTGCATAAAAGCACCTTCATAAAGAGCATACAAAATTTGTTTCTGGCGCCAGTAAAAAAGAAAAGTAATATTTGCTTTTTATAATTAGAGCATTTTTATAAATATTTAAGTAAAGGTAACTTCTTTTAAAAAAAGTGGTGCCAACCAAATAAAATTTCTGTAAAAGCCACCGATCCAGAAAGAGTTAACAAATAAATTCTGTAAACACAATGTTACTTTTTTTCTTTTCCCTCTCTAATACATTGATGTTACGTTGTTGCTGAAATAACAATTAAAATTTAATGTAAAAACATGTCAAAAATTTTAATTGTGAAAGTAGGCAAAATATTATTAATTTGAATCTATTAATACGTTTCATTGTACTCGTTTAGTTTCATTTTGTTATTACATCGTTAATTATAGTCCAGATATGAATATTTTTTGGAATATTTTTATTTATAATTTCATTCTGTTCTTATTACAAGCGCGGTGTCTCAGCCTGAATGTACGGGTGACGCGCCGCAGTGTAAAGTTTTAGAAAAAAAATGTTAAAAAATTTTAATTATTTGTTTTTATATTTTTGTCACAGTTTTTGCGTTGTATATTTAACATGAGGTAGCACAGGATATTTTTTTTTTTTTATGTCCACCATGGAACTTTATACACAAATTCAAAAAAATGTGAGGCATAAATCCCGGAATTACCCTAATAGGATATTTTTACTAGAGGCAACTTATAGCACTGAGGGAATGTATAAAAATTTAAATTTCGTAATGTTTTAAGAAATGTTTTATTGGCACAAATCGTTTTAAAAATACTTCTTTAACTTATTTAAAGCATTTTTGTAATTGGAACTATATGTCTATGATTAACGGTTTAGGAATTAACCATTGGACACCTTTGAGAATGGGCACCCCGTATAGTAGGGATGCACAACCTGTGGCCCGTGAAGGGTTAGCGTGTGGCCAGAGAATTTCACCAATATCTAACTGCAAGAAATTGCAGTTTTTGTCTATAGGTCGCAGGAAAAAGTAGTGAATTTATTCAATTTGCCGCAGAAAAAAATTGAAAATTTCGTCAGCCATTTAAAAATTGCGAATATTGTCGATTAGTCGAGAAAAAATTGAAAATTTTGTTGATCGGGACAGAAAAATCGCGAATTTTGTCGACGAGGCTCGGAAAAACCGCAAATTTCGCCGATTGACCACGGAAAAATCGCGAGTTTTATCGATCGAGCTCGGAAAAATCGCGAATTTTGTAAATGATGCGCGGAAAATTTGAAAATTTCATTGACCGGCAGCTGAAAAATCGTGATTTTCTCAGTTTATTGGGAGGAAAAAAAGCCAATTCTATCAATTTGCCTCGGAAAAAAAAATTGCAAATTTCGTCAGAGTCAGTTAAGAATTGTGAATTTCACATTGATTGGGCGCGGAAAAATCGCAAATTTAGTCTATCAGGGTCGGTAAAATCGCACATTTCGTGATTGGGCATGGAAAAATTGCGAATTTTGTCAATGATGCGCGAAAAAATGGAAAATTTCGTTGACCGGCCGCTGAAAAATCCTGAGTTTCTCAATTTATTAGGAGAAAAAACGAGAATTCTGTCAATTTGCCTCGGGAAAAAATTGCAAATTTCATCAGAGTCAGTTAAGAATCGCGAATTTCGTTGATTAGCCGCTTAAACATCGTGAATTACGTCGCGGACACGGTAAAATTGCGCATTTCTTAGTCGAGCACGAAAATATCGCAATTTTCGTCAATCAGGCGTGGATAAAAGCTAATTTTGCTGATCGGGTGGGAAAAAATCGGGAATTTTGTCGATCGACTTCGGAAGGATTGCGAATTTTGTCGATCAGACGCGGAAAAATCGCAAATTTCATTGATCAGGCGGGGTAAAAATATATTTCGTTGATTGGCTCCTTCTCTCCTTTTCGTTCATAAAGTTCACATTTTTTAGGTAGCTTTCTTTACAAAAAAGCTACCTATTGCAGCCGTTCGGAGGAAGGCGATTTCAAAAAATTTTGGTATATTTTCATCGATCATGACCCCCAGACCCCGAAACCACCCTCCGTTCAAAATTTATATATATATATATATATATATATATATCTGACCTATGTCACACTGTAACTCCCGTAATTATGAACCGATTTCGATGTAATTCGGTGTGTACATAGTACATACCAATGTCTCGACCGAGTTCATTGGCCAGCTTCATCCGCCGTTTTGTTTCAAAATGGCGGCCATTTAAAATTTTTAAAAATTTTTAAAACTTGAAATGTGGTACCAAAAAATTAAAAATGGAAAAATATTTTTTTCTTATGTATTTGACCTTTATACAAAGATTCCGGAGCAGTTTTTGTTTCGTCTGTATCTTAAGAAATGGCTGAGTTATAGCAATTTGAATTTCTAGCGTGGCTGACATTTTGAAACGTCCTGATTTTTGTCACGTAATAACAGGCGTATTTATGAACCGATTTGGATGTACCTTGGTGTGTACATAGTACATACAAATATCTCGACCGAGTTCGTTGGCCAGCTTCATCCGCCATCTTGTTTCAAAATGGCGGCCATTTAAACAAATTTTAAAAATAAAAAAATTAAAATGAGATACCAAAAAATTGGAAAATGAAAAAGAATTTTTTCGTATGTGTTTGACCTTAATACAAAGATTCCGGAACAGTTTTTGTTTCGTCTATATCTTAAAAAATGGCTGAGTTATAGCATTTTGAATTTTCTAGCGTGGCTGACATTTTGAAACGTCCTGAATTTTGTCACGCGATAAAAGGCGTATTTATGAACCGATTTTGATGTAACTTCGTTTATACATAGTACATATCAACGTCTCAACCGGGTTCATTGGTCAGCTTCATCCGCCATCTTGTTTAAAAATGGTGGCCATTTAAATTTTTAAGAAAAATTTAAATTTGAATGCGGTACCAAAAAATTAAAAATTGAAAAAATATTTTCTTCTTATGTGTTTGACCTTGATAAAAAGATTCGGGAGCAGTTTTTGTTTCGTCTATATCTTAAGAAATGGCTGAGTTATAGCATTTTGAATTTCTAGCGTGGCTGACATTTTGAAACGTCCTGATTTTTCTCACGTAATAACAGGCGTATTTATGAACCAACTTGGATGTACCTTGGTGTGTACATAGTACATACAAATATCTCGACCGAGTTCGTTGGCCGGCTTCATCCGCCATCTTGTTTCAAAAGGGTTGCCATTTAAAAAAAATTAAATTTAAAATTCAAAATGAGGTATTAAACAATTGGAAAATGAAAAAGTTTTTTTTATGTGTTTGGCCTTGATACAAAGATTCCGGAGCAGTTTTTGTTTCTGAAAATTTGTTCTTTTGTTTATATCTTAAAAAATGGTTGATTTATAGCACTTTGAATTTCTAGCATGGCTAACATTTTGAAACGATCTTGTATTTGTCACGCGATAACACACGTATTCGCCTATTTCAATGTAAGAAGGCATGTGGATAGTATACATCAACACCTCGACAAAGTTCGCTGGCCAGATTCATCAGCCATCTTGTTTCAAAATGGCGACCATTAAATTAAAAAATATATATATATTTAAAGTGAGGTGCAAAAAAAAATAGAAATTGAAAAAGGTTTCTTTCTTAAGTATTTGACCTTGATATAAGGGTTCAGGAGCATTTTTTGTTTGTCTTTACCTTAAAAAATGGCTCAGATATAGCAGTTTCAATTTCTATTGTGGGTGACATTTTGAAAAATCTGATTTTTTGCATGCGACAGCACTCCTATATATTAACCGATTCCGATGTGAGTAAGCATGTGCATAGCAAATACTAAGGTCTCGACCAAGTTCACTGCTTAGCCTCATCCACCATGTTGTCTTAAAATGACAGGCACTTTAAGAAATTGCCGAATTTGGCAGCCAAATGCATGTTACTTTAAAGAAAAGCAGCTTGGATAAAGCTGACTAATTTCGCGAAATTCTCATTCATTATATTGATAAAAATTAGTATTGAATCTCCTATATTCGGTTTCCACTAAATTGAGCTTCGCGTGTTTGAATGATATAAGTTGGCTTTTTTTAAATAAGGATTATGAAAGCTACCTCTTCCTCCCGGCACTGGCCGGAAGGACTTTTTTCGGCAGTAGCCACTTTCATGCATATGTTTGCTTTTTAGAACTTACAATAAAACAAAATTTACTCTCCCGAATAAAGTCAAGGAATATTATCACTACTTAAAATCAATCCTTCCTATATCTGTGTTATATATACAAACGTAAACTATTAATATATCCTTGCCAATGGAATTGGATATATTGACTGAGTAGGGGAGCTTAGAGAGGTAACCCCCCCCCCACCCTCTGAAACCATATTTTTTATCTGATTATAGGCCACAGATCACCTACCGAAATAGAATTATCGCCGTGTTACTGATGTGACCCTCGACAACCTAGACATTTTTGTAAGTGGCCCTTCTATAAAAAAGGTTGTGCACCCCTACTGTATAGTGTTAAACATTTGCGGATGAATTTATCTTAGAAGTTGAAAATTCTGAAATCATGTGCGTGTTGTTGACATTATCTTTGGTATTAGAGGTTAAACGTTTGTCAGTCTTCAGAAATTTGCTTGGGGACACCAAACACTAAATCTGTTTTTGATTGTTTTGTAATGAGCATGCGAAATTTTGAAAATTTTCAATATTTTCTCAACTGTTTCTAAAGGTATAGGATAGTGTTTGTACGTTTAATAATAATAATAAAAAAGGTTGAATCACAATTATTTAACAGTTATCGCAGTTATTTTTATAACATTGTTAGAAATTCTAAAAAGATATTAATTGTTTTTCAAATTAATAAATGTTGTAGAAATAAGTTCAAATTTAAGAATTAGAAATTAAAGAATTAGTTGCAACATTAGTTCTAAAGCAAAGTTTTCTGGAATTTATAATGCGTTCGATTTAAACAATTTCAAATAATTGTGAGTCCACTATGCATATATATATATATATATATATATATATACACAACAAAATACACACATATATATATATAAATATAGATAGATAGGTAGATAGTCTGAAAAATAACATTTTCATTTACTTTTATATACACTTTTTGGTAATGTTGCAATTTGTTTGGCGAATATACTAATGAAGGCAAATTAGTAAGAAAAAAGAAGACTTCTGAATCATTTGAACAACAGAAGTTACTTGTATTCCTTTTAATTAAAATGTTACGTAATATTGCAAACAATTACTTTTGCGAATATACAAATGTAGGCAGTTCAATAAAAAAAAATAATAATGCGATGTATTCAACCACACAGCATTCATTCTCTTTATTATTGTCATATGGGTTGTTTCTTAATTAAGACAGATGTTTTTGTATTGAATAATGGTTTTCATATCTGCACAGAAAACACACTTATGATTAAATGAATTGTCACTGCTTTCACTTCCCAATAAGTGAAATAGAGATGAAGGCCAGCCAATGATTTTGATAAATGTGATAGGTAAAGAGCGTAGTTATTAAACCTGATGGGTAAAGAATGCATTAATATGTAGTTATTTCTATTTAAGTTCAACGAACCGAATTGTTATTTGTATGCATTTCTTAAGGATACATCAAGTGACATTTAGTAAGACGTTTACATAATATATATATATATATATATGATTTAACGCTGAGAAAATATTTCATTTTCAGATAATGAATACGATAGGTAGAAGACAGGGAACTAAAGGTTTGTGATATATCAAACGTATTGGATTGTTACAAAAAAGGCATTGATCAATAATGTGTTTTTAAATATGAGAACGTGAGTTTCACAGAAAACATACTTATGATTATATTAAGTGTCATTGCTTTCATTTCGCAGTAAGTGAAATTGCGGTAAACAACAGTCATCGATTTTGATAAATGTGATATGTAAATAATGTGCTTATTAAATCTGATGGGTAAAGAATGCGTTTACAGGTAGTAATTTATGTTTAAGTTCAACGAACCAAATTGTTATGTGTATGCTTTTCTTAAGAATACATTAAATGACATTTACTAAGTCTTTTACACAAACAAATATAATTAATTTAACACGAAGAAAATATTTCATTATCAAACAATGAATACGATAGGATAGTAGACAAGGACCTAAATGTGGGGGATATATCGAATGTATTGGCTTGATTAAAAAAAATGCATTCTTAAATAATATGATTTAAATATCTTAAAATAATTTCCTTTCTTTTTTGTAAAAAAAGGACTTGCATTGAATATAATTAGTCACTTTACAGAAATTTATACAATATTCTTGAGAAAATTGAAATAATTTTATTTATTTATTTATTTTTTTAATTTGCGGTTTTTTGAGATTTTACTTACAGATTTTTTCTGTTTAAAAGAATATGCGCTTAAAAAATAGGAGCAATAGAGAAGGCATGGGATTTTATGAAGCGTTCCACAGTATAATACAAATGAGTATAAGTCAAATACAATGCAAAAAAATCTGCAAAAATGCAATAAATTTACATGAATAATACAGTATTTAAAAAAAAAAAAAAAAACAGTACAATTTCCGTAATTTACATTTTTCAGATAACACAATTGTAAAAATGTCAATGTGTTCGGAGTACCAATTATTTAATTTTTGTTTATAGTTTTACATTGTAAAAATTGCTACTGTAAAAATTTTAATAAATATTTCTATAAATATTTTCTATAAATAATTCTACTTTTTAATGAAATGCGGAAATTAAGCACACATTGCCATTAAAATAAAATAATTTTTGAAAAGCAAATATTGGCTCTATGTTTAAACTATTTCTAATGATATGCCAATATTGTCTAAATGTTGGTTATAAATTCGTCACTCTTCTAATAAAACCAATAAAATGTTTGGCGTCATCGATTATGTAAGTATGTACAATTAACAACACTCAATAACCTTTATTTCTCCCTATCTTTTTTTAATGAAAAGGTAGCATAGTATTTGTATGACATAAAAAAAAAATCCTTTTAGGGAAATCTCAGGCGGTGAAAGATATAAAACACCTTCAATTTTATTGCTTTAACCTGAAGTTGAACTTTTATCAATCACAAGGTAATTCAAATTAAACAATGGTCCCTAACTATCTATATTTATTTCAATATATACATAACTATTCAGTTAACAGTGTCGTAAACAAATCTTTGAACGCATTTGAATTATAATAATTTATTATATAATTATTCTATATCTTTATCTGTCTAATTTATAACAATGAATATTTTTAATAGCATGTTGTAAATAGTTATGCTTAAAATAATTTTCATCTTTATTTAAATTAATAATACAACACGATAAAAATAATTTAAAAAAATTATATGTTTGAGCAAAATAAGTATAGATCTATTGTTGCTCTTGAAAAAAAATCTAAAAAAAAAAAAAAAAAAGATTCATTACTCTGAATATGATTTGTTACTCATGAGATACTTAACAAGTTAAACGTATTTTTTACAAAGCATGAAATAGTAATAAACGTATATATTTAAAATTATAAACTGAAAATATGTAGGATATTCAGAATTATATAAAAGAAAAGAATTATCTAGGAACCCTTTCATATTTATTCACACCTTTCATTTACTTCACAAAAGACACCTATTATAAGCAACAAAGTTGTTATATAATAGGATCTGTACAATCGTATCTGCGTGGGCGGTGATTTCAAAGATCTGGAAAATCGAATGTTCCAGATTTGAATACCATCGCGGTAAGTGAAATTTGACTAAAATGGGAATTACTCCATATATAATGTAAAGTTTTCTTTGAAATGTGAATATTTTTCTGTCCAATAAAGTTCATTTTAGAAAAATGAAAGATTCTAAAAAACACCGAAAATTTCTGTTATAAAATGGATATTTCAGAAATCACGAAAAATTTTCTTGACGATAGAAAAAGCAAAAATAGTTAATACGGAAATAGTACTGGAGTCGCTATTAGAAGTATGATATCCGTATTTTAAATTAAACATTTTTTCCAGTGCAGCAAATTCGATCATAATTTTCACAAAGAATAAATACATAAGTAATTATGAATAATATTAAAATTATGTTTTAGTATAAAGAATATTTCTATTACAAAAATATATATGTCTCATATTCCTTTAAATTTTATTCGAAACAATATAATATCTTAATTAAGCATAAAAGGTATTCAATAAAATGATTTATAAATTGAAATATCATTGCAGAAACAATTGAAAATGCAGCATGATGCATTACAGTAAAAATACGAAGGGAACGGATGTGTTATAGGTCCACAGATTGAACTTGGCAATTTTTTCCCCTAAAATGGCACTTTGTACATGATCGCAAGTCTGAAACTCCTAGATCAACAAAGCAACATGGTGGTTACTTGCAAAACTAAAGTGATTTTATTTGCATTTAAAAAAATAATTGCATTTAAGAAAAATAAAGAAATATTAAAAATTAGAAAAATAAGCTTTGATTTTAATAAATTTACAATCTAAATATAGAAAATCAGATCATATAATTCAGTTAATAATAAGCAGTAGTGAAGTATTACATATATTATGCATACATATGTTTAAAGTAAGTTATGGCCACAGATTTCTTTAAAAAAAAACTAATAATTCTAATTAATAATAATTCTGATTATTGAATAAAATGTAAATATTTATATACTGGTTACGAAAAAAAGACCAAGTTCAAAACGAGATTAAAAATGGACAAAAACGAGTACAAAACGAAATGATTGCCATAAATCTGAGTTGCAACAAATAAAGATATATTACCAAAAAGTTTGCCTATTTTTTGGTGCGGACCTCTACAACATCTGTTTCGTAGGAAGGATGAGAATATCAATAACTCATATTTTCGCAAATGACATTTTAAATTTTATATTGAAGTACATAAAACTACAATTATAAATCTTATTTTTATTAAAGAAAACAAGTGTTAAATGAACCTATTTACATTATTGTTTTTTCACCTTCTAATAGTTATTCATTGTTATACATTTCATGTGAAATTTAAGCGTATCAAAATACAAAAATGAGGACTGATGTTAAAAGAGTTAATCTTTTTCATATTGCTTTTGAATTTTTATCCAAGAGACTCAAAATTATATGTATGTAGGACTTGGATTTAGATAGAATTGAATTTATAATTATTACTCGGTCAGCTTTAATCGTAGAAGAATAGGACCTATTTTTTTGTCTTACTTCTTAACTTAATAGGACATATTTACTAAATATAACTTATAGTACCGGGGGACCATATAAACATTTTAATTTCGTGTTTTAAAGAAATGTTTTAATTTGCCCAAATCGTTTTTAAATTACTTCTTTACCTCCACAAAAACATTTTTACAATTGGAACTACACTGCTCAAAACAATTAAAGGACATTGCAGTTTTAGGTGGATTTTGTATCTGGTAAACTGTTTAGCTGATTGATACATGGTCGACAGACATAGTAGGTTATATGAGAATAAATTACACATGTTTGGCAGAAAAAATGCATTTTATTGCGCATTTGTGTACTAAAGGAAAAAAACACAATTTGTGCATATAAGAAAAAAAGAATAAGGAAAGGTGTTTTCTTCAAAGAAAATCATTTTCAGTAGGGGGTATGGTTTCCACGGGCGGCCAGCAACGTTGAGCAGTGTATATGTCTATGCCTAACGGTTCAGGAATTATCCATTGGACAACATTGAGAATGGCCACCCTATATACACTGCTCAAAACAGTTAAAGGATATTTGAAGTTTTATATAAAATAAAGATATAAACGAAATTTTTTTTTGCCGAAAATAGAAGAAGAGAATCACAAATGCAAATTTTTCTGGTTTTCAAACTGTGGAGTATGCAAATTTTGAGTTCGACGTCAAAAACGTCGCTTCAGCGGCAGCGAATGAAATTTGACTTTCAACTGGATAAAAGAGAATAAAGACAAGGATGATCGGCATTCAGTGATTGCTTTGTTTAGATGAGTACGATGTCTCAGCGAAGTCATTTGACAGATTCAGAAGCTTTGAGAATTGTTGGTAGGTTAGAAGGGGGCCAAACTCAAGCCGAAGTATCGCAAGCCATTGGAGTGTCACAAAGTCTGATTTCCAGGATCTGTAACCGTTTTTTGGAGAGTGGATGTGCAGGCCGAAGACGAGGGAAAGGTCGTAGACGGGCAACAATGCCCAATGAAGATCGGTATTTAGCGTTAACAGCTCGGAGACACCGAACCATGAACGCTACTCTTCTCCAAAAACAACTTCGCTCGGCTACAGGCACCACGATTTCAACTCAGACTGTCCGAAACCGGCTCCATGCTGTAGGACTGTATGCTCGCCGACCGATGGTATGTGTTAGATTAACATCAAGGCATTGTCGCGACCGCAGGGAGTGGACAACCGAGCATGTCAACTGGAGGAGAAATGAATGGAGCAATATTCTGTTTTCTGACGAGTACCGTTTTTCTGTGCATCCGGATAATAGGCGTATTTTCATCTGGAGGGACCGTGGCAGTAGGAATAATCCTGCATTCCTGCACGAAAGTGTCAGATTTGGCGGTGGAGGAGTGTTGGTGTATGGTGGCATCTCCATTGACGGGCGCACTGACCTCTACATCATTCGAGATGGAGCTCTGACTGGTCGCCGATATAGGGATGAGATCCTCAGACCTATTGTAGTCCCTTACGCTGCAGCAATCGGAGATAACTTCATTTTAATGGACGATAACTGCAGGCCACATCGTGCAAACCTGGTGGAGGATTTCCTTTTCGAGGAAGGAATCGTTCGAATGGAATGGCCAGCGTGTTCTCCAGACATGAATCCAATCGAGCACGTTTGGGACGCTCTAGGAAGACGAGTTTCTGGCCGCCAACAACCCCCACAAACTCTCCAAGAACTGGAAAGAGCTCTTCTGGAAGAGTGGGGCGGAATACCCCAACTCGTCATTAATAGCCGCATTGAGTCCATGCCTCAAAGGTGTTCAACGTTGCTGGCCGCCCGTGGAAACCATACCCCCTACTGAAAATGATTTTCTTTGAAGAAAACACCTTTTCTTATTCTTTTTTTCTCATATGCACAAATTGTGTTTTTTTCCTTTAGCACACAAATGCGCAATAAAATGCATTTTTTCTGCCAAACATGTGTAATTTATTCTCATATAACCTACTATGTCTGTCGACCATGTATCAATCAGCTAAACAGTTTACCAGATACAAAATCCACCTAAAACTGCAATATCCTTTAATTGTTTTGAGCAGTGTATATCTGATATAAGTCATGCTGTAACATTTGTATTTATTAACAGATTTGGATATGACTGAGCATATATACACGACTTGCGAAGGTCTCGACCGAGCTTGTTGACCAGCATCGTCCGCTATTTTGTTTCAAACTGGTGGACATTTAAAGTTTTCAGATTCAAAAAGATGTACAACAGTTTCAAATTTTAGGGTGGCTGACATTTTGAAACAATCTTATTTTTGTCATAGACCTATTTGAATGTGACTGAGCATGTTTGCAGGCCTCAATATGCTCTCAACCGAGTTTGTTTACTGGTTACATAAGCCAACTTATTTCAAATTGGCGGCCACTTAAAAATTTCAAATTCAAAACTACATAAAAAAGATAGAAAATCAAAACGTTTTTACCCCTAAATGTTCGGTCTCGATACAGGGATTGAGAAGCATCTTTTGTTTTGCCTTTATCTTAAAGAAATTGTTGAGATATAGCAAATTGAAATTGACAGGCTGATTTTTTTTTAATCATGCTTCATTTCTGAGCTTTTATAAACGTGCTTTCACGCAAATTTCCCTAGTAGCAGCGACTGGTCGCATTTTGCTAGGCCTTTCATCAATTCCTCGAAAGTTGCTCGAGAAATAATACACGTATATCATTGCGAGCAACATATGAGAACCGGTTCTGATGAGGCTATATTTCATCACCTAAAGCTAACACTATGAGCTCATTTGCCGATGAAAACGTGCTGATTGGTAACTCACCAACAACAGATAACTGCCCAATATCGAATCACGGTGAAATATGGGCGAAATCACAGTTTTTCTGGAAGCGCAAATCTGATTGGTTGAAAGACGAAGGCTGCGCGAAGTCCCGGATGAAGTCGGTGTTGTTGTTTTGATGAACTCTCCATCTTGCTCTCCAGCGAGGAAAGAGGAAGCGGACGCCATTGCTACAGCGACAGCGTGAGCTCCTTGGAAGTTGAAAAAATACCTTTTCTCGGAAATATGTAAGTACCTATTTCATTCTTTCTGATGTTATTACTTTTTTCACAAATAAATGTTGTGAAAATATTAAACAGACTTGACAATATTTCTGATTTTCCACGTTTTCCTGTGCCCTTGAGTTTCATACACATTTTTTAATAGCTTGAAATTTTTATTATCATATCGGTAATTTGTCTCGAATAATAATGAAGTTCTTCATTATTGTTTTGTAATTAAACTGGTACAGAACGTGATTACATTTTTAAAATAATGTTTTTACTGGAAAAAATAAAAACCCGAATTCTGAAATAAAATCCGATTTTTGGGTCTCGGAGATTGGCAAGTCTGTATGTATATGTTGTTTCTGGTTGCTGTATGTATAAATCCTTTTACATTTTCTGATCGAATAAAGAGAAAAAATATTTTAAAATAAGCAAAAAAAAAAAAAAAGTACCAATCATTCTGGCAACCAAAATGCTTGAATATTATTAAGTCAGGATTTAAGAAAAACAAAACCCCCTTTTAACACCTTTTTTTTCAGTAACACCCAAAATAACCCCTACAGCTGCGATTTTCAAAAAGAAAGAGGCAGAGGAGGGAGGGGGGGATGATATTAAAATCCAAAAAAGTTCATAAAATACTCTATCACTTAAGATAAAAAAAATTTTGGCAGGGTTCGCAAATATCAAAATAGTCAAATACTTAGTGCTGATTATAAATATTTTAAGATTTTTGTGTTAAAGGAAAAAAATGATTAATTGCTGTCAAAGCTTAATATATATATATATATATATATATATATATATATATATTTTAAACTGAAAAAGGGTTATTTTGTATACTTTTAAAAGTAGGTGTGTGTACATTTTTCTTATGCAGAAAGTAAAATTATTACAGTGCAGATAATGTATGATTTTTTTTTTTTAATTTGTCTATTTTCTGTGTTTTAAAATGTGTATTTTTGCTTTATTTTGATTGTCGCCATTTTAAAATGCACAATTTGCGTGTTGTCTCCTAGAGTTTGGTAATCTGGGAGACAAAAAGCAAAAACATGCCGATTTTGTGATTTGGTTTGGAAATGCACCAAGAAGGGGGGGGGGGGGATCAAAGTTTAGTTAAAATATTTTTGTTGGTTTTCAAGGGGGGGGGGGGGTCATGACCTCTGTCACCTCCTCCCCCTTGGATCCGCCATTCTAGATTACGTAGTTCAGTATTACATGTTTTATGATTTCATATTTTTAATTTTAAAATAAGTCGGATATTAGAAAATTAGTAAAATTATCTTTCTAAATATACTTTGCAGAAGAGGGGGGGGGGGGTTGCCCCGCCCGTTCCATGTTTGCACCCGGTGCAAAAAAGTCTAGTTTCGTTCCTGATCCAAGAGGGGCTGATGACCCCCCTCCCCCTGAACAACATAAAAATGCTAAAATTTATTTAAAAAATGAAATAATTTTTAATTTTTTTTTAAATTTTAATGTTATTTAATTAAGTATTAAAGGAAAAAAATGATTAATTGCTGTCAAAGCTTAATATATATATACTTTTTAAACTAAAAAATGGTTGTTTTGTAGTATATAACCTCTACCGGTGCAGAGTAATTCTGTTCATAAACCGATGCAATAATGGACTGACACCGGAATTTATAAACGAATTTATTAGAAAATACGAACTTGCTTATTTTCACGTACATTATAATAGGAAAATTTTAATTAAATATTCTTGGTGCCATTTGTCAGTTTTGGAATTAAATTTAGGTGTCCTTTTTTAAGGACGCCACCCTCGAAATTGTTAAAAGTAGGCGTGTGTACATTTTTTTTGTACAGAAAGTAAAATTATTACAAGACTCATAATGTGTGATTTTTTTTTTTTAATTTTTGTATTTCCTGTGTTTTAAAATATGTATTTTTGCTTTATTTTTATTGTCGCCATCTTAAAGTGAACGTTTTTGCGTGATGTCTCCTAGAGTTTGGAAATTCTGGGAGACAAAACGCAAAAACGTGCCGATTTGGTGATTTTTTTGGGAAAACACCAAGAAGGGGATCAAAGTGCAGTTTAATTTGTGTACTCTAACTCAGTAGCAGAACGGCACCAGGCACTGCATTTTTTTATGCCTGGTAAACAATGGCGGATCCAAGAGGGGGGGATAATGACACCCCCCTGAACAACAGAAAAATGCAAAAAATTATTTAAAAAATGAAATATATTTTTAACTGGTTTTGAATTTTAATGTTATTTAATTATGTATTAAAAAAAAAAAGGATTAATTGCTGTCAAGTCAAAGCTTAATATATATATATATATTTTTAACTGAAAAAGGGTTGTTTTGTAGTAGGTGTTTGTAGTACAAACTCTACATTTTTCTTGTACAGAAAATAAAATTATTACAGGGCGGATAATGATTTTTTTTTTCAAAATTTGTGTATTTTCTGTGTTTTAAAATATGTATTTTTGCTTTATTTTGATTGTCGCCATCTTAAAATGCATACTTTTGTATGGTGTCTCCTAGAGTTTGAAAATCTGGGAGACAAAACGCAAAAACATGCCAATTTGGGGATTTTTTTTTTTTTTGAAACACACCAAGAAGGGGATTAAAGTAGAATATTTTTGTTGGTGTTCATGACACCCCCCCCCCCCCCTCTGACGCCAGTCATCTCCCCCTTGTATCTGCCATTGTAGATTACGTAGTTCAGTATTACATATTTTATGATTAAATATTTTAAATTTTAAAGTAAGTCTAATATTAGAAAATTAGTAAAATTCTCTTTCTAAATATACTTTGCAGAAGAGGGGGGGGGGCAAAATCCATGTTTGCCCCGGGTGCAAAAAAGGCTAGTTTCGGCCCTGATCCAAGAGGGGGGTAATCCCTCCCCCTTGAACAATAGAAAAATGCTAAAAATTATTTAAAAAATGAAATATATTTTATATTCTTTTTGAATTTTAAGGTTATTTAATTACTATGTATTAAAGGGAAAAAAAATGATTAATTGCAGTCAAAGCTTAATATGCCAGTTTTTAGTAGGCTCCCTCAAATCTGCAAACCTAAAATCCACACATCATTACAGATGTAAACAATGAAAGTTTTAGTTCAGATGACAGAACACAATTACAGAATTTTTTAGTTTTATATGATTATTCTGCATGTATTTTAATATGTAATTATAGATAATATGACTGAACTCATGGTTTTTCATGAAATAAGTATAAATTTATTTCTGGTAAAAATCAAGATATTGCCAATATCATTGGCAGCGGTAGAAATGATTAAAAAAAAGTCACTGGTCCCAAGGACCAGTAAACATCAGAGTTTACTGGTCCGCAGACATCGTCACTGGCCCCTACATAAAATTATATTAAGTACCTTTAACCCTTTAAATTACCTCCCCACCCCCTCTCCTCCTCCGAGAATATAAACCAAATTTCCTTCCAGTTACCCAAAATTTTTGGCACAATAAAATGTAAAATTATAATTTGCTAAAAATTAAATAAGTAGTACATTAACAAAAACTGAAATTATTAATTATGTATTTTATTTCCGTTTATTTATTTTAACTGACTAAGTTTTTATGCTTATTGTAATGTTTGGTTGCGGTTTTTGTCAGGGATGGGAAAATTTAAGTTTACCTGTCAGAGAGGGAAAAAAGTTACTTGCTTCATCGGAATGTAAAAGACATATCCAATAGATTTTTTTTTTTTTTTTAACCAAAATTTTTCTAATTTACCAATGTTTTTGAAGACAAAATAATATTTTGTATTTATCGCTAATGCTGCTTGGGACAAGAATTAACAAATGTTATTAAATACAAGAATATTGTTTTGAATTTTTGCTTTATGGGCATGCAGTGCTCATACATGCAGTATTTTTTACTTACTGCCACATGCATGCGCAAAATTTTTTGGTTTATTTTTTTACTATTTGCTTTTTACAAATTCCCTTTCCCCTCTCTTTTTTTAGAAATAACGTTTGGAAAATTTTGGTATTTTGTTTTGAAAACATCATTGTTTTTTATTGGGCTTAGATCAGTTTTAATATTTATATGAATCTCAGAATCATTATCATTACAAAACTTTATACTATTTGCTTTTTACAAATTTCTCCCCCCCCCCCCCTCTCTCTCTCTCTTTTTTCATAAATAACATTTTGGAGAACTTTGGTATTTTGTTTGTAAAAGCATGTTAAAAGATAGATTGAATAGGTCTTTTTTTTTTTTTTAACCAAAATTTTTCTAATTTACCGATGCTTTTGAAGACAAAATAGTATTTTGTATTTATCGCTAATGCTGCTTGGGGACAAGTATTATAACAAATGTTATTAAATACAAGAATATTGTTTTGAATTTTTAATCTTATCATCTGTTAACCTTATGTTAATTTTTATAATGAAATTGAATGAGTTTTTGTATATCCCTTGCATATTCTCCCTTGATCGTCTGTCATCTTTTTACTTTCTTCTATCTTTACAAGAAGAAAGTATTGGTTTCATGAAAATTTTCGAATTCCAGTTTTCGACGGATTTACACGTTTTATGGGTCAGAGATTCCAAAAAACATGTTTTTACAAAATGTCTGTCTGTGAGTCTGTCTGTCTGTCTGTCTGTCTGTCCGTCTGTCTGTCTGTATGTGACACAAATTTTGTGGGCGCTCTATCTCAAGAACTAATGCACGGAATTTAATTAAAATTTATATTCAGTTAGTCCCTGATATAAATTGGTGCTGATTAGTTTTTGGTGTAAATCTCTCAACAGGTGGCGCTGCTATGCAGCCTTTTTCACGATTTCCACAGTAGCTCAATCTCCAGAACTAATGCACGGATTTTCATCAAACTTCAGACTTTGTTAGTCCTTGACATGAATTGAAGTTTTGAACATTTTGGTGTAACTCACTCAACAGGTGGCGCTGCTATACTGCATTTTTTACAATTTCCGCAATAGCTCTATCTCAACAACTAATGTTTGGAAAATCAACAAACTTCAGATTCAAGTATACTTCGATATAAATTAGTGATGTTTGTGTTTTGGTGCAAATCGCTCAACAGGTGGCGCTGCTATGCTGCACTTTTCAGAATTTCCATTATAGCTGTATCTCAAGAACTAATGCAGCAGTTTTCACCAAACTTCAGAATCAGTTAATCCTTGATATGAATTGACATTTTGTACAGTTTGGTGTAAATTGCTCAACAGGTGGCGCTGCTATACAGCATTTTTCCCGATTTCTGCAATAGCTCTATCTCAAGAACTAATGGACACATTTTCATCAAACTTCAGATTCAGTTACTCTTTGATATGAAGTGATGCTGACCACGTGTTTGTGAATATCGTCCAATAGGTAGCGCTGCTGTGCTGAATTTTGTACTATTTCCTCAATAGCTCTATCTCAAGAACTAATGCACGAATTTTCATCAAACTTCAGATTTAAGTACACCTTGATAATTGTTGATGCTGATTATGTGGTTGTGTAAATCGCTCAACAGGTGGCGCTGTTATGCTGCATTTGTCATCATTTGCGTAATAACTCTATCTCAAGAACTAATGCACAGATTTTCCCCCAAACTTCATATTCAGTTAGACATTGACATAAGTTGATGATAATTAGGTTCTGGTGTAAATCACCCAATAGGTGTCGCTGCTATGCTGCATTTTGATGGATTTATACGATTTAAGGGACAGTAATATCTCAAGAACTAATGCACGGAATTTCATCTTTTTAGAATCCTCATGATGAGAATAGATGCACTGTGATAATGAATTTTGAAGTATTGACAAGTATGAGATAGAAGAAAGTTTTGTGATGGCCACAACATACTAGTTTGTTATGACGACATTTTTTTAGCGATTTTGCAACCCTGACTATTTTCTGCGGTAGAATTGATAAAAAAAAAAAAAATAATAATAATCGCTGATCCCAAGGACCAGTAAACATCAGAGTTTACTGGTCTGCAGACATCGTCACTGGACTGCTACATAAAATTATATAAGTACCTTAACCCTTTGAGTGACCTCCCCCCCCTCCTCCTCCGAAAATATAAACCAAACTTCCTTTCAGTTACCCAAAATTTTCGGCATAATAAAATGTAAAATTATAATTTGCTAAAAATTAAATAGTACATAAACAAAAACTGAAATTATTATGTTTTTTATTTCCGTCTACTTATTTTAACTAAGTTTTTATGCAAATTTTATGATTATTGTAATGTTTGGTTGCAGTTTTCTCAGGGATGGGAAAATTTACGTTTACCTGTCAGAGAGGGGAAAAAGTTACTGTTAGTTACTGGTCCTTCGGACCACTAAATTTTTTAAATTAGTGGTCCGATTCAATTTTTAGTGGTCTCAGACCAGCGGACCACCAAGGATTTCGAACGCTGATTGGTAATAATCACAATCTTTTTACTAAATATATATTTGTATCAATCAAACTTTTTTTGCATATTAAATCTGACTAAACCTTAAATACAACTTCCTTACTTTATGATTTTTATGTGAAATTATTAACATGGTACCTTTAAGAGGAAAGTTTCATTCAATAATTCATCTTTATTATGCATATTTAATTATACATTAATTATTTAATTTTTAATAATTTAACTTTATTTTTATTTAAAAATATTAATCATTTTTAAAATTATCTTACTGTTTATTATTTTAGTTTAATACTTTACTATTTTAATATTTTGCTATATTGCAAGCATTCATATAATTTCGATTACATCATTAGCTACATTCAAATCACTGTTTAAAAAATATAAACAAAACAATAACCAGAAAACTGCAAAATTATAAAATCCGCACAACCTCTGGTCCCAAGCTGTGCGGATTTGAGGGAGTCTACTGTATATATTTTTTAACTAAAAAAATGTTGTTTTGTATTTAAAAGTAGGTGTGTATACATTTTTCTTATACAGAAAATAAAATGATTACCAGGCGGATAATGTAGGATTTTTTTTTTTTATCAAAATTTGTGTATTTTCTGTGTTTTAAAAAATGTATTTTTGCTTTATTTTTATTGTTGCCATCTTTAAATGCATGCTCTTGCATGATGTCTCCTACAGTTTGGGATTCTAAGAGACAAAACGCAAAAACGGGCCAATTTGGCGATTTTTTTGGTAACGCACCGAGAAGGGGATCAAAGTGCAGTTTCATTTGGGTACTCTGCCACTCAGTAGCAGAACGGTAGCAGGTACTGCATTTTTTTTTTTTTTTTATGCCTGGTAAACAATGGTGGATCCAAGAGGTGGGTCATGAACATGACACCCCCCCCCCCCCCGTCACCACCATCACCTGAACAACAGAATAATGCTAAACATTATTTAAAAAATGAAATTTTAAATTCTTTTTGAATTTTAATGTTATTTAATTATGTATTAAAGGGAAAAAATGATTAATTCCTGTCAAAGCTTAATATTATACATACTTTTTAAACTGAAAAAGGGTTGTTTTGTATTTAAAAGTAGGTGTGTGTACTATATTTTCCTTGTACAGGTAGTAAAATTATTAACGAGCAGATAATGTATGATTTTTTTTTTCAAAATTTGTGTATTTTCTGTGTTTTAAAATATGTATTTTTGCTTTATTTTTATTGTTGCCATCTTTAAATGTCCTTTAAATGTCCCATCTTTAAAATCCCAAAATTGTCATGACCTCTGTCACCTCCCCCTTGGATCCGCCATTCTAGATTACGTAGTTCAGTATTACATATTTTATGATTTCATATTTTTAATTTTAAATTAAGTCGGATATTAGAAAATTAGTAAAATTATCTTTCTAAATATACTTTGCAGAATAGGGGGGGGGGGGGGGGGTTGCCCCGCCCGTTCCATGTTTGCACCCGGTGCAAAAAAGTCTAGTTTCGTTCCTGATCCAAGAGGGGGTGATGGCCCCCCTCCCCCTGAACAACATAAAAATGCTAAAATTTATTTAAAAAATGAAATAATTTTTAATTTTTTTTAAATTTTAATGTTATTTAATTAAGTATTAAAGGAAAAAATTGATTAATTGCTGTCAAAGCTTAATATATATATACTTTTTAAACTAAAAAATGGTTGTTTTGTAGTATATAACCTTTACCGGTGCAGAGTAATTCTGTTCATAAACCGATGCAATAATGGACTGACACCGGAATTTATAAACGAATTTATTAGAAAACACGAACTTGCTTATTTTCACGTACATTATAATAGGAAAATTTTAATTAAATATTCTAGGTGCCATTTGTCAGTTTTGGAATTAAATTTAGGTGTCCTTTTTTAAGGACGCCGCCCTCGAAATTGTTAAAAGTAGGCGTGTGTACATTTTTCTTGTACAGAAAGTAAAATTATTACAAGACTCATAATGTGTGATTTTTTTTTTTAATTTTTGTATTTCCTGTGTTTTAAAATATGTATTTTTGCTTTATTTTTATTGTCGCCATCTTAAAGTGAACGTTTTTGCGTGATGTCTCCTAGAGTTTGGAAATTCTGGGAGACAAAACGCAAAAATTTTTGATTTTTGAAAATTGGTGATTTTTTTGGGAAAACACCAAGAAGGGGATCAAAGTGCAGTTTAATTTGGGTACTCTAACTCAGTAGCAGAACGGCACCAGGCACTGCATTTTTTTATGCCTGGTAAACAATGGCGGATCCAAGAGGGGGGGGGGGATAATGACACCCCCCTGAACAATAGAAAAATGCAAAAAATTATTTAAAAAATGAAATATATTTTTAACTAGTTTTGAATTTTAATGTTATTTAATTATGTATTAAAAGAAAAAAAGGAATAATTTGCTGTCAAGTCAAAGCTTAATATATATATATATATTTTTAACTGAAAAAGGGTTGTTTTGTATTTAAAAGTAGGTGTTTGTAGTACAAACTGTACATTTTTCTTGTACAGAAAATAAAATCATTACAGGGCGGATAATGATTTTTTTTTTTCAAAATTTGTGTATTTTCTGTGTTTTAAAATATGTATTTTTGCTTTATTTTGATTATCGCCATCTTAAAATGCATACTTTTGTGTGGTGTCTCCTAGAGTTTGAAAATCTGGGAGACAAAACGCAAAAACATGCCAATTTGGGGATTTTTTTTTTTTTTGAAACACACCAAGAAGGGGATTAAAGTAGAATATTTTTGTTGGTGTTCATGACATCCCCCCCCCCTCTGACGCCAGTCATCTCCCCCTTGTATCTGCCATTGTAGATTACGTAGTTCAGTATTACATATTTTACGATTACATATTTTAAATTTTAAAGTAAGTCTAATATTAGAAAATTAGTAAAATTCTCTTTCTAAATATACTTTGCAGAAGAGGGGGGGGGGGCAAAATCCATGTTTGCCCCGGGTGCAAAAAAGGCTAGTTTCGGCCCTGATCCAAGAGGGGGGGTAATCCCCCCCCCCCTTGAACAATAGAAAAATGCTAAAAATTATTTAAAAAATGAAATATATTTTATATTCTTTTTGAATTTTAATGTTATTTAATTACTATGTATTAAAGGAAAAAAAATGATTAATTGCAGTCAAAGCTTAATATATACAGTAGACTCCCTCAAATCTGCAAACCTAAAATCCACACATCATTACAGATGTAAACAATAAAAGTTTTAGTTCAGATGCCAGAACACAATTACAGAATTTTTTAGTTTTACATAATTATTCTGCATGTATTTTAATATGTAATTATAGATAATATGACTGAACTCATGGTTTTTCATGAAATAAGTATAAATTTATTTCTGGTAAAAATCAAGATATTGCCAATATCATTGGTAATAATCACCATCTTTTTACTAAATATATATATGTATCAATCAAACTTTTTTGCATATTAAATCTGACTAAACCTTAAATACAACTTCCTTACTTTATGATTTTTATGTAAAATTATTAACATGGTACCTTTAAGAGGAAAGTTTCATTCAATAATTCATCTTTATTATGCATATTTAATTATACATTATTTAATTTTTAATAATTTAACTTTATTTTTATTTAAAAATATTAATCATTTTTAAAATTATCTTAGTGTTTATTATTTTAGTTTAATACTTTACTATTTTAATATTTTGCTATATTGCAAGCATTCATATAATTTCGATTACATCATTAGCTACATTCAAATTACTGTTTAAAAAATGTAAACAAAACAATAACCAGAAATCTGTAAAATTATAAAATCCGCACAACCTCTGGTCCCAAGCTGTGCGGATTTGAGGGAGTTTACTGTATATATTTTTTAACTAAAAAAGTGCTGTTTTGTATTTAAAAGTAGGTGTGTATACATTTTTCTTGTACAGAAAATAAAATGATTACCAGGCGGATAATGTAGGATTTTTTTTTTCAAAATTTGTGTATTTTCTGTGTTTTAAAATATGTATTTTTGCTTTATTTTTATTGTTGCCATCTTTAAATGCATGCTTTTGCATGATGTCTCCTAGAGTTTGGGATTCTAAGAGACAAAACGTAAAAACGGGCCAATTTGGCGTTTTTTTTGGAAACGCACCGAGAAGGGGATCAAAGTGCAGTTTCATTTGTGTACTCTGCAACTCAGTAGCAGAACGGTAGCAGGTACTGCATTTTTTTTATGCCTGGTAAACAATGGTGGATCCAAGAGGTGGGTCATGAGCATGACCCCCCCCCCCCCCTATCACCTGAACAACAGAATAATGTTAAACATTATTTAAAAAATGAAATAATTTTAAATTCTTTTTGAATTTTAATGTTATTTAATTATGTATTAAAGGGAAAAAATGACTAATTTCTGTCAAAGCTTAATATTATAAATACTTTTTAAACTGAAAAAGGGTTGTTTTGTATTTAAAAGTAGGTGTGTGTACTACATGTTTCTTGTACAGGTAGTAAAATTATTAACGAGCGGTTAATGTATGATTTTTTTTCAAAATTTGTGTATTTTCTGTGTTTTAAAATATGTATTTTTGCTTTATTTTGATTGTCGCCATCTTAAAAGGCACACTTTTGCGTGGTGTCTCCAAGAGTTTGGAAATCTGGGAGACAAAACGCTAAAACGTGCCAATTTGGTGATTTTTGTTTGGAAACGCACCAAGAAGGAGATCAAAGTTTATTTAGAATATTTTTGTTGGCCATCGCCCCACCCTGGGATCTGCCATTGTAGATTACGTAGTTCAGTATTACATATTTTATGATTTCATATTTTAAATTTTAAAATAAGTCGGATATTAGAAAATTAGTATAATTCTCTTCGTAAATATACTTTGCAGAAGAGGGGGGAAGTTGCGTCAAAATCCATGTTTGCCCCGATTGCAAAAAAGGCTAGTTTCAGCCCTGATCCAAGAAGGTGGATAATGACACCCCCCCCCCCCTCTGAACAACAGAAAAATGCTAAAAATTATTTAAAAAATGAGTGCAAATTAGTGATATTTTTGCGCAACCGATTGATACATTTGCGAGTTTTTTACTATGAAAGGTTGTTGAAATTAAATTTTTTTTCCCTTGACCGATCAACAAATTTTGTGGGGTATTCCCCCAAGATCGATTGACAAGTTTTGTGTTATTTTTCATGGCCAATTAATGAATTCGGGTGCGGGGGGGGGGGGGTGATTCTTATCCGAATTTTCAGAAAATTTAAGGCATTAAGTTCAAAAAAATTATGAAAAATCAGTCATCAGTCTGGAATTTCAGACATAAAAAATATATAACTGAAAAAGCGACAAATGGTCACCAAAAAAATTGATTTTGCCAGTTGTTCGCAGAAAAAACATTTTAATCAAAGCATCATGAATAAAACGCAAATTTCATCAAAGAATCACAGAAAAAACATGAATCTCATTAAAGGATTGCGAAAACTTAAATTTTGTCTAAAGATCGCGAAAACTCAAATTTTGTCAAAGGATCGCAAAAAATCAAATTTTGTCAGAGGATCGAGGAAACTCAAATTTCTTCGAAGGATCACGGAAACTCAAATTTCTTCGAAGGATCGCGGAAACTCAAATCTCTTCGAAGTATGCTGAAAACTCAAATTTCTTCGAAGGATGTCGAAAACTCAAATTTCTTCGAAGGACGTCGAAAACTCAAATTTCTTCGAAGGATGTCGAAAACTCAAATTTCTTCGAAGGATGTCGGAAACTCAAATCTCTTCGAAGGATGTCGAAAACTCAAATCTCTTCGAAGGATGTCGGAAACTCAAATCTCTTCGAAGGATGTCAAAAACTCAAATTTCTTCGAAGGATGTGAAAAACTCAAATTTCTTCGAAGGATGTCAAAAACTCAAATTTCTTTGAAGGATGTTGAAAACTCAAATTTCTTCGAAGGATGTCGAAAACTCAAATTTCTTCGAAGGATGTCGAAAACTCAAATTTCTTCGAAGGATCTCGAAAACTCAAATTTCTTCGATGGATGTCGAAAACTCAAATTTCTTCGAAGGATGTCGAAAACTCAAATTTCTTCGAAGGATGTCGAAAACTCAAATTTCTTCGTAGGATGTCGAAAACTTGAATTTAGTAGTCAAAGGTCCTCTTAAAAAATGCAAATTTCATCAAAGGTCATCGGGGGGAAAAACACAAATTTTGTGAATGGTTTGCAGAAAAAAGTTGCGGTTTCTTTAGAAAACAGCACACACACACATACAAATATTTGTTTATTATTATAGGTATAGTTTTTCACCCTTGGTGATGAGAGCCCTTTGAGGCTTAATTTTAATCTTTTACCACCGGTTTTTAAAAACAGAAAATTTTCTTTAGTTGAATCGCGAAAATGCTCTGATTAAAATAAGGTAAATTTTACATTAAAAAATAACTGGTGAGAATAATGAAGGATTCTGAGTACCTTAAGTGGCACATATACCGATCGTTCGTCCCCTAGGGGTTGATCTGAAATAATAGACTGAACTAACTTTTGAAAAATTGGTTTTAACCTGAACCCAACTTGCAGGAATGTACGCTCAGCCTGAAATCGACCCGAACCAAAAACAAAGTTTACTCAACTTGCAACAAAAATAATTAGCTCCAGAAGAGGATTGATTGCTCTCCCTTCCCCCCCTCACCTATCTGCTGTAACCTTTCAGAAAATTTGTTGTAAATTTCAGATTTTGATTTTTTTTTTTTTTATTCTGAATCAACTGCAAATTTAACGGTTACTTTTTGCCATAGATTGGACGAAATTCTGTTTTTTCAACAGTCAGTTTGTTAATCAAAGAAAATGCCAGGGAGTCCTGTTTTGACTATAATTTCGTTAAGGATATAATAAAACAATTTCATTCTGAAATGGATATTCATGATGCCATCAGCGAATATACATTGTTCATGCAAGTAGTTAAAAATGGAGGCACGTTAAATATTGCAAAGTTTCCTGAAATTCTTTAAAGCGAGCATAATCATACGTTTTCAATAATTTACAAAGTTATAAATGTTGAGCTTGTGCTGTCTGTCACAATTTTACCTTCTGAAAGGAAATTCAGGGCACAAAATCGAATAAAAACTAATTTCTGAACTACATTTAACAACCCCATTGTAAGAACTCATGACATTTGATTGAAAGTTGAATAATAGACTGTATCTATAACAGCTTGATTTTCTTCCTTATTAAAAAATTTTTGCATACTAATTATTCTGAATTGTTGATTTAAATTGCTTCAATGGTATTTTGCCATGTCTGTGTTAATGTATTACTTTAAATAGCATGTAAAATAACAGTGAATTTTAAAGATTTTTCCCCTCCCCCCCTCCTCCCTTAAACAGCTCAACTCCACCTCCATTTATAAATGTTAGGAGGGAGACTCTCTTCCTAAGAAAAATTTAATTTCAAGCCCTGTCTTGACCAATTATCAAATTTTTCGACCGATTTATAAATCCTGCCATTTCGTCTTCTGACTGATTCACAAAATTACTCTTTTTTTTCCTCTGTTGCATTGAAAAATTGCATGATTTTTTTATTCTGAGGTGGATAGACAATTTGATATTTTTTCCCCATCAATCGATCGCAATTAATTGATTTTGCAGTTGTATTCTTGCATGGAGTTGACAAATTTCTCGATTTTTCCCCTTCTCTATGACTAATTGACAAATTTCGCATTCCATTCCCATATTCGATGAATTTTGCTATTTTTTCCCCTCAGCCAATTAGTGAAATTCAAATTTTTTTATTGCAGCCGATTGACGTATTTTGCAATGAAATTAAATAAAAAGGGTGCATCCGAAAGAGCAGTAAGGACCACTGGGTGCATAACGTAGTTTGAAAAGGTCCACCGTGCTTTACGCCCTTCCAAATTAGCCTAGAGTCAATACTATTTGTACATTAAAATTCCTTATCTTTAAAAAAAGAATTCTATTTTATGATTCTTAACTTTTAGCGTTGCACTTGAAAAACATCAAGAAATCCAGAAATTTTATGCAATTGCTTTTTTTTGTGTCTCGGTACTTTAATGAAATGCAATACATTTTATTTTTTTTTTAATATTAATTTTTTTTTATCCTTAGGATGTTCTTGAAATTCCTATGAGACCACTCTCTGAGAATGCAAAGAGTGTTTCCTTGCATCGTGATTTTTAAGAGAAATCTAAGGGTAATTATAATTATGTTTATGCTAAAGAAACTACTTTTTGCAGCAGATGCTGCTTAATGTGATTATGTGTAATATCAGCCTGTTAGTGTTGTCAAAATCATCATGTCCCGACCTAACAATTCATGCTAAAAGCATTGCTCTGTGTGATAAATACTTTGTTTAATGGTATTGCCTTTTCAGCAGCAGTTACAAGCGAAGTTCTGTTAAAAAGCCCTTTCAAGGCATGAATTCTAAATAAGAAAAAATGTAGCAATTTATCCCTATGAATTTTTTGTGATCACGTGGCAGATGCATGCATGACATGGGAATATACAGTCAATTAAGGAATGTAGGTGAGTAGCTCGCAACAGCTGCTGCAAGGGGAAAGCTTCAGTAAACCTCGGAATGGGAACAAAAATTATGTACCTGCTAGCAGCGTCACGTAACCATTTATTTCGTTATCAAATAAAGTTCTAGTCAGACAATAAAGGTCAAAATTAGCACTAGCCACCGACCACAGGGCCAGTAAATGAGAAAAAGTGGCCAGTGAAAAATTGTCTATCAGCGGCCACTTTTTTACAAGGAGAGAATAAAATTTTCTTGCATTTCATCAAGGATTCTGCTTTTTTGGGTTCCAATATATTTACATTAACATATTTATTTGGGCTGTTCAGTTTTAGATGAACATTTATAGAAATTTTACTGTTTAGTATTTTTAAATAAAAAAGTGGCCACTTAAAAAACTAGTTCTACCGGCCAGTGGCCGCTAATGAAATTTCCCAGTTTTGACCTATATCAGACAACCAGTTGTGGTAAGTTGTATATTGTTCAATTATCTTTGAAAGTCAATGGCAACGGCTACTATGAATGAAAAGCAAATGGATTTAAGTATTTAAAAAAATAGATTTTACATCGTTATATTTTACCTCAAATGAGCCAACACAATGCTGCAGTTCAATTAAAAATTATTCAACCTCTTATGTGCAAAATCTTTAAAAATCTAATGTTTTTTAATAAAAAAAGAAAAGAATGGTAATACAGAATATTACAAACTGAAGTGGAAAAGATGCTGACATTTTTGTTTTCAAACAATCGGCAAAAAAGATGCAAGAGTCAGTGGTCTACTCATATGACAAAAAGCAGATGATTTAGCAGAGAAAATGGGAGAAAAGTGGATTTGTTGCAGTTGATGGCTGGTTTCAGCATTGGCAGAAAGAGAAAACATAGATTAAAGCAGATGGCTTAGTAGAAAATAGGAAAAAGTAGATTTGTTGCTAGTGACGACTAACTTCGGTATTGGAAAAAATGTGAAAGCATTGTTTAAAGCAGTTAGTATAGAAAAATGGATTTATTGCAAGTAATGCCAGCTTCAGCATTGGAGAAGAAAACATGAAAAATAATATTTTAAGAGTCCATAGAAAACAAAAAGATGCTAATATGACAGCTACAGAAAAATTGGTGAAAGTGGAGTGGCCAAAACTTATGTTTTCATATATAGCGTTTAACCCTTTGGAGGGTGGTGTCATTAAAAAAGGACACCTAATTTTGGTTGAGTTGGAAATGAGTTGGTGAAAAATGAGTTGGAAATTTTGAAATGCGGTTTACAACATTGGTCGGACAATTTTCAAACATGGTACAGATATGAAAAATTCATTATTAAAATTTTCAGGGAGAATTGTAAAAAGCAAAAATTACCGAAACCCTTCAATATATTTTATCCCTTTTAAAGTCATAATTTCAACAAGGATGAGTAATACTTTTCTACATAATAGTATTACTGGACATAGTATTATCTTAAATCACTTATTCTTATCAATTGGAAGGTTTGCGAGCAGGCCCATTTGAAAAAATCCACTGTCGTTTTTTTTTCAAATTCTCTCATGCTTTCACAACTGTATCATTATTTAATCTAAGTAAAATAATGAACATAATTTTAACAAGAGTTTATTAAAAGTAATTTATTTGATTTTTAAATAAAGAATATTTTTAATTAATCAATTCTTGATTGAATTAAAGTTTTAGAAAATGCAAAGATAAATGCCAATTTGGGGGTGGGGTGGGGGCTAGCTTTTTCAAGTGTTTCTCTGAAGGGCATTATTTCCACTTAGAAATATTGATTTTGAAATATATTTTAAATTTTATAACACAAATTGTGAAAATTTGGCTTTTTTTTCCCTCCTCGGGTTTGCAAGAATAAAATTATACAAAATTGTAGATTTTTTTTGTTTGTTTGTTTGGTTTCGGCACATGGGGCCTGAAATAAAACATATATTGTAAAATTGTAATCTGTGTGACTGAAAATAAAGCCAAAAATGTAAAATTTTCGCTTCAAACTGTCTGCAATCTGTCTCGAATCGAAAGGTCTGTGTGACATAAAATAACGATGGTGGTGTAAACTTTTTACAAATTTTACAGGAGCTCATTGAAATTTAATTTTTTGGGGTGTGTGTGTGGGGGGGGGGGGGAGGTAATTGTTTTTAGTTAAAAAGTGTCATCTTTTCCAACCTTTTTTCTCTAACTGCAGTGTAACTCAAAGAATATATTATTATTACAACAAAATATTCTGCTATTTCCAAAAAGAAAAAACGTGATTGGTTGATCCATTTAAACTGTATATTTTACATGTCAAGCTAAAAATGTTGTATATGCAACTGACAATATCTCTATCAGTTTTAATAGTTGTTGTTGTATAATAAAAATATCTGTTATACTACAAACTATGAATAATAACTGGGTAAATTCAGTTTTTATGTTACTTTATTCTTTCTATGTAAAAAAAGAAAAGAAATTGACCTACTTTTCGACACAATGAATGGTATACTGCCTTTAAAGAAAATTATAGAAAATCCAATGAAATCATAAAACCACCTTTTCTTCATAGCAAAAAGCTGCTTTTTTTTTTTGTTGTTGTTGTTTGAAATAATATTTTGGGTGAAATCTGTAGGGGATATTGATATAAGTGCCAGGTTTCAATATGGAGAAAATCTCCAAAATTGCTTCTTTGTAAAATGGTTAATAACGCTGAAACTGTTTGTAGAAACAAAGTGTAATTTTGTATATGAAGTCTTAATTTTTTTTTCTTTGTAAATTTGCAGGTTGCTATTGGAAAGTTTTATCTTTGTTAATTTTAGCTTGTATATAGAAAAATTAACAGATGTTAAATAACAGTAGGCATTAAAGGTCTGCACAGACCAAAATTTTTACAATTATTTCAAATTGTGCAGACCCAAAAAATCCAAGATAAATAAAAAAAAAATGCTAAGCTGGGGCCAAAATCATAAATACACCTTCAGTTTCTATTTATGAATTAGTATTCAACCATCTCAAAAGATATTTTTTCTTTCTTAAAAATTTCAAAATGGACTTTTTTTTTTTTTTTTTTTTTTTTTTTAGGATGACCCCATATCTCTCCCATGGAAATAAAATACTACAAGTGTACTTAATAAAGCTAACTGAAATAAACCACACTTTTATATGTATATACATACACATGATTATGCATAAAAATTTACTATTTTGTTCTCTTTTTGTCTAGCTTTGTGAACTGCATTTTACATCTGCTGACATTCATGAGATCCCCCTCTACACTGCAGAAAATGGAATATGTTACCTACGCTTAAGAAAAGGTGGCATTCCGTCCTGTTTGATACTCTGACCAGAACACTTCTAAAACAAGATACTTCATGTAATTCTCCAGATACAAAATAAAGATCAATTTCTCTTGAGAATTTTTTTTCCAAAGTTATTTTAAACGCATTAGTTTTTGTTTGTTCCTGTTGGAACATTATTTATAAATAAAAACAGTGTAATTGATGCACTTATATATTTAAACTTACTTTGAATTTCTTTTGATGTGTATGTTATGTGTTATTTAAAAATAAATAAATCTTAAATTTATATCAAATGAGTTAATTCAAGTTTGATTTGGAAATTATTAGCTATATTTGAGTATGTGAGTTTCAAAATTTGCCTTATCCAGTAAATCAAATTTTGGAAAATCGTGAAAAACCTCTGATCACGTCCATTGGTTTTCATTGTAAACCAAGATTTTACAATGCCAGAAATACACAATAAAGCTAGTGTTTTGCAGATGGTATTGTTTTCCAGATTAATGTCCACCGGTACCAGTAGAATGGAATGACAGAGAAAACTCTATTTTTTAACTTTTAGATAAGGAGTTTTGAAACTGGTGTCCTCATTAAATTCTTATGCATGAATATTCAATAAATATTTTATTTAACTTAGAAGATTTTTGTTTCGATTTATACGAAGGGTTACAGGAAGAAGCAACAACATTTTTTTTTTCTGTCATTGTTTAACCTTAATAAAACTTTCAAATAATACATTTATATTAAATGAGTAAGTTAATTGAACAGAATTTAAGTACATTTTGTGTACGCTAATTTCAAATGTACATAGTTTGCAGCCAATCAAATAAGTTTTAGACCAATAAAGTTTATTTAAATATGTTGCATAATATGTAAAAAATAGAAATAACATAAATCTTATTTATTAAAATTTCTCAGCAGATTATGCACTAGAAATTAGGGTATTTTATTCATTTAGTAATTAAAAAATGCAGATAGTATATGTAGATTCTTAAAACAACACTTCAAGTTTAGAAACAATAAGATAAAATAGCTAACATTAATGTGATATTTTATATAGGCATAGAGATATAAAACTGAAAAAAAAATCTAATTAAGATAATGTATTTTTTCAGTTATCTGCCCTAATATCTAAACAGAAAGTAACAGGAGATGGCTGTTGCTATTAAACAACAAAAAGTACATTCAAACCTCATTAACATGTACAGAATTAACCTGGTGTACTTTTAATATGAATTTTTCCTACAATGCCTGTCAAAATTAATACAACGGTTTTATTAATAATAATATAAACTATTGATGATAACATGAGGAAAAAACTTTTAATTTGCCTTGAGATTTATGTTAACGAGGTTTGACTGTATAACTACTACAATAGTATTTTAAATTTTGTTTCAATCAGAAATTTATGGATTAATAAACAAAATCAGTTAAATGTTAAACATTTTAAATATCACGAGCATTAAAGCCTTTGCTTATTCCACTTTGTGTGGATTTGTCCGCATTCAACTATTGTGACCTATGCATCTGGATGCATAAGTCTAGGTGTTGAAAATATTTTTTCCTACACTTCCAGAGAATGTTGATCCTGTGCTGCTTAATGAAGCCCAATTCCATAATAAATATAAATTTATGTAAATGTTTTGAATGAAAAAAATCATAACAGCAGTGTAGTGGGAAAAAAATTATCAGAAAGTCTCAAAAAGTTATTTTCAAATACATTTGACAATTAGATTGATCAATAATTAGTAAAATATTAATTTAAATAGTTTTTCTGTCAATTTTTCTTAAATCATATTAAGATACAAATATTTCAGAGGGGGAAATCCCCTACCTTCCCTACAGTTAGGGTTTTCACAGACAATACAGTCGTGAAGTATCAGCATGACATAAGACTAATAGAAAAGAAATTAACCGTAGGTGTGAAAGTTGTGAATATTAACCCCTTGAGGGACGATGGGATATATTTTATCCCACCTAAGTTTAATCGAGATTTGCACCGGAAACTTTTAAATAAATTTTATTTTTGTAACTTTGATGGAAAAAACTTGTAAAATTGCTTTTCTTTATTTTGAAACGGAATTTTTCAAAGATCCCGGTGTGAATTCAACATTACAGGAACGCAATCACTTGCCTCTCAAGGGGTTAAATGAAATTGATTTGACTTGAAAATGGGACTTGCAAAGCTGAACCTAATTCATACATTTGTTTTAGAAATATAATCTGTTATTACAGCGTGCTTCTTCAAGAGTTTTATTTTTTTGCACTTTACAGATATGAATTATCAAATATTTAACAAAGAAATTGTAATAAGTATACTTATTACCACCTTCCCACGTAGTGAAAGAAGAAAAAAACTTTAAACCAGAAATTTATTTAATGAAATAAAGTATATTTCAAATCACTACTAAATAGAGGCAAGGCACATTTAATTAAATAAATTTTCTGGTTCAAAGTATTTATTTTTGGGATATATATTAATATATTAAATATATAAATATGGGTATGTGTTTGGACAGTTCGTGTGATAAAAAATGGTCTTTATTTAAACGAGAAGGGTGTGATGCCCTTTGCTTTTGTACGCCTCTTGTCAAGGATCTCTGAACAGACCGAAATTCTACCTAATTAGACACCTGAATCCCACCCCCCCCCCCCTTTCCAATAAATATGCTTCATTAAAAATATATACACTCTTTTGAGTTATGAGTGTTTATACAATAGTATAACTTACTGAATTATTCATGTACCTTGGTAGAAAAAGGCTCAATTGCATTTTTCGTCTTTTAAAGTCTAATAAAATGAAAGAAATAACCTTTCATATTTTATAATGAAAAATTTAAGGGGCAAAAACTTATCAAAACAGAACAATAATTTAGAATTAATAAAATTCTTTTAAAATATTTCTATCAAACATAATGATAAACAATAAGAGTGGTAATTGTTAGTCGAATATTAATACTTAAAAAATGCATTTGATTTTTTTTTTTTAAATCAGTTTGTTGAAAACAAGCAAACTTAATTGATTTAAAATAAAAGGCTTTAGGAAGAGGATAAATAATAGAATTTAATAGGATTATTTAAATGAAGGAGTAGTATTTGTTCAGAAATAAAAAAATATGGAACTCTTTCTAACTCAGCTCACCCCTCCCCCTCCTTCAAAAAATAAAAATAAAATTGGATATTTTTGTTTAAATATTTTGTTTCAAACGATTGTAGTAAAGCTAATAGAAATTAAAAGAATGTATTTACATTTTTGACGCTTAAAATTTTAATGTATGTATATTTCGAAAATAAATATTCTGAAATCGCTTTCATTTATACACCCAACCAACCAATCTATAATTCATCGCTTTCTAATCAAAATTTGCTTGATAACTCATCTAAAAGTCATCGCATTTTCATCGTTATCAAATCGTACTCCTCGGTGTTTCATCATATTTTTTTCTAAAATTCATCAGATTGCGATCATCCATAGATCTCAGGCCGATGAGACATTTCTGAGTAATTGCCGATGAAATTCATCCCTTTACGATGAGAATGCGATAATCGGCCACTTATCGTGTCATCGGACTTCGATAAGAGGCCATTCAAGGGCCATATACATTTTGCTACTAGGGTTACTTTAATTTTTTGTAACCATAGTTGCAACTCCCATATTCATAAGACTACATAGCCACCAACGTCAAACTGCACAACGTTCTATCCGCCAGCATCAAAATCTTGCCAAGCTAACAATACTTGGCGAAATATCGCTAAATTTTGAAACCAAATATAAATCGCATAAAGGAAGTCAACTTATTTATAGTTGACTAATTTGACGAAATTTTCATTCAAATTCAGTATTGACAAAAATTGGCACGGCATATCTTATAATCGGGTTTCATGCTTGTTGCACTCTTCTTTAGGCCACAAGCTGATGAATTTTCCCGGATCTACGATCATCAGTCATACAGTATTCGAAAAAATGTTTTGTTATTTGATATGCAGCCACCAACGATATAAATACCTGATATCGAACATGATGTGAGAAGGATTATCAAAAACGCTAAATTGATTCAATTAATATTAAAGAACAATTTACTTACAAGTTATTTACAAAACATGACGTTATTTACATTTCAGGGCTCGAATATAGACGATCCAGTCAGATACTAAGTTACATATCAAGTGCTTTCTACTTACTGGGTCAACTTATTAAAATACACTGTTTCATTCTCACTTTAAGGTATCTCATTAGGTTTATCGGTGGACCAAACAGGACCATTCTGCTCAGGATTTAAACGCTTTCCCGCAACTTACTACGCTCCTCTACAGAAAACTCCACCGTAAAACACTTACAACATCACCTTCACGAAGTCTACGCCAGATCTGCTCTCTCTCTCTCAACCATGTCAAAAAAAGACCCCTTCCAAACACAGCATACGGTGCTTTTCTTATCTAACAAACTATCTTTCCCGGGTATTCCACAACTCACTAGATAGCCGGGACCTTTTTTTTTTTTTGCCTTATCTGAGGTATGCGTTCTTGAATAGATAAGGAAACTGGAATTCCTCGAAACAATGGAGCTTGTTCATACAATACTATTTAACTAAAATAGCTCGGATCAACTTAAAGATAAGGAAAAATGTTCTCTTAAACCCGAAGAGCGCAGAAAGTGATACATATGAAATACAATAAATAAGTAAAAAGATAATATCATATAATAGTAATCTTAAATATTTACATGCACATTAACGTCAGAAACCTGACAATGCATTTTAGAGTCGTGTGTTTGAGTAAAATTTTCTGAATATAAAACAAAACAACGGGGAATCTACCTTTTTCTCCCGGTACTAACTGGGAGATTATTTCTTTATGATTTTACTAGTTATTAAACACTTTCCTAGTTATTAAACCCCACTAGTTATTAAATATCCCACTAATTATCCCACTAGTTATTAAACATTCTCCTTATTTAATTCTTATGCTACATATCGGAACAAGATTTCTTTTCAAAGCGGAAGTGCAAATAATGCAGTCTTTAATCATAGGTGTTCGTTATGTGCCGGAGCGCATTCTACGTAGAAATACATATATAAATATATAATTATGAGAAAAAGTACAGCTAATTCTATTTTAATACGACTATAATGTTACATGTTTATCGACACATAACACCAGTATTTTTAATAGGAATCTAAATCTTATTGAATTATAAATTTCTTTGATTAAATATGACCAAGATTAACATTAGTAAAATTGTGATATTCAATGTCCATAAACCATTACAGTTGTGTAAAACAGATTTAATATATAATTACTTGATGGAAATTTCTTCAAGCATTGTATGCTTCAAAGTGCGTAACATTTTCTATAGGGAAATAAAAGAATACTGAGACTTAGCACTAAAAGTGGGATAAATTTTTAAATAATCTATAAATACGATTAACTAAAATCCTCCGTGTTAAAATTATATAAAAAAAGGTGAGGTTTAAAAAGTTATTACTTAGATATTGCATTCATGCATAATACGCTCTTTGGCAGCATACATCTATAACGTTTGTTTATAATCTGTTAAATAAATTTCTGCATTAAAATTTATAAGTATTTTTTTCTGAAATATAGATAAGGCAATTAGATAGTGTTAATAATTTTAACTGTCTAATATCTAATTTATATATTTATTTTGAAGTTCTGCGGGAGCAATTTTTGTTAGTGTTCCTCTTTTACTCTTCTCTGTTTATCTCTATAGAACCATGCGCCATTAAACTCTGTACTTCTAACCAAGCAACCGTAAATATGGATTGCATTTAGGATTTTCAAAAACCATTAAAATGAAAAAAAATCATTATGGAAAAATTCATTTTAGTTATTATTTTTATAACAAAATACCACACATATTTAATTCAAATATTTCAATAAAATTCTACATTTCTTATGATGCACAGTTTCTGCTGAATAAAAACATCTTTAGTTCTTAAGTTTATTCACACAAACGTTTTCCGATATTTCTATATATATACTTTTAAAAACATGCTTATTCTAAACGTATGTTTATCTGAACACTGAGAAAATTGGAAAAATAACATCCTTTTTTTGGGTATTTTCAAAGGGAAAGAGTGCTCTGTTTCTTCATTTGTTTCGATTGAACTGTCAAAGTATTTAGTTTATCTAGAAATCTTTGTTGATAAACGGCTGAAAAAGAAATAATAACATTTGTCGTTTCAATCTGACATGACATTTTTAACGCTATTTCAAGAAAATGTTTCCATATTTCTTAAAATTTTATTTTTAATGTTATTTTAGGAGATTTGAGTAAAACAAAGAACATATTTAAAAATAAAAAATATGTTACAATTCATCAGACATACAAATAAAAATTACATAAATACATTTAATACAATTAAAAAGCAAACGTTTCGAGCTAAATTGTAGCCCCTCATCAGTGCAATAAATAACATTTAAATGACAAAAACTATATGTTATGTTTACAGTTAAAAATTACTAGCAGTTAAAATTAAATAAAGTAGAAAAATTTCAAAACAATGCTGAGTATTCAGGAGGAAGTGCACATGATTCATTTATAGGCGACATTTGCTTACGAGTGAACACACCTTCCAGAAAAACTCTACTTTTAATATTATTACAACACTTCCTCCTGAATACATACATTGTTTAGAGACGCATTGTTTAGGCACGAGAAAACCATTGGGCTAGTTCACATGTTCGATAAAATTCTATTAGTGGGTCATTTTGGGTCATAATGGGTCAGGATCAAGCTGATTATATCTAAAAAACGGCTCAGACGAATTTAAATAAATGTTATATCCAACCGTTTTTTCGCACGACAAGACTATAGGGCTAGGTCACATGTTCGAGAAAATTCGATTAGTTGGTCATATTTCATTCACTATGGGTCAAGGCCATTTTATCGAAAAAACGGCTCTAACGATTTTGACAGAATTTTGTATTCTATCGCTTTGGATTACAAGAAGACCAATGGACTAAGTCACATGTTCGAGAAAATTCGCTTAGTGGTCATTTTTGAATCACTTTGGGTCACGCTAATTTTATCTAGAAAACAGCTCCAACGATTTTGACGAAATTTTGAATTTTACCATTTTCGGGCACAAGAATACCATTGGGCTAGGTCACATGTTCAAGATCATTTGATTAGTTGGTCATTTTGGGTTAGAATGGGTCAGGATCAAGCTAATTGTATAAACGGCTCAAAGGATTTTATTAAAATGTTGTATTCTACCGTTTCAGAGTACGAGAAAATCATTGGGATAGGTCACATGTTCGAGAAATTAATGGGTCATTTTTAGGTCACAAAGGGTCAAGCTAATTTTGTCTAGAAAAGGCTGAAGAGATTTTGATTAAATTTTGTATTCTATCCTTTTCGGAATCGAGAAGACCATTGAGTTGGGTCGCATGTTCAACAAAATTTGATTAGTGGGTCATTTTGGGTCATAATGGATCAGGGTCAAGTTAATTATATCTAAAAAAAGGCTCAAACGATTTTAACTAAATTTTATATCCTACCGTTTTCGGGCACGAGTAGATTATTGGGCTAGGTGCCATGTTCGAGAAATTTCGATTAGTGGTCATATTTGAGTCACTATGGGTCAAGCTAATTTTCAAAAGGCTCTAACGATTTTGACTGAATTTTGTATTAGATTGTTTTCGGTCTTCAGAAGACCAAAGGGCTGGGAAGACCAGAGGGCTGGGTCACATGTTCAAGAAAATTAGGTTAGTGGGTCACTACGGTTCAAGCTAATTTTATCTAAAAAACGGTTCTAGAGATTTTGGTTAAATTTTGTATCCTATCGTTTTCGGGCTCAAGAAGAGCATTGGGATAGCTCGCATGTTCAAGAACAGTACATTAGAGGGTCCAAATGGGTCAGGGTCAAGCTAATTTTATCTAAAAAACGTCTCAAACAATTTTGACAAATTTTGCATTATGCAATTTCCGGGTACAAGATCATTGAGTTAGGTCACACGTGAGAAATTTCGATTAATGGGTCTTTTTGGGTCACAACGGGTCAAGCTAATTTTATCTAGAAAACGGCTCTAACGATTTTGATTAAAAATTGTATTCTATCGTTTTCGGGCTCGAGAAGTCCACGCGGCAGTGTCACATGTTCGAGAAAATTAGATTATTCGGTCATTTTGGAATCACTACGAGTCAAGCTAATTTTATCTATAAAATGGCTTAAATGATTTTGACTAAATCTTGTATCCTACCGCTCTTGATCACCAGGCCATTTACCTAAGTCACATGTTCGAGCAGATTTGATTAGTGCGTCATTTTGGGTCACTACGGGTCAGGGTCCCGAAACCCCGAAATTGCAAAATATTGGCAACGTTTTGCCGAAAAATCGATTTTCAAGATTAGGAATGCCAAAACACATACTCGGCGCCAAATGCAAGAATATCACCAAATTTGGCTATTTTTTTCGAAAACATAAGCATTCAGAATGTGAAAGAATGTTTTAAAAATTCTTAATGGGACTCGAGATGCATGGTTAAACCAATCAGAAATGAGCTAAAAATGTAATTTGGATTGATCTCCTTTCGTTGTAAATGTGTACATCGTGTAAAATTTAGAAGCATGCACTACATACTTTTCATATTGATTGTTTTTGTAAGAAATCCTTATAATATTATAAATATCAATGTGTGTCCGAATGTTTGAATGAAGTCAGCGTCTAAACGGATGAATTAATGCTTTTTTATTTTTGAATATAGATGGATTACAACCCGGAAATGAACATAGGCTATATTTAATTTATTTTATTCAAATATTTTGCTTAATAATTCAAAATTTCATTCATTTTAATACAGAATCAACTGACATTTAATTTAACCATCTAAATTTAACCATCTTTCTGTCCCGTTGCCAAGAAAATCAAAGTCTGGTATAAAAATTTCTCCTCGGCAATTAATTTTTAACTGAACGATTTCTGCGTAAAAAATGAGAATAAAAAGAAAATAAATATGACGTCATATTTGAAACGAAAAAAAAAAATGAAGTATTTTTTATTATATATAAAACATGGATATAGGTTACTTTAATAAGGGTATTTCTGTCAAAAATGGCGATATAATTAGAAGGAAAAAGAATGAAAAAGAATTCTATTATTGATAAAATATTTAACTTGCAAAAATATGACGCCATACTTGAAATAAAACAGGTATTTTCAAGTATTCGTTAAAAATACAAGGAGCATGAATATCATAAACTAATGAAAATAGATAAAAAATGACGTCATATTTAAAATGAATGAGAAATATTTTTTACTAATACTGATTAATAAGTTTGAGTATAAGTTACCGTGTGTCCCAAAAAGGACTGACTGATTTTAAAATTCAATAACTTCCAAACGGTGACAGATATTAAAAAAATTCTTGCAGAATGGTTATGCATAAAGTCAAAAGTTTTTTTACAGTGATTTTCGATTTTAGTTCGAATTAAAAACAATAGATGGCGCTGCGACCAATAGAGGCTAAATTCAGGCTCGATTTTTGGTACTTCGTGGCCCGGATAATGCATTTCCATCTCCTTTTTCTGCATGGAACAGCAGAAAGGGCCCCCTTGAGCCCCCTGTTTCTTGCAAAATATGATTTCACACAGTCTTTTAGTTTATTACCAAATTTTAGCTTACGCGAATTTTCAGACTTTTTGTTCTTTACCCACTCTCATGCCTGAAAATATTAAAGTTACTTTTATTCGTACTATTATGTTTTATACTGCTTCACAAAAAATATTGTTTACATTGAAACTCCACAAGGCATCTCACCCCTAGATAGTTGGCCATCTTACAAATAGGTATGGGTAAGATGCCGAAATGCAAGTGCTTACAAAAAAAAAAAAATTATGCTTTATATAATATCTATAAAAGGAAATAAGGTTTAAAATGATACATGAGGGTGCAAACTTCTAAAAGCAATCAATGAATAACAAATAAAAAAAACAGGTGATTTTTAAAACAATAAAGTCACTAGCTACTGCATCTTCACCCAATTTATCCTACATTTTCTTACTTGAAATTTAAAATTTATTAAAAATGAATTTCAATATTTTTTCTAAATGTACATGTAAAATAATATAGGGCTTCATTAAGCGATTTCATGTTTTAATTAAGTGAAATCGCATAGTTTTACATGATTCATGAAGTGAAAGAATATATATTATCTCGACAAGTATTATTCCGTACAAAAAACTAACCAAGTGACGTCATCATATTTTAAATCATTGACCAGTTTCTTTCAGAAAATATTAGCATTTTTATATCACTTATACCAAATGGTTTGATTTCCAAAGACTTTCCAGAAAATACATGATTAACATCCTTTTACCTTAAAATCTCCCAGAAATTCGATGTAAGAAAGCTTAGAAAATAATTTTAATTAGAGATTAGGCTTCACATGTCACAACGTTTACATGTAAAGAAGAGGTGAAATCACTAATTAAGAAATAAATTCACCCTTCACCTCACATCCCTCTAATTTTTAAAAGCGCCATGATTAAAGAAAAGCGAAAGAGAAGAAGGGAAATTTTCTTTCGATAAAAAAAAAAAAAAAAAAACTAAATCTATAGTTAAAAAATCTCTGAAACATAATCTCTCTCCCACATTGGAGCATATTGCTGCAAATAGCCAAGCCTCCATAATCCAAAATTATAACACAACAATCGATATGAAAACATTTAGCCGTAACTGAACTGCTTTTCCCATAAATAGATTTCTTCCGCGATTGAAAGCAATAAGCAACTCTATTGCTTAAATGATAAGCATTTAGGCTTCGAGAGTCTTCGGACCGTGATAAACATTTTGATATTATTGGTAGATCTACAGCTGTTAAAAATGTGATACCATGAAATAAAAATTTAATAAATATTTGAAAGTTAAAGAAATTTCTCATACTTTTATTATTTATTTATTACTTTTGATGCTTCACCACGTCTGATTTTTTTAATATCATTTATCCTTTTTTCTTTTCCAAGATGTAATTTTTTGGAATAGAAACATAATATTATATTCTGATTTTTCGATTATTCTAATCAATTCAAAGACGCGTCTGAAGTGATCTGTTAATAATCGCTATTTACTAATATATCTCTTTAAATAATATTCTTTGTCACAAAAACATAAATCAATATCCATGAATGGAATAAGTATAAAATAGAATAAATATAAATAATAAAATAGAATAACAAAGATGTAAGTTTATTCTTGATTTAATCTTAGAAAACGAGTATGAAATTTGAAGCCCACGAAAGAAATTTAAATGATCCTATAAATAAACAAAAATAAGCAAATTGGGATCATTAGATGTTTTTGTACTATAAAATATGATAAAAGGTTAATTACATATGCTTTTAATTATTTTACTTAATTAATTACTAAACTAACTAATTAATTACTAAAGAAATGTTTTGCTTAATTGATGAATTTATTCTTCTTTAAATATTAAGTGAACGAAGTCACGGGTAACAGCTAGTACTGTTATAATATAACATGCTTTATAGAAATAATACAGATAGAATGATACAGTGAGCATATTTTATCGAGTTGAACATAAAGCTAATTTTGACTGAGCTATCCTTGGTCATCCCCGCTTGTTATAAATTAACAGCATTAACACTGACATTGCTCCCGATATGCTATTTCTTTTAGCCAACAACTAAATTGTCGTCCTAAAAAATAACGTTACGTTACATAAGCCCGTCATAAAACGAAGCAGATGAATCATTGTACGTTTAAATACTTTTAATCTCTACTGCAATTTTTAAAACTCCTAAGTATCAGGCATTTTCAATTTTTAAACCTTCGTATAAGAAAAAAAAAGTACTTGTAACTGCAATTTGTTTGAAAACAGAATCTTAATTTATTTTTGAAATATTAACTTTTGTAGTTTTTAACGCCATTCCTTTAATTGTCGCAACTGAAGTACTCCATTTCTGTAGAAAATAAAGGGAAAATAGTAGATAACTATATATCTTTGTCGCCATTTTCTCATAACAACTGAAAAAAAAAATGTAATTTTTACGTATAATACGTGCTACTTAAAAAAAAGAAAAAAAATGTATGATTTCTGATAAAACGTGGAACTATTATAAACTATATTTATTTTTACTATCCATATTAATGTTCCAAACAAATGAAGGCATATGAATCATTAGATATCCGATATTTATGTCGAGTTTCTTGAATGTCGACATCTTTTTTTTTATGGCATTGTGTATTATTCCGGCATAGTGACGTCCTATGCTTGCATTTTTATAGATGTTGATTAAGACTGTATCGTAAATGTGGAATTCTTCAGCGGGTGCAAATGACGTCATTTTATATCAAATTAAAGCGTGCATTTTAAGTCTTAAAACTGAAATATGTTTTGTACTATCTATATTTAATTTTTTTTTCATCGGGGGCGACACTAAATTCTGAAAAAGCAGAATTCCTGTTTTCTACACTGTAAAAAAATCCGAACAGTATTCCTGTAGGAATCGGAAAAATAGTTGCCCTTATCGTACCGGAAAATTTTCCGACCCAGCTCGGAATAAAATCCGTAAAAGAAGGAAACATTCATTAAAACGGTACTTTACGGATTTTATTCCAATTTTACGTATTTTATTCCGATTTTACTGATTTTATTCCGAGCTGGGTCGGAAAAATTTCCGGTACGATAAGGGCAACTATTTTTCCGATTCCTACAGGAAATCTGGTCCTATTTCTTTACAGCGTAGTAATTTATTTTGTTAGTCTCTTATGTATAAATTCAAGTACGCATTTGAGAATGCTTAGTTAAAAAAATTATAGCAAACTAAATACCGATATTCCTGTGTAAGAGAAATGATTAATACACTATAAAAAGTGCACGGAAACATTTCAAATAATCAGTGGGAGCAAAATAAACTTTTTTTTTTTTTTACATGATTTTTTAAATATTGAATATACTTTGCTTTCTGAGGTTTCTATTTCTAAAAGACGCTTTTTGAAATCATGGGTAAATCGGCAGTGTATATTTTTGTTCGTGGCTATATTATATTTTTGTAGATTAATAATATTAGTCTTTTTTTACAGTTTAAGCAAGAAACGTTTCGAACTTTTCGTACAAGAACTCGAAAAAAAATCTAAAATAAGTTTATTGTAGCTGTAAATTAAAAGAATTGAATTACACTTGTTTTTTTTTTCGGCATAAAGTCTCTCGTGCAAATATTATTTTTTACGCCGATATATAAAACATGTCTGAAAGAATGGTCGAGAATCTTATCGAATTTTTTGAACCGAGAACAAGAGTAAATTTACCGAGTATGTCAATTTTCATAGAAATTTTCAACAGTGCAGTTATAAATCAGAATTTTATTAAAATTCAGATCATATTTGAAAATTTAAAAATATATTAAAACAAAACACCAAGCAGGTGTAAACATATAAAAAAAGTAATAATAATATTGCAAACATTGTTATTCTATTCTCGCAATGACGCTCTACAATATTTACTTGGTATACATTTTAAATAAATATTTCTTTTGAATTTTAAGTTAGGTCATTCCAATGCTTCTGTAGAAACTTAAAGAATTCACGATTAGTCTAAGAATATATATAGGCATTGAAGAAATTGAAAACCATAAAAATATATTTATTTCTATCTTCTTTTTCGTTATCAAAGGAAAAAGATAATTCTGTTTTTCCATTCTTTTCGACTGAACTGTCAAATTATTTATTTTATCCACAAATTGCCGTAGATAAGTTTTTAAAAAATAAATAAAAACATTTTTCGTTTCTAACAGACAGGACATTTTGAAAAGTATTTCTTGAAAATGCTTTTTCTATAACTTTAAAGTAGTTTTGAATATTCCATTCTTAGTATTTTTATTGAATTCAAGAAAAACAAATTAGTTGTTTATTTTACGTACATAGAAATACTCTGTATCTTTAGATTTTGTGGTTACCTTGGAATAGGGGTTAGGCGAAGCAGTATTTTACATCAATAAGAGATGTTCTTAAATATTACAGATTTATTCTATTATAGTTAATTTTATTATTGTATACTATTCTCAGAGTAACGAGATAAAATTTTGTATAAAATTTGTTTAATATTGAAAAAACAAATGCGATCTCTGTCGCTGAAAAGCCTGAGTTTCTGTTGAACAGAAATCAAATTCCAGAGGTTACTGTGTAAGATTGGTAAGATTTTTGATATTTTTTAAAACTGTTATGATGTCATTTAAAGGGTATAAAACATGTACGAAATGTACATAAAGATAATTATAAAGTTACTTTCAACCATAACCTGTTTATTTATTCTTTTTTCAAAAAGTGTTGAATATTTAAAGAACAGATGAGGTCTTACAAATAATAGTTGCAGGAATATGTAGGAAATTATTTTTGGATGGTTCGGTTAATGTGTGGGGTCGACTTGTTTCCGTTTGCGCTGTGGAATAGTGTTATGACATAACTTTTGCGCTTCTAGCTAATAAAGTGGAGCTAGCGAAATAAGTTTTGACATTAGTAATCCCTTCAAGATTCCGTGTGAATCAACAAATTTGCGAAGGAGTGTCCTTGCTAATCCCGTTGAAAATAAAAAGGTAAGGAGGGTTGGCGTTACTTAGAAATTAAAAAAGCATTATTGCGTCAAGGGGCGTCGATGGATTTTAGCCAATCAAACCATAGGTGTTTGCTGGTTGAAGAGGTAGTGATAGCTGCACCTCCCGAAGTTTGAACAGTAAAAAACATAGAAATAATGTTAGCTCAGATCAGATGATATCTAGAGAATAATTCTCTCTCTCTTGTCTTAGAGTTCAACGGTTAAAAGTTTATTAGCTCCTGGTCTTCCAGTTTTGCGTAGGCTGTCATGGCTCTTAGGGAGGACTTATACTGCTAATAACCAAGTCCTTCTCCCGTAAGTGCTTAACGGGACGATCTCATATAATATCGTTTGCCCTTTTCATGTTTTGCGGTGATGTCAATTTGATGATGATGCGAATTTACCTGACGGTACTACCGTAAAATAAAGATTATTTGATGCGGATCTGAGTTTTACTGATCCGACGGTACTATCATAAATAAAGATTGGTAATGATCCGTGTAGTGAGTATAACTGGCGGTGATAAAAAATTTCGAAACTCTGCTTGTAACATTTGTATGCGCGGCGAACTTGAATTTGAACTATTGTCGACAGGGCAATTTCAAAGATGGTAATGGATTCTGAAATTGGACACCCTCGGCGTATGAGGATTCGTGAACATTTATATTGTTAGTGGATCTTTATAATGCCTCAGTATGTATAAGCTGAAATTGGATATAATAATAATAAAACAAGTTGCTCAGCCCGATGGTTAATCCATTTTACATTAAATATATGTGATTAAACATTAATTAAAGGTTTAAAAAATAAACTACTATAAATTCAAAGTAACATAATGAAGGTTTAAGATAATTGTTAATATTGTAAGTCTTAATTATGTTTTTAGTTCTTGTACGATTTGTTAAATATATATGTAAACTCTAGTTGCAAAACCGGCCATCTCCAAAAAATAAAATTTTCGGAAAAAGCTGATTTTTTGCCATACTTAGCCAAAAATAATTGGAACCAAAACTCTTTAGTTTCATAGTCATTAGGACAGTATATTTGATAACACGAAATAAGGTGGCAGGGGCTCTTAAAGGGAGGGAGATATTTCAGTCTTTCTTTTGGATTTGGCCGCATTTGCAACTCACTTTGGAGTTGTCCGGTTTTGCAAGAAACCAGAAATTAATATTTGTTAATTTAATGTGACACTGGGTTTTTAGTGGTAGAAAATGCACAAAAATGTTTTGTAAAACTAAATTTTATTTAAGAAAAAGAACTTTAGGAAAGTTATTAACGTAAAATGACTTTTACACAGTTACTGACTGTTAAAACTAACTAACAGTTGATAACTGACTAACTGGTCATAACTGACTAGCTGTTAAAACTGACTTAAATGTCACTAAACAAATGATTTGAATGACATGATATTATTATAAATAAAATTAATAAATTATCAAAACTTAAACAAAAATCATACTATATACATAAAATTTCGAACTTTAGTGGCCTCACCTTTTTCAACAGTTTCACAAATTTCGTCTTGATGGTCCATCCATTCGTCTTCTTCAACCCTGTCTTCTTCTTCATCATCTCTGCTTTCTGCTTCTTGAGCAGCTGATGCCAAGATATTTTGGTAAAACAATAACTGCTCGCCAGCATCCCAATTTGGTCCGAAATGTTTTGTCAGTAAGTTTTGGACATCCCGAAATTTTAGAGGTTTCACCACGATACCCGGAGCCACGTCCTCAAGCTTGCTATGTTCGTAATACTTCTCTTACTCTTCACAACAGACTTTCTGACTCCTACCGCAGATTTGTAGAAGATATGCCCTTGCACCAACACCTTATTTTTATCTTTTGTTATGAAAAATTTTTCGTCGAAGCAAATTTTAAATGCCACTGTGCAGGTGGTTTGAGGAAGGCATTGCTGATCTTCTTCCAATCATGGTCGGTGTAATCTTTTCCCGGCTTGAAAACCGTTCCATGTATTGATAAAATTTTTTCTTACATTGCAGGTTGAACGAAGGACTCGATTTTCTTCAATCTCCTTTCAATTTGAGCGAAAACACTGTCTGGAGGAATAAAAGAATGTCCAGGAATGGGAAAAATAACCTCTATCTTCTTCAGGTGCTTAGTGGCATGTCAACCAATATTGACGCATAAACATCAATGTGGTATTTTTGTTTTGGCCTCCAAAGACATCAGCCACACATCTGAGCACAGTAATCCCCAGTAAAATCCGTATTCTATAGCCTCTGAAATAATGCTGATACAATTTAATTTGAATCCTTTGGGCATTCATGCTCTCCCCAAGTGTAAATGATCACGTTATTTTTCGTCAATGAATCTTTGGATGAGCCCTGCGCAATAGTGAAATTGTATAGATACAACTTCTTACTGTAACAAACGGTCTGGTGGAGACATTTTGGCAATGCGAATTTCTTTTGGCAGTCAAAGATCAAAGTAATTAATCCCTCCCTCTTTTCCTTAAGAAGGGAGTAAAAAGCTGAATCTCGAATTTTGTGGAGCGTGTATTCAATGACAAGCGACTGATTCTCTGTTTCTATTTTAGCTGTTTTTATCCTGTCCTTCAGCTCCAAACATTTGGAACATACGTCAGTTCTCTGTGATCCAAAGCCGATGTTGAATTTGGTGTTGAATGTAATGCGGTTACTTGGGTTGACTCTTCTCGGTCACGGTTGTAAATATGAGACATCTTTTTCACGCTTAGCTCAGAGCTGAGATAATGTCTCACAACAGTCTTACTGCGGCAGTAGTGAGATTCAATGCACCTGGACGTTTTTATGAAAACAATCACGGCATTTTTTTTCAATAAACTTTTTGGATGTACGGTCTCCCCCTCCCTTTTCTTTAGGCATAGTACTATAGGTCTTAAAATTTTTCACGACTGTATTATCCCTAGTACACCAAGGAATGCCTCTCTGTATACAGGAACCTTTTTAGATCTTGCACAAATAAAGTACTTCACGCTGACAGTTTTTGGTTCACGCATCCCATTATTTCGGGGATGTTTGATCATGAGAGGCTCAACGTTTTTTAGGATGAATGCATCCTGAATTTCTTTATCAGGTCGATTGTAAAAATCTGAATGAAACTTCTTCCTCTCGCTCTCCTGTAGAGAGGAGCACTGGTAAGCTTATGAAGAGTGTCCATAGCTTGGATTTGTTGGATTACCAGTAGGGCAATACCTGGAAAAAAACTGCCAGAAATTATGAAGATGTACCACAAACTGTCCCAAATTCATGAATCACGAACTTCAAGATAAATCACTGGAGTTGTAAACAAACTTACATAAATACGTCGCTATCACCTGCTGAATCCTCATAGGCATGTTATTACATTAACAACATATTATGATGGACATCGTGAGAATTAATTAATCAAAATATTCTATGATGCTATTATGTTATCAGTTCATTATGTATTATGTTATCACCAGAGGCAGATTACCCATAAGGCCAATTTAGGCCATGGCCTAGAGGCATACTTTGGGTAGGGGGGCAAAGTTAAGACCTTTAAAGTATTTAAATTCAAAGGAATAAGGACAATTTAAAATTTTAACTAAAAGTGTTAAATAAAAAATGAATTTTTAACAATTAAATTTAAAACATTTTTTTCTACTTTATGATACACCAACACAAAATTCTCTCAGATTTTTAGTGTAACAAAAGCCCGTTCATTCCCTATCTGCAATCCTCATGATACTAAAATCAACCTATAAAAAATATTTTAAAAAGAAGAATATTTTATTAATTAATTAAATAGATTAAATATTCTTAAATTTATCAGAGAAAATCTACTTACAGTTTTATGAAAATGAAGGGGGGGGGAGGGGGAAGGATGCAGAAAAATATTTTGGCCTAGGCCGTCAAAGTATGTTAATCCGCCACTGGTCATCACAAGGTGTACATTAACTTTGAACTTTAGCTTTCTCCCTTTTCCACGTCGTAGGGTCACTTTTCCGCTTCCTTAATTAATTAGGAGACGCTTCTTCCACAAACATTTCCACAGTCGGAGAAAACACGAAACTAAATTTTTAGAAACTTGTTGCAGCAAGGGAGAGCAGTCACAGGCAAGAAAAAACACGATAACGTTAATCTAATCACCAAGTGAGATGTTATTGTGGGTAGGAGCAGAAGCGCCATCTAGCGGATATGGAGATGGCCGGTTTTGACACTCGTTGTCTGAAGGATTTGGCCGGTTTTGCAGTAAGAGTGATTTTCAAAAGCATATAACACAGAGATTTAGCCGCTTTGTCATAGTTTATTGTTTTTAGATGGTAGAAACGTTTACTTACAACTGAAAAAACTGAAAAAACTTATTTCCCAATTTTGAGGATTTGGCCGGTTTTGCAACTAGACGACATATATATATATATATATATATATATATATATAACTATTAATTAAACATAACCTACCACCATCAAAAACCGTAATATTATGAATTAAAGCTGTAAGAATAAAAAAAAAAATTCAATTAATTTATTATAAGAATTATTATGGAAGAAAAAGAAAAAAGTGGACACCGACAAATAATGGAAAAACTTATATATTGAATTACGTTGTCAAGGGCACAGAATTCAATGATATAAGCAAAATGGTTGTTTTCTGTGAGAAAAATAAGCTAAAGCTAAAAATTATTTTCCCCTGTGCCCAAACAACCATTAAAATCAAGGGAATTGATTAAAAATGAAAACAGAAAAGAAACCAATAATATGAAATGGAAGAATCCATAAAACCTATTTAATTATTTATAGGATATAAAATAGAAATAATAAACATCATACCGATTAATATTTCAGTATTTTACAAATATCCACGCGCACATGGCTACCAGAATATCATAAAGATTAAGGTGAATAAAACAGTTAAGAAATCACAGTAATTGATACCAAAGGATGCAGTTAATACATTTTGAAATAAATTTTGAAATACCATGTTAAATACATTTATTATAATATAAAATAAAATAAATAGATAGTAATTACATTATTTAATATATATATATATATATGTTGATTGCGCAAAAGAAAGAATTTAAATTAATAATCTCAAGATGTAAAGTGTAAATTTTAGTAAAACAAAGTATGTTTATCTTAAAATTTAGTCTATCGAATAGCGTGTTGAAGTGTATTTTAACTTTAAAGTAAGCCTCCTTATTCTTTTAAAGAAAATACAATAATACTAATTATCTTTAACATGAGTGTTCGAATACATAACTGTAATATATATAAATATATACTATATATGTGTGTGTGCGATTTGCTCAGGCGGAATTACGAGCACCACGTAGAATACAACGCAGTCTGAACATAAATTTAAAGTTTTAATAACAAGGAGTAGTGTTTGAATTCTAGTAGTATAAGTTAAATTGTATTTAACTTCTATTATGTAATAAATAGTTATTCAATGATTTTACAGAAGAATTTGAATATAAAGGCATCCATATTCCATAGGATTAGCATTAGCGAAAAGAAAGGCTAAGAGCGGTTCTTTTCGCTTCATAATAGTGTGGATTCATTTCAAATGGAAAACGGCATCTATAGTTAAGTTCCAAAATTATTTCAACCATTTCGTTTAAACGCCTTCTAATTAAAACTTACTTTGACATCTTACGCAGTGGTTATAAGTTGCAAAAATCACATATTGTTGGATTGTTACTGTGCAAGAGTGAAACGATGGAACCTGTTAACCAAAATTAACTATATTTCGCATCTCTAATATATATATATATATATATATATACAGTGGAAGTCAAAAATTTCCGGCCAGCATAAAAGTTCTGGTTAATTTGTAACTATCCCATATGAAGAGGAATCTCAAAGTGATACTTATATACTTTATTGAAATAACAGTTAGGGACTTATTAATGGAATAAAAAATAAATATCAATAAATTTAATTAACAAAATTAATTGCAAAAGAAAACGCATGTTCTCAGAAGTGTCCGGCCATCTTGGCAAGTTTGGAAAAATTAGTACAATTAGTATTTTGTATTCATACATTTATACAAGTACTGAGGTGCAGCAACGTGTCATCCATTCAAAAAACGGTTGAAGATCGTCTATGGTATGTTTATTCTACGGTTCTTGCAATTTTGGGGGAAATGCTGCTGAATAAGAATATTTATAATTCCACACACGTTTTCAAATTAGTTCCAGAGATTTTCTTTTGGATTCAGATCGTGTTATTGGGCTGTCCATTTCAAAAGCGGAATTTTTTTGTGCGAAAGCCACTGCTTGACGAGCTAGCATGTATGCTTTGGGTCGTTATCATACCGAAACAAATAGTTGCGAACACAATTTTTACTTCAATAAGACAGCAAATCATTGGCAAGATATCCTTATACATTGCACTATTCATCTTGCCGCGGATTTCAACTAACGGGCCGACACATTTTCCAGAAAATGCTCACCACTTCATAACGTGTCCTCCGCCATGCTTCATTGTAGGAATAACATATCTCGAATCTTATCTTTTGTTTTTAAATTGTCAGCTGTAGTGCCTGCCATCACTTCCAAAAAGAGTGAACGTCTAATAGAAAATAGTACTTTTTTTCAGTTTTAACATGACCAGTCTTTGTATTCCTTGGCAAACGGCAGCCGGTCCCTCTGATTATTTTACTTGTGAAAGGTTTTTTAACACCGACTCTTCCATAAAATCCTAGGTCACGTAAACGTCTTCACACGGTAGACCGACTTATTTCAGCAATATTTTAACACCGTAAATCATGGAGAATTGCAGCGCAATTTTCATGCGGGTTATCAACTTCTTGTCTCCTGATGAGTCTATCCAGAAGGATAGTCCTTTTCCCCCGGACCGTGGCAAGTCCCGAAGGCCATGTCCATCTTTATACTTTTTAAAATATCGTTCACAGTAAATTTTCCTATCGATAACATTTCCGCAATATCAGGAGAGGATTGGCACTTTAGCGACAAACAAATCATTCGTTTACGAATAATAATGGTTGAACCTTTGATTTTTAAATTTCAACTACGTTATTCACGTTGATTATTTAACAAAACGGCCAAAAAACACTTTACCGATAGCAAAAATTAACGATTGATGAATGGTCGGAAACTTTTGCACACGCGAATTTCGAATTCCTCCCCTTTGCACCAAGTATCTTTAGTATCCAGTAAAAATGATCACATGGTCAGAGGTCATTTGCTTATTCCTAACTTTTGACGCAATTGTGCTTCTTCTTCGCTGAAACGTTCTGGCAAACAAATCAAACAAACTAACTGGCCGGTAACTTTTGACCACCACTGTATATGTGTGCGTGTTTTAAGTTTTAAGCGGGATAATTTCTGTTAGTGTTCCTATTTGAGTGTTGCCTTTAGATGTACGTCTTTAAAGGGCACATGCGTCATTAAGCTGTATACTACGAACCGTGCAAACGTATATAATCATTATAATCATTACAGTTAGGATTTTCAACGAATATTAAAACGAAAAAATTAAATATTTGCTTGCATTATTATATTAATAATAAAATATCCCACATATGTTATTCAATTTTTGGAACAAAATTCTACATTTTTTACGATACACAGTATTTACTAAATAAAAACTTGCTAAGTTTTTAAATATGGTCATACAAACATTTTCCGACGATTCTAAATATATGTTTTTAAAATATGCTTATTCTAAACATATGTTTACCTAAACATTGAGAAAATTGAAAAAATAACATCGCTTTTTGAATGCTATCAAAAGAAAGGGACGTTCTTTCTGTTTCTTCATTTATTTCGATTGAACTGTCAAAGTATTTAGTTTATCTTGTAGTCTTTCCAGATAAATGGCTGAAATAGAAATAAAAACATTTGTTGTTTCGAATAGATATGACATTTTCAAAGCCATTTCAAAGAAATGTTTTCCCTCTTAAAATTTCATCTTAATATTATTTTTCAATATTAACGCAAATCAAAATACAAATTTGTTTTTTTTTTTACATCTACACTGGCCTCCAAAAGTTAAGGTACAGAGACTGGATGCTTTCGATTGTACACGGTTTGTCGAATATCTACCAATATTATTGGCGAATTGTTCTGGAACTTCTGGGATGTAAAGAGCATGTTTGATTTCACATTTCTCGGTGAAGATTTATTGAGAGTACAATTAGGGGGCAAATAATAAATTTAATAATAAAATAATATTTGCGATCAAATATGTAACAGAAAAGGTTGGAAATGGTTTATCATTGTGGTAAATAACTATTTGTGTCCTGTTCAATGTTTCTACGCTTTTTGTGTAAGCATAGCACTCATATTCGTGAAGATGTTAACATTTTTGTGAAAAGTTCAAAAGTTTTTTGTTTATAGCATACAGAGTTTTCAAGCAAATTTAACGCAATTTTCCCAAAACCTGACAAAGATTAGAAGAAACAGTATACTGCAATTAAAACATGAATATATTGAATATTTGATGAGATATGGGCACTTGTATGAAATAATTTTTAACTGCGCATGCGTATAAGATTTCAAAATTTTTATTTCATAATTTGGTAGTCAGCTATTTTGGGTAACTTCTGTAAAAAGTCCAGTGAAATATTGGGAAAACTCAGAAATATATAGTGAGTTGATTGAAAAGTTGTGGAAAAACACTTATAATAAAGCTATTTTTAGAAAGCAACTCACTATATCGCCCCTATCTTTGTAAAATTTCTCGATATTTGATTGGATATTTTAGATAAGTTGCCTTAAATAGCTGACTACCAAAATATGAAACAAAAATTTTGAAATTTTACACGCATGCGCAGTTAAATATTATTTCATACAAGTGCCCATATCTCATTAAATATTGAATATATTCATGTTTCAATTGCAGTATACTGTTGCTACTGTTCTTTGTCAGGTTTTCGAAAAGTTGTGTTAAATTTGGTTGAAAACTCTGTATGCTATAATAAATAAACTTTCGAATTTTTCGCAAAAACGTTAACATATTCACGAATATGAGTGATATGCTTACACAAATGCACACAAACGTTGAACAGGAACCAAATAGTCATTTAACACAGTGACAAACCATTTACAGCATTTTCTGTTCCATAGCTGATCGCAAATATTATTTTGTTATTAAATTTATTATTAGCCCCCTAATAGTACCCCCGATAAATCTTCACCGAGATATATGAAATCAAACATGTTCTTTACATCCCAGAATTTCAAGAACAATTCGCCAATAATGTTGGTAGATATTCGACAAACCGTATGCAATCGAAAACATCCGGTCCTTGTACCTTAACTTTTGGGGGCCAGTGTATATAGCATTAGCGCATTACAGCATAGACCGAAAAGAATACAGATGATTCTTAATATAGGAAAGTATAATTTAATAAGGAAATATAACAACAAACGAAAATATACAGTTAACCTTCCCCCTCCCCCCCCCCCTCGCGTTACTAACGATTCCGAAAAATATTCTTTATTGAATTACGTGATTTTTTTATTCACATTGCTGACAAGGCGTAAAACCAACAACCAGGCGAAAAAGTATCCAGGCCAGGGTCTGAACCTGGGTCTTTGGTTCAGCGCACTAACGCTCTTCCAACTAAGCCGCCTGAAACGTCACACCTAGCCTGGCACCTTTTACTCTTATATGTTGGTAAGGCACCAACGCACCACGAGATGGTACAACTTCATGAACCACAATCCTGCGGTAACCATGAGTACAAATTAAATCAGCATCGATAATATATATGTATATAATAATTTTTAAACGACTACTTATGCCCGAGAAATCTAAATTGAATACGTGAATTTTTTTATTCACAAATGGGAATAAAAAAATTCACGTAATTCAATTTAGATTTCCCAAGCCAGAAACCAATATATTATCGAGATTTAAAGATTCAATCACAAGTTTTGAGATTTTTTTTTGTGTGTGTGTGTGTGTACTAACTAGTTTACTGAACATGGAATACAGTTTTTTTTTCCGGATGGTCTCTCAAGCGAAAATTTTCATGTTCAACAAAGATTTTTAGAGACAAATATAATAATTTACATTCTTAGCATTAATATTAAATTATTATTAGTTTGCTAGTTTCGCATGTATAAAGTCAAGTATCTGAAAATTTTTAATTAAAAATTAATAGCAAACTAAATACCCTAATCCCTGTTTGAGAAAATTGAATAATACACCGTAAAAATTACTCGGAAACATTTCCGAAAATCATTGACAGCAAAATGATCTTTGTTGCTTTACATGATTTTTTTAATCTTTAAAATATATTGTTTTCTCATGATTTTCGAAATTGTGAAGCCTATAATATTGTATATTTCCGTTGATGGTTATGAAGAGTGTTTTTGCTGGAGGTATACAAATTTAATAACGAAATAAAACGAAATAAAACACATAAAAATAATGTTAATAACCATCATATTGGTTTTATTAAATGAATATGTTATGCCATTAGCGTTAAAAAATGCTTTCGGGCGCAAGAGCGCCGCGGTTGGCTCGAATGAAGCGCAATCTGGAAGTCCAACTGAATTTTCGATCACTGTATCGAGCAGCCATTTATCTGCAATAACGCGGCGAATGTTGATCGCCAAGTGGTCCAACGTCTGTGGTTTACCGGCGTAAACCAGCGACTTCACATATCACCACAGAAAATAATCCATCCGTGTGAGATCACATGACCGTGGAAGCCAGTTCACAGGTCCCTTACGAGAAATTATGTACTCACCGAATGTCTCCCGCAATAAACTAATGGTGTTTTACACAATTTGCAAGCATTGTTCATTATGATGTTGTAATGTAAGTCTATTCTTGATGAAATGACAAAACATACTGAGCACAAATCTTTTGACAGCTGTCAAATTGACTGTGATTGCGTTGCCAATTTCAAAACCACACCTCTAAAAAAAACACCCTTTGTTATATTTTCGTACATTAAGAAATGTTTGTCTTTTTAACCCTTTCCAACGAAGTTGGAAAATGACTTCGGTTTGTCTGTCCAATGTCTGTCTGTCAAACATAATAAAATTGATATGCATTTACGAAGTGCACTAAAATATGCGTTGTGTAGAATATGCGGTGGAGAGAATAGTTATTATTATTTTATAGGGCTACACAAAAGAATTCTGTTGCGTAATGATATAAGAGGGGGAGTGTTTACGGCGTATTTCAATTATGTTAATCTATTTTATATATCATAAAATTGATAAACGTTGCTGACGCTTACTATCAGTTATTTTAAGTATAATACGAAGTGTATAACATTTACAGGGACACACAAAATATTTTAGATTGTATATTCTATCCGAAGTACTGTATATTAGCGTTGATGGCAGGAAATGCATTGTTACTTGTGATATGTGCTTTTAAATTTCACTATATTTTTGCATATTATATGGTATGTATAAATGCTATATAGTTGATCTATAGGGGTACACAAAATAATTCATAAGGGTTAATGGGTATGAGCGTAAATTGATTAAAAGTGGTTTTTAATAGAGTTATGCATTTTTACGCTGAACTGAATTTACTTTACTAAGAAATGTCTGTAGAATATAGATAAAATGGTATACAGTATCACGCAAAGATTTGGATACATAACCGTCTATGTATGATAATTTCTGGAAATGTGATTTCAATAGTTTTAAGAGTGTAGCTAAATTGTGGTGTGTAATAAAGATACTAAGTAAACTACAGAGCTGAACGAAAGTATTCAAGTATGTTTCCGTCTATTAATTTAAAAATCTGAAAGAGATATTTCAACCTATTAAGCTCTTTTCTTGTTAAAATAAATTTTCACATTATGTAGTATATATATCGACCTACAGATCAAATACAGGGCAGTTTAAAAGAATTGAAATACATATTTGGCTATGGATGGTAATTGCTGAAATCACTTTTAAACGTTTTCTATGTTTACTAGAATGTTTACTTAGTTATCTTATTTACCTTATTTCCCAAAAGAACGAAGTTTTGTTTAAGATTTCAAAGATTTTTGTTAGTCTTGGAAGCGTTTCATAATCTATGCATTTTGCATGATTTTTCTTTCTTGCTTTCACAATATAATCGAGGTTCTTTTCGTACAATAACTCTAAGAAAAACTAAAACTGCTTTAACATAGCTGTAAATAAAAAGAATTGAATTTCACCTGTTTTTCTCCTTGCAAAAATATCAGTGTAAGTTATATTTTTCTACCGATATAGCATAAAACATGTTTGAATTGATGATTGACAACCTTAATGAGATGATTGAATCTTTTGAACCGAGAACTAGAGTAAATTTATCGAGAATCTTGTTTTTTGTGTTTTTCTAGATGTTTTTAAAATTGTAGTTATAAGTGATAATTTTATTAAAATGTAGATCATATTCAAAATATTCCACAAATGTTAAAATAAAACATTAGTTAGGTAAACATATATATTTTTAAAAAATCTAATAATAATATTGGACACATTGTCATTCAGCATTGTCATTCAGCCGTTCTACAGTAGATGCTACGCATATATATTTTTTAATAAATATTTCTTTAAGTTTTTAAGTTAGATAACTTCAATGCTTCCATGGAAATTTAAAAACAAATTTTTTCTAAGAATATGTATTTATAGACATTGAAGAAATTGAAATCATAAAAATATATTTATATCTATCATTTTTGTTATCGAAGGAAAAGAGTTTTTTTTTTCGTTCTTCTCAACTGAACTGTCAAACTATTTATTTTATCCTGATGTCGCCGTATATATGTTTTTTCAAAATAAATAAAAACACTTTTTCGTTTCTAACAGACATGGCATTTTGAAATCTATTTATAGTAGTTCTATCTTCAATGTAGTTTTGAATATTCACTTCTTACTATTATCTATACAATTTAAGGAAAACAAATTATATGTTTATTTTGTGTATAGAGAAATATTCTGGATCTTCAACTCCCCGAAAAATTCTCTCAGGAGATTTAAGGGCAACATTCCTGTGCAGCTGTGTGGTTGGTTATAAGGGCATAGGGATACGGCGCAGCAGTATTTTAGATCGGAAAGAAATGTTGCTAAATGTTATAGAACAATTCTATTAATGTTAATTATTTAAATACAAACTATTCTACGAGTAAGGATTTAAAATTTTGTATAAAATTTGCTTCGAATAAAAAAAAAAGAAAAAGAAATGCCTTTTCTGTCTCTTAAAAAGTAGAGTTTCTTCTTAACAGAAATCGATTTCCTTGTGTTATTTTGGTTAGAGTTTTTGCAATCCATAAAACGTATTAAAAATGAATGCATTGAAAAGAGAACTGACAGTATAAATGTAGTGCTACATTAAATTTACTGAACATGATGGGATATAAGGACCATTCTTTAATGGAGATCACCTTCTATGAACTGTATATAAGCAGAGATTTTAATGAGAGTCACTACTACTATGGTTAATCACCGTAAGACCGTATCTGTGAACTCTGTTCACCCATCCAAGGAGCTTTTAGAAACTCGTGAACAATAATAGTGAAAAAACGATAATGAATTGTGATATTTCCTATTATTGGACACGGACCTTTCAAAAATAGAGTAATAATTTAAAAAAACAAACAAACAACAACAAAAAACAAAAAAAAACGGACAATTATTCTCCTACGAATTCATCCGGGTTTTTTTGTGCCTATGAACTCAGTTCACATGTATCCGAGGCGCTTTTAGAGACTTGTGAATAATAGTAAAAAAACAAAAAACAAAAACGGATGTTGAATTATAATGGGACGGTTAAAGAAATTATAAATAGACACTTATTCACCCACGGATTCATATTTTTTTTTTCTTTTTTGCATGGGGAATAAAGACGCTGAATATAAATCGAACTTTTATAATTTTTTTAGCCATATACTTCTTGATTCTCATTGACGATAAACTCGCGAAATGTTGATTTATGCATGTAATAATTCTGTTAAGAAAACAATTTGATTTTGTAATATGTTCTTTATCATAAAGAAGTGTACTAGTATATTTAATTTTACAGTTTAATGATAATTTTTTCATACATTGTATTGTATTTTAATTGGATATTCCATAGATCTTTGATGTAATGAGAAAATACGTATTTTCTTCCAGTGCCGCAGCCATATTCACAATACCTACTCGGTTCAGATCCGACCTTGGTATTCTCAGTATATTATTCTGGTATGAAATTTTGAATATTTTGAAATACCTAGTTTTGTTATTATCTTCATGTTGTAACGAAAGTATTCTAATGCTAATCTATACTCCTATTATAAAGAGGCAAAAATTGTTTATTTGTAGGAGGTAAGCTCTGGAACTACTGAACCGATTCCAAAAGTATAAAAAAGATGATGTTAGTCCAACTTAGAACATAGGCTATATCTTATGTCCGTGCCACTGGACAAAAGGGGGTGCAGGGGCAAAAAATGTTCTAAAAATGCAATTTTTGCGTTACTGGATGGCATAGAAGCATGAAATTTGGAATATTAGTTACTTATACGATATAAATTATGTCTAAGAATAGTTCTTAAACAATTCGAAATTAAAAAGGGGTGAAAATGCACAAAAAGTGTGCTAAAAAACGTTCTCAATGGTAGTTTCTACATAATCTCAGGAAATACCAAACCGATTTAAAAAATATTGGTGTCAAAATGATGGTGACAACGCTTGCTCCAAGATAGGCTATATTTTATGTCGGTGCCACTACCCCAAAGGGGGTGCAGGAGCAAAAAACGTTCTAAAAATGCGATTTATGTGTTACTGAAGGGCCTAGAGATATGAAATTTGAAATATTAGCTACTTATTAGATATAAAGGATTTCTAAGAACAGTTCTTAAACAATTCGAAATTTAAAAGGGGTGAAAATGCACAAAAAGTGTGCTAAAAAACGTTCTAAATGGTAGTTTCTACATAATCTCAGGAAATACCAAACCGATTTAAAAAATATTGGTGTCAAAATGATGGTGACAACGCTTGCTCCAAGATAGGCTATATTTTATGTCGGTGCCACTACCCAAAGGGGGTGCAGGAGCAAAAAACGTTCTAAAAATACGATTTATGTGTTACTGAATGACCTAGAAATATGAAATTTGAAATATTACCTACTTATTAGATATAAAGGATTTCTAAGATCAGTTCTTAAACAATGAGAAATTTAAAAGGGGTGAAAATGTGCAAAAAGTGTTCTAAAAAACGTTCTACATGATGGTTTCCACACAATTTCAGGAAATACCAAACCGATTTAAAAAATAAAGACGTCAAAATCATGGTGACAACCCTTGCTCCAAGATAGGCTATATTTTATGTCGGTGCCACTACCCAAAGAGGGTGCAGGAGAAAAACGTTCTAAACTGCGGTTTTTGCGTTACGGAAGGGCCTAGAATCGTGAAATTTGGAATGGTAGTTAGTTATAACATATCAATGATCTCTAAGGACATTTTCTAAAAAAAATCGAAATTTAAAAGGGGGTCAAAATGCGAAAAAAGCGTTGTAAAAAACGTTCTAAATTGCGATTTCTATGCAATCTTAGGCAGCACTGAACCGATTTCAAATATAATGGTGTAAAAATGATGGTGACAGATCTTCATCCAAGATAGGCTATATTTTATATCTGTTTCCATTACCCCAGTGGAGATGCGGGAGCAAAATAAGCGAAAAGCTTTCTAAAAACGTTCTAAATGCCGATTTGGCAGCAATATCTCAGGAAGAATCAAACTCATTTCAAAAGTAATGGTAGGAAATTGATGCTGACAGCCTCTGCTCTAACATAGACGCTATTTTATGCCGGTATCACTATCACCTAGACGTTGCAGGAGCAAAAAAGGGTTCTAAATTTCGATTTTTGTGATCGGTAGGGGCTAGCAACTTAAAATTAGGCAAGGTACATATTTATTAGATATAAATGATCTTTAAGAACAGTTTCGAAAAAATTAGAAATTTAAAAAGTGGTGAAAATTCGCGGAAAGCGTTCTAAAAACATTCCAAATTGCGATTTCTACTCAATCTCAGAAATACCAAAGCTATTTCAAAAGTAATGGTTGCAAATCAATGGTGACAGTCCCTGCTATAACATGGGTTATATTTTATGTTGTTGTCACTACCATCGGAGGGTTGCATAAGCAAAACATGTTCTAATTTGCGTTTTTTGCACAACTGAGGGGTCTAACACTTTAAAGTATGGCATGGTATTTACTTACAAGATGCAGCTGCTTCGTAAGAGCAGTCGAAAGAAAATTCTAAATTTAAAATTTTGAAGTCAGCGAAAAGCGTTATAAATTACAATTTTTATGCAATCTTATCAAATACCAGACCGCTTAAAAAAATAATGATGACAAATTGTTGGTGATAGAACCTGCTCAAACATAAGCTATATTTTATGTCTGTGCCACTACCACCAGAGAGTTGCAGGAGTTAAAAACTTCCTAAATTGCGATTTCTGTGATACTGAAGAAACTAGAAACTTTAAATATGGCATGGTAGTTACTTATAAAATATAAATGCCCTCGAAGGACTGTCGAAAATAAATTTGAATTAAAAAGGGGTGAAGCGAGGAGGAGGTGCGAAAAGCATTCTAAAAATTCCTAATTTACGATTTCTATGCAATTTCAGGGAATATAAACCGATTATAAAAGTAATAGTTGCGAATCAAGGGTAACAGTCTCTGATCCAACATAGGCTATATTTATGCCTATGATTCTACCACCTGGGGTTAACAAGGACAACAAACGTTCTGAAAAAGGCCTTTAAAAGCTTTCTAAATTACGTTTCTGTGGAATATTAGGGAAAAAAACCGATTTCAAAATTAATGTTGGCAAATTAATGGTGACAGTTCCTATTTCAACATATCACTTTATGTTGAGAGATGTGGTAGTACTTGGAATTTGACATGATAGTTAATTTTAAGATGTAAGAAGATGGTTTCTAAAAAATACAAAACTTCAAATGAATACTGAAATGAGCGTATTAATTGAGCATAAAAGTTTCAAAATATTTTCTAAATTATCATTTATTTAGTTTTATTTCGTTTATTAATTTAAGTCTCATTTATGTCTAATGCAGTGTAATAATGATGTTTAATCAAACTGTGTTTTAAATAGTAATTTTTTAATTATTCCTAAAAGTAATAAGTACCTTTTAATAATAAAAAAAATTAATAAAATAAAATATTACCTTTCAATAAAATGAAAATTTAGTTAGTACCTTTTAATAAAAATTAGACACATAAATATCACTTGGCATATTTCAAATATTACGCGAGCAAAGCCGCGGGGTTTGCTAGTAATATTATAAATGTGAAAGTGTTAATATGTTTGGTTGAAGTCAGAGTCAAAACGGATAACTAAATGTTTTTATTCATTATTCATTATATTAAATTTTTTTAAATGTTTAAAAATTCCCCTTAGGTTAATAATATATACATATTTATATGTAAAACATAAACTAAAAGTTATAAAAATAAAACCTACTCTCAATTAAATATAGCAGTGGAATATCCTATTGCATTTGTCATTACTGTGACATTAAAGTTGTAATAGTTACAGCAATGTTAACCTTACAAAAAAATGCACCAGATTCGAAAATCCAAGAATTATTGTCTTTCCGCCTTTTTTATAACCACTATTTCCTTCTAATAGTAATATTCGTCTTATAATTTTTATTATAAAAAAAGCGATGATTACTATTTGGAAATAGCGATTATAAAAATCCACAAACGCAATTAAAGTCTAAATACCAGAGCGGAATTCTGAATTCAAAACCTCTATTAGACTTTTTAAACAGCATTTTTATATTATTTATACGACGAAAGTCTGCCATTAAACAAACCGAAAATTAGTATTAAAAATTTCTAGTACATATTTTGAATACAAAAGTATGTTTATTTTTTAAGCTTTGATCGCAATCATTGTTACTTGAACTGTAATACCAATATTGCTAATATATTGGGTTTACACTGGACATATTTGTAATGCAATGTCACTACACTGTAAAAAAATCATCTGTAAAGTTACTAACGTTTTTCTAGGAAACTGGGATTCCTAGAACTTTTTATGTAACGGCAACAACAGAAATTCCTGTAACAGCGTCTGTTACAGAAAATTGTCTTGTTGCCGTTACATAAAATGTTCTAGGAATCCCTGTTTCCTAGAAAAACTTTAGTAACTTTACAGATTATTTTTTACAGTGTACTTTAAATTCTAATTATTTCCAAGAAAATGACAATCTTACTATAATATTTACTTTATGCTGGGAATATTAATAGTAAAATTGCATTTTTTTTTCAATATTGCGCTTGCAATTTGCTTGTAACTGTTATTTTTGTGTATTAGAAACAAACTAAATATGTAAACTTACATTTTGCACATATTTGCGCAATACTGAAATAAATTATTTTGTAATTTCACTATTAATATTTCAGACATAAAGTAAATACTTTTGCAATTTCCTTGTAAATTTTATTTAATGTATTACAAACAAATAAATTATGTATATTCGGCCAAATCACTATTCTTCACATCCACACTTTTATTTGTTGATAGATGAATGTTTTAATTTCTTTAGGAAATATAAACTTGAAACAAATGATGATGTATTTATATTAATTTAAGTGGAAAGGGATTAATCTTAATAACGGATTTAATCGTCTGCAGGGGATAGAGATAGATTTAAAAAAATATGCTTGAAAATTAATTCGAAAAATAAGAAACAAAAAAGAGCAAATTGCTATATTGTTTTCAAACAAATTACATTTGAAGTACATTTTTCTTTCTCTATTCGGTGATGTAAAAATTGAAAATGTGCGGTAGTTACAAGTTAAAAAAATTTCTATAAAAGTTAATAACAGGTAAATTGAATCGTCTTCTGCTACCACCGTCAAAATGACGTCATCATTACGCACAGACACGTTTGTCCTTATACAGATAAGTGTACTATCGTTACTACATGGAGATAATAACAAAAGTAAGTGTTTCAAAATATTAAAATTTTCATACCAGAAAAATGTACTGAGAAATACCAGTGTCGAATCTGAACCGAGTAGGTATTGCGAATATGCGTGCCGCAGTGTCGGATATAACTAAGTAGTGACAAAATTTTCCGGTAACTTTAATAAGTGAAATTTATAAGGGGGGCAAGGATGTCTCAGATCAACGAGGTAAAAGTCCACCCCATGATGACGCCCTGGATCCATCTAATGAACGAGAAGATGTGGAAATGCTTAGAAATTTGCCCGCGTCTTTTAATCGAAAAAAAAAAAAAATGATAAAAAAGCAGTCACCTTGTTTTTCGACAGGTATTCTAATATTATTCCTCAGATAAATATGCTGTTATTACTAGGGTCTCTTCTTCAATAGCTACTTGATGGTGCTTCTGTGCTGGGAGATTCTGCTGGTTTCAGAGTTATATCTTAGCTGAATGCGCTCTAGACTCTCACAATGTTTTGGACTAGAAGTCTTTCCAAATCAGGTAAGCCTGACCGGTTATAGTTTTACTTAATCTCGGAGAGGTGCAGTTCTTCGTAGCACAGGATATGTTAATTTTACTTAGTAAAAAATTGGTTTTTCAATAAAAAGGACTATTGGCCGAGAAGTCATTTGCTTGCATGTATGCCAGCAGACGGATGACACACAGTGTTTCAAGGTTTCAGGTACTCGTTTGAACATTGTTTAAGTGATTATTGGATTTTTATGTTTTTTAAAACGTATGAAGCAGCTGCGTGTAGTAGATGACTTATCAAATAGTCTAGCCATTTGGCAGAACAAAAGAGGAAGTTTTGGTACATTTTTCATATATAGTGCCTTTAGGTTTTTCGGGTCGCTGAACACGAATCTGACATTTTCCAACAAAAGTTTTCAATGGAAACAATTTTTTTTTGCAAAAAAAGTGCAAAAAACCAGACTTATCTTTGCTTTTTCAAAATAACTTCAAAACTATGGATTTTACGTAAAAATCGGCTATGCATAAATTTTAGAAGATAAAATTTCCTACATTTTATAGAATAAAAGTTTTGTTTTATCTTATCAATGGTTTATACGTAACAGTGCCAAAAAATGGGTGTTAAAAGCAAAAAACTCTGAAAAGATATGAATCACGGCACTGTACATCAATGGAAAATAAAAACTAACAATTTTACGCAAACTTTAACCATTAATGATACTAAAAATTGTATCACTGACTAGGTTTTATGGATCTGAGGTTCGTTGTTTCCTTCATAACTAAAAAATAGATGAAAATGAGCATACCTGTGATCAAAATCTTCATTTGCTATTACAAAATAATAATAATAATAAATACTCAGTAATACTCATTAAGCACTGGTGTTTTGGCTGATGAATAAATTAACTGCCATACGTTATGGGAATCAGCAATTAAAGGCATCAACAGAACTGTTGTTGGTGACTGGAACTGCCAAATTGAAATGTACCGACATAGTAAAACCTCTTGCTGTAATCACTAGAATAATACAAGTAGACAATGATAGGTTCCATTCAATACCACAACTTTGTTCCATTTAATTTCGGTTGCAAAACATTCGGGTGGAGACCTTTCGAAGTTTTTGACGTATGAACTAAGCCCTTATTCCCTGTCCCTATTTGACAATGACTTATGAAAGGGAAACAAATCTACTCTGTACAAGGTATTCAAACCTCTTACAAATAAGCGGTTCAGCGTTAAAGTTCCATTCGTTATTGATGGGGATTTTGCTGCATAGAATTGTTTGGCCTAAGAATCATTTTTTTTCTTCAGTCTGCGACAAAAATGTTCAGTATATGAGTCCAAGTAAGTCTTTGATGGGTATCCTATGATGTACAATGTGGTACAAAATCTGCTGGGCGTATGAGATGATCAAGAAAATATCCTTCAACTGACATATAGTTGAACGAAACAATGATACTAGCCCTTTTCATAGAAAAGGTTCTTGTTAACACAAAAAATGAATGTCGGTTAATATCTATGATGATTCACAAGTTTTTATTAGCAAATATTACATGCAGGCAAGCAAATAAAGACGCAAACACCTTGAATATAATTTGAAATATGAAGCACTGCCTTGTCCTTGGCTCCATCAAATGAGGCGGTAATTGTAGCTGGGGAGGGTGAAAATTTTTTGATCATTTTGATAGATCTCTGCAACGACGAACATTTTTTCTTTTTAAAATCAGGGAAGGACACGATTTCTTCAGTGACATTTTCTCCAACTAATACTGTGAGTTCAACTGTTGCGGAAAATATCATCTTCCTACATGCTATGAGCGGTTGCGATGTAACTTCAGCACTGTTTATGCAAGGGAAAATGAAGTTCCTCAAAACTCTTGTAAAAAAATCTCCATCTTGCCGACGTTGTTAACCATTTTTGGCCAAAGGTGCGTAAAAGCACCATTTCAATAGATATTATTTTATTAACACTGTGAAGAATATTTTCCCCTAATTTTACTTTTCTGCTATTTTTAAGGGTTTTGAAGACATCTATAAAATATCAGCAATTAGAGCAAAACACTTTATGTTCATAATTTTTCAAAATACGCTAGTTTTGTTAATTGAAACAGTTATTGACAAATTCCACTTTTTGAAAATGTATAATTATTCCACATTAGTTTAATCATATGTTTTTATAATGCATTGAAGTTGCAAGTTCTGTAAATAAAATAATAATAAAACAAATGTCATAAAAAATTAAAAAAATATATTAATTTTAAATTTAATGGTGCGCAAGCCACCATTGACCGAATGCATTTTATTTCTCAAATAAAATATTATTTTTCGTGCACGAAACTTTTTTTTGTTCTAATAAATGTAATTTAACCCGTTAATAGTCGCGCGTTGGTCTTTTCCCCGCCCGAAATTCGTTATCTTCCTGTAACTCATTTCCCGTTAAAGTTACGATAGCCAAATTCCGTGTAGCTGATCTTGAGTGTTCACACTCTAGTGTAGTAAAATTGCGAGTCATTCCTGCTATTTTTTAGCATTTTATCGCAATCTTAAGTTTCAATCGGTCTAAATGACCGCGTTGCGACCACTTGCGTTAGTTGAATTTTTCACCCCTCGTGTTCATCCTTTCCCATTTCCGCGAAATCTGTAGGGGAAAGATTCTTTGAAGTACGGACTCTCTGCCTGTTGTTATTTCGTCTTTCTTTCCGCTATTTTATACGTTCATAGAGTACTTTTTTTTACTTTTAGAATGTTACTTAAAATTGTTTTATTATATTAGCTGTGAAGTCAGTTCGCACAAAAAACTGATGGATGGTCACCTACATTTTTTTTTCATTGTCAAACATTGCGGGAATAAATTCTCAAATTGATAATCGTTTAAATATGGAAAAAAAGGGAAATTCATCATCATTATTTGAAAGAAGTTGCTTTCCATTTATTACCGGAACATATAAATGAAAGAAAACAGACAATAACACTGCCAAACCATTAAAAAAGAGAGAATAGAATTTTGTGGGAATCAGTAAAAAAATTGCCGTATCTCCAAAATCTGAAAAGTATCGTTTTTGTACAATAAAACAAACTCGAAAGATAAAACAATTTTTTCAGAAATGTAGTATGTATATCTGCGAAGAACGTACATATAATTTATTTGTACAATAAGAAAAATAATGAGAATTTTATAATGTAGGTTAGAAATTACGCAAATAAAAATCTCTTTTGGATAATTCAGTGAATGTTTATAGTATGATTTAAAAAAAATATTTTAAGTATTTTTCTAAAATTTATCTATTTTTAAATTTTCATACTGTAAGTAAAAACACATTTTTTTTTTTTAAACAATGCCGCAGAAATTTTTTTTTTATTATTATTATTGAAATCCAATAGAGGCTTGGGGACGGTATCTAACAAATTTAAATTTGTTGTCCTTCATCAATTGTTCAAACTATATTTCAGAATAATGTTTTCCAGGATACGAGAGAAAATTCATTTAAATAAAATTATTGCTGCATACTTATAATTTCGGAGAAAATTTTCTTATTGTTTTTATTATTTTAATGAATTTTATTATAAAACAATAAGTTATAACATTAATACCTTATTATGAAATGTACAATTGAATATTTATTTTAATTAAATAGTTGCTGTAAAATACATCCCTATTAAGATGAACCTTTCAGTGATTCTATTAATTAAAATAATTTTTCCATCTTAGGATTTAAATCTACAATTGCAAATGTATTTAAATTAAATATATAATTTCAATAACTTATTATTTACTTTATATAAGCTAAGTTCGTATCCAGAGTTTTTATTCAAGGGCGCTGCTCCCACCCTGAAATAAGTAGAAAAACTACAAATCGTGCATTTTCATTTGAAAAATGGATTTAATCATAAAATCTCGAGAGCTCCCCCCCCCCCCCTCCTCTCCCCTCTCATACACACACAGACACCCCACAAAATAAATGAATAAAATGTAGTTACAACATTTACATTTATAATTTCGAAAATAAGTATTTTTTACCTTTTTCTTTATTATATATATATATGTACACACACACACATATATATATATATATATATATATATATATATATATATATATATATATATATATATATATATACATATATATATAAAATATGCTGGTGAATTAGTGGTATTGTATTTGATTTGATGTTGCATGTCACAGGTTTCATTTTTATTTTCAGTTTGTTCAATTTAATGTCAGTGTAATATATTGATGCTAAATTTATTAATTTTATTTTATTAAATGGATATAGAGTGCCGGAGTATCATAAAAATCTACCTGACTCTGATTCTGTCCTTCCAAAAAAAAAAAAAAAAAAAAAAAAAAAAACCCATCACGAATTTAGATTCATATTCGTAAATGTTTTCCTACTAATTATTGATTCATAGTAACATCATAAATTCAATCAAATCATTTTCTATTTACTTTTAAGTATTTATGCAAAACGAAGAAAGAGTTATTAAAAACATTTATCTAGATGCCAACTGTATTACTTAAACGAAATAAATAATTTGCTGTAAAAGGTTGTAAAATGAATAATTGCTGTAATCTTTTAAAGTTCAGTCAATATTTTCACCCTACGTTATCCGTTTTCGATCATCTGATAACACCGGCAAGTTTCCCCTTCGTTTTCGGCCTGCTGGTAACGGCGGCAAATGGACCGAACGCGACTACTAACGTTCTAAAAAATGTCGCGACTACTCTCGGGTTAAGCATATTTCATATCACAATATTAACCTTCTGGCGACCAGAACGGCCGAGACGGCCGGCCAAGCAGACGACCGAAGCCGCCGGCCGAAAATGGAAAGTCATTCCTACCCCCACTTACCAGAAGGGTGGTAACTACTCCAATCAATTTGCCAATTGTTTGGTTGTCAGGTGGTTCCTACTTTCTATTTCGATAAGAATCAGTCCTTCTTTCATGCTGACTTTCCCTAAAAGCGGTAGTTTTGCAGGGATTTTTTCAATGGAAACCTTTCATTAGCTGAATATTGTAAAGCATAACAAACTATTAAATATACGCTGATTTCTTAATTAGTTGAGCTTTCTAAAATCAATATAATGTGTGTATTTATTAGATTAAAAAATCTGTATGTATTTATTAGATTAAAAAATCTATATGTATTTATTAGATTAAAAAAAAAATCTATATGTATTTATTATATTAAAAAGTCTGTATGGATTAATATAGTTAATACATGTTTTTTAAATGTATAAAACGATATAAATTTATTGATAACAAAGTTTTATTTTAGGAAATTCTCTAAACGTGTAAAGAGATTTTTCCATTAAAAGAGCTTTTTTTAAACTAAAAATTGTTACAGCCATTTAACGAAAATTACGCGTTATATATATATATATATATATATATATATATATATATATATATATATATATATATATATATATATATATATATATATATATATATATAAAGATATTTTTTCATGAAATGAGAAATTATATCTCACGATTTAATGTTTCTTAAGTTTTTTTAAAATAATATACATGTATATATATGTCGATGTATTTTTTTTCGTTTCTTTATCCATATTGTGATTAATAAAAGTTGTTTTTGTAAAATGTAATTTAATTTTGTTAAAAAAAAAAAAAAAAAAAAAAAAAAAAAAAAAATGTAATGAAAGATGAAATTAAGCCATCCAAATGTCAAATTTGAACAACTTGTTTTGTTTGCAAAACCTAATAAAATGAAAATAATTAATGAAGAGTGCGGTTTTATAGAACTGAATTTTTGTGAATCGACCTATTTTATAAAAAGGGAATTTTGTGAGGGAAACTATTTTATTAAAAGTAATTTTGTGATGGGCTTTATTACTATTACTATTATTATTATTATTATTATTGGTTTTTTTATGCGTGCGAAGGGTCTGTAAAGAGACCCCAAAATTTACCTGAATCGACATCTGATATATATATAGATAAATAATAATTAATTTTTAAATAAGGCAAAAATTATTCATTATAATTTATGCCATTTTAAGAAAAAGAAAAGCCTTTTGCCTCGAGAATAATAATTTTTATTATCTGTGTTTATGCATATAGCTTTAACATGCTTGCATTAATTCTAAAAACATTTGTTTTTAACTTCAGGAAGATGAAGATGATTATTATTAGTGATTCTTATTTTGATTAAGAATATTTGTCGTTTAAATATCTTAAACAACACTACTTTAACTGCTAAAATAACTGTTTTTATAGACTGCAATAACTTTTCAGTAAATTTTACAATGCCGCGCAAACTTTCTTATAAAAACTATTACTGTTTCTTATAAAATTATGTGACCATTCATTGAAATTATGTGGCTTTAATATATTCTTGCATTAAGATACTTAAAATATATTAGCGTTTTATACTGAAAGCTTTTTTAGATGCAAGTAGACGTCATAAAAAGGGGGGGGGGGTATATACCATTTAATCTTGATGTAAGCATGTAAAAAGTTTTTTTTTTTTTTTTTTTTTTTTTTTTTCTTTGTAAAATCATGAATATTTTGCACTGTATCAGAATTTCGACACTTTATTATAATGCCTGATAAATTTATTACAATGCATAAACAATTTTATGGTGTTCAAGACTGCAGAAATATTTACCAGGAAAATAAATATGTTATGTTAACTGTTATTGCAAAAAAAAAAAAAAAAAACCTAATTGTGTAAAATCTATAATTTATGTAAGTTCTAAATTAGTGCAATCATGTAAATAAGTATTTATAAACGAAAAACACACAGGAATAAATTGAAGTAAGACAAATGTACAATAAATAAGTGAGTCTACCATATTCAAATTGCATCTGTGCATGTGAATACATGAAAATAACTCTAAAAAATAACAAAAGTGTAATTTCTTTTGTTATCTTATAATGATAATAAAAGAAAAAGAAAAAAATTACGTTCAACAAAGCTGATCTTTCTGTCAAATCTACAAAGTCCAGTTTATATGTAAAATTATGTAAAAATTATTATTTAAATGCGTTTTAATCAATAGTGTTTTTCATTTAGCAATAAATTTATCAAATCTTCAATTGCTCACTGATGACCATCTTCCTGCAGTTGTATCTCTAAAATAGTTTCGAAATTTTTATTTCGATAAAAATTTCTTTCAGAAGTCTTGCTTTTATAAGTAAAAAGGAAAACGTTTTTCAAATTACTATCATCTGAATAAGAATATCTGCTGAATTTTTCCATCTAATACTAAATAAAATAGTTAGTAATAATAGAAAAATAGTTTAGGTTTTGTTTGTACAAATTATTATTCGATAAATACATATTACAAAATTTATATATGCTTATTATTTAAAATAAACAACTTTCATTTTATAAATAATATGGAACAATATGTATGAAGTTGCATTAAAAGAATTCATGTATATCCTATACCACTTCCTGAAAATATCTAAAACTAGAGGTAAAATATAATATAAGCATAAACATCTAATTGCAGTGTTTTTCAATAGCGCGGTACTGAAGGTTTTTTTTTTTTTTCCCTCAACACATTCATTTCTTATAGCATTGAGCCAAAGGAATAGGATTGTCTGTAGCTTTATTATAAAAGTCGGGGAAGAAGCGACATTGTTTTTACTTAACTGTTTTCTACAAGCTGACTTTGAAATTTGAAACTTATCTTACTTTATCACGAAAACAGCTGTCAGGTGTCATGATAGTGGTGGATGCGGCCTTGGGAACTGAAAAATATCCATGTACATGGCAAAAAGATAACAGAAGATCCCCAACGTTCTTGATAATATCATTCAATTTTCTGTAATCAGGTACTGTTTTTGAAACATAAAAAATTACCTTCTTTTCGATCGTTCTGGATCTGGATGTGAGTAAGCGATATCTTATGGAGCAGACTCCCCTTGTATAACAAATAAATAAATCTAAATAAATTTTATAAAAGTTAGTTCGATCACGTTCTACATTTTGTTTACAGATAAAGTATATCAATAAAGAAACATCAATTTATTTTTTAAATGTAATATTGTTAATTTTTCATAAAATGTTCATGCAAAAATATTATATAAATTGTTCGACAATTTATGAATTCGAATTCTCTTAAAAGTTATCAATCTTGAAATTATTCATTCATAAAATTTAAGAAAAAGGAAAAAAAAAATGTTTTTTTTTTTCCTTTTTTTTTAGTGAATCACTATTCAAACAAAATGTAAGCTGTGTGACATTTTTTCCCACGCTTTGTAAGGAGAAAGGCTCGAAGCGAAGTACCTATTTGTTTTCACTTTCTTCTCTTTTATCAAAAATCTTTTTGAAGACGGCCGATTGGACCCCATGCAGTGCGCATCACAGAATGAAATTCCTTAGTTTTTCTCGAATACGGTGTTCTTGCAGTACTCGTTACAAGGACGAATCCAATTTTCTATTAAAAAAGAGCGGGGGGGTGGGGGTCATGTCTATTTGTCGGAAAGTGAGGGGCTCATAACTATAATATAAATTCTTATAGCTTATGTTTGCTACAATTCTAAATTCTCTGTTTCATGACACATAACAAAGTTATATTTTCATTCGTAAATGCATAAAATTTTCAGGTATATTCGTAAATTAATAACATTTGGAGATATATTCGTAAATGTATAAAATTCATAAGTTATATTCAGATACTAAGAAATCGAATAAAGTTTCAAGATTGCAAGATCTTTCAGATAAGTTTCAAAAAAGCTAGCTGTTTTGTTTGATTTTTGTGACTCTACAGTCCCGAAAAGATTATTAAAAGGGAGCAATTAGTTATAATTGAAGCTGCATAAAATATATAAAAAAAGTGAAAAACGCTGATCGATTGCGGACGATTAAAGAACGAGTTTTATATATTTCCGTTTTAATTGCATTCTGTCCGTCAGAAAAATTTGCGGTGTTGGACGAGATTGTCTACTAACTTCACATAATTTTTTCAATGTATTTTTGTATCTTTCTCCGTTTAGATGGGCGTCATGATACTCCATGACACCCATGGATGTGCGCTTGACTGGTTAACAAAAATTATCTCGCAAAACCAGAAATAATGTTTATCGTTTAATCTGTTAATTTTCTGCCAAAGTCAAATACAAATTTAAACGCATTATAATACTTGTATAATATTATAATATAACATTTATGCTGCGTCAACATGTCATACGGTTAAAAATCAGTCTTTCATAAATTTATTTGAAAAAAAAATATATCAGAAATATGTTTCTTTTTTTTTTCTTTTTTTTTTCTTTTTTTTTCTTTTTCTTTTTTTTTCTTTTTTTTTTTTTTTAATTTATAAATTGATAACAAAAGTAGATATGTGTGAGCTGCTACGTGAATACTGTCAATGTGTTTAAATAAATGCATTACAGAAGCTAAAGGTTAGACGTTATTTTTTAATAAATGTTACTGCAATTCTTTTTCAAAAGAAAAAAAAAATTGATAATTTGGAAGGAATGAGAATATATATATATATATATTTGTAATATTACGCACACAAAAACCCCAATGAAGCATTATTTTTTCTATTAGAAGAAATCAGTCATTCAAATAAAAATAGGCTTGCTTTATTTTTTTTTTCTTTTTGCATCCTTCTAACTAATATGAATAACAAAATTTAAAAAAACTGAATACTGAAATAAAAGTCTGAGACAAATGCCTACTTTAAATGAAGCTGTTGTTAAGCTGTATCTTTGACGTGAAAGCATAACCATGGATAAAACATAGACTATTATTAGATGAATTTTTAATTTTCTTTTAATTGTTTCACCACTACCATTTTGAAATAAAAGACAATAATTTTAAACTCTTGCATTTGACAATTTAATGATTACAAAGATATTACTATTGTTTTCTGGATTATGATTTTTTAAAAAAGAGTTTCCTCTCCAAGAAAATACAAAACTTCTTTTAATAAGTGCAAGGTGTGTATTTCACAATAATTTTGAGAAATTTGGAATATTTTTATTTTTTTTAAATGCAGTTTAAATTACTTAACCCTAAAAATCTCATCGTTAAAAAAATTTCCTCTCATCTTATCAGAGCTTATCTTATAAGGGAATTATTTACCTAATGACACAATAAAATTTATTTGACTTTTTAATCCTATGACGACATTGAATTAGAAAACAGAATTAACCAGCCACTATGTGATAACATATTCTAACTTTTTTTTTCATAATAATAAATAAAATAAATAAATAATACAAGGATGTTTAAGAAATCTGTCTTTAAAATATGTCGAAACCAAAAGATAATACATTCTAAAGATTTAAACTGCTTGAAAAAAAAAAAAAAAAATCAAGAAAATTAAATTAAAACAGCATTCAGAGCTTTTAAGGAGCAACTGGATATCATAAGGCTAAGTTAAGGCGAAAAAGGGCTCCTTCTGCAACTACAATTATCACCCTTTCTTCTGCAACCGTTTGTGGTTAATAACAAAATGGCATTTAAAAGGAAGACTTTTGTCTTCCTTTGATATTTTAGTATACCTGAAAGTTGAAAACAGTTGAATTTTATGTCTACTTGGCATGCTAATAAGACTAAGGAATGCGGGGCACAAAATTTTGTTTCTTTATGTGTAGATGGGGCATTCTCACAATCTTTTGACTTTCGGGGAAAAAAAATCTGGTGAAATTAAACTTCCTTAAATAACATTTTAATCAGATAGACGAATGCCTTAATGATTCAAAATAAAGAAAAAATGGTCAGCAGTGAAAAATATTTTATTTAACTGAGGTTTAAGTTAAACTTGCGAGTTTAATTTTCCTTACCATTTTATCACTATAACGTTTTATTTTCTTCTAAATTTTTACTTATAATGAATTTGCATAGTACCCACAGGACATTCAAATAAGAAATAATAAAAATGTAGTAGTACTTTTAATTGCAGAATTTTTGCATAACATTGTCTTAAAGGGGTGTTAAAGAAGGGACGGTAAGGTAAAGAAAGGGGACGGTATAGGAAAAAAGGGACGAAATGTGAAAAAAGGGAACGATAAGGATGGAACGGTAAGGGAAATTGCCACCTATTTTTAGACAAATCATGTTAAAACTAAGTGATAGCCACAATGTTCATTCATGTTTAGAAACAGTTGTTAACATTGGATTAAATTATTTTTTTTATTATTTATTTACCTCGAAAAGTGAAGGAATAAACCTTGGGAACGGTAAGACTACCAATAAAGCCACGATCTTGAAATTGATATTTAAATGTTGATTTAAGTTCTGCAGTAAATTTCCTATCAAATAATTTTAGACATTCTTTCTCTATCGTACTTCTGCATGAGAAAAACTTGAAAAAAAGTATGTGGCTGCATCTGAAGTGATTTTCTGTATAAGTTTAGCAAGAGGGACGATAAGGATGAAAAACCCAGGGACAGAGTTCAAAAAATAATATCAACCGTAAAAATGTGTGCAGGTTAATTTTTTGTTACATATTCATATAAAACAATTATCCCAGTTTCGGAAAAAAGTTACATTGAATTACTTTTATTGAAACAATTTTATACAGACAGCTCCAAACTTAAAAATCAGCATCAGGGACATAGGACGGTATAGGAGTTTTCCTGGTATTTGGACCTCCAACATCGTCCAAAACTTATTTATCTCGCTAATATTGTTATGCAATCATGCAATGGGATGTTCTCCAGTATGTGAAATTAAAAAAAAAAAAAAAAAAAAAGTGTATTAAAATAAAAATTATTATTCTGGGACATGAAAGTCAAAAGATTGTGAGAATGCACCATATTTTTGAATATCTTTTTTTTTTCCTTTTTTTTTTTTTTTTTTTTTTTTTTTTTTTTTTGTGTGTGTGTGTGTGTGAAATATGTGTTTATGTAAGGAATTTATTGCATGTAAAAAATACTGAAAACTTTAAAACATTAAAAAATTTTAAATTTAAGAATTTAAACATGTTTAATTTTTTTATATATAACTCTTGAACCACTTGCCTGATTTGCATAATTTTTGCCCTGTTGTATACAGATAATGTGTAGTTTTAACTTGTGGTCAGAAGTCTTAAAAATAATACTTATAAAGTTCATAATAAATTTTAAAGTGAAAAAAATAAAGTTTTTTTCACGCGCAACTTTTGCATAAATTAGCATATTTTCGCAATTCTCACTCAAAATAATAAATCCTGAAGACAATTTATTAGAAATATAATACAGAAACTCTATTGAAAATTTCATACAAATACTTTATAAGACATTTTAGATATATGTTTCAAAGTTGGCAAATCATGAAAAAAATCATTCTGAGATACATGAAGTTAAAGGTTCCTTCAGATGACGGTTCGCGCTGCATCACAAGATAAAAAACAAAAACAAAATTAAGCAAAGCTTTTATATGAGATAAGAGATACAATGAAGTTATATTTTTAATGTCTTAACAATAATAAAATGTTTAAATTTATTAAAATTCTTGATTTAAAAAATGCCTTTAAAGAAATATTTTCCTTAATTTGTCATTTTTTAATCATGTGTATCATCCGGATTCAATAATTTAAACATCAAAATATTTTGATCTCACCATCTCACACATTTCAAAATCATCTTTGCAGTGTATATGTTCTTTGATTGAAGAGCCAAAAAATATTTGAACCATGCACTTTTTCACATAAAATTGTTTTTGTGTGAATTGCACCTTACAAAATTAAACCCTGAAAACATAATTTTATGTAAAAAATTAATATAACATAAATGATATGCTAAATAATCATAAATAATCATGCGTAATATAGCACTAATAATGGGCTAAATAGTCATAAATAATCATGTTTAATATAGCATCATTAAGCATACATATAGTATAATCTGAGTTTAGGTATGTATATCCTATAGATGCACTCCTTTATACCTTGATTGGGAAAATAGCATGAATTGTGATTCTAAACAAACATTATTTATTTGCAAGAGAACAGCTATCTCAAAATATCTCTACAAATTTAAAAAGTTATTTTCAACATTACATATGAGTTCAAAAATTTTATTAATGATATTTTCTTAATAAACTGAAATGGTTGCAACAGTTTCATTTTATTTTTTAAGGGCGAGAGGAAATAATAATGATTATTAAATATTTATTCATGCCATTTTGTGAGGGGAAAAAACAGGAAACGTACTTTTAATATGAATATAATGCTAATTAATCGTCGTAAAAGCGCATACTTACTCGAATAAAATTTTCATGATTTTTAAAACAAAGCGTACTTGGTAATAGAGAAATATTATTTTACAAATGCGACCAATTAATAAAGATACAAAATATATTAAATCGACTCAAAAATTAGTGAGTGAATTTCTAAAAGGCAAAAACTTTCGCGAATGAAAATAGCATTATTAAAAATGTGCATTTTTATTGCGAAAACTGCAAAGTAAATGTATCAATTGTAAAGATTGCAAGGTAAATTTCGCAATTTTTGTCTAAATTACATTCAGTGCACTACGATTCCATGTTTAAAATTAATATTATAAATATTTTCTAAATGTAGAAAGAAATAAAATTTATTTCCAATTTTCATTCATTTCTTTCTTTCTTTTTTTACATAGTTTTTTTTTTTTTTACATTGGTTTCATGCAGCCTAAATTTAACATCTAATTGCCATGTAGCAAGTTGTCATTATTTCTGATGAACAAAAACACTTCTTTTTAAAATAATCGAAAGGAATCTGCCACAGACAATACAATTTTAGATGTTTTTATCATTTATTTAAATTTATCATTTAATTACTTGAGCACTGCTGAGAAGGGTCAGACTATAGCATCATCAATTAACTATTACTTTCTTTGATAACCGTGATGGATATTTTTTCCCTTTGCCCACAACCCCGATAAAAAATCCTGTCGCATTTTCCCTCTCAACACAGGCGGTGAACTTCTGAACAGAAATCCCACCCACTGATTTACGCTAGACAGATGAGATGGGGGCGAAATTTTCGAAGGCTGTGGGCCGTTTCTCTGGTCTTTTGAGGCATAAGGGAAATTTGCTTTCTGGTCTTTAGAGAGTTAAAAAATATATTTGCTTAAAAGACATTAAAAGACATTAAAACTAAATTAAAAATCTATATTTACATGTTTCAACTGTTTTACTGAGTCGTCATCAGAATGTATAACAGAAAATTACAAATGCATATGAAAAATGGAAAAAATCATCGAATATAAACAAGTAATCATATAACGCGCCCTACATTTTCGCGATTTCTCGTGTTTCCTCTATGTCGCGACGCCGTAAGTTGTCAAACCATTCAATCCTAAATTCGGGATACGAAAAGATAATGTGTCGTTACAAACTCCTGAACCTCTTAAATAAATTTCAATCGACTCTCTTCTAAATAATTGTAATTAAAAATTACACCTGTAAATTAATTTACTCTCGTTAAAAAGTATGTTAATGTTCTCTGTTTGATTTAGCCGGGATAAATAGGTATTACCTCTATTATATTGTATTTCCGCTATATGTTCTTTACAGCTGATATTGAATTTTCGTTGGGTCATACCTATATAATGATTTTTGATTCCTCCCTATCTAATAAATGAAATCATATAAATTCCTGAGAGGTCATCTCTGTTAATAGGATCAATTTTAGTATTTAAAAGCAACTTTAAGGGGTCTTGTACCTTTTAAACGCGTCGAAAATTAACGAAAAACTTCAAAGTTTGAATTAGTCTATCTTCAAAACCTTTTTATGTATAAACGTGAAATTTTGGATATTGATTAAACAGATTGTGCTTTGTAATACACTGCCAACAGAAATTTATCAACCCTTTACAGAATTTGTGTAATGTTGAAATCAAAATAGCTCTTTTTTTACCCCATAAGTCATTGCGCGCATTATATCTTGAGAAAGTATGTGTGGATTGGCATGAAATTTGGTAAATATACTAAACACACATGTGTCTTTAAAATGATCTACTTTTAAGTATTTACAATGGTAATATTTTTAGTTATGACTATTTTTATTTATTAAAAATACAGAATTATTATTTTTTTTTTTTTACGAAAATATATTTTCTTATATAGTTAATGAAATAATTTTAGCCTAAGAGTGGTATTCCAATCAATAACAGCAGTTAGATTCATTTCGAGAAATAAAAATAAATGACCCTTTGTTTTTTTTAAATTAAATTAATTATAAAAACTGTATTGACAATTAATAACAGCAAACATAATACTTTAAATGCATCTAATGTATTGCTATATAAGTTAAGTATCAGACGCCAACATAAAAATAAAAAGTAACGCGTTTTTCACTTTAATGTAGAATAATATAGTTAATTGTTATTATAATTTAAAAGCGTAATGTTACTTCCGATAAATGTTTCAAGAAAAAATTTATTATTCCTGGAAAGAAGTATTTATTAAAGAAGAAAATATCATGAAGTTACTTTTTCTTAAAGTGTTGTAAAAGGATTTAAAGGGTTAATAAATCGTTTTATTCTAAAAGGATTTTTTCATAATATTCCCAATTTATACTCATGCACGATTTTTTAAAAAGAATTATCTAAACCTCATTAATTTTGCTAATACCAAAGAATTGCAATTTAAAACTTTGCAAGCAATAGATTATGTTTAAGCCTAGTATTTTGACATATGACTTAGTATTGCAATATATTACTATAGTTGGACTGTATTTCCCATAACTTTAGTTGGAAATATTATATTTCTTACCATCAATGTGCAATAAATGTAAGATTTTTTTTTTCGAGATTTATTAGCGTATAGAATTTAATGGTAATAATAAATAGTTTGAATTCTGTTTACTTTGAGTTTGTTTAAATCACGATTTAACCTGATACCGTTTACTTTGGAATCCTTATAACAGAGAATAAATGTATTTTTTAGTTTAATAGTTATATTAGATTAAAGAATAAATGGGCAAAGGAAAATAATATATTTTTTAATATTAAAAATAAGGCAAAACTTTTCCAGCAGTTGAGGTTTTCAGGCGTTTATGTGATATACGTTAAAGTAAATAAATAAGTAACGTTAGTACTGATCATTCATATTGATGTAATTTTGTAGCTAAATATAATTGCATAGGCGATTATTGCTATTTTCCAGCGAAATAATTCACTTTTTAGTGGTACGAAATTATATCATTAAAATTATCTACAACATGCAACGTTCGTATAATTAACTCAGCTAAGTGTTTTCTCCAAAATTTTTGAATTATCTCTTTTATCTGCAGTTACAAAAATTGTTTTCAAATTGTAATGTAACAAATACAAGCAAGAATAAAATATTTCAAAATTTAGCCTTTGATGTTGCTGCATTTCCACCATTTCGTACATACAACTAAACTCTGTGATGCTACAATTCCTAGGTATCTTGGCATACAGTACCCAACTTTGTTTTATTGACCATGGGCTCTGGGATGCTACACAGCATATGACCCGGTGGTGAACCTAACACGAGACCGCAGTGTTTAGCTTCCAAGCAAGCATGGGCACTCATTTTTATCTAACTCAAAGGGTTGAAAGTTTGTGTGAGCCTTGCCCAGTCCAGAGACGAACTCGGCACTTTTAGTATGGTAGTGCGACGCGCTGACCAATAAGTTATTGAGATTCCTATTCCGTACATAAGTGAAAGGAATTTAGACCCAAACGTTAATGGTAGTAACTTCAGCTAATTTCGTTGTAAAGTGGAAAATAATAAAAATAAAAACGGAATGACACCCGAAAAGCCATGTGTATTTGGTGCACATTATACAGATGAATATGTAATAAACGGTCAAGTGCAAGAATTACTCGCGCTCAGAGGCTTCCGTACAATAAATATATGAATCATTAACAATATTATTAAAAAAATCTTTGCTAAAAGGATAATAAGACTTTGTAAAAAACTATACAACGTAGGATTGGGTATAGCTGTATATAAAAGTATGAATGGGTATACCATAAAAGTTCAAAGAGATATGAAGACTAAATAATATCAAATATTGATATTCTGTATAACTCTTTTTAAATCTTATCCTTATCCGTTTATAATGAACATATTTTGGTACTGACAATAAAAGTAGTGCACATTTAAGCTTCATTTGGAATTTCATAAAAATAAATTTAGAGTAGTAATAATCTTTTCTTTTTACAGTGTAGCTAAAACAAAATTTAAAAGTTTAAACTTGGGATTGTGCTAAGCGCGCTTCGAAAGGAGGTCGCAATATTGCAACACCGCCTTGGTCCGAACCGCGTTTTTCCATATAGGTTTTTAATTAACTTTTAAAGACACGGGAGGTGTATAGAAACATTCACCCAATGCAAACTAGTAGCGAATCCCATAGTATTTATGTAATTAATTCTAATTAAATTAGTTTGTTTTTAACAATTCGACGTTTATTACTTTTATACTGCTACTGGGCATTGCATTGCATGAATATATCATAAAAATTGTTATCCAGGCTTTAAAAGCCAAAAGTAAATAGAGTAGGCCAAATTTGTCATTATGTATGTCCAAACCGCCCTTGTCTTTAAGGGTTGATATCTCGTCTAATTACCGACGATTTTTTCGAAAATCAATACCAACAATGCTTTTATACTTCTATTACGATAGGTACCTTCAGTGCTCCTCAACACATTTCCTGAACGCCCGTAAATCGAAATTTGTGAGTAACGGAAAATGCGCTTTTCTCAAAAACTATGCGACTTAGGGTAATCGCTGTAATGATTCTGCAAAGTTTAAATTAACGTTTACTACCTCTAAATTTTTCATAATTTTAGTTTCAGTAGATTCGGAAATAGATGGGGAGGGACATATTTTTTAACTTCAATTTTCGACGATAGCTCATAAAATATAAGGTTAGTTGGGGTAACTGGACCCACAAGTTAATTGGGTCATAGGCTATTTTATAAAAAAACTGTTGTTGTTTTTTAAGTTTTAGCTTTTGTGAACAATGCACCTTAATCTCTACTTCCTAAAACAACGTGTTTCAACTCAATCATAACTCTCACTTTGCTGTGATAGGTTGTCACAAATTTACGCTTCTTTTTTTAAAAACAACGTCAATATGGTTAAACTTCCTCGGCTTTTTATTAAAATACTGTAAGTACTTTTATTAAACAATCTTTTTTTTAAAGATTAGACATACAACTACATTATATTATTAGGTATCTATACATATTTACTTCATGTTTCATATGTAAGCCCAGTGTCCCAGTTACTCCATAAATTTTTCAAGAATGGGGTAACTGGGACATGTATCCGGGGTAACTGGACCATGTGGGATCCAGTTGCCCCGTTAGTTATAAATAATTTTTTTGAGCTTGAGGAAATAAATTTCTCCATTGTTTTTTGCTCGCAATAAAGAAAATTATAGAATACCTTATTAAAATTACTTATTAAAATTTAAAAAAAGCATATTGTGTGGTATCAAACCAAAATTCTTGACCCCTTGAGAGGCGGTGATGCCGTTATGGCGCCACATAATTTTAATCCATAATTGCTACATTGGCACCAGAATTTCATAATGGAAATTTCACCTTTATTAAGTACGCAAAAATATGCTTTTACTTGTTTACAAATAGATTCTCTTGTAAATACTGGTGTCATTAAAGTATTTCAACATTTTACGAAAGCAAATACCTTGCCCCTGTAAGCGAGAGAGCCAAACCTTGGAATTGTACGATACAGTAAAGGGGTCGCATTCTGTAGGGAAAAATTTTTATTGTTCCTACCACTATTTAGAAAATAATTTCTTCATCGCACCTTTCTTTAGAATATGTTAAATAAAATTATCATGAAGGTAACTCATTAAGGGTTTTGGTAGGAACAATAAAATTTTCCCCATATAATGCGACGATAGAGATAAAGTACTTAAGTACTTACGTAGCCGTTTGCTCATAGATTTATCTTGCTATTTTTTTCCTTAAAATACCCATGTGACTTTTATACTTAATACCTATACTAAAGTAGATAAGTACTTCCCAGATAGAATGCACGTTTGCAGTAAGTTTGACTTTTTCTCGATATTTTCTTGTCTTGACAAATTTGACACAACAATTTTCGCTCAAAAATACTGCAAGGCAGGCGAAACATAATCGATCTCTCCCTTGCAATGCCATTTTGCTGCAAAACTGCTGCAACACTGTCATATTTCAACGACGTAAGCGAAAATTCCCTTTGTTGAGAGCAGAATAGATAACAGCGTAAACCGAAAATTCAGAGCTCAGCGTACCGGAAATTCAGAGCTCAGCGTACCGGAAATTCAGAGCTCAGAGTCAAAAGAAAAAGACACATCGTTATTGAATCTCGTGATTAGCGGATCGTTGATTAGCGTTCAAGTAAAGGAACCCAGAAATAAAGGTATTTATTATTTTAATTATTCAAATGTGGTTATTTTCTCTAAAATTAAAAGTTTGTTAATTTTCTAAGTAATGCCTACGTTTTTCAATAGTTATGTTGTGGGCCATGTTAAACCAATGTTGAAAATCTTAATTTTTAAATGAATTTTTCTGAACTTTACAGGGAGTTTAAGATTTTGTTTGCTTTTTTTTATTGTTGCTGTTGCCTTTCACGCTGCTGGAGCAGTGTTGAATTCAGACGCTTATCTCCGGGAGAGATTTCTATTGCTCCAGGATGAGGTGGGGGGGGCGCATTTTAGAGATCCGAGGAGGAAATTGCACTTTTGTCCATTAAAAAGCATAAAAATTCAAACCTTCCGGGACGACATTTCAATGTTCCGGGGGAATGTTTCCTCCCCCCCCCCCCTGAATTCAACACTGCTTTCAAGTGTATGATTTTAAACTTTAAATTATTTTTCCATTACCATTAAACTTTTTTTCTCTATTTAAATATTAACCCTTAACCGGAAACGTGAAAATCCCGTGCACAAACAGAACACTTAATAATTTACCAAATAGTGAACTTAAAAATTTAATCTTTAATAGTAATGCATTAACAGGACCAATTTTTTAATATAACAGCATAAAAATAAGTTTTGAATATCGGAGAGAGAAAATATTAAGGGCAGATATGTAGACGCAAACATCTCACAGATGTACGTTTCAGGTTAAGGATTAAGTATAATTTTAAAATGTTTCTTAGTTGGCTCTATGCTTATCAACCTGGATTTCTAATGTACCTCTTTTTCCTAATTTTTATTGAAATTATTAAAAGTATTTCCTACCGACGTCCGTTTTATTTAATTCGTTAATAATTTCTCTTTTTGACGTAACTGCTTCTTAGTCGGATGTGTATAAATCTTTTTATTTCCAAATTTTTGTAAAAATTTTAAATATGACTATTTTTAAATTTTTAATTTTTCACGCCCGCAAATCAGGCATGTACCGGAGCAAATCGAAATGATATTCTGGTTCGTGAAATTATGACAAATATTGTTCCGGTTAGTGATCCGTGAAATTATTGAAACATATTAGTACAATTTTATACATATGACTTTCATTGTGCTGTCTATAACTTTTTAATTATTTAGAATTTTGAATGCAGTTTTTAAATTGTTTTGCATGATTAGACATAAATTTGCCTAAAGTTTTAAATAAAAGTTTTTAGTCAACGATAATTTTGAAATAGCGTCCCTGTTCGTGGATTTTTCCATTTCGAGGCCTGCCGCAAAAATTTTTACTAATATTGATTGGTGCGTATTTTTGTAATGAATTGAAGCTAAATAACTAAAATGCATTGAATAACCACTTCAAAATCTCAATGCTATAGTGTTAATGTCAGATTTGAATATTGTTTATTTGTATTCTTATTGAACATGTTTTGTTTTGTTTTATTTTTTACATGTAAAAAAAGTGTTCAACTGTATTTTTATTTATTATTATTTTTATGGTAACTATCTTTCATAAAAGGTAACTACTTAAGAGTCTACACTAGTCACGTGAAGAAACGGTCAAGTTAATGTTAATCATATGGGAGATATTTACAGATTTCTCGCTCGCATTTTAATATTTTTAAATTCTTTTCATGCATAGGATACCCGAGGTTGAGAAGTTTTATTCTGCGTTTGTACTGTTTAGGTACTGACTAGTTAATGTTTAGTTTGTCTCTCCTACTAGATTAAAGTAGATAAATTAGATTAAAGTAATTTGACTAGATAAATTAGATTAAACTGATGAAATTTTGCTAGATAAATTAGACTAACTGACTAGATAAACTAGTTTTGATTTTAGTTAAATTTTTTGGCTTCCGCACTTAACATGTAAAAACTGAATAATTGTAAACATCACTTGTGTGTCTCTCTGTCCGTCCGTCATAGTTAATTTTTCTAAATTACGGAACATGAAAATTTCAAACTTGCCAGAGTTATAAGGTTATTGACCAACATACTTATTGATTATTAGCGATTCGCAAGTATTTTTAGAAAAAAAAAATAGGGAAATAAGCTACTTATTTTTCTTTTCTTTTTTTCTTTTGTGTGTATAATGTATCGTTCGAAAGGTCTTGGATACGGAAACCAAAAGTGTATTTGTTGTAATTTTAGATATTACATTTTCAGAGATATAGTCGGAAATGTACTGGGAAAATGTGTCCCCCCCCCCCTTCCTTCCCCGATATTACCAAATCTACTGTAAATAAAATTGTGAAAAAAAAATAGTACTAGAAGTTTATTTAAGCCATACAGGAAAACTATAGCGATTATCCTAGTCACATACTTTTGAGAAAATCGTATTTTTTCGTTACACACTGACTTTACTTGGCAGGTGCTCAGTGGAGGAGTTGACGATGCTCGATGTACCTATCGACGCGGAATCATAATAGTTTTCGCAAATATTTAATAAAGGCGCTGGTAATGCTTTTATGACTGCTTAAAGTATTTAAAACTTTATACTAAAAATGTTCTGATTTCTACTGGCTTATCTTGTTTGCGTTCGAAAAAAAAAAACAAATATTTTAAGAAGTAAAATTATTTTAAATGGAAATCTTTAAAATTTTAATTACACTTTACGTTTAATTTTGATACATTCATTCCTTACGGGATAAGGAATGGGATAGAAATTTCACATTAAATGTCAAACCAACTGAATGAATTATCTGAATATGTTCTTCTCGGGTCTAAACAATATAGAAAATAAATTGTTTATGTTAATTATGTCTTTGTTTAGTAATCTTTATTCTTATGTATTGTGCAATTAGCCAGAAGCATAACCCACATTACTGTCAAGTCTGGTTTGCCTGAAAGTTCAGTCAGAAATATAAGGCTTATTGCTCAGCAAAATCGATTTAATTGTTTCTATTAAGTTTTATTACCTCCCCGCAATTCCACCCTTAACATCAAGGTAGTTTTGTTAACTGAGAAGTTGTAATTTGTGATCACCTTAAAAGCTAACTTTAGACAGAATTCTTAAAAGCTGTAAAAAATAAACCTGCGAAATTTTAAAATTTATTCTTTTTTTTTCTCTCTCTTTCAGGTTGCAGAGACATGAAAAAACATGGATTAGAATGTGGAAAAATTGCATGATGCAACAGACTCAGGTGGGAGAGCAGAACAGGAAAGTGTTAAATATATTTAAATATTTATTTTTTCAATTATTTTTTTGTGTTTTGTTTAGGGAACAATGTCTTATTTCAAAATATGTAGAAAATAATACTTTGTAATACTATTATTTATAAACTGTTATATGTATTTGCGTAAAAATAAACTTTGTAACTATTTTATAACTAGTATTGTTTTATTACAACTTTGTCTTTTTTAAATTCTTGAAACTTTTCAAATAATTTATATATATATATATATATATATACAGAGAGAGAGAGAGAGAAATTCATTTAGATTTAAGTATACGAAAATTTCAAGTTTAAAGTTAATTTTTCTTTCCCAAAAAGCTTAGCTTCCATTGCTTTAGCCATGTATACAGTTTGACTGCAAAACATATAAATTATATTATCTTTGATAAAATTAGCTAAAAAGTTCATGAGTAGACAGGCAAGCATGCTTATTTTCTGAAAAAACTTTTAAACTGTATTTTCATGTTGTATCATGCAAAAAATCTTAGGATAAAAAAAAAAAAATCCTTTGAAATGCAGTGTTAATATCCAGAATGTGTAGTATTTCTAATAAACATTTATTTACGTTACAGTAAAAAAGGAAATATTTTACTAAATCCGTAAATAAGTGTCATTTGATGAAATATATGGCTATTAAATTTTCAAATTCAATTATCCTATTTTTAGATTAATTTTCTAATTACCTTAGGATGTTCTTTTGCCTTTTTAAATTTATTACAGTTTTCTTACTTGCCTTTAAAAACATTTAATGTTAATGTATGCAAATTATTAGAGAAATGTTTGTGTGGTGTATCCAATAAAAGTTTGTATGTTGATAGCTATTTATGACATTTATTTCAGAAAGGAATGAGTTCCATGAATTTTTATTAATGACAAGCAATAAATAATATGTATATAAGTTTGTTTAGAAAATCAAACCTGCTAGCACTTTTTTTTTTTGCATATTTTTTGAGGGCTAAATAAGAAACAATGCTTTGGTTCTGAGCTAAAATGTTTCTGTTTCTGTTATTTTTTTATTTTGTGTTTAAATTGAGGTAAGTCAAAAACGATGTATTTTAAATGTTTGATACATTTTTTTTAAGGAATGTATTTGAAATGAAAGCTGTGCGTTTTAAATGAAATGAATGCAATATGAATGATGGTAATGAAAACAATATTTGGGGATTTATCACTTTCCCGGCTAACTCAAAAATAGCCGATCTTTCCTTAACACTTTGAGGGGGCAAGCAATTGTGATAGCTTACGAATTCACACTGGAATCCGCAAAAAGATTTAGTGCAAAATAAGGAAAAGCAAGTTTACGACTTTTTTCCACCAAACTTAGAAAAGTAAAATTTAATAAAATTTTTCTGGTGCAAATCCTCATTAATCGTAGGTGAGATAAAATATATCCCACCGCCCCTCAAGAGGTAAATATAAGTTAAACGCAAATAAATCCAGCACCTGTAAAAATATTTAATCAATCAAATTTTAAAACGAATGATCGACTCATTTTCTACTTATGTGTTATCCATCTCGAGAAGATAGATCATGCAGAATGATGATTGCTAATTGCCAAACACACTTACCATTCTTATTGACCAAATGCATTAAAAACAGTAATTTGATATGCATTTGTTAAGTACATAAAATCAGATTGATGAATTTCAGCTAAGATATTTGATTACCTAATCTTCCGTAATCGAGTCTACTGCCAAGATTCAAGTGTAACAAAAAGAATATCAGCAACAATATAGCTTAATGTAAATGTAGCTATCATTAAAGGATTTTCACAAAAAATATGCCATTGCACCAAATCTTATTAGCTAAAACACGCCAATTGGGCATTGACCCGATTATGGAAGATAATAGGTTTAAAAATCTGCGTTACCGAACATATTGCAATTGATAAGCAAATGGACATGAAGCATGCCTAGTGATTTAAGCTGTATTTGCGTAAAGAAAGATGAAATACGTAACAACAAAAAATATATGAAATGTTGCCATGATCGCAAAGAGTTCTTGGTACTTTTATGTTAACCAGGTGCAAATCTCGCAAATAGCATTTTTTATTTTTCACGTGATAACTTAAAACAATGCTTTAATGTTAAAATTAAATATCTTGGTTTATTTTATTTATCAGGTGTTTTTTATTAATTCTTTTGAAATAAGTGAAAGTCTTGGATTTTAAATTTTTCTGTTTTAAATTAGTTATACATTTTAAAGAAAATGAATGAAAGGGTTATATTTTAAATGAAATTAATGAAATACGAAAAAATGGAATGGGATTTTGGATATTTGGCCATTATTACCTATACCCTGCTGACATAAAAGTACAGAGTTCTTGCTTTCTCTATCAGAATCTTCTGATTTGGAGAAGACTTGAGCAAGTAAAATGAACTATGAATAATAAAAAAAGCGTGATACAACTATTACCATATATTTTAAGGAAAACCAAACAGGTCTCCAGGGGCAGCTAGTTATATAAGAAATTAGAATTGCTTTCAAATCTGCTTTAAACTATAAGTCCTTGTCTACTCAGTCTATATAGCATAAAATTGTTGAGCATCTGACAAACCTCCGATTATGCGGAATCTTGCACAAAACACGCACAACCCTGAAAAGTACGACTTTTAGTGTACAGGTAAAATATATATACCAAAAAGTGAATAATATACGACAACTGATGGCCATTCACCAAAATTTGGGAAAAACTTCGTTTTTACACAAAAAATGAAGATCCTTGAGCCCCCCCAAAATAAAGTTACTTACTTAACCATGTTTTGGGGGCATTTTTAACTCAGGAAAGGGGAAGGGAAAAGCTAAAAAAAATTTTAAGTAGGTCAACAGAAGGTTACCGTTTATTATGTATTATTTTTTTATCGAATGATACCATCCGCAAGTCGATATGATCATTCGTTACATAGTTACGGCAGGTTTCATGAATCCGAAGTCGAAAATTATACTTTACGGCAGGTAAAATAGGTTTTTACAGCAGCAACCGATGGCCATTCACGAAATTTTGGTAAGAACTTCATTTTGACACTAGAAATGAAGATCCAATAAGTTCCCCAAAAGTGAAGTAGTTTTATTGTGTGTTTTTTTTTTTGGGGGGGGGGGGGAGGAGGCTTTAACTCGGTAAGGTAGAACTGAAATTATTTTAAATAGGTCAAATGGGGTATCGTTTGTTATGATGTTTTTAATTCTGAATCAAATGACACCGTACGTAATCCGATACGATCATTCATTACAAAGTTAAGGCAGGTTATAAGTGGATTTTGGAAGCTTTAATGGCTTTGGAGTAAACTCAAATGATTCTGATTTTGATTATTGCTATTTTGAAGACATTTAAGGATTTTGAGATTATAATAATTAAACTTAATGATTTAATATGATATAAAGAACATGTTTTGAACGTAAAATGAATGTGACAAAACTATACTAAAAAATAAAGTATAATTTTCCACTTTGTATTCATAAAACCTGCTGCAACTGTCTAACAAATGATAGTATCGACTTGCGGATGGTTTTATTCGAATCAGAATTAAAAGATACATATGAAACTATATCCCACTTGACCTATTTAAAAAATGTTGAATTCTGTCCTTCCCCCCTCCCTCCCTCTCGAGTTAAAATGTTCACTTTTGCCCCCAAAATACGATAAACAACATTAATTTTTGATGACTCAACGTATCTTAATTTCTAGTGCCAAAACAATGTTTTTCTCAAATTTTCGTGAATGGAAATCAGTTATTACTGTAAAAACCTATTTTACCTGCACAAGTATAATTTTCGACTTTGTATTCATAAAACCTGCCCAACTTTGTAAGAAATGATTGTATCGACTTGCGGATTATTTTATTTGATTCGGAATTATAAAATACATAATAAACAATATCCTACTTCACCTACGTAAAACTGTTTAAGTCCCGCCCCTCCCTGAGCTAAAAATGCCTCCGTCTTTTGTCCCCAAAACATGGTACAACAACTTTATTTTTTAGGACTCATCGGATCTTCATTTTGAGTATCAAAACGAAGTTCTTCCCAAGTTTTGGTGAATGGCCATCAGTTGTCTCAAAAAATCTTATTTTACCTGTACTACACGTAAAATTCAGAGAATTAAGAACATTGCTATGAAATTACAGCATACTTGCTGATAGCTTGACATGACAAGAATCCAAGTTTGCAATGCATTTGTAGATAGTGTGTCATGACAAGATTGCAAGTTTACAATGCATTTGCAGGTCGTGTGACATGGCAATATTAGTAGTTTGCTATGAGTCTGTAGTCAGTTTGAAGAACAAGACTGCAACCTGCACGACAAGTTAGCTGCAAGTTCAAAGTATGGTGATTTTGGAGTTTGCATAATCTTGTTGCAGTCTTGTTATGAACTTTCAGGCTTGTAATGCTGAACTTGCTGCAACTTTGCAAGTTTGCAAAGTAAGATTGCTGAAAATTTTCTGCAAATTAAAATTGCTATTTGGGTTGCTTACTTTTTATGTTTTTGGTATAAATAAATCTAATATTTTCACTTTTAGTGATTGTGTTTTAGGTTTCCCTTACAAAGCTCTTTAGTTGATATATAATTTACATGATCTGCCCCCGTTAGCTATGCCACTGGCTAGCATTTCATATCATTCGATAAATATTTTTTAACATACATTGAAGAATATACTATTTGGCTTAAAAAAATTACAAACAACATTACTGGCATATGTAAACAAAAAGACAATCAAAGATTACCACATTCGTTTTTTTTTTTTTTTTTTTTGTGGTGTAAGTTTTAAGCTGTAATAGTATTATTACAGGTCCAAGCATTGTCTCAAATTAGCCCGATAAATTGTGTCACATTAGCCCCCTTGTGAGTTGGATTGTTTGTAACTTAGACTACGTTAAACAAACTCTAATATTTAAAGGATAAAGACTACCAAATTTTTATTGAGTAAAGACCTATTAGAAGGATTTGCCTAAGTTTAATTTAAGTGTCGCACATCAAAAGTTTTGAAGTCTGGCAGAAAAGTTTTTCTAATTAAAAACGTGGCGTTATGAAATGAATACTTTTTTGCAATATTCTTTTTAAAGTTTGAGGGTATTTGTAATGAATATAAGAAACATGATGCATTGCCTCCAAAATAATTGCAAAACGAATTTTATTACTATAAAAATTGTTAATTTTGGGGACATTTCATCTTTTTTCTTTGTTTCATAATAGCCCTGAATGAAACTTACGTATAAAAGCTAAATTTGCACATTCTAACGTAGTTTCAGTAGTTCTACCATTTATTTTTCTGCATTAAATAATTCCCATCTATCATATATGTATAAGAGGAGGGGGGTCAGCCCCCTGCGAGCTATGCCTGCCTACCTCGTTCATGCTTCGCAGTCTCTGAAAACATACTAATGTGCCCTGTTTTAAAAAAATATATATCACCACGATACGGAAGATTGAATTATATTGAATATATATCAGCATAATAGAGGGTATCTGCTGCAATCGCACTGCTAATGCTTTTCCGTTTGAATGGGAATTTTTCGGTTACCATGGCCTCATCCACTGCTCATGGTCAGTACAGTAACGGAATTATTTTGTGTATCCTTGTAAATCAAATATAATGTCACTTTTCTTTGTACTTCTTTTGTCGTGTTTGAATGATTCTGCAAAAAAGAAAGAATTGCATTAAAAAAAAAAGAGAGAAATTTGATTAAAGATAAATCATGGCATGTCGTTGCAAAAAATTGTAAAACGTGGGAACAGATGTATCAAACGCACCGGGGTTGTCGCGAAAGTTTTTTTTTTTTTTTCTTTAGATATTGGCGTCCAAACCCTGTTTCCATGTACCCGTTAGTCTCAGCTTCGAAAACAGCATGATATTTCAAAGCAGTTTATTTTATATAAAAACACACAATATGGCAATATTCTTCCTTTAGTTTTGATGCTAAAAAACTTCGTCTGCTTGGGAATATTTTTCAGAATCTCTTATTTAAAAGCATTGTGTTTTGAAATTTTACGCCTATATATTGGGTCTTGATCGAGTTTTAGATATTTCAAGAACAGGTATAACTTATTAATGAAATCTTTTCTCTATTTTAATATAAGCCATCATGCATATTTTCAAGTTATTTTTACAATGCATATTGTTTGTATGCTACTACTTGATTATCCGATCGACCAAAAAACTATTGCTAAACTATCTATATTATAAAGGACAAACATATCTGTGCGTAACGCATACGTCATTTTGCAAATGGCAACACTTTGAAATTTGAAATAAAATTTTGGTTTTGCAATTTTCTTTACTGCAAATTTTTAAACTTCTAAACATCGCACATTTTAAATTTTTACACTGTCGTATAAAGAAAAAAATGCTCTTTTAAATGCAATTTGTTTGAAAGCTATATCTCAATTTATTTTTGAGATATTAATTTCTTTGTAGTTTTTAATACCATTTTTCTAATCGTGGCAACAAAAGTACCCCATTTCTATTGAAAGTAAACAGAAAATAGCCAGAAAGAGGAGATAACTGTATCTTTTTGTTTCTATTTTCTCATAAAACCTGAAAAAAGTGTGAAATTAAAATACGTGCTATGTCAACAATATTGTCCGTTATTCCGCGATAATGACGTCATATGCATACATTTCTATAGATGAAGTTTAAGACTGGATTGCTGTTTCGGATGCAAATGACGTCATTGTATATAAAAGCGTGTAATTTAATTCTTAAAACTGAATTATGTTTTGTAGAAGTGCGTCATTTTCACCCCAGCTGTTTTCTCAAGTATTTGTCCAAAATTCTCGCGACTAATAAAACTTTAATGCTATTATTTAGGACATTCTACTATAATTTTATCAAAATAACATAATTTGCTTAATTTAATGTTTCATAATTTTATATAATCTATAAATTTAAAACACAAGTGTGTTTTTTAGTCATGTGCCCTGATCTTTCTGCTGAACCAATTTTACTAATATATATATTTTTTTTAACTGAAAAATATTCCTTTGTACATGGGATCGCACTATCTGTTTTTTTTTTGTTTTTTTTTTGTAATATCCCCACTTTTATATTTTAATTTTAAAAGCCTTTTTGTGAAATTTCTTCAAAATGGTGAAAATTAGATAGTTTTCATTATTACAGACAAGAGAATAATAATTAGGTATTTTTATCTTTATTCATGCCATTTTCTGATAAAAATTGGAAATTGTTGTATAGGGTTTAGTGGCGCAAAATCCCATTAGGAGCATAATATTATATTAGGGGCATGATAAAGGAAAATGACATACTGCTTTTGAAAACACGCATTTTTCCTCATAAATTTTCTATATTGTTTTGCCTTCTGCATGTGTACTGATACTAAGTTTCAGACACTAGGCGAAATGCTTATTTAAGTGAAAATGAAGTCATATTTAAAAGAAAACGATCGTTTTCTTAGATAAAACTAAACATTTTAACAAAAATGCGTCTAACATAAATTACGGAAATTTTTACTCTTCGGAATTGAGATTAGAATCTCAAGTAAAGAGTGCGTCTGTTCACATAAAAGATGTTGCTGACAATCGTGATTTCAAGTTTTGAGTTAAATTGATTCTAAAATGATCTAAAAAAATTCACATTTTTTAAAAATGATGAATATGGATATGAGAAGTGCGTATGCAAATTTTGAGAAGCTGAAAATTGCTGTTTTCATTCCGGAAATCCAAGCATAAGAGCCTCAATTGATAACCACATCCTAATAACTGATTTTAATATAATTTACTGATTAAGTATCCATATTATAAAGAAAAAACGTATCTGTGCGTAACGCTGACGTCATTTTGCGAATGGCAACACTTCACGATCAAATTTCGGTCTTGAAATTTTCCTTACAGCAATTTTTTATTCTTCTGACCATCGTACATTTTCAATTTTCGTCACATAGGGAAAAATTTACTTTCAAATGCAATTTGTTTAAAAACTGTATCTTAATTGACTGATGTATTATGTTTTCTAAAATAATTTGTAAGCATGATTTTTTTTTTAAGATTATCTTATCACGTGCCGGTTTCAATACATAATAATAATAAACATTATGCGCATAAAACAACAAACATTGTTTAGCATTTGTTTCTGACTATTTTTGCATAACGAAATTAATACTTCCTTTATAAACAAATAAAGAATAATATTAAAAACACAAATCTCTAATATATTTGTGAAAGACAAATTAACGAAATTAATACTTATTTTATAAACAAATAACAGAATAACATTAAAAAAACACAAATCTAACATATTTGTAATCGTACAATTTAAATTTTTAGATCACAAAATAGGATTTTTTTTCCAACGGAATTTGTTTGCAAAGTTCATCTCAGTTTACTGATTGTCTATGGTTTTAAAAACAATTTTAAAGCATGGAATACTTTTTAATTTATCGCTATCGCGCGGAGCTCGATTACGTTCATCATTTTCTCACGGCTAATATCCATTAAAAAAAACTTCCCTATGGATAAAAAAATAAAATAATATAAATAAAACACAAATTTAACAGACATGTATAAGCTCTGAAATTATCAGAATATAAAAGGATGCCGTAAATAGAAAAATCTTGGTCAAATAACTCTTAGCATGTGGCTAATAAGAAAATATCGATTTTGATAAATTTAAAAAATTTATTTGATCGTATAATTCGTATTTTTCATATGAAAAATGCTTTTTAAATTTAAGCGGGCAATTTAAAAAAAATTATTGCATATAAAAAATTATTAGTGTTCAATTTAAATAAGTGATTTCACCTATATTCTGTAACCCGGGAATCCCGGATAAGATCACCTAGTAAGATTAAATGGCAATGGATTTGAATGGTATTACTTGATTTTCCCGTCGACCAAAAAACTATCGCCAAAGTACATTTACCTGTATTTATGCTACATCAAGTGATGTAATATATAAACTAATTTGCTAGCCGCTCTATATTTATACCATGAGATGTCAGATTAAAAGTCTCCGTAATAAAAATCGTTTTAAACGTATCGTTTTAATATATGACGTAATTTTTCCTATTAAATGCATGTCTCATCTAATAATTTATTTATTTATTTTTTTCTTCTGTTTTAAGATTCACGGTACATATATTATTTAACTTAAAAGCATTTGGAAATATTATTTGAGCTTTTTAAATATCACCTAATATTCACCATCGAAAGTTTTTCAAGTGTAGTAATTTAATCATTTTAGATACTTTAAAAATTAAAATATTTAATGTTTGGGCCTTTAACAAATGACGTAATTCTCACTTTTGAATGCGTTTCGCGTGTGATAATTTTATTTTTTTTTAAGTTTCCTACTTTTTTAATATTTTTCTGTAAAGATTTTGATGTAACGTTGCTTATTTTCTGCTTTCAACGTGTGATGATAAAATTTTTATTTTAAAATTTTCTTTCTGATTTTAATATTATTTATGTCATTTTCTTTTTAGAATTGAAAAGAAAACCTTTTTTTTTTGGAATTTGAAAGTGACAGAGTATTTTTGGTTTCTAAAATAAACTATTTCGGGATGATCGAAATGTAAAAAAATGTTTTTATGTCTTTAATTTTCCTGAAAACATAATTTAATCACAATATTGTTTCACTATCGATTGAAATAAAAGATAATTTTAATTATCAATTTAAAAATGACGAAAGAGAAGGAATCTAATAATCCCTAAATTTTTTAATGTTCTTCCTTTAAAAAAAATAATGGAGTAATTTTATTGCCATTACAGGTTGTCACTACAGAAATGTAATTAAAATTAGAAATATTATCTTTAATCAAATTTCTCTCTTTTTTTTCTAATGTAATTCCTTCTTTCTTGCAGACGTCAATATGACGTCATTATCACTCCATTAAGTATTTCGCCTAGTGTCTCAAAATTAGTATTATTACACATTCAGAAAGAAAGAAAATATGCAAACCTTATAAAGAAAAATTTGTGATTTCAAAAGCAGTATGCCATTTTCCGTTCAAAATATTTTGGCTCAGTATGTCCCTAATGGGAGTTTTCGCCACTAAACCCTATGCAACAAAATTTAAATCATAGAATTAAAAAAAAAAATTAATTTTTATCAGAAAAATGACATGAATAAAGACACATAAATCTCAATATTCTCTCTTTTCTGCAATAAAGATCGCTATCTAATTACCTATCTAATTAAGTAAATGTGAGGAAAAGTCACAAAAATATTATTTAAAATATATTTTTGTAAAGAGAAAGTGTTGTATCTTTTGTAAAGTAAGTTTGCAATAAACTAAAAAAACATTTAAATTATGAATAAAAATGAAATAAAACCAAAATTCACCTGATTTTATAATGGACGATATTCTTGACATAGCACGTATTTTAATTTCCTTTTTTTTTTTTTTTTTTTTTTTTTTTCAATTTGTATGAGAAAATGGCAACAAAAAGATTCAGTAATCTATTGATTTCCATTTGCTTTTACCAGAAGTAGAGTTCTTCAGTTGCGACGATTAAAAATTGGTACTAAAAACTATAAAAATCTCAAAAATAAATTCAGATACAGCTTCAAACAAATTGCATTTAAAAGTACATTTTTTTTTCCCTGTACGATGGTGTAAAAATTGAAAACGTGCTATGTTCAAAAGTTTAAAAATTTGCTGTAGTGAAAATTGCAAAACCGAAATTTTATAAATTTCAAAGTGTTGCCATTCGGAGAAAGACATACGCGTTACGCACAGATATGTTTGTCCTTTATAATATAGATACTCTTTAAGGTAAAAATGTTTCATGTTGAACTTGTTTAAATAAATGTAATTTAAATAACTTTAGTTTTGTCAGTTTTAGTTTGTTTTAATTCTGTCATATATATATTTATAATGAAAGTTAACTATGGAATTTTAAGAATTAAATCAAAATTTAAATTAAATAAAATTGTTTTAATCTCAAAACTAATCCAATTAAACAATGTAGATTCAATTTTGTTGCTATGGAAACAAAAACTTCTCCGATATTGAATTGGAAAACTGCAGCATTCCTTATCTGGCCTTTATTTTGGAATACCTTTAAATATATGAAAATTTATTTTTCAATTTGAAATTATTTTTTATAAATAAAATTATTTTTACAGTTGTAAACCTAAATAACTGCAGCAACAAGCAACATAACTATATAATACAAAAAAATATATGTATTAAACTCTCTCATTGTATAAGTTTAAATTCATTAAATATTATTTACATACATTCTCAGAATCAATTAGCAACAAATTTTCAGATGCATTAAAATCGTTTGCTTTTGGTGAGGGAAGGCGCTGCTCTCCAAATCGCATGACGTTTTCGACTTTTCGCGCGGAACACTCGAGAGTATTTTATGTTTTTACAGTCTCTCTACTGTAATTCCGCCGCTAAATTTGACTGATCCTTTATTACATACATAAGTAGTTTAATTGGTATATTTTCCAAAATATTCTGAATATATCCAGTAAGGAGATCTTCCTTGTTAGACTACAAAATATATTGCTCTGATGGCGCTACGCTAATACTCAAAGAAATTTTCAATGCTTTGTTAACTGTTTGGTTCTTAAAAATTGTTTATTTACTTATACTCTATGGTGTCAAGTCTTGTTTCAATTTTCATTTTTTAGATGTTTTGAATTAATACTTAATTAATCTGAAAAATTCGTTTTATTGGAAACAAACCCCAAAATTTTGTTCGATTTCTTGGGATCTGGGTTAGAATATCTACAAGTTTTATGCATTTGTGATCAGAAATGAATGTATTGGCCAGCAGCGTCTTTGGATTTGTAACGGTCCTCAAAATGATTGCCCCTTAGGAGAAAAGGGTCAGAGTCTGTGGTCTTCTATTAATATATGTCCATCTTCTTCCTCGAAGTGGAATTCAAAAATTTCATTTTGCTGTTTCATTATGTGTCACTATTTGACGTAAAGAGTGTTATGAAAGATGAAACTTGCATAAGAATGGTCTGTGTACTTCAGCGTTTAATATATTCTAATCCTATTTCTATCTCTTTTTAACGCAACCCTTTATATCGCAGTGCTGCATATCTGTAACGTACTCAAAAGACAATGTTACATAGTGGACATTAAAAAACGATTTTTATTATTACTGATATCATCCAAGACAGCAGTTAAAATAAATTGTCCTTAGAATTCTCATTCTCAATAGACCGTGATACTGAGTATATTTATTATACCAAAATTTAATTTTTTATCTGAGCAGTTTCACATCATTTTTGATAAAAAAGATCTTAGTAAATTTTATACAATTAAGAATAATGGAGGTGTCTGAATATTGATTTTTTAGAAAAGTAATTTTGTACTCTTTACAATTTTGTATTAGACGATTGAAAATATCTATGAGAATTATATAATTTTGTGTTTATTACAGATACGAAAAAAGTACATTTTAGTGAATATTTTTTATGTCCTGAATTTTTTAATATATTTTTATTCTTAAAATGATATACTCTAACATCTGAGTAAATAATTTTTAAATCATAATTGTTGAGACACAAAGGTTAATGTAGGTGTTATGTAAAATGGTTTCTATAAGGGTAGTGTATGATACACATAAAAGATACACTCTTCAATTAAAAAAACAAGGATATCTTATTTTTATAAATCATGATAAAAATATATAAAATAATGTGTTCGGACATGTAAAAAGATTGTAATCTAATTATAAACTACATTTAAATTATATGGCTAAAAGGATAATCGAACATCATTCATCAATTTTATGACCACTCCTTAATTCATTAACGACAGGATATAAATGCTATTTAAAGAGCCATTAACTGTCATTAAATATTTGTTACTATGTTACAGAATATTAAAATTAATTGTTTTTTCTAATTTAGTTTTATAGAAATCACATGCTTTATTGAATAAAAATCTAAACGATATTTACGAATACATTAAGAAATTGTATTTATTATTATTATTATTTATAAATTTAACTTAGTTTGTTACATAAAGAGAAGAAAACGAATCATTCAGTAACATGTGATTTTCTAATTAAAAAAAAGAAACACACAAAATGGCGTGTATTTTTTTTTTTTTTTTTTTTTTTTTTTTTTTTTTTTTTTGTTAGAAAAAGAGTGTCTGATTGTACCAGAATCCTAATGCAATAGAAATATTTAAGCAAATACTGAACATAAAATAACATGTTTCACTGATATTTTCATGTGGTAGTAAAGGCAGAAACATCGTTCTTATAAAAATTACATTATTAAACTCTGGATGTATGTACATTGTAAAAAAAAGAAAAAATACGACTAGTTTTCCTGCAGGAATCGAAAAAATAGTTGCTCTTATCGTACCGGAAAAATTGCAGACCCAGCTTTACGTATTTTATTCCAAGCTGGGTCGGAAATGTTTCCGGTACGATAAGGGCAACTATTTTTCCGATTCCTAACGGAAAACTAGTCGGATATTTTTACAGTGTATGTAGAATTATACAGGGTGGTCAAAAAAACTTTTGCCAATGTAGCACGGTTTGGCAATCGGAAATTACAAGAAATAAAAAATTGTGTTTGAACGATAGGTATTTCCAAGTTTGAGACAAAGTGTGTAGTGTGAAACAACAACCGAGTAGTTGCACTGTTAAAAAAAAAAAAAAAAAAAAAAAAAAAAAAAAAAAAAAAAAAAAAAAATCCAACCAGTTTTCTTGTAGGAATCGGAAAAATAGATGCCCTTATCGTACAGGAAAATTTTCCGACCCAGCTCGGAATAAAATTCGTAAAATCGGAATAAAATCAGTAAAATACCGTTTTATTGACTACTTCCTTTTTTTACGGATTTTATTCTAAGCTGGGTTGCAAAATTTTTCGGTACGATAAGGGCAACTATTTTTCCGATTCCTTCAGGAATACTGGTCGGATTTTTTTTACAGTGTACAGCTATGATAAAGTGACGAAATTTCAATATTTTGAAGTAGCATTATTAACTTTTCGCATCGCAAATAATTTTTAGAAAGTGGCAATTACTCGATGTTTATTGATAATACAGTCATCTACCATCGTTTCACATTTCATTGGAAATGTATCATTGTCTACAAGGCGGCCATTTAGAAATTCTGTAATTTGAATAACATATTTAGGATTTATGGCATGTCTGTTTATGCTTAAGACCTGACCTACTCAATTGTGCAGGTGATCCTGAAGAAAAAAGAAAAAAAAAACATATTCCTCTTTTTGTGAGGTTTAAAGAATGCATGAACACAGAAATGCATGGATCCTCCCTTGGCATAACCTGACATAGGGTAATTTTTAAATATTTTTTAAAATCAAATATGATCCTATTAATTAGGAGAAACCACCAAAACGTTTCATTTCTACTAAAAATTTTTTCTATTCTTAAAGGGCTATATATGTTGCTCTAATTTGTCTTTCCGTTTCTTTAAATAACGTTTTTAGTTTTAAAAGTACCATTTCAACGGTATTTTTAAGTGTTAGAATATTATAAACCAGAGAGCGTATTAATCTAAGCAATCATTAATCATTAATTAGGCGATTTATTGCAAGCCCCAGATGGAGAAAATTGTACCAAGACATCTTTATACCTGTGAATTGCAATTATATTTCTTTTCTTTTGTTTGTTATGTTTTTGCTAAAACATTATTCATCATTTCATGTTTAGCCAGTAAAATGCAATATTCATTCATGATGTTTTGACATAATGCTAGCTTTCTTGAAATTAGAAATGATAATCATTTATTGTTTATACTTTAATTCCTAAATAATGAAGCAAATATATAATTCATTACATTTGTGATTTATTATGATGATTTTTAGATCGTCTAATATGTTATGATACAGCAATAAGTATTATATCAACAGGATGTGGTCACTATGTTTCAGTATATCATTTTTTATTTAACTGCAGATGTTCATGAAAAGGTTCAACGTTATCCTGGCTCTGTAATGAACTAAATTTCTTTTAAAGAAAATATGTTTTGGGGGTTTTAACCCCTTAACGGTCGCTTAATAATTGAAAAAACCATAAAAATGTACCTATTTTTTATTACAGAAATTGAATAATTATAAGGTTTCTATATAAAATATGCAATTAGTTTTCTTTAAGGCGATAAAAAAGATGTTATAGAACAAATTCACGTTTGTGGAAAAGCAATCATGCGAGAATTCTGTGTTTTAATGTTTGTTTTACACCATACAAATTAATGTGGATAAGACTCTTATTTTTCACATCTTACATCCTTATTTATCATCATCAAACAAATTTTTACAAATAATATTTGAAATAATATAATATACATTAAATTTTGATTATTAATTTTTTTGAGTGCGATAGATTTCGAAATATGCAATACAAAGTCCAACATCACAATCAGTGCCAAAAACCAAACCCAAACGCTAATATTCAAAGAGTTCAAACCGAAGTTCCAGCTTTTCTGGTTTCAGAAGTTTTTTTCCAGCAATAAATCTCCAGCCCGGAAATATGACGGGCACGAGAAATAACGAACGACACCTCAGCCCGTGATATTGACGGGGGCGGGAATTAAGGGGTTGAGAAAAGTTGTCTTTTGTAGTTATTTATCAATGGATTTAGAAGATAAAACGAAGTTATTCACTAGATAAAACTGTATATTATTACGTCGTTATATGTGAATGGATAGCATTCTCCCTGTTCTCTGGACACAGAGGCGCCGGCGTAACGAGGGTATTCTATTAATGATTGAGGAACATTAAAACCAGGTTGGTTTTGGTTGTTAAATTTGTTACGCGTAGAGATAGTAAGTAACAATGATTTTTAACTGCATAAATCATTTTGCAATGCAAAAGGTTGTTGTCACTGCTTGGATTTTGAAATTTTGTCATTGTAACCGCCATCGAGAGAGCTCGGGTGTTGTTCTTCACCACATTCTCTAGCGCACCCTTCGAAATAACTAACATTATAAAATTTAGAAAGGATACGTTTCACTTACAATTTGAGTAACTATTGGTACCATTGTAAAATATTTACAGAGATACATAGATTAATTAAGAAATAATATTTGCTTTTAATATCTTTCAATCATAAAGAAATAAAGAAAAGAAAGTTCCATGTGAGATTATATGTAAATGAATGATTTTATTAGGAGTGAAATTTTCATCTTACACCTTTCAACAGCATAAAGGCCTATATTGTTGAGTTGGCAGAATCAATAACATAAAATCTATCCATATGTAAGCACATACCTGTCAGTTTCTATGCTTTTAAAAATCATATAAACATATTTTAATCCGAAAATAATTAATAAAATTAGTGCTGCTTTTACTTATTAAAATGTACTACAAAATGTATTTAATGTACATAAATAAAAATTGTAGTTCAAACACGTTTATTTGACTCTTAAGGAGAGCACAGAAGTCGACAACCGTTTAAACTATTCTATTTTTAATAATTAGTTATCAAAATAACTGTAGAAAATAGCTGATGTAGCACAGCTAGGATAAATATTTTAAACAATTATTACAAGCCATAACAATCACAAACATAAACACAATTTTAAAACAATCTGAGACCTTTTACAACAGTATAAGAAGTAGATGTTCCACATGAGTGTCGTAGGATTATTGGTGGTGCTGCAATCTACAGATACTTAACCTAAACAAAAACACTACATAATTGGCTGAGAAAATATCAGTATTAAAAAAAAATATTTGTTTCGTTCGTTCGTATTTTCGCTGCGTTTTCTGAACTTAGTAAATAAAAGTAAATTTCATGAAATATAAAATCCACTTGTATTAAGGAACAGTATTACTTGGATTATCTTATGTAAATCATGTGATACTGGAGTATCCTTTACTTAGGAACTACCGAAGGTACATCAATAACTGTTTTAATAGTTTTGGAAATAACTGATCATTTGGCTGGAACACATTAACGATTTTCACGATTAATAAAATTATTCTAAGGTTTTTTAATTAACATCACTAAAAATAAATTGACTTTTCAGAAAAGCAAAGCAGGTTAAATATAGCTAGTTACAACACCTAAAAATATAAATGTCGCTTCTGTATTTCCCGTGACAAAAAATACGCCAGTTTTGGCTGTTTTCGATAGGAATTCACAACTGTTAATACTACCATATTAGACGCATTAAATATATTCCATGTTAAATTATATTTAATAATCTTTTAAAGTATAACGTAAAGTATTACTCTGTAGTCGTTTACGTCAAACCGAACAGAAGAACAATGCAAATCGTGACAGCATGTGACATCGAGACAATTTTCAGTTCCTTGAAGCAGTGATTATTGCAATAAAAGTAAAAATCATTTTTTTAACATGATAAGCATATTTGACAAGCATTGAACGTTTACCTGAAAAATCACGCCTAATTTCAGGACTGCAATTCGTGCTGTTCCAAAACTATTCCGTCGGAATACGTTAATTTGGCGTGGACCCTGATTAGTGAAAATGTATCGCTTTGACTTATGCTTCATAGAAAACAAGAACTAGTTAATTTATTAAAAAAAACATATTTTGTTTCTTTATTTTATTTTTTAAGTATGGAAACAGGAATTAAAATCTTATTATTTATCTATCGACTCTGTACTTTTAAGTTGTTTTCCATCAGAATTTAATTAATATCAAACTCTTAAATGATAAAGGAGTATTTTCTTTTTCAAATATTTTCATTCTCTATTTTATATTTATATGCTCTACATTTTAATGTAAAAATATTTCCTTATTACAGTTTTAAAGCCCCTTGGCCTATTTGGTGAGATTTGTTTGGCGCATAATTAACTCCATCATTTTTCGAACTTGGAAATAGTTGTAACCATAAAGAATATTCTGTTGTTTATCGTCTGGGTCCGGAGAATTGCCTTAGAATTAATGAATTTTTTTTAAGTATGTATTAAAATTAATAAAATGTTGTCTTGTCATCGGGATGACACATGTGTACGTAATTTTTATAATTATAACATATCAGGAAGGGGGCAAAAATGAATTACAAAATCCCATTTTTACACACAAAAACAAAATAGTGTTAAATAAAAGAGTGTAAAAAATAACAGTCAGTGTAGATTATCAAGATACTGACTACTATTTACATGATGATTATATTTTTTTCTCTATAACATTAAATCAGTTTGTTTAATGAACAATACTTTTTGATAAAATGAATACAACTTCTTATCGTTATTTTATTAGGTAGGGAAAACAAAAATAGAACTAATTATTAGCATCATGCATCAATGAATATGTTCAAGATCATTAGGCTGAAATGAATCAGAACTTACAAGGTGACTTCTATAGCTTCGTTTAACGTCAAAACTTCGTTTAACGTCAAACTTCGTTAAATGTCAGCATTCCAGGAAGTATGGTGTTTTAAAAAAAACTAAAATAGTTATCTGGATTTGATTACTTCAGGCAGAAATTATGTAAGTGGTAATCAAAATGAAACCCTTAATTTTATTTAAATGCTATTTAATTACTAAAATTACTGTCAGCTCAGATTTTGTTAACATTATATTTCTTTTACAAATGAATACTTAAAATCAAATCACGGCTTTTTATTGCAATGTCTATTTAAATTATAATTTACATTAATATTTAGCTAATTTTAAAATGAATTGAGAAAATTGTTATAATTAAAGCAGAGTTATAAATACGCAGGTTTTAAGGTCATTTGGTGTGGCGTTAAAGTATAAATCACAGTCGACGAAAGAGTTCATTTCAAAATAACAGTTCATTTATTAAATTCAACTTGAATTTTAAAAACTTAAATAATAAAGATATATACATACACCTCCAGCTTTTGCTGGGATTCATATTGACATATTATAGCTATAGCAAGGAGTAAGCTTAAACTCCATCTCCACGGTCCTTCCATTACATTACTTCCATCACTACACCTCATACTCCATGGAGTTGTTTCACACTAGATATACTTACTGAGTACATCAAACTGGAATAAAAATATGCATACAGTTACAGTTAAAAGAGAGTGCCTTTACCACCGAAATGGAAAAATAAAAACTGGTTCGGAACGATATAACTTCCGAACAAACCAAACGACAAATTTTGGGGGACAAGACTTTGTCCAGATTTCCAACATGCGGCCCCATCGGTCGTAAATACCTCCTCTTTCTTTTCATAGTCAAAATAAAAAATATTACAAATAGCTCTTTGAAACTTTGCATACAGAAGAGGTTTTGTCAGAAAGTCTGCCTTATTATCTTTAGAACTTACATGTTTTAACTCAAAAACATTTTCATTAATTAACTGACGAATAAATTGACATCTTATGTCAATGTGTTTCGTTTTAAAATTCTCTTGGCTATTTTTAGAAAAATGGGCTAAGGACATAACATGGTTAAGGGGCCATGTAATGCTATTTAAAGGTCAAATAGATAAAATATGGTGTGATTTAGATGAAATGTATACTGCATAATGGCACAAGTTCCAGAGTTAACTTATTCCTTCCCGAAAATATCGGATTATAACTATCCTTCCTGGAAGCTCGACGTTAAATGTGTATTGATTGACCGAAATTGCTGGGAGTTTATTACAAAGCCAGATATCGCATGTAAATCGGATGCCTCTGATCGTGAGAAAAGCGATTTTGAATGGCGTAAACGAAGAGCTTATACAACAATTTACCAATCCATCGAACGGAAATTCCAGATACTAATTGCTCAAACAGAAAGCGGCAAAGATGCCTGGGATATTTTAAAGTTAAACTTCGAACCAACTTCACGAGCACGCTTAGCGGGATTAGCCGATGAATTTTTCGAGATGAAGTTAAACTCGCAATAAGAAACTATAGGTTTATTTTGTAAAAAAATTGAAGAAAAGAAAGTTCAGATTAAAGATGCTGGATTTGAGATGCCAGAACCGTTAGTATGTTTTCAACTAATCCGTCGATTACCTGAGGAATATGATAATCTAGTTCAAGTGTTATATAGATTAGAAGATAAAGAATTTAAATTAGAAAATGTATCTAAGCAGTTAATAACTGAATATGGCAGAATTTGTTTAAAACGAAAAGATGAAAGTAAAGAGGTTATCGCTGTAGGTGATGCTTATGCAACTAAGTTTAAAAATCCTACCTTTAAACCAACCATTCCAGCGGAGAATTTTGGAAGCAGTAAAAAGCCATGGGTTTCGCGCAGTGGAAGCGTGCTGGGCCCATAACCATGTTATAATTAAAGCAGAGTTATAAATACCCAGGTTTTAAGGTCATTTGGTGTGGCGTTAAAGTATAAATCACAGTCGACGAAACAGTTCATTTCAAAATAACAGTTCATTTATTAAATTCAACTTGAATTTTAAAAACTTAAATAATAAAGATATATACATACACCTCCAGCTTTTGCTGGGATTCATATTGACATATTATAGCTATAGCAAGGAGTAAGCTTAAACTCCATCTCCATGGTCCTTCCATTACATTACTTCCATCACTACACCTCATACTCCATGGAGTTGTTTCACACTAGATATACTTACTGAGTACATCAAACTGGAATAAAAATATGCATACGGTTACAGTTAAAAGAGGGTGCCTTTACGACCGAAATGGAAAAATAAAAACTGGTTCGGAACGATATAACTTCCGAACAAACCAAACGACAAATTTTGGGGGACAAGACTTTGTCCAGATTTCCAACAAAAATCATGTATTGTTAATCACAGTGGCTTTTTGAAAGAAATATAATAATATATATTTATTCTAATTACACTGTCAGCACTTTTTTAAATATAGATTTTATTTTATTAGTAGATTAGTTTGAATCTAGAATATTTCATTTAATTACAGAGTGCAACTGTAACGTGTAACTGAAACATTTTTAATCAGTGTTGCTATAACTATAAATTTTATGCTGGCACTGTGATGTCGTTTTATAATGACAATAATTTTTACGTTAACAAAACGTAAGAAATAATTCCAATCACCATATAATTAAACTCTAAACATTCATATCAGCACACATTTTTTTTACGCTACATTTATTTTCAAATGAGTACTTAAAATCAAATCACGACTATTTGTAACAATGTTTGTTTAAATTATAATTTACTTTAAAAATTTAGCTAATTTAAAATTAAATTGAGAAAATCATTTATTGTTAATTAAAATGTGGCTTTTTGAAGAAATTATAATAATATACATTTAATCTAATTTCATTATCAACATTTTTAAAAAATAGATTCGATTTTATTCGTAGATTAGTTTGAATCTATATTTCATTTCTTTAGAGAGTGCAACTGAAACTGAAACAATCTTAATCAGTATTTCTATAACTATAAATTTCATTCTCGCAATGAAATGTCGTTTTATAATGACAATAATTTTTACATTAACAAATCGTAAGAAATAATATTAATATCCATATCATTAGAATCTAAACATTCATTTCAGCAGAGGATTTGTTCACATTATATTTCTTTTATAAATATATACTAGCTATCAAATCACGACTGTTTATTACAACGTCTATTTAAATTATAATTTACTTTAATATTTAGCTAACTTAAAATTGAAGTGAGGAAATCATTTATTTTTAATTACAATAGCTTTTTGACTGAATTATAATAATATATTTTTAATCTAATTTCATTATCAGCATTTTTTTAAATATAGATTATTTTATTAGTAGATTAGTTTGAATTTATGTATCATTTGTTTACCGATTGCAACTGCAACCGAAATAGTCTTAATCAGTGTTGCTATAACTATATTTCATGCTTGCACTGTAATTTCGTTTTATAACTGAAACAGTCTTAATCAGTGTTACTATAACTATAAATTTCATTTTCGCGCTCTAAGGTCATTTGATAATGACAATACTTTTTCATTAACGAAGCGTAAGAAATGTATTTAATAACCATATCATCAAACTCAAACCATTAATATCAGCACAGATTTTGCGCACATTATATTTCTTTAACAAATGAATAGTTAAAATCAAATCACAACTGTTTATTGCAATATCTATTTAAATTAAAGTTTACTTTAATAATAGCTAATTTAAAATTGTATTGAGAAAATCATTTATTGTGAATTAGAATGACTTTTTGAAGGAATTATAATAATGTATTTTTAATCCAATTTCATTATCAAAATTTTTTTAAATATAGATTTTATTTTATTAGTAGATTACTTTGAATCTAAATTTCATTTCTTTATAGAGTGCAAGTGTAACTGAAAATAGTCGTAATCAGTGGTGCTGTAACACTGCTATACACTTCATGCTTGCACTGTTATGTCGTTTTATAATAACAATAAATTTTACAGTAACAAAGCGTAAGAAATAATTTAATAACCATATCATTCATATCACATGAGATGATTACATTTTTATAGATTTATTTTTATTTTATGATACACTATTATATATCAAATTTTACCATTTATTGCTAATGAAACAGGTACTTTAACCCTTTATGTACTAAATTTAGAATTCATGAACATTTTATCTTCTAAAGCGTTTTTCGTTAATTGTTTAAACAAGATTAGAAGATTTACATAATCATTTAACAAATTTTAGGAGGATTTTAGAAAGATTGGAGGATTTAGAAGGATTCATTAAATTTGAATTTATAGGGATTTTGTGCAATATTTATAACTATTATTATTATTTTAAATATTTTTCTTAGTATTTTGTAGAATTAGAAAATGCACAAATATAATATTCTTACAATAGAAATATATAAATATTACCGAATTGGAAAATCCCTCATCCCAACGCCAAGAAAGCTGAAAAGATGCAAAGGCAAAAGAAACCATTCTTTTAAAAATATTTTTGTTTTGTGTAACCAATAATGCTTTTGGAACAAGACAAAGTAATGTATCTATAACTCATTCTAAACTGTATTACAACTAATCGATGTATTAAATGAATTTTATAACAAGTTATTTTAATGGTACTTATACGTACCGTCTGTAGATAAAGGGTTAAAGAATTTTTCCATGGTAAGATCAAAACACTTTCCTTAGAGCCAGTTCCTATACAAATTTCATTGACCAGTTTATTGAAAGTGTTCGATTTCATGTAAATTTAATGCCACCAGATTTTATAACAGGATTCAAATTTAAAGCTTTCACAACTTTAAATTTTTTAACTTTAAGCTTTACCTTTTTAAAAACATGCCGAACTTATCAGCAGTTTAAAATTTCTAATGTGTTTAAGTCAAAATCAGTGTGAATTGCGTGACTACGTAAATTCCGTCCCCAATTTTGGCAAAGTTAGGGAAAGATTGGTCACGTTATGGAAAGCAAACGCGTAAGATAAATAGATGCGCGCAAGCATACATGCGTGTGCTCCTCACAAAATGAATCAAAGTGATTTTCATGAAATAACACAATAATTTCAACGTAATCAAATGGAAAAATAATCCAACGTATCTTGATAATATGTTATTGTCTGATGTTAAAGAAGAATTTAGTTAATAAACACAAATGTTGTAAATTAATATTTAACGAGCGTAATGTCGAAAACTGTAAATTAGAAGATTTTTTAAAATCGAAAATGGAATGCTTTCCAAAATATATGTAGTAGAAACACAATATTTGCCAGTTCTCCAAAAAGTGTAGACGATGAGAGATCAATTTTAAATAATTAATGTGCGTTACATGTTATAAGGAAATATTAAATGTGGATTGTTGACAAAATATAACATTATATATACGAAATTCTAATTAAAAGTTTATACGTAAAACATTTTGAGTAAATCAAACTTTAAGATATGATCTGTGCTCAAAAGAGTTGATATGAGTGGTGCATGAGTGATTTGTTATTCTTAGATTAAAATAAATAAAATGTAATGTTATAATCTTTTTTTTTTTCGCGAAAGTTTTACTAAATTTTAAATATGTAGCGATTTATCAAAGACATTATTTCCGTTTTTCCGAGACAAATATTCAAACAGTTATAAGATTTATTTTGGAAAACTTTAAATTTACTGAACTAAATATTTCAATCGGAATTTAGCTTTTTCTAATCTTGACTTGTATTAAACTTTTGAAACCTATACCAGCTGTACGGAAATTGAGTGTTAATGTAAATTCATTAATTATTTGAAAATCGGGAGGAAATTTAAGAAACGCATGGAATTTTGTAGACTTCTAAATGAGCTTCAAAGTGTAAGACTGGACTTAGTTTTAACGTTAATGATAGATTGAATTATTTAAAATCTTTATTGCTCTAAAGAAAATTCTAAATAAAAGGCGTGGATTGTAATTATTTTTCTTAAAATTTGAAATAAATTAGAGTTGTAATTATTGACATTTATGACATCTTTAGTTTGCTAAACTTTTAATAATTTCAAACATTCATTCTTTAGTATAATTGTCGCTGAGGATACGAAATAATTAACAAAAATATACGACATTCCAATGCATAATAGATTGTGGTTAAACTTTGGAAAACGTTTAATAAATGGAATGGAAAAATATTTCTTAACCTTCCAGGAAGTCCGCTGTTGAAAATTCGAAGACGATCGCAATTTTTCCGAAACAATTCGCGCAAACACCACAAAAATTAAAATTCAATTTTCTCTACCCGTATGTTTAACCGCATTCCTAACAGGTTTCTATAGAGGAAAAGGTCCAAATACTGGCTAGGGTCAAAATACCAGCTACTAGGTGTTCTTAACACATGGTGCAATTTGTCTATCTGCGGAGCCTCATCCTTTGTTTTCTCTACCCCCCCCCCCCCTCCATTTAAAAAGAAATAATCATTTAATTTGACAAGTATGCATCAACATTTAGGCTTCAAAAATTCCATGCAATCCCATTTAGTTCGGGCAGCGGTGGCCAAGCTGGTAGAACATTATACTCGTAGCCGTTGGTCACAGGACCCAGGCTAACTGCCGGCTAAAATTGCGTCATGTACACTAATGGCGCCTGGTGCATGTAAAATCCGTTGTGGGTGCAAAGTCCTCCAAGTTACCTGTGAATTATACCTCTGGAGGTGCCTTGCCAGGTGAAGGTCTCGTCATCTGATCAAGGTTCTAAATTACGAGATCAACTTGAGTAGCAATGTGCAGGTACCAATCAACAGGATATAACATTAAGGAACCGGCAAAACAAAGTAAACACAAACGAGCAGTAGGCACTGCAGATAGGATGACGATCGAGGCAATGACGTCGGGTTTACTCCCGTCTCCTCCTGCAGCGATTCGTCTACCTTGCAATTCGGCCCAAAATTATCCCTACAGCGGTAAATCTTAGCTTTTTGGCCATTTTAATTTTAAATTGCCCTCAAAATTGCCCTCTTCTACAGCTAAGAAGTTTACCACCTTTTAGGCATCAAAAATAATCCAGCCCTTTTCCAACTGGCATGGCAAGTACGTGGTGTGCGGCAACAATCATAGTTTTGCAAAGTGCAATAAACAACCTAGACTCATCTACTTGGCTTAGTATAGTCGGCCCGGGTGCTTGCTGGTGTGGTCCGCCGCCTGCGGCGATCTGGCGTATGTATTTACAATGCATCGCTCTGCTTTCCAGGCAATTACAAACCCGTTCAGCTGGGTTAACCCCGGTAGGTAGGGGCCTGGTCAGTAGTCTCCGAGCGCATCGCAGCCTAACGGTGATAGGCAGTATTTGTAACTTTAATTGAGAGAAGAAAGTTACGTAAAGTACGTCACTGAAGTCTGCGTCATTTACAAATAGTAAACGCAAAAGTGTCGAATCTACGTAATCTGGTACATTAAAAGTTTTTCAGATATCTGTTTCTCATTTTTTTTTTAAATATACTGATCGTATATTGGCTTGAATTGTTGATTAAGTTATTTTCTAGACATATTTAGTTCTCAATTGCCACGCGCACAGCATTGGTATTTTGTTATATGAATGAGTAATACCGGTTTTAATTTAAACATAGCAGTGGTCCGAATACCGGCTACCTAGAGGGGTCTAAACACCGGCTAGCTGGTATTTGGACCTCTCTCAGTTGCTCTGCTTGAAGGGGAGGAAAATAAATTAATGTAAATAGTTCCATAATTAATAAATTAATTTAAATGGTTCAGAAATAGTCCCCGTCCCATTTCGCAATATGAAAAGCAACCATGGCCGTAATTCTTCAGGACCGACACTGGTTACCGGATCACTTTCCAAAAAAGAGCTATTGAACACTACAAAATTGCCTGTAATAAATGTGAAGAGAAAGAAAAAAATGACGGAGTAAACCAGGCGAAAAAGGCAGCCATTTGATTTTAACCCTGTCGCTGCGCAAACCGAGATTTCCTTGGGTAACGTAAAAGTAGCAAAATTTGGGCAACCTGAGATTTCCTCGGGGATGCATTTTTTCCGTATAATTAAACCTCTTTGATTATTCCCACCAGTTACTTTTTATTGTAAATTATGCCTTATTTAATCGGAGCATTTTCCCGGTTAAATTAGACAAAAACTTTTGTTTGGAAAACCGGTAACAAAAGAATAAAAATTCTTAAAAGTCGCTCGTCGCGAAGGGGTTAAATACGCAATTTTTGAAGCTATTTCGATAAAACAATTACGCAGCGAGAGGGCTAAAAATGTGAAAAGGGAAAATATCCAACAGAGGAAGATGATAAATTTGTGTGTTCTACATGAGTGCTTTTTCTGTGGACAAGAATGGGGGAGGGGATTCTGGGTTCAATGTTAAGGATGCGATATGTGGGTTGATAGGGACTATACCGACGTAGAGCGTGATTTTATGCTTTAGATTTTTTCAGATAAAATAATTCTCATTTCAATCAGTAAGCTTTTTTTTTTGTTTTACACGTTAAAAAACAAAATTAGAAACATAATAGGAAGAAGACTGTGAGAGATAGTCGAAAAGAATTTTAGAAATTTCACAAAAATAGATATTTATTAAAAATTGCGTATTTTTTCTGTGCATAAGAAATGTTATTAATCAATATAATTTATTAAAATAATATTCTTATTGCTTAATAATTGTCAATAGCTATATTTGTGTGATCTTTTGGAAAAAAAATTACGTAGCCGGTATTTAGACCCCATTTTAAAAACTCAAAATTTGAAGACTTTTGGAATTTTGCTTATTATAAGCAGAAAACGCCTTTTAAACTGATTTTTTTTTCTCTAAACATGTGTAAGACGTGTCAAGGTACCCTGCTGTCACTTTTTATTTTATTAATTCTGAAAATTGTATGATCTAGATTGAAAACAAAAGTGGTAGCCGGTATTTGGACCTTTTCCTCTACTAGTAGTTGCAACAAACAAAGAACTAAACTGAAAATTATATATGCATAGGATTTTTACATTAATATAAGCAATTTTTTTATTTAACGTTTATGAATAATAAATCTTAAATCGTGGAAAATGAAGGATACTTGACTTAAAGCAGTCATGGAAAATATTCAAAGCAGTGTGCCGATTCTTGACACTAAATTTTTAAAGTATTCTCCACCTTATTAAATCTCAAAAATTCTGTAATTAGACAAAACTATGAAATCTATTAAAATTAAGGGGTGATAATTGGTCCACTGCCGCTCACCTTTTCTACCGCTGCCCAAGGTCTTTTACTCAGAAAGTAGTGGGAGGAAAAGATATCTTTCGGTAGATTTTATATCTTGGAGGTGACATCACTTCCTTCCCATCAGCTGATGTCCTGATAAAAATAACAACTGAACCTTTGCATCTCTATTAAAACTTTATAAAAAATTAGATTTTTATGCCTCAAATTTAATTCTGATGTAATCGCTAATGTTATAAAGGTTTTTGCTTTAATGTAATAGTTTATTTTAATTGTTAATTTTTTGTGCATATATTTAGGTATCATAACATACAAAATACTGCTCATCTAATTATTTGCAAATGGCTTGATTTTCGATTTATGCAGAAAATTTACAACTATAGAAACTTGACACAAGCCTCGTAAAGATGATTGGCTCCATGTAGAGATATGGGATTTTTATGCCTCTTAAGTAATTAATTCTGCTGTAAACGCCAATGTTATAAAAGTTTTTCTTAAATGTAAGAGTTTATTTTAATTGTTATTTTTTTGTGCATACTTTTAGGTATCATAACATACATAACAATGCTCATCTAAGTATTTTCAAATAGCTTGATATTAGATTTATGTAGTAAATTTCCAACTAAAGATACTTGACCTAAGCTACGAAGGAATAATTGAACCAAGGTAGATTTACAGACTACATAAACCAGGAGAACCGATCATAATTTATATGTAGTTGAACTTTCTGGAAAAGCATTTCTACAAGCATTTCTGTTCACACCATTAAAAATAATAAGTAGTTTTAAAGCAAAAGGTATTTGACCTTTCAATACAGTATCGTCACGTCTGATGACATTTTGATGTTTATAAAGAACTGATCAACCTAACCTAGATTATAAGATAAAGCCGTGATCTTCTATTTATTCAACAGAACAGTCTGTCCTCAACATTAGGAATTGAACAACTTGATACCTCAATAATTTAAAGTAGAAAACTGAGTAAATAGTGATGTATTTTTTAAGTAGCAATCATAAAATCACAATTTTTTTTATTTAAAAGCATTTATTCTTACCTCTTTCTGAATCTTTTATTGCTAAATTGGTTTGCGTGAATTCAGCTTCCATTCCTGTCTGTAGTAACACTACAAAATCTCTCTCCACTTTGTCTTTGGTTAAAAAAAGATACTGTACATTTCGTCAATTTATGCTAAGGTAGCCTACTTTGTAAATATCCTCACATTTTATTATTGCTATTAAATTAATAAAAAAAAGTATGTATTAATTACTATTTCAGCATGGATTGAATATCTCGTCATAGAATGAATGCTATTGGTCACTGAATATTAAAGATTTTGATTTGTAATTATACTTGGTAAAATAATATAGCAAATTTACTTTTCTTCTTTGAAAAAAATATTTCCATTACAGATCACGTCATATACCTTTTGATCTAATAATAACTTGGCGGTACTCAGACTGAACAAATGTTTCACATATTTTCAGAAGTGATTTAAATTTTCGCAACTACATAAATAAAATATAAATATAGAATATTTTGTACATTCTAATTATGCATTTTAAATATATATGTATGGTAAATGCTACAATTAAATTTATAAAAGATCTATAGATATTAATAAATATTAATATGGTAAATATAAAAATATTCTATTTAGTATTATATGAAATAAATAACATTCTACTTGCATTTGAAAATTCTATAAAATAACAATATGAACTTGAAACGAAATAATAAAATTGTAGAAGAGCTAAAAAATACAAAATAAAATGTATGTGAAGGGATTAAAATGATTTTATTCACTTTTTATATTCATATATACAGTCCTGTATAAAAGAGAATACCAATGAATCAACTGACGTTTTTTTGGTTATTTAAAGAAATTATTGAAGTATGAAATTTCAATGACTTTCATACTTTAATATAATTGATGATACTTTCCGATGAAATTCGTCTATTATTCTATTGGTTTCAGCATACTGTATGTGATTTCATGCTATCGGAAAAGAGTTTAAAGCAGTTTTCACATATTAAAACCTCTCGTATTAATTTTGTTAATATATTCTATCAAAACGTTCAAACCAAAAACGACTATTATAAAAATTAAACAATACTAATCAGCAGTGTATGGCATTTTTATTGATGTTCTATCAAAGAATTAATTTAAAATTAACTTTATTTTTGCACAGTCGTTCTTTCAATCAAGGCTAAAAGTTCATATAGCGTTATTTTTTGTATATCGCGATATAAATAAATAATCGGCATATAAGAGGGTTCAGTAATTTTTTTAAAAAGAATGCTTTTATTAAACATATTTTAAAGATAATTGCAAGCTATATGCAACACAACTGTAAGTTATATGTAACACAGATGTAAGCTCAATAAAGTTTTTGGCGAATTCCTTGTAATATAATTTGACATAAATCAGTATGCAGTATTGCAGTAAATTCTGTCTAAGACGACTCTGTGTACGCCGGAAATCTATCTAATTCGGAAAAAGTATCAAGTCCCAACGAACTCATACAAAATAAAATTAATTCATGCTGCATAAGTCGGAATCTGCCTAGCGCAGAAACGGACAGGTTTTTAAGGCCCTGCCAAAACCAAAATTTTGCATAAGATCGGAAAAATAATATTTTAAACATGAAAGGCACTTAGTATAAATATTTAAAGGGGGTATATATTGGGGTGGAACTTAAGTATAAGGTAAAAAAAAAAACTTTTTTGTTTTAATGTGTAATAGTGAAAACTTTTTTCCTTTTTGGATGTCTGAACTTTTGGCTGAAAAGGTTTTTTAAATTGAGTTTTTTTCCATTTCCTCAAGGAGGTCAAAATTTTGAAATTTCAGTATAAAGTAACTTAAAGTAAACAACGTAGCTGTTAGCTCATATCTACTTTTATTTAGCAAATACTATCCAGAAGTCACCACGAGGAGGTGGTTAAATATCCACTTCCACCCTCCTTACCTACCTTTGTTAGGGATTAATTCTATTGGATATTCAACCTACTGTCTTTTTAGGCAAACCTTGTCATTACATTGCGGGAATTCAACGTTCCCATGATTACGGCATCTTTTGCTTAATATTTAAAGACGGTTGACGCAGCTCGCGGGACAATTTTGACACACGTTTCCACTGTTTGAGTATTACAAGGAAAATCTAAAATTCAGGTGTATCCCCTGTTTGTACTTTTTAAAATTTCTTCATCCGATCAGTCCGTCAAGCTAGGATCCATGTTTTTATAGTCTATAATTTCAATATGTTCGCATTTTTTCTAGTCGCTTTACTGCTGGTCCAGAAAATCCTTTTGTACCCGTAGTTTTTCCAGCAAGATGTTGAAATAAGTATCTAAGTAAAAAGTTCATTTTCATGTAATAATCAAATTATCCGTTATAAAGTTTGTAGGGTATTGCTTCCGATGTTTTAACAACTCCAGATTTGCATCCCGCATTAAAGGCGTTTCTGTTTCACCCAATAACTTTCAAACTTCAAATGTCTGTATTATCATTTTGAAAATACACCAAAATTGCAGTGGCCATATTAATATAAGAAGAAGAAGTCAATGAAATATGACCAATATATTTTTATCCTGGTTTTTGAACTAAGACCAGGTGTTCGTCTTTAATAATTCTTAGTTATACTTTTTTCCCCCTGCTTCAGTTATCATAGTGTTATCCTTTCTGCCATCAAAATACTAACCTTCTAAAATTAACTCATTTTCGTCTTTCTTGTTCTTTCAAATTCTTCCTTTTCTTTTCTCTTTGTCGTCTTCAAGTCCTTCTTTCAGTTACGTTTTATTTATTACCATCAGAAATACCCATATCTTCTAAGGTGCCATTTGCAATAATATTTGCAGTTCTGTCTAATACTCCTGTTCTTTCACCTTGTTGATTATCAAATTCAGGTTTAGAAAAATAACCGATTGAACTATTTCCTTCCGAACAACTTTTTCACTTGACGATCATTCAATCAAAACATCAATTTTTTGTTTTAAAATAACTTTTTTCCTTGATATTTCCTTTTCCAGTCTTGCTACACATTTATTTGTAGTTTTTATATCTATTGAGCCTATTGCCATCACCCCATCTCTCTTTGGTCTTTGAGAAAGTGGCGTTCTTGTTCTGATACACGATAATATTTAGTGCTTTTACACAAAGAAATGTTTTTTGCAGGATTACCTAACATTTTGTAATTTTATATTGGATGTGGGATTAATCATTCTAAACTTAATATTTTCCTTCACATTTTGACATTTCTCGCGCTAGTCTCTGATCATTTTTTATGATTTGTGTATCAGAAACCATTTGAATTGAAGGTCACAGCAATACACTTTTAATTGTATCATCAACAGCTTTAGATATGTTAGAAATAGTGTGTACCAGATTCCAGCTGTCTGATTTTAAGTTAAATTCAACCCTAGAATAATGTTTCATAACACCTTCATATGTTCGTCAAAGATGACATTCTAATGTTAATTGTTTTGGTTCACGAAATACAGGACACTTCAACAAATATCTAAATTTAGGTACGTTAACAGACTTTGTCACTTTTGACACCGAATGTTTATTGAAAAATAATTAAAGAAACTGTTAACACACGTTAAATCGGAGTAACTTGTTATGTGTCTAAGCCAAATAAATCAGAGACAATGAACACCGACGCCCACGACGCTGGCCTCTACAAAAGTCAAATAAAGTGGGGCTAACTTTTCTATGGCACTCAGACTAAATTATTCTCTTTATTACAGGACATTAACACTTAATTAATTTAATTTTGCAAAATATAAATTTACTAATAATCATAAAAGTTTTCATGCAATTATTGGCTTTTATTCGTTTTTTAGGGAAAATCAAGCGCTTTGAGGAACCGGAAAATATCATTTTAAAATTAAAAGAAAAATATTTTATTTTTATGGAGTTAAAAGGGAAAAAAATAATCAGTATTAGAATATAAAATTTGAAACTTCGTTTTTTAGTTCCACCCTAGTATACATACTTCGAATGCTGCCAAAATGGATGAAAGTCGGATAAGTCGGAGTCACACAAGCTTCACTCCAGTAAAGCACGTAGTCAAAAAAACCAGATCGTTGGCCGCTTTATTTGTTCTTCGTCGTTTTATCTTATCTAAGGATATTAGTAAGAGCTTAGGAGGATAAAATCGAAGTTAAATTAAACGAAAAGTATTCTGAAAAAGATCTTTGTATTAAATTTAATTATCGTAATACTCAAATTTATGATACTATAAAAAGCACAAAAAGAGTTTGAAAATGAATTTGAATGTGGATATTTTAACAGAAACAGTAAGAGTGCTGTGAAAAATGAATACATTTTTGCATCAATTTCTGAAAGAATTTCGAATACAAGAGCTAAACGTTTGCCCATACCTGAAACGCTATTGTTTGAAAAGCGGAAAATAAAATTGCTGAAAAAATAGGTAAAGTCGATTTCTAGGCATTGAGTGCATGGTTTATGAGTTTTTTTTATTCGTAACAACATTGTTAGGAAGTATACGTTTTCGGAGACTTGAAACACGCCCTAGAGCATGAAATTCAAGATATGTAAGACAAATTTCATCTACTGATTGAAGCACATAAAGAAAAGGAGATTGTAGCTTTTCCCACATTCTTCTTGCTTCTTAATCCCTAATTAATATAATATAAGTACTTTAAAAGAAAGCATAATTTATCCTCCTCCTTAAATAAATACCGCTGGTCAAGATCCTTGTTATAGGGGAGACTAGGGAAGGTTGACCCACTATTTACGAAATGATTTTTTATTTTTTATATATTGAAAGTAGAATAAAGTTTTATGCATCAGTTTATTCGTCATACAATCAGTTATCAAAATAAAATTGCTACATAAGTGTAACATATAAGAAATTTGGAAAATGATTTATTTTAATCAGGAGAAAATAATGGTTCAAGGCTCCCCACATATGGGAAGGTTGACCCACTCTATGGGAGGCTTGACCCGCTTTGTTTTATACTGAAATATTTGTAAAGAGAAATAAAATTAGTTTAAAAAAAGCAAAATAAATTTATGCTACATGCCTTAATTGTTATAAAAAAATAGATTTTTTTAATATGATGTTTAAACAAACGTGTTGAGACGCAATCGCAAGCCAGAAGAGATTTTTTTTAAAACAGGATTTTGTCTGAGTAGGTATAATTGTACAGCAGAGAAAATGAAATTTTAACATTTAAGGCAGTATTGTGTTAGAGACAGGTTCCGTTTTCATAGTGTTTCATGTTATTATGTCAGGATTTAGGTGCCACGGTCCTTCTTTTTTTGTCTCCTTGCCTTATTTTTTGTGACATTCGACCTGAAAACACTAGTTGTCACATAGTTTGTCTTCATCTCTCTGTAATCACCCTGGTGAAATTTGTCTACATACCTTCCTAAAGTTTTTCGATCGATGCTATGTTCTTTTGCACCAGCATCAGCACTTAACTTATCATTAACATGATTTAAACCTTTAAGGGGCAAAGAACTTTCAGCACTAAAATGTGGAAATAAATGACTGGCACCGGAATTTACGAAAATGGTAATTTAATATGTATTCACATACATATTAAATGGAAAAGATTTTAGCAAAATTCTGGTGGCATTGTGACGTTTCGGAATTAAGTAGTTTTATGAATTTACCACTGCCCCTGAAATAGTTAAGACTGCTGCTTTCATCTTTTCTAGTCCTTTCTAGTCTTTCTCACTGTTTCTTTTCACCTACTGTAAGTCATATTTAAATGAAAAAAAAGTCCTTCCAGCCAGTGCCGGGAGGAAGAGGTAGCTTTCATAATCCTTATTTAAAAAAAAGCCAAATTATATCATTCAAACACACGAAGCTCAATTTAGTGGAAACCGAATATAAGAGATTCAATACTAATTTTTATCAATATAATGAATGAGAATTTCGTGAAATTAGTCAACTTTATCCAAGCTGCTTTTCTTTAAAGTAACATATATTTGGCTGCCAAATTCGGCAATTTCTTAAAGTGCCTGTCATTTTAAGACAACATGGTGGATGAGGCTAAGCAGTGAACTTGGTCGAGACCTTAGTAATTGCTGTGCACATGCTCACTCACATCGGAATCGGTTAATATATAGGAGTGCTGTCGCATGCAAAAAATCAGATTTTTCAAAATGTCACCCACAATAGAAATTGAAACTGCCATATCTGAGCCATTTTTTAAGGTAAAGACAAACAAAAAATGCTCCTGAATCCTTATATCAAGGTCAAATACTTAAGAAAGAAACCTTTTTCAATTTCTAATTTTTTTGCAGCTCACTTTAAATATATATATATTTTTTAATTTAATGGTCGCCATTTTGAAACAAGATGGCTGATGAATCTGGCCAGCGAACTTGGTCGAGGTGTTGATGTATACTATCCACATGCCTTCTTACATCGAAATAGGCGAATACGTGTGTTATCGCGTGACAAATACAAGATCGTTTCAAAATGTTAGCCATGCTAGAAATTCAAAGTGCTATAAATCAACCATTTTTTAAGATATAAACAAAAGAACAAATTTTCAGAAACAAAAACTGCTCCGGAATCTTTGTATCAAGGCCAAACACATAAAAAAATCTTTTTCATTTTCCAATTGTTTAATACCTCATTTTGAATTTTAAATTAAAATTTTTTAAATGGCAACCCTTTTGAAACAAGATGGCGAATGAAGCTGGCCAACGAACTCGGTTGAGACATTGGTATGTACTATGTACAGACCAAGTTACATCGACATAGGTTCATAATTACGCCTGTTATCGCGTGACAAAAATCAGGTCGTTTTAAAATGTCAGCCACAAGAGAAATTCAAAATGCTGTTACTCAGCCATTTTTTTTAGATATAGACGAAAGAAAAACTGTTCCGGAATCTTTGTATTAAGGTCAAACACATACAAAAAAAAATCTTTTTCACTTTCCAATTTTTTGGTATCTCATTTAAATTTTTTTATTTTTTAATTTTTTTAAATCGCCGCCATTTTGAAACAAGATGGCGGATGAAGCCGGCCAACGAGCTCGGTCGAGATATTTGTATGTACTATGTACACACCTAGGTACATCCAAGTCGGTTCATAAATACGCCTGTTATTACGTAAGAAAAATCAGGACGTTTCAAAATGTCAGCCACGCTAGAAATTCAAAAGCTATAACTCAGCCATTTCTTAAGATATAGACGAAACAAAAACTGCTCCCGAATCTTTTTATCAAGGTCAAACACATAAGAAGAAAATATTTTTTTCAATTTTTAATTTTTTGGTACAACATTTCAAATTTTAATTTTTCTTAAAAATTTAAATGGCCACCATTTTTAAACAAGATGGCGGATGAAGCTGGCCAACGAACCCGGTCGAGACATTGGTATGTACTATGTATAAACGAAGTTACATCCAAATCGGTTCATAAATACGCCTTTTATCGCGTGACAAAATTCAGGACGTTTCAAAATTTCAGCCACGCTAGAAATTCAAAATGCTAAAACTCAGCGATTTTTTAAGATATAGACGAAACAAAAACTGCTCCGGAATCTTTGTATAAAGGTCAAATGCATAAGAAAAAATTTCCATTTTTAATTTTTTTGTACCCCATTTCAAGTTTAACATTTTAAAAAAAATTTAAATGGCCGCCATTTTGAAACAAAACGACGGATGAAGCTGACCAACGAACTCGGTCGAGACATTGGTATGTACTATATACACACCGAATTACATCGAAATCGGTTCATAATTACGGGAGTCACAGTGTGACATAGGTCAGATATATATCAATTTTGAACGGAGGGGTGTTTCGGGGTCTGGGGTTCATGATCGATGAAAATATACCAAAATTTTTTGAAATCGTTTTCCTCCGAACGGCTGCAATAGGTAGCTTTTTTGTAAAGAAAGCTACCTAAAAGTACTTCCGGCCAGTGCCGGGAGGAAGAGGTAGCTTTCATAATCCTTATTTTAAAAAAGCCAAATTATATCATTCAAACACACGAAGCTCAATTTAGTAGAAACCGAATATAGGAGATTCAATACAAATTTTTATCAATATAATGAATGAGAATTTCGTGAAATTAGTCAACTTTATCCAAGCTGCTTTTCTTTAAAGTAACATATATTTGGCTGCCAAATTCGGCAATTTCTTAAAGTGCCTGTCATTTTAAGACAACATGGTGGATGAGGCTAAGCAGTGAACTTGGTCGAGACCTTAGTAATTGCTGTGCACATGCTCACTCACATCGGAATCGGTTAATATATAGGAGTGCTGTCGCATGCAAAATATCAGATTTTTCAAAATGTCACCCACAATAGAAATTGAAACTGCTATATCTGAGCCATTTTTTAAGGTAAAGACAAACAAAAAATGCTCCTGAATCCTTATATCAAGGTCAAATACTTAAGAAAGAAACCTTTTTCAATTTCTAATTTTTTTGCACCTCACTTTAAATATATATATATTTTTTAATTTGATGGTCGCCATTTTGAAACAAGATGGCTGATGAATCTGGCCAGCGAACTTGGTCGAGGTGTTGATGTATACTATCCACATGCCTTCTTACATCGAAATACGCGAATACGTGTGTTATCGCGTGACAAATACAAGATCGTTTCAAAATGTTAGCCATGCTAGAAATTCAAAGTGCTATAAATCAACCATTTTTTAAGATATAAACAAAAGAACAAATTTTCAGAAACAAAATCTGCTCCGGAATCTTTGTATCAAGGCCAAACACATAAAAAAATCTTTTTCATTTTCCAATTGTTTAATACCTCATTTTGAATTTTAAATTTAATTTCTTTAATGGCAACCCTTTTGAAACAAGATGGCGAATGAAGCTGGACAACGAACTCGGTCGAGACATTGGTATGTACTATGTACAGACCAAGTTACATCCAAATAGGTTCATATTACGCATGTTATCGCGTGACAAAAATCAGGTCGTTTTAAAATGTCAGCCACAAGAGAAATTCAAAATGCTATTACTCAGCCATTTTTTTTAGATATAGACGAAAGAAAAACTGTTCCGGAATCTTTGTATTAAGGTCAAACACATACAAAAAAAATCTTTTTCACTTTCCAATTTTTTGGTATCTCATTTAAATTTTTTTATTTTTTAATTTTTTTAAATGGCCGCCATTTTGAAACAAGATGGCGGATGAAGCCGGCCAACGAACTCGGTCGAGATATTTGTATGTACTATGTACACACCAAGGTACATCCAAGTCGGATCATAAATACGCCTGTTATTACGTGAGAAAAATCAGGACGTTTCAAAATGTCAGCCACGCTAGAAATTCAAAAGCTATAAATCAGCCATTTCTTAAGATATAGACAAACCAAAAACTGCTCCCGAATCTTTTTATCAAGGTCAAACACATAAGAAGAAAATATTTTTTTCAATTTTAAATTTTTTGGTACCACATTTCAAATTTAAATTTTTCTTAAAAATTTAAATGGCCACCATTTTTAAACAAGATGGCGGATGAAGCTGGCAACGAACCCGGTCGAGACATTGGTATGTACTATGTATAAACGAAGTTACATCCAAATCTGTTCATAAATACGCCTTTTATCGCGTGACAAAATTCAGGACGTTTCAAAATGTCAGCCACGCTAGAAATTCAAAATGCTAGAACTCAGCCAATTTTTAAGATATAGACGAAACAAAAACTGCTCCGAAATCTTTGTATAAAGGTCAAATACATAAGAAAAAATATTTTTCCATTTTCAATTTTATTGGTACCACATTTCAAATTTTAAATTTTTAAAAAAATTTTAAATGGCCGCCATTTTGAAACAAAATGGCGGATGAAGCTGGCCAACGAACTCGGTCGAGAGATTGGTATGTACTATGTACACACCGAATTACAACCAAATCGGTTCATAAATAGGCCTTTTATCGCGTGACAAATTTCAGGACGTTTCAAAATTTCAGCCACGATAGAAATTCAAAATGCTATAACTCAGCCATTTTTTAAGATATAGACGAAACAAAAACTGCCCCGGAATCTTTGTATAAAGGTCAAATACATAAGAAAAAAATATTTTTCCATTTTTAACTTTTTGGTACTACATTTCAAGTTTTAAATTTTTTTTAAAATTTTAAATGGCCGCCGTTTTGAAACAAAACGGCGGATGAAGCTAGCCAACGAACTCGGTCGAGACAATGGTATGTACTATATACACACCGAATTACATCGAAATCGGTTCATAATTACGGGAGTTACAGTGTGACATATGTCAGATATATATATATATATATATATATATATATATATATATATATATATATATATCAATTTTGAACGGAGGGTGGTTTCGGGGTCTGGGGGTCATGATCGATGAAAATATACCAACATTTTTTGAAATCGCTTTCCTCCGAACGGCTGCAATAGGTAGCTTTTTTGTAAAGAAAGCTACCTAAAAGTTCCTATCAACGTTCCCATTTTCTATCAATTTTTCATATCATTCTTTAGTCAGTTTTATATATTTTCTTTTCCATCACACCATTTTACTGAAGCTTTACAGCAGTGGTTCTTAAACTTTTTTACTTCACGGCGCACTTAAACCTAGAATTATATTTGTGAGGCATACTAAAATTATAACGACTTAAAAAAAGGAAGGATTATCTATCATTACATAAGAAATGATGGCATATAATTTTTAATTTATTTACTATCACAAACAAAATAAGCCATCTGAGACGAATAAAGGAAAAGAAAATTATTTTAAATAAAATTCTTATAACCTTCTTTTATATACTTCTCTTTAATATGCATTAATATTTATAAGCAGATGAAACTCCGTTTTAAGCCCCTTTTTAATACTAGTTTCGGTATCATTCAGCATACCGTCATCAGGGTGAAGAATCATGCAATTTTCCCATATATATTGAGGAGAAGCGGATTTGAGGTATAGACTTATTGATCAATAGCAGCGTAGGAAATTACAGTCAACATCCTTTAGGAAATAGTATAGGGAGAAGAACTGGAAATGTGAAAAATATCTCAGTAATTTGTCACATTAGCATTTAAAGAAATATCTGAGTTTGACATTTTTAAAAATTAGAAGACTTTCTGTGTAAGATAAAATCTTCGGATATGCAAACTCTTAAATAATTTTTCAACGATCTTTTCTAATGCATTTTAAATTGTAATATTTTTACTTCAGGAGACTTGTTTTCTTCTGAAAGAATTTATCTGAAGACAAGTAAGACCATTTTTAGGGTTTCCTCGTATATTCTTATAATGAGTAACAGAAGAAGAATCTCCCCAATAAAGCAAATTTGTGACACTAAACCTTATTTCAAAGTAAATCAGATAATATGAATTGTCGGACATTACAGATTCGAAGTTTTAAAAATTTGAAGCAACTTGCGTAAAAGTTTCACGGCGCAATACTGTGCCGCGGCACACAGGTTAAGAACCACTGCTTTACAGGATAGATTTACATTCTTATATATATATAACCATTAACTTTTCATTATGCACAGTGTATAATAAAAAGTTTTCCAAAACAAATTAATTAAGGGAGCCTTGAGTACACTGTAAAAAAAATACTACCAGTTTTCCGCTAAGAATCGGAAAAATTGTTACCCTTATCATACCGGAATAATTTCCAACTCAGCGCGGAATAAAATCCGTAAAAATAAGGAAATAGTCAGTAAAACTGTATTTTACGGATTTTATACCGAGCTGGTTTGGAAATTATTCCGGTACGATAAGGACAACTATTTTTCCGATTCCTACCGGAAAACTGGCAGTATTTTTTTACAGTGCATCTGGTCAACCCTCCCTCACATTGACTGGGTCAAGCCACCCTACATAGACCTTTTCTAAAGAATAGCACATTGTTATGTTAAGCCTAACTTACTATACATTCTTTATGCCTGGAATGAAAGCTCGATATTTCTGCATTACTTTAAACCTCTTTACTTAAATTTCTATGCAATAATTTATTTGAAAAAAGCTTACGAAATATTTCTAAAAAACACAACTTTTAGATTGAAAACGCTTCACAATTGATTTTTTCCACACCTATTTCGATTGTCTCAATGAAAAGAAGACTGTTGTTTGAGCATTCTAGTAGCTTTGGTTGATACCTATCGATAAAACTCTGAAATTCTTTTACATATGAAAATTGTTTGGTGGGCCTAGCCTCCCGTATGGTCAACCGTCCCTAGTCTCCCCTATTTTTAACAGGCATTATTTCGAATGGTCACACATTCAAATTCACAACCCTGGAACTGACGTTATAATACACTAAATTTTAATAAAACTGTTGACTTTAATACTAAGAGACGTTAATTCCCCCATAAACTTGCCAGTGCTTGAGAACCGCTTCAGAATACTTTGGATACTGACTCTGCAAAATGGAAGTGCTGAGAAGTCTATAGACTATAGTCATAGACTATCATTTCCAAAGTCAAAGAGAACTGTTCTTAGGCTTGGAGCAAGCTTTATACGTGAAATACTGGTGAGAAACTTCATCGAAATAATTATTTCAAACTGAAAAATGGTTGAGCTCTCCATCTGTGTCAAACCCTACTCTGTAAAAGAAAAATCCGACCAGTTTTCCTGTAGGAATCGGAAAAATAGTTGCCCTTATTGTACCGGAAATTTTCCGACCCAGATCGGAATAAAATCCGTAAAAAAGGGAAATAGTCAATAAAACGGTATTTTACGGATTTTATTCCAATTTTACAGATTTTATTCCGAGCTAGGTCGGAAATTTTTCCGGGACGATAAGGACAACTATTTTTCCGATTCCTGCAAGAAAACTGTTCGTAATTTTTTTACAGTGTGCGTTGGGTTCATTTTTATATAAATTCTGCCTTCGGATTTTGGACTATAAAATGAGCTGATCCGAGTGAATGTAATTGTGTTGTGCGTGTCATAAATGAATGTTCTTTAATTAACTATCCTTTTTTCCTAAATCACTACAATATATATAATTGCACCGGGCTATTTTATCACGCGTTGCAAATTAAGTCCTTTACGAAAAGGTGAAATGAATGCCACGGACGTAAAATTTTCAAAAATGGTGTCGGTCTTGAACTTTCTGCGAAATTGGAGGGGGTTTAAAAATCATTTATTGATTGGACAATCAATAAAACCACTACGCTTCAAGATTGTGATTGTGAGATTGATAAACCTATGACCTGTGTAGAGGTTGCAGAAAAATTCCTGGATTCAATAACCGAATGATTATAGAAAATCACAATTTTTTACACTTTATGTGCCTTGTGATGCCGACGTTAAACTGTCAAAAAAAGTTACAATCTCTTCCGTGGAATATTACTGCAGAGACGCAACCAATGGATCAAGGATTTCTGAAAATTATGAAAACGCACTATAAAAAGTATTTCTTGAGGTCGTTTATTTCATCTTTAGATGTATGCTTTTTAGCCATCCAGAACAAGGCCAAGAATCTGTTAAACGACAATCAAGTCTGTTGAACAGTAACTTACACAGTCTAATAAATGACTTAACATGCGTAAATAAACAGGGAACCATTAATGAAGAAGATTGCGTATCAGTTCAATATGCAATGTGCACTACCAAAGCTAACACATTTGTGGACATTTGATAAAGCTATATGAGGATGTGGGGAATTATATAGTGAAATTGAAGATGATGTGCTCACGATTCTGAAAATGTCGAAGACAGAACTAGAATTTAGCTATATCTGGACGCCTTTAGATTATTTTTCTACTTTCTAAATAACTATGTGGTATTATGAGGTATGCATTTGAGCATGCATTTGAAGTATTTTTTAAAGTAAATGATTTTCGATAAATTTCGTTTTTGAAACAATTTCGTATAGGTGCTAATTATTTTAGTGCTTAAAATTTTTTTTTCAAGTTTGTTAAAAACAATAATTTTAATGGTAAGTCTAATTTCATTATAAAGAACGGTACTACAGGCTATGAATGTCAAACAAAAATGTACGGCTTGCGCATATTGAATTTTTTCGCCTGTTTCAAATAAGGCGGAAATTTGCCTACAAGGAAGCTTTTCTCGGTCCCGATCGATTTCGCCTTAGACAGAGCTTACTGTAAATTGAATTTCCTATTTAGTTGAAAAAAAAGGAGCTCCTTCAGGAACACTGTAAAAAATCTATATTTTTAAAAATAAAATGTGCTAGAAACCCGGCTGCAAACATAGTTGCTGTAAAATTTAAAAGCCACTGTTTTTAAGGCTGCTGTGAAATTTCTCAAATCTGGGTAAAGTCATGTTGCTACTTACTGACTGCGTAGTGTACGTGACAGAAATAACTTGAGTTTTAATTCCCTTGTTGCTTGAATTTGATTTCGCAGTATCGGTGCTTGAAAAATTACAACAGAAAAAGCAGGAAAAATCTAACATTTTTTACAATGAAACAATCTCAAACTTCAAAGAATATATTCATAAAAATTGATGTATTAATACATTTTATGTAGTTAAGAACACTTAAACGAACAAAAATAACAATTTATATACAGGGTGTCCATACATTAATGTCCCAGTTATAAATTTTAATAGTATGAACTGTAAGCTTTGTAGAGTGTTGGTTCAAGGTCACAAATAAAGAGTAAGTCAAACAGGTTTATATGAGCGTATTCGCGAGTACTGATTTGTTATCTACTCGCTGCAGCGCCACATACGAAAAATGGCGACTGCTGAGCGTAAAGCACTTTGTATTTGCAATTTGCTAAGAGTGAGTCTGTAATTTCAATCCAGCGTGCGTTTCGTTTAAAGCTTAATTGTGACCTCCCATGTGGCAAAAACATCCGCCGATAGTAAAAAATATTCATAAGGACCGAGTGTGTTCGTAAAAGGAAAAGTACGGAACGACCAAATGTGTCTGTACAGGATGTTGACCGTGTCAGAACATCTTACTTGCTTAGTCATAAGAAATCTGTTCGGAAAGCAAGTCTTGAACTTCAGTGGTCAAAGATTTGAAAGAGTTGAGATATAGAATTTAAGAGGCTATTGCTCTTAAATTCTTACTCCGGACTTATTAGCTCTATCTTATCCTACTTATTAGCTTATCAAAAACTAAAACCTGCGCCTACTAGCCCCGGTCTTCCCTATATGTATTCTGTGATGTGAGCGCAAATTAATGTTAATTATATGAGAGTTTGAGCTTCATTTAAATGTTTATAAAACCGGACTTACTCCGGACTTATTAGCCGAAGTGGTGGGAAGAACTGAACTTTAGGTTGAATGTGTAGCATATAACTGAAGGTGTGCATATTGAACATTAGTATATTTGTAAGAAAAACTAGGATAGTTTACCTTCAATTTGATTTATGACTTGTTGAAATAGTCTAAATTAAACTGTTATAATATACCGAAATCACCCACTCGTGGACAGCCAACCTTTCGGCATAGGAACTGAAAGTCCACGAGGGGATAACCAAATCCACCATCTAGCGAGGACCCCAGTCTCCAGGAATCGTCAGCGTACTCACGACGACGACGGACCCGAGATCCCCAGCTGGTTGGAAGACCCCTGTTTATTGAAAAAAATAAATAAAATGAACTTTACAAATTTTTCACACGAGCCACCCAATTTTGCTTAATGCTGGGCGGGCCCAATTGGTACAAGATTTTAAGGATTGCTTGAAAGGTATTACACAAAAATGTAGTAAGATGATAATTGATACATATTATGAGGGTTTGTTGATTACAACTTAAAAAAAAAGAGTGTTTTTATGTGACCCACAACTTGATTAGAATTATTTACATAGTGCTGGGCGGGCCCAAATTGTACAAGATTTTAAGGATATCGTTGAAGGTATTACTCAAAATAAATGTAGGTTGTCACTTGATTACATAATTTGAGGGTTTATAGGTGACCCACAACTTTCACTAATAATACTTGAAAATAATTTTTTTTAGTTATTTGAGGGTTTGTTGTGACCCATTTCTTAGTTACATGAAATGATTCAGTTCAGTTTTTTTGAGATACTAAATTTGAAGACTAGGTTATGCCTTGCTCATTTAAATAGTCACTTATAATGTTTTTTTTTGTGTTTAGTGTTTATAGGATAATTTGTTGAAGTCCTTACAGGAATCTTTAAAGTTAATTTGTGTTGATAATTTCACGTCAGTTATAGTTCTCCAATAAGTTTGGATTCTGTGCTGAGAGTTTATTCCTAATAAAGAACTGTTGTTTGAATGTTGGACAAGATGAAGAGTCAGCTGTATGAAGGAAGTATCCCTCCGAATCTATACAGTGTGCACAGTGCTGACTTTGCTGGTTTGATTTATGTGGGCAGTTAGGTGTTAAATGTCTCTCTGCACAGTAAGCACAGATTTCTTCCCTTCTGCCATTTGTTGATGAGTGGCCGAAGAGTTGGCATCTGCTGCAGCGTATGATTGGACGGTAAATCGAAATCCGGCACTGACTGAATCCTATGTTGAGAAATCTCCTGCATAGTAGGAGATTTGCTGTGTCATGGTCCATTTCTAGGACTATCTGGTAAATGCTTGTGTTGGAGCGTTGTAAAATTTTATGTGTCCTGATTGTTGATTTTTGTGAGTTGTAACTTTTAATGGTTGTAATTAGTTGACCATGATCCATGAATTTAGGGACTCCGGTGTTGATTATTTTCAGAGTATGTTCCATTTTATATTATATTTCAGTTTTATTCTTCAGATGTTCCACTTTCTCTATTATTTGTAGCAGTTTTTCTGTGTTGTCATCTGTATTTGATTTGACGATTATGGAGCCTCTGTAACGAGAAATTTTACTGTAGATTGGAGGTAGTAATTCTGTATTCAGAACTTCTTTGTTAAGTAACTCTTGTAGTTTCGAAATCGTTGTGTTTTTGTCCATGTTCTTTATGATAGCTGCTGAGTTTGAGTATTTGGGTCCTGGACTTTGAGAGACTCGTTGAGATTGGAGGTTGTCTATTTTTGGATTTAAGCCTATTAACTGTTTAGTTTCTTCCATTATTCCTGTTAATGAGGTTAGTTTTTCTTCAATTGAATTTTTCTTATTTTCCATTTCCAGTTTGTGTTTTAATTCTTCTTTTAAGAGCTCAATTTCTCGTTTTTCTATTTCTAAGGAACTTTGTTCCAGCCCACAACTGGAGTTGCCTGTATCTGCATCCGTCTGAGAATCTTGATGTTTCTTCTTTAGCTGATGCTTTTCCACTTGTATGGCTTTGTCTTTGTACTGGGCTTGGAAATGCTGTGCAGCTTTCTTTGATTTTGTTTGTTGTTGACTTTTTAATTCTTTTTGTAAATTTTCTATTTTTATTGTTTTATTTATTTTCTTGTTGTTTTTAGTTTCTGTTAGTTCTTTTTGTTTTTGCAATTTCTCCGCTGTTTTGGCGTTTTTTACTTTTTCTTCTTCAGTTGTTTTTACATTTTAGCATAGTTAGCTTGAATTTGTTTTAACCCTCCGAGCGTCTTGAAAAAGGGTAAAATTCTAATGTTGTTTTCTTTGCATTTTGTTTTAAATGCTAATAAAATATGATTCTTTCAACATTATAAAAAAAACTCAATTACAAATATGAAAGTAATTCTTAAGATTATTAATAATTCTTCAATATATTTAAAATTCCACAAATCTATAGAATTATATTATCTTAAATATTGCTTGTATTGCTGTGAAACCTGGAGCTTAGTGAACGGAATAATACGCCCCAAACACTTAGAGGGTTAAGTTGCCAAGTTCGGTTGTTAATTTTTTTACTTCTTTGTCTTTTTCGTTGTATTTTCGCTCTTTTTTCTTATATTCTTCTACTTTGCTTCTTTCGAAGTTTAGTTCACTTTCTTGTACTTCTAGTTGGTCGTTCATTTCTTTTTTCTCTAATTCTGCATTTCTTAAGTTTTCCTCTAATTCCCTTAATTCTTGATTCTTTTCTTTTTTTAGGCATGGTGTCTTTTTGTTGCGGGTCCAGTAATTGTTTCCCCGATTTTTCCATCTGTTTATCTTTTTCAGCCATTTATTTCATCGTTTCTTCTCTTTTCTGTCTTTCAACGACTAGTTCTTCTTTCAGAGATTTTATACTGCCTTTGCTTTCTTCCAATTGTTTCATCAAAGTTTGAATTTCTCCCTTGTCTTTCTCTTCCAGATTTCCTGTTTTTCTGTTTTCCTTTGCTTCCATTTCGCTTTCTTCTAATTTACTAATTACTTGGTTGTAGTCATCTGCCACTGTCCTCAGTCTTTCAGCATATTTTTCTAGCTTCCGGTCTCGATTCTTGATTCCTTCTTCCAGTTCTTCTACCCTTTCTTCTAGTTCTTCCAATTCTGATTGATATATTTGTCTGTCTTCTTGGTAGGAGATATTATCACTTGTACTTTCCAACTCGTTATGTGTAAACTGGTATTCTTTTAGTTTCACTCTATCTATTATATAGTTCAAGTAGCTTGTCGCTTCTTTTGTACTACCTTTTACCCTTCTCTTTGATATTTTTTCGTAAATCAACATAATATGGTATAGATTTAATTTTTCTAGTTTTTTGAATGAGAACTTCGGAATTTCTGTCAGGTCTGGCGTTGATGTACTTTTCTTCCTACTTAATGTCTTGTTCCTTACACTTCTATTCAGCAAACGCTTATCTTCTCCTTCTTCATCATCTTCTTTCTGATCCCCTTCCTCTTCTGTGTCTTTGTTAAACGGCAGGGAGTGTGTCAGATCGTACCTCCTATTCCTTCTCCTGTACAACTGTTTTGGTGTTTCTGGATAGAGGTTATCTGTTGAGTTTGATCCCCCCCACCCCCCCCCCCCCCCCCCGACATAGCTAGAGAAAAACAATGTATGCCAATCGATGCGGCGTGCCTAAATTAGTCCGAATAGAGAAGACGAGCCTCTAAACACAATATTTAAGGGTGAAAAATCAATTTCAAAATTTTAATAAAAAAGCAAAATAATTGTGAATTAAATGTACGACTGCACTGGAGGCCGCAATCCTTCAGAGTGTTAAGATGATGTGTGTGGGAGGCCACTAAAACGAAAATTCAGTAAACACCGATAGTAAATGCTCAGTTTTACTGCAAAACTTTCAAAATGAGTGGCAATCGCCACTGTGTATCCTCTATGCTGACTTAATCTCTGAATTAATATAATTCTTGCAACGTAACACTTATTATTCGTGAACATTCCCAAATTCGATAAAATAATTAAGTCAGGCGGATACAACTCCATCGTTTTTAACTCTTCTCAGATAAGGGATGTAAATCCCGCTTAATGCACCAATCAATCTCTAGATTTCCGTGGCCGAGTGGTTAAAGCACAACGCCTCTAATTGCTTGAGAGCGTAGGAGGTTTGTGGGTTCGACTCCCCCTGGTTCCGTTGCACACTCTTTGTGGAGCTCCCGGCTGTAATTCTCTGGTGTTGTAAATTTCCTTGTGCTATCTCGTCCTTGTATGTTGACGAAATTGTATCTCTAGTTTATCTGTGTAATTATTTCTGTGTATAAAAATAAAAGATTATTCGAGGCGACAGCCATTGTAGCTATAGGCCCCAAAGCAATCTCCACTTCGGTGGACTTCAAATGTCAAAATGTCAAATCTCTAGATTTCAGAAAATACAAAAGTTTAAGAGCTAATTAAAAATACTTGTAGTCAATTTAAAAATACGAGGATGGAGACGGAGCAAAATATAGAGCTTTATCTTTCCGAAAAACCACTACACTAGACGATAACTTTATTTTAAGTATTTTATATGATTTTTTGAAAGAAGGTCACTCCTAATGTTAACGTATGGGGAAATCAAAATGTTGAGTTACCAAAACGACACATTTTCGAAGAATTCTTAAAAAATATTAATAATTAACTTAGAATAACGTAAGTGGTGGCGGAGCAAACTAGAAGGTCTAAAGTTATCAGAGATGGCATTTATTATAAAAAAAAAAGTTAATCTTGATAACTTATAAGCTATGATAAAAAGGTAAACAAACCGCCGTTTCCCATGTATTTGTATAGGAAACGCCAAAGTAACAGGTGTCAATACAGCACTTTTTGAAAAATTTATTTAAAACACTTAGGTTGCTCAAAACTATACAAAAGTGGGATCGGAAGATAGAAGACATTTCAAAGTTTACTGCCATGCCATTTGTTTGTCAAAAATATATAGATATGACATCTTTACAGACTTAGCAAAAGAGGTGACGCCACCATGTTAAATCTATGGGAAAAAATTTTGCCAAAGTGGAAAAGTGATGCTTAATCAATTGCTCTTGTTATAATATACCATCGTAACTGGGGCATTCTTTTATGTATACCCTGTATTTGAGTATCAAAAATATTCATAACTCTCATAATTAACATTAATTTGCGCTCACATCATGGAATACATATAGGGGAGACCGGGGCTAGCCGGTGCAGTTTTTAGTTTTTGATTTTTATAAATTTTTTAAGTTTTTTCTCAAACTTTAACTGCATTTTAAAAGAACAGACATTTGGCTATATATACCCAGAGTTTTGAGTTTGTAGCTTTTGTAGTTTATGTTTAGCGAAAGCCTAAAGTAAAAGGAAAATTGCGCGCCAACCTACCCCGCCACGGGGCAAGTTGTATATACCTATGGGGTAAGTTGGCACACGTTTTATAAAAATTTAAATGAAGCTCAAACTCTCATATAATTAACATTAATTTGCACTTACATCACGAAATACATATAGGGGAGACCGGGGATAGTAGGCGCAGTTTTTAATTTTTGATTTTTATAAATTTTTTATTTAAGTTTTTTTATCAAACTTTAACTGCACTTTTAAAGAACAGACATTTGGCTATAAATACCCGGAGTTTTGAGTTTGTAGCTTTTGTAGTTTATGTTTAGCGAAAGCCTAAATTAAAAGGAAAATTGTGCGCCAACCTACCCCGTCACGGGGCAAGTTTTCTATACCTATGGGGTAAGTTGGCACACGTTTTATAAAAATTTAAATGAAGCTCAAATAAGACACGCAGTTAAGCGAAATCAATTTCATTATTACCAGTAAGTTTAGACTAAGGCGTTATAGCCATACAATGTAAATTCTAAATTATTCAGACATAAAAATAATGAATAAAACATTAACATTGAGTAACTTCTATCCTACTCTATATCATCATCAGAGTTATGGTTGCCACAAATAAAAAATCGATTGTCTCCGTTTGGCCAAGCCACGTGTGCCCAAAATCTTACATTGCAACCACTTTTCTCGTTGTTTGCTGATTTTCAAGCTACCAATGCACACCAAACACCGAGCCATCTTGCCCGTGTTCAATGAGCCTACTTGCCCCATAATAAATTTCTTCACAAAAAGGACACGTAATCCTCTAAGCATAAATAATCCAAGTAAATCACATATGGGGTAGGTACAGTTAATCATACACTAAGAAAAACTGCACAAGTTAAATCACAATTATTAAGATAAGTATTAGAAATTAGAAAAAGAATGAAGCAACAAAAAATTACTCATGAGTGCTAAAAACATTAAAATCGTAATAAATGTCCACTGCGCGTAGGTAAAGATGCAAAACTACATTGAGGATTGTAAAATGCAATAAGAAAGGTACTCTGTGACTGGTCGCGCAATCTATCCACAAACAGGCTATTTATGAGGACTGCGCCTACTTACCCCTGTAGCCAACTAGCCCGGTCTCCCCTACCCAGAACAAGAATTTACCAACTTACGGAGCAAACTGTCAAATTTTGAGAGGCACCCATTCTGAATTTTTCTACATAAATTCCTTCAGTATTTCATGTTATTTTACATCATAAAATCCAGTAAAGTGCTTATTTTGTTGTAATTGGTTGCTTAAATTGATAAAACTGTTTTATATTAACCAAATATCCCTTTGCTTATAAATTTACTAATCCTGCTTAGTTTTACGCAAAACTAAGGATAACTATACACATTTTATAATTAGTTCTTTTACAACAAAATGTATGTATTCTTAGGACATTTATGCTGATAATATGGTAATATCAATAAACTATAATGTAACTATTCGAAGATAATGTGCTTTATATAAATATAAAAATTTAGTAGATTTGACTTGGCCCGAGAATTAATCTTTTAACAGATGTTAGAAGATACAACATTGGTAAAATATTGCCGACCGTTAGCATAGATTATTGAATTTCTAATGTACTTTTTGGTTCCAATATAATGTCTCTTACATTTTTTTTTTTTACATTTTTTGAAGAATTTTTAAAACAAAACATACCTATGCAAATCAATAAACTGTTTCCTTAATTATTCCTGATTAAATAATTTAATGTTTGCATCTTTGGTTCTCATGATTTTAAAATACTGTGGATTGAAATATTACTCAAAATTTATTTTCAAATATTTTGAAACGTCAAATATTTTTATTAGACAAAGCATTAAAAGTCATGCATTAAATATTTAAATAAATCTTTTCAAAGGAATAAGGACTTTCACAATTTTCTCTAATCACGTTTATGTCTGCTTAAAGTCCAATTTCCAGTTGTTTCTTAAAACGACATTACATAATGCATGTTTGTTTATGAATTTAACAAATAAGCAAATAAATAACTATTTATTGAATAATTTAAATTATGATAATAAAAGTCGTTTGTTTATCTTCGTCTACTTTATTAATTTTCATTCATTTTTAAGAGTTCTTTATATTTTACACAACATCAAAATTACAAACACTATTACATTAAATGTATATAAAGTGTATTCTAAAATGCTTACTGGTGTATTTTTGAAGGGAATATTAAGCAAGTACAGAGAAGTTATTCTTGAATGGATACCAGGTATATATTCAAGTGTGTAAATACATTTTAAACACAATAATGGAATTGGGAAATTCATATTTTTGTCATTCTACCGAGTAACCTTAACCCATTGATATCCAGGACGTATGATGCATACGTCCTGCTTTTATCGTAGACGACTACCAGGCGTACAGCGCGTTCGTCCATGTGGAATGTGAAAATACAAATTTACATTAAAACCTGGTGACGTCCGTACTTCAAAAAAGCGGTCTGGGTTTCAAAGGGTTAAAGGCGCTTTTTTTTTAAATGGTATTTTGCTTTTTTTTTATTGATATATATTTTTGAATTCAATTTGTTTGAAAAGTGCATTGCAATTTACTCATTTATTGAGGTTTTAAAAATAATTTCCAGGCATCCATTTTTAAAATGTACCTCCCATGCGTGCATGCTCCATTACGGAATCCATCAATAATCCAAACACAACTAAAACAATGTAAATAGCTTTGCATTTGTATCCAAAATATTTTCTATAACGAAATTAAAACTTTATAAATAACTATATAACATAACATAAAATAATGTGACATAAGTTTTAAAATAAATTTGACGTGTGTAATTGACGAATTTAAATATTTTCTTCTCCGAAAAGCAAAAACATGTACTTTCAAATATATATATATATATATATATATATATATAGACAGATAGATAGATAGATAGATTAAAAAACTGTATCACAGTTTAATTATTGTTTTTAGTTTTTAACATTACTTCCAAGCATGAATTATTAACCCTTTAAGCCCTGACCCACACAATTGTGGGGGTGATACTAAAGTAAAAGATAATGACTATTTCCTGTTTTTGTGAGATTTAAAACCAAATCTGCACAATTATGAGTTAATTGGCTTCAGATGGTTTGATAAGACACCACTAGGGGGCACTAACTAAAATACAGGGTTAGATTTTCTGCTTTTAAAAAGACTATATCATCTGACAGCAATAGAAAAATAGTATGTACTGTCGTAATTTCTTTTAAATATGATTTTTAATGTTTGCTTAGATTTAATTTTTCTTTTCATATACTTTATTCGTGATTTTGATTGATTTTGTCTTTGATAAATTTAATTAGGCTTTACAAATGTTGAAAAACAAATGACCTACACAATTGTGCGGGTCCGAGTTTTACCGTTTCCAAAATGGTTACAATTCCTAATATATAAAATTTTTATTTTTAAGTGATTTTTTTTTTAGCAATTTTTTTTTTATTAATACATTTTTTAAACCTGATTAATTTTAAATAGGTTTGTACTATTCATGATTTCTATTTAAAATATTCATGATTTCTATTTAAAATTGATTGTATTAGATATATAATATGCACATGTAACGGACGGTATGTTTCTGCTCTGAGTTATAGATGTCATATATGATTTATAAGTTTTATATGAGTTATATGCATATCAAGAGATAAATTTTTAAGTTTGATAAATTCGTTCCATTTTGTCGACACAGCAAGTAAGCCACAAGGAATAAATAATAAATTATGGAAAGTTCAGCAAATGCTCGACAGATTCCGTAGAGTCTGCTTGAATTTACCAAGAGATCAGGGAAAATTTTCCATAGATGAGCAGACGATTCCTTTTTTTTTAGGACGTGCTTCAGTAAAGCAGTGCAGGGTGGTTATAATTAAACTTCTCCTATAAACAGCATGCTGCAGCGCAAACGGGTGAACGGAATGCAACGAAATTTTATATATAGACTATAGATGAGATGCGCTCACGGAATTTCGAGAAAAAAAAATTAGTTCCAGAATGTCCACCAGAGGGCGCCTTTGCCGGAAAACATTAAATTTAACACAATAAACGACCAAAACAGGATCCAGAAACAATATTAACATTTATTGACCATTTTCTGATCCGTTTTGGTCGTTTATTGTGTTGAATTTGATGTTTTTTTCGGAAAAGGCGCACCCTGGTGGAAATTTTGGAACTATTTTTCTTCGAAGTTCCGTGAGCGCATCACGTGTATAGTCTATATGCCAAATTTCGCTCTATTCCGTTCACCCGTTTGTGCTGTAGGATGCTGTTTATAGGGGGAGTTTAATTATAACCACCCTGTATATAAAAAACAAACCACACTCTGTTGTAACAGTATCACCTGTGATAGTTTTAAATTTTGTAGTTTACCAGTGGGAAAGTACAGACCTAGTCCAAAAGGATCTGGTCTTAGAACCTTCTGTAGTCCTTACTCTGGTTCAAAAATAGTTTTATGTTCTACGATCGGTATTTCAACAAAATACCGCTGCTGGAAAAACTAAAAAAAGAAATTTGAAGGATCAGGCACAATCCAAACGGAGTGAAGGGCATACCATTTGTCAACGGCTCTTAAGAGGCGTGCGAGCATCATCTCAGAAAATGAAATTGTAGTGGTCTGTCCAAAAACAAAAATTGTTTCAAACATTTTCATTGTGGCTAATGAAAATTATCTCAATAAACAACAACTTTTTTGCTTAAACTTTTATTTTTAGATATTTGCACACATAATCCCAAACTACACAATTGTGTAGATACAGCCCACAAACGGCTGCATTAAGCCCGAACACACACAATTGTGTGGGTCCTCCCTTGGCATAACCTGACATGGGGTATTTATTTATTTTATTTTATTTTTTTAAATACGGCCCTAGGTAAGGGGAAACCACCCAAACTTTAAATTTCTATTAAAAAATCTCCCGGTCATAAACGGTTAAAAACCCATCTATATCGCAGGGAAGCCCGGTTATGAAGAATTAATCCGTTTCCACACACACAAAATAAATATATATATAAAGAGTTCAGCATTTGTTTTCCGCTATTATTTTTGGAACGAAATTAGGACTTAATTAATAGATAAATAAATATAATATAAGTAAAACACAAATTTAACAAACGTGTGATCTAACAACCAGCTTAAACAGCTGAAATTATTGTAATTAAAAGTCTGCGATTTATTCGACTATTAGCTCTTGGCATGCTGCTAATACGAAAATATCGCTTTTAATGAATTTCAAAAATTTGCATAAATATAAATTTGATGTAAAATGCTCTTTAGGTGCTTGTAATAGGCAAATGTAAAAAATCTATTAGATTTAGTAAAAAAAATTTTTCACCTTTATGTTCTTTAACCCGAGAAGCCCGTGTTAGGTCCTCTAGTTACTTTTAAAGATGTATTAGAAATAATTTTGTCTAATACTATTTATCAATGTTGTATATTGACAGATAATATGATATCACCGTGCGATAAAGAAAACATATTTCATGAAATCGTTTTTGAAGGTAATGACATTGTAATGACAAATAAGGGTAAACACATTCTTATTTATCATCATAATCTTCATATTCATTACCGAATGTAGTCATGCACATTAATGGATACAGCTGTTCACCCATTTTAAAATAGAAATTTTGTCGATGCAATTTCACTTTTTTTTAATCCTTGAATTTTATCTTAGTAACTTTAAGCAGCTTAATGCATAAGGAAGCAGAAAAAGTCAGGAAAAATTGGTAAGTTTGATGATAAATAGCATGCGTATATTCTTGACCTTATTTGAAATTTTTAATTGCGCAATTATATGTGTATTAATGTTCATATATAAAATTCATGTTTAATTTACCTTCCCTATTCTCTAATATTTCACTTTAATTTGTCTATTTAATACTTTACTTTCGAAATAGCTGAATGCCTTTAAAAGCCTAACATAACATAGATATAAAAAAACAAACAGAAAATCTGCTTACAGTATTGGCGTGAGACGATAAGTAGCCTTTTATAGTGATATAGAAGGACTAATATAATTGATCGCATAATGGTTTCGGAACATAGACCATAGTGATATCAAGAACAACAGAAATGACGTAAAGTCGTTTTCTGATCAATCGCAAATGACGCATAGAATGGTTCAAATCGGTCTGTACGACTGGCGTTGTGGCCTCTGTATTTAGATAGCTGCACTACTGAAAGATTTTTTAAAAAATGTGAGTATCTAAGTTTAATTATATAGAGGGAAAAACGTCATTAGGTCAATTTCATTCATTGCGCTATTCGACAATGACGTTATATTCCTCGTTATATAAATCCTCATGTGTCATATCACTGTAACCTTCTGGATGTTCGTTATCACAATTCGTTACAATCTGACGTTTTGTACCAAATATGACGCCCTCTGTATACAACATCCTTGAAACAAAACTTTTCAGTGCCTATTATAAGTCTATGAGTAGCTCCTGTGAGATACATGCTTTGGATGGAACAGTTATTTATGCTGATGGTAACCCCTGAAAATATTAAAATATATTATTAGTGCTTTAAAACATTACAATGACACTTGCTCTAATATAAAATATTGCCATATTTAAAATGTATAATACATATTACAATGTGTTTGAACTAAAAATAGTTCTTTCCAATTTATTTTTAGTTATTTCGACCGGATGTCTTTTTTTGAACTCTTCTTATCAAAGAATAATTAAACTCAACAATTTTCCTTAACATTTTGAATAAAAATTAGCCATAAAACACGCAAGTATATTGAAAATGTGAAAATATGCAAATTAATTAACCTTATTTGAATTTAAATTACTCATGTTAGAGAAAGTATACTTCATTTAATTGTTCTTTACTGAAAAAGAAATACAGGGTGCCCAAAAGTCTTCATACAACTTCAAAAGTTTATTACAAAAAAAATAATAGACCTACAGCAAAAATAATTACAACAATACATAGAGTAACTCAAAAAGTTTTTTTCTACTATCTTAGTATACTTCCACGTGAGATCTTTTCGTTGCACGCGACGTTTCCATGCGATGAAGCAGTTCAACCAGTGCCGAACGAGTACGTGAAACTTTTTCTAGGAGTCCTGCAAAATTAATTGCAAGAGCTTATTATGTCAAAAATCCCAACACACAGAGTGCTTCATAAACTATTATAACTTTCAGCCTGCAAAATGCAGATTGTGCAGGCGTTACAAACTCATGATTATGCGAAATACTTCGAATTTTCTGTTGAAATGCTTCATCGCATTGGAAACGTCGCGTGAAATGAAAGGATCACATGTAGAAGTATACTAAGGATGTAGGAAAAACTTTTTGAGGTTTGGAGGTAGAAATATATAATATGTAGTATATTATATATTTCTACATCCAAATCCAATATGCAATATAATATAATATAATATAATGTAATATATATATAATCCAATATAATATAATGTAATATATATATATATATATATAATCTAATATGTAATATGTAATATCCAATATGTATATAATATGTAGAAATATATAATATCTTATGTACTGTTGAAATTATTTTTCTGTAGGTCTATTATTTTTTTGTAATCAATTTTTGAAGTTTTACGGAGACTTTTGGGACACCCTGTATATTATTGAAACGAAATATATTATTGAAGAAATGTATTATTAATACGAAAGTGAATACTATAATCAGGAATAAGTGTTATTTGAAATTCAATTAATGTTTATCAACACATGAAAATTCTATTAAATATTGACACAATTGGTTTATTTTATAATTAATAAATGGATTTTAGTAAGATGTTGTTTATTCAAAGAATGACTAAAGGGACTTTTGCAGTAGATTCTAAAGTTTTCATTCCCATTCTTTGTATGATGTTGTGAATATAGATTTTGAATTGTGATTCTAATTTTAAGTATAGATATAAACTTAATTACGTTTGATGAAAATTGGTTTTGAGTTTCATATTCAACGAAAATTAAGACAGTAAACAACATCCATGTTTCTCAATTTCATAGCTATTGCGCTTATTGTTTAAAGTCTATTTCTTTTTCACATAAAATTATTTATATATCTAATATTGTTAAAATATTAATAACAACATAAAATTATCTTAAAGCTCAAATTTTGCATATTCTTTTCATATATAAGTATTTAAAACTATTCTTTAAGCTTTATTGAAATTTAAATACATTCTATAAAATATCTTTGTTTGCTCAAGATACCCTAATAAGAGAAAAGACTGAGACAATTTATATGTAATTTTGTAAAATTTAGTGTCCTAAGGTAAACTATTAAAAAACCCCAGCCAAATATGATCTAAACATTAAGTATTCGAATACAAAAATTAGAGAGTTTGGTACAATTTTATTATTAAGACGAAGTTTATGAGCTTATTTTTTATCAAAAAAAAGATTAATACTATTATTAAAATAGATTATGAAACATATTCCAACATATTCAGAATATTATAACAAAACCATATAGTTTACTAAGACGAAATATTCTGTCTAAATGAACAATTTAGAAAACGCATAATGCATTTAAAAACCCAATTTCTGCTATTACCATGAACAGTCGGGAAATATATACGACTTCTTTTGTGCAGCCCTGTATATGATCTATAGATATATATCTGTACTACATAGTGTTCAAAAAGTGAGTTCAGTTATACGCATATCACAGTTGAAAATGTTCATTAAGCAATTTCCGCCTATAAACAGATGTTCCTGAAAACTTTTGTGAAGCCCTATATATGATCTGTAGAATTTTTATATCCACCAAGTAATATTTCAAAAATAATTAAATTTAAAAACGAATACCACAACTGAAAACGCACTTCCAGCAATTATTGTTCGTAGGCTTCATTAGTTCAATTATTGATCATTTTCTCCTGTAACCAAATTCTTTTGTGTGTTCTTGTAAATGAGTAATAAATTCTACGCTCACCACGTTCTACTGTCAGAAACCTTTAGTTCCCTTCAGTGATATATATCCATTTCAATATTTTTAAAATAGTGTAATATCATTAAAATACACCGCAAACGATTCTTCCCCATAGACCGTAATGTAATGGAATTCTTTTGAGCGTCCCTATAAATGAATCATAAACGCTACACACTTAATTTTCAATACCGTACGTGCCACAGTAAACTCTAACCGCATATATAAATTTCATGCCAATCGGACTGTATTTACGCAAGTTAGAGCACAGACAGACGGACAGACAAACCGAATTCGTAAACAGTTTTCAACTTATGTTGGAAAGTGTTACAAATGAAAGAAGGTACATTTTCTTGTCTATAGATTATTTTCATATTTTTGCATAATATATTAAAATCGCTATAGTAAGAATAACAATAACAGAAACAAAATTAATATTAATGACTTCAACTAATTTTATCTTTTAGCAGCCATCTTTTAGGAGCATATAGGAAATGTCCCAATTTACGATACCGAACATTAACAAATTATATCTAATTACATTTCAAATAATATAAAAAAGATAATTTGGCCATTTAGCATAGTAATTTACATTATAATTTTCTAACAGTGAAAACTTTCAATGTCTTATTCTCTGTTTCCTTTTGCAAATAGTAAAAAAAAAAAAAAAAAAAAAAAAAAAAAAAAAGTTAAAAAAATGTTTGCATTATTACTTTTTATGAAGATAAGTATATTTATATTTTTTAAATAAAACGGCATGAATAAATAGATCTGATTACTTATTTTTGAAAAAAACTCTTGAAACTGAAATGGTAGTATTTTTATTGTAGTACAAATATATTTGTTACATATAAAATATCACGCATTTTTCTATGTTGTTTTTACACGAGTGTGGAGATACGGTTGCTTTGACAACTCCTGTTTCAACTAACAGATTATAGGCAATCGTTCAAAAATTTTTACTAATGTATCAGGTACTACGGATTTATTTTAAATATACCCAGTTGCTAGATGGATAAAACCATTTTGCTACCACAGTAAAGGGCCGATGTTCACTCAACATTTCTTTTTTTTTCATGTCAATAAAATGAATACTAATTGTTCTTGAAGACTAACCTATGTGGGTTTCATGTCAGGCTAACCACTTGACCAAAATTTTGCAATATATAGCGCATATGAATTCATGGTCGAGAAATCGGATTTGATCAGAATAAGCCACCAACTTTCATTGTAGACTTCGTCGATTCCGAACTGTTTTCATGGATTTGTCAGCGTAAGAGAAACTGCTCATAAGAGGAAACCAAGTCTTTAGGGTATAATATCAACCTCTGGTATTTTCCCCGATGGGCAGGGGTTCGATAATCAAGACTCTGGGACTCTCTAATATGCATGCCCCGCACAACCCTGAACGTTTATTGAAATATTTTTTAGATGTTAACTAAAGATTTTCAGATGTAGACTAAAACTAAAGATTGGCAGCGCTTTACTGTCTACATAGGCAGCTAAATAACTTAGTTGAAATAATAAGAATTAAAAAAAAGAATACAAATTTGACCATCAGCTGAGCCTGCCGTTAAACGCGACAAGGGGACAGACAACAAGAGGAGATGAATAGATTACTATAAACTATCCTCTCTTCTTTTATAGTATAAAAGAAGAGAGGATAGTCGAGATCGTGAGAACAGAGAAAAAAACACTCTTTTCAGAAACAGAAAAATAGCAGAGTACTATTACTGGGGTAGTTGAAACCGGACAGCCTCCAAAATATAACAGAAAAATTTAGTTGAAAAATGAAAAAAAAGTATTTACAATAAGTCGCAATTTAAAAATTGAAGCCTGCTCTGGAAAATGTGCCAGTAGGAAGATACTGTGATGACATAACAAATGATCAGCAGAGCGATGGATCTACTGGGGGCCTTAACTGTGGCCAATTATTGGTATACAAAGTTAGAAGAAGTACGGTTAAGACACTGCTGGAAGAAACATATGTGGTTGTTAAAGCTGGTAGACCTGTATAAATAGCTTATACAATCAGTCGCTTTCAGACTTATAAGCCTTTCTGTAGGTAGTGCAGAAAACATTAGAGGCTTTATTATCAAAGCTTTGTAGGTCAAAGGTGGAATTATAGGTTCTTTTACAAGACAAGAAGTTGAAACAAGATGCTTTTCGTTCACAGCCATTCCTTCCGACATGTTTTGCATTACAGTTCACTCAGCAAGGCTCAGCCATGCACCATTTCTCTGGGTCACCAAACGTATGGCACTTTCTGCAACGTTGAACTATCGTATGAGGCATAAACTAACAACGTTGCAATACGATTCTAAAGGATAGTTTCAAATGATAGTTCCATTAGAAAAATCCACTGATTACTGCCTTCGGAAAAAAAGGATGCTTCCTTACAGTCTTTAATTCATCATCAGAAAAATGGTACTTGTTTGCAAAATAAGTTATAATTGAATCAAAGCCAACACGGTTAGGACGCTGAGAAGAATTGTTCCTTGCAACGATCTCGATGTTCTTGTGAACGATATGGTTAGACAAACCTCTTTTGTCGCTGGAGCCCTTTTATAAGATTGCCGGCTACATCAGCACATTAACATAATATTTCGACCCAGTAGTGCAAGGGAGTAAGAGGAGCTGAAGATCGCAGAGGTGGCTATCTCTTCAGCGGCGATAAATTTATAGATAGCTCTAACGGATAATCTGATATTACAGCTGGACTTCTCAATTATATCTCTTATGTTGTTGTCACCGAATAGGTTACTATAAATTTTTTGAGCTAAAATGGAAGATTTACTTGAACCAACTAGTTAATGACGAAACTCTGATTAGGGTTGCAGATGGAACACTATATGATGTTGATGTAGTTTCCACATCTACAGCTGCTGCCACCAAAAACCTTTGTGCTATAAGTGAGATATTATCTGTTTCCATCGATTCCCATGACATGATTGAAATACATAATGTGAAATGGCTAGTTCCTCTAAATTCATAATCTGTTTATGTACGGAATCATATATAGGCTGAAAGAACTGGGCAGAAGGAATGCGATCAGCTGCTGTGGTTAAATTAGCTGAGAAGTTACTGATGGTATGTTTAAAATCCATAGAGTCTAATTATGTTTATTGGAAAAGTCAGCAACAAAAATTTCAGATAAGATAATTTTTAAATTCTTGATCAAAGTTTCGCCTGATACTGAGAATAGAGTTTGAGTCCTTTAATAGTTTTAAAAAAGGGTTTTTGGCCTTATCAATAAGAATCGGAATATCTGAAAATGGGGTATCGCTCAGGTCTTTCAGAATTGAACTAAACGGTACTTTCTTTTAAGATTTTAATTTAGAACAAGAAGCTAAGCATAGAGAAGTCAAACTATCTGACGATTCATTATTAGATAAGTGCGGCGTCGAGTACTAGCCAATAGAATCCAAACTTGGAGACAGAAGCCTTCAACATCGATGCTTATTAAATTTTTATCTGATTTCGCTGACTTTGTAAACTTGTCTAAAATCATTTTGAAGAAGATCTTATGTAGTGAAGACATAATTATTTATAATATGCTAGATTAAAGTATGTTGCAGAAGCCAAAAGAAGTTAAAAAAACCAATATATATATACATACATATTCAAATCTTTCAAGGAAAAAAAAATATTTTCTTATTCAAATAAAACTACACAATAAAAGTGGTGAGTGAATATAATCAATATTACAAAAAAATGCTCAATTTGTACAACTCATTACATTTTTCATGAAATGAATAAGAATAAGTCAGAAGCTTTGTATCATTTTTACAGGATGTGTACTTAAGTCAAACTACTCTAAACCTAAAAAAGACTCATTGGATGTCATTAATTTAGGTTTTACTTAACTAAGAAACAGTTAGCATTGTATTTGATTCTATTAAGATATTACTAGCCACACTGTAATAAATAAATAAAAAACCGAAGTGGGAGAGGGCGCTCTCTAACGGAGAGGAAAGGTACTATAACAGATTGAAGAAGGAGAGGTGAAAGCAGTAAGTGAAAACTGTGTATTGATTAGTAAGCAGTCTCACATGGAGCCAAAATATCCTATTAAGCATCAAAAATGGTATAAGAAAAAAACATTAATGAATAATTTTCATTAAATGTCTCAAAACCTTGTCTCATTTCCTTGCAAGTCACAGTATTTGTAATAATGTCTTCATCTAACAGTTTTAGGTCACTTGTCCGTTAGAGGAGGTTTTTTGTCCTTTCTCGATATCGCATCTTCTACATGCCCGATTTGAACGCTACCCTCATCACTGTACTTGTGTTCCTCTCCTTCTTCAATCTGTTATAGTCCCTTTCCTCTCCTCCTACAATCTGTTATAGTCCCTTTCCTCTCCTCCTACAATCTGTTATAGTCCCTTTCCTCTCTGTTACAGAGCGCTTTCTACCCCTCCGGCTTTTTTATTTATTTATTACAGTGTGGCTAGTAATATCTTATTAGAATCAAATATAACACTAACTGTTTCTTCGTAAAGTAAAACCTAAATTAATGACATCCAATGAGTCTTTGCTAGGTTTAGAGTGATTTGACTTAATGACCCCATCCTGTAAAACTTATACAAAGCATCTGACTTCTATTTATTCATTTAATGTCATAGGATGCAGAGCATAAGCTAAAAAAAGGCAAACACGTATTTGTGGGACGCGTGGCAGCGGGAAAATGGGAAAAAATGATAAAGAGAGATTTATACAACAATATCTCGTAAAATAAGGCCCTTAGCTCAAACATAAGGGCAATTTTAAGGATTTGATACGATAGCGTTGATGAAACAATACCCACATTACTGGTAAAACGTACATTTGAGAAGTAGAGTTTCCAGATTTCCCCATGCAAAGGACAGTAATCATACTCTTCGACTGAAAAGTTGAAAAGTGGTCTTTCAGGGAGGGAGACGGGAAATACTGGTCCTTTAATGAAGGAAAACTAACATTGAGCCAATAGCTAAAAATTATAGACCATAATAAACAGTCTTTGTGAGAGGTGGTCTCCTTATAGAGGTGATCTTTCAGGGAGGTTTCACTGTATATGCAAAGAACCGCATTAAAAATCTGCATTATTTCATGAGTTATGATCATTTATAGACAGCTTCTATAATGGAAGATATTGGGATATTGAAATTTTAAGATGCTTTTTCTCAGATTAGTGAATTTCAATTTGCTCGCACTGTTATTCTAAAACTATACAGGGTGATTCAAAAAAACTTAGGCGCAAACACAGGGTGTTTCATCCTAACTAAACCCAGGTTGACAATAATATTAGGAGTACCGGAAAATTCTGTTGCATAATGTTCTCTCACGCCTACTTTTTTAAAATTCAGATTTTTTTTCATTGGCACCACTTTTTTGAAATGGTAAAATTCCCAATGTTTTCACCTTAATATGAAATATGAAAACTTCGGGAATTTTACCATTTCAAAAAAGTGGTGCTAATGAATAAATCAGAATTTAAAATAAAGTATGCGTGAAAGAACGTTATGCGATAGAATTTTTCGGTCCCCTAATAATTTCGAGGAAAATAAAAACATTGTAATGTGGAAGATGCAACAACATGTACCTTGCTTTGTGCGAAATGTGATAACATCATGAAAAGATCTGGAAAAACATGTTGCTCAGGCAATCGATGATACCGTATGAACTGATCATCAGAGTCCAAAATGTGGGGTGCATACTGCTGGTGCATATAATGCAAACTTCTACCACTTTTGTTTGGTGTTATCACATTTACAACAAAGGTGAGAATGCCTGTTAAAGGATTATAATATACTTCAGTTTCTAAATAAGGGGTTTACGACTCTAGGTTCCTATGTGATTTTTCATCCTTATTTTTATGGCTGGTTTGCCATGCCATTTTGTAAACTTTTTTTTAAATCACCCTGTATAAGCTACAGTTTCTAAATATATACAGTTTCTAAAATGCAACTACATAGTTTCTTCATAGTTTACATGCTAGAACCAAAATAATTGACATAATTTTTTCTTTTCATTTTTTTGCACTTGAAAAATACGATATATATTTTTTTACTCAAAATTTATTATATTGTGTGTTAAAAATAAATTTTAAACAATACTTTTTCTTATACTTTGGTTTTAAGATAAAGATGATTCTATTTTGGACAAAAATTGCTTTCTCTATGCATAATTTCTATTTTAACATGTGCGCAGCTGTTAATCATTTTTATTCACGTAATAATATTAATTATAAAAATTAAATTTAAATACTCCTTTTGTATATACAGCATTAATTTTTCTGTTTAATGTACTTTAGTCAGAAATGAAAAAGAATAATCTTAATATCATATAATTTGAGCTTCCGTACTTTGAAAATAGTGATATTTTTTGTCGTTTTCGATAATCTCAAACGTCCTGTGCCACCTTTAAATCTCAATCAGGAAAAAATTCCTCCGATTGTAGAATAACCGAGAAATTGTCCTTCACCTCGACAAACTTTCCTCTCGGAGTAAACGCTGAGTTTTGAAATCATGCAGTTTAGCCTCGTGTCTTGACTCTTGGTTTCGCAGAAAGAAAAAAAAAAAAAAAAAAAAAAAGATTTTAGAACATTTACACTGTAGAAATTAGAAACGAGCTGATAACTTTTATCAATTATTGTAGAATTATCAACTAATCGTCTATCACTATTTCATGAATTGTAGCGCCGCGGAGTTTAATTTAGTTTTTAGGTATGTTCGTACTTATACAAATACGTAGCACTTATAGTATAGTATCTGGAATATATAGTGTGGAAATCCGCTATCCCTGTAATACTTAAAAAAGCGCTAAAATATTGTATCCCTTAAATGTGCAATGATACTGCTGCAATATGCAGATCGCAGCGACATCTGCAGAATATTTTCTACAACTGCAAGAAATTGCTATTCTATGCAATGTAATACTAGTAATACAAAAATCCGGCAGATGTCGCTGCGATCGACACTTGAAATTTTAGCAGTGTCGTCGCACATTTAAGGGATACAAATTTTTAGCACTGTTTGAATAGCATATTTCCACACTAGGTATTCTAGGCGCTGTACTTATAGTCTTCGTCCGGTCCGTCAATCTGTCTGCGTACAACACAGCAAAAAGTACCCAAACGAATGGTTTGAAATGTAATATATATAATCGTTGTATAATTTTCTCGAGTCATTTCACATTTTAAGAAAATCTAATCTAAACTTAAAATGATATCAATAAAAGTTTTCTCAATTATATCAAATCCTATCATACGTACTTCATACAATGAAATAACCATGGCAGGTAATGATTCTGGGTTTCCATAGTGATTACGTACTATTTAATATGGAGTTCTATTATTTACGTATTACTGAACTTAATATATATAACCGTAATAAATTTTGTATTCATGTATTTTTGCATAAGAGTGCAACAGCTTTTGCACCAAGATCTGAATATTTATAAATCTAGTTATGGTACAAAGGCACCTCGTTTGCCACGTTTTACGTACACTTTTAGACTTGTGGTTTAAATAAAATTATTTGTAAATGCTTAATCGTATTTTTTGCTCAGAAATAAAATATAATAAACTTATACATTGGAAATTATTCCTACAAGCATGTAATGCTAATTCAAAATATTCTTGAGTTGAATATTTGTTTCGAATGTGTTTATAGGTGTATATTTATCGAGATAATGGTGTACAGCATTCTCATCGGATGCGGAAATTCATAACTGCTTTAAGCTAAGTTGATAGGTTAAGCCGTAAATTTCAAAGATGAGTAATTCTAATTTGACGAAGACTAATATAGTTATTAACCGGAGGAATTATAATTAGGCAATTTTCATGAAATATTCTAAACATCCACAATATATAATCGTTATAAAAGGTATATGTGATAATACTACAATATATATCCCACAATGCAATTATTAAGATGTAACCGATATTAAAATAGTCTCTTGTTCAATGCTAACAAAAATGAATTTTCGATGTCTTACACGTTTTCTAAGAACTTTTAAAGTGTAAAAATGAAGTGTGTAATTAAAAATAAAGCAAATTAAAAAGTTAAATGAAAATTTAGAAGATGATAATTTTAAAAGAATGCATGGTCATACCAGAATGTTAAATTGTAATAAACAAACCGGAAATTCTATGTTAAATGTGGCAAATGAGGTGCGTTCGCATTATAACTAGTTTTATAAATATTCAGATCTTGATGCAATAATTGATCAACTCTTATGCAAAAATGCACGAATACGAAATTTATTACGATTATATATGTTAAATTGAATAATACGGAAATAATATGACTCCATCTTAAATCTTACATAATTACCATTGCAAACTAGTTCATTACCTATAATGGGATATCGTTGAATTAATTACGTATGATAGGGATTTAATAGAATAAATAAAACTTTTATTAATATTTTTTTAAGTTTTGATTCAATTTCCAGAAAATTTGAAAGGTCTCGACAAAATTCTGCAACGATTATATATATTAAATTTCACAATTCTGTTGTGCAGTTTTTGCGCTGTTATATGAGGGCAGACGGACAGACAGACGGACGGCTGGACCAGACGACGACTATCGGTGCTACGTATTTATATTATTACAAACGCACCTAAAAAGCTAAATTATTATGAAAAATTTATATTATCAAATAACATGAACGAAAATTGCAATTAAATGTTAAAAAACGTGAAGTTGAATGAATTTCTTTAACATAAAAATCAATTTTACAGATTTTACATTCTAAATTTTGAATATTATGTACAAAATTTTATCTTTGAAATATTATAAAAATGGGTTAAAGTATCCCAACTACTTTCAGAATTTCATAAAGTATGCAAAATATAACATTTTTTTCTGCTATTTTTTGAAAAGAGTTTTCTATAAAAGGAATTTTTAAAAGATTTTTAGAAGAAGAGTGGAATAATCACAGGCGTTTCAAGTATCACCATTTATTCCAGAAGTTTTCATCTCGAAATAATAATTAGTATATTAAAATTATCACATAAATGTTAATGGCGCATATTTGAAGAATTATAATGTATTTGTAATTTATTTTAAATATTCAATACATATTGCAGTGACCACGGTTATATTAAAATTTTATATTAAAAGCTATGTAAGTAGTATTTTTCGATTTTACTGAAATTATACTAATTTTTATTAATATGTTATAGAATTTATATTTTAGAAATGAGTGTGTCTATCAGGTATTCATATTTATTAGGGTAAAGTGACCATATTTCGTAATTTATCCTAATTTCGTCCTCCTTAACTTCTCTGCTTAAAGAAAAGTGGCGCCACTTATGATGCAAGGCACAGGGGGGCGGAAGGTAAAATGGGTCAGTATTGGAAATTTCATTCGTCAAGGCGCATACATAAATTAAAGATCCCGAATTTCCTATTTTTAGAAGACCCGAGTTCTTATTACGTCGTTTATAGAGGGTTATTTACTGTACTGTAAGTATTTATTTCTTATCCATTGCCTGTATTTTAGGTAGGTAAGATGCTGAAAGTAGCATACAGTGAATTTTAGGACGCTCAGTTCATCTTACGGGAATTTAATATCCGCCATATTGGAAGATAGCGTGGTCCCAATTTCGCCCTCCTTGCAGTTCTTATTTTCGTCCTGGGGACGAAATTAGGAATGCTTTTTCATGACAATTTTTTCAATTTTTTCCCCACATATTAGAATGGCTAATGTTTCGTTATGTTATTCTTCCACTGATAATTAGTACATTTATTTGTGCCTTACTTTAACCCCCTACTGCCCACTACAAGAAATTGCTATGGAAAAAAAAATATTTATTTGTCTTATTTATGCTGTTGTGCGTCAAATAAAATAAAAATATTAAAAAGATTGAGATTTTGTTATATTTTAAAGATTTCTGTATGGTATCATATATGCTACCACGGGCAGATTATGATGAAAAAGAAGAATTTTACCATCTTTAAAATTTATTTTATTTTTTGAAAAAACTGTTATTTTTGCATGTGGTAGGCCTTAAAACAGTTTCTTTCTTTGTTTATGCATAGAAATAAGTCGCATTTTTGACATTTTATTGAAGAAAATGTTCCCCTTGCTCAAATAAGCTATCTTTGGCGTTTTTGTTCATATGTAGGCCAATGATGCACGCCATCAGTCCTTGTTTCCTAAAAGTGAATAAAATATACACTTCCAATATTCACATTTAATTGTCTGAGCGAAGCGAAGGCTAATACTCAGCGAAATATTACTGTCCGGACACATTACAGCTACGATGGATATTAACGCCATGTCCTACTTAAAAAAAAGCCTAATAAAAACCTTTCGTCAAGCATAACTCAAAAAAATATTTGTCGGATTTCTTTTCTGATTGCACCAGAAGGTACCTATGAGGGCCACCTACTGAATGCACCTACCATGAAAAATAAGTTCCAAACCGTTTAACAATTATATTACAAAATCTGATAAAGAAGCACAATTTATCTGCATACGTCACCGAAATTTGGCGTGCGTCACTTTCACCGGTGAATGTTTTCGTAGACAACTGGTTTGAACACATGGAGCAAATTAAAAAAAATACGCCCGCAGTAATATTGAATAGATCAGTTTTAACCACGTGATCACAAACCTTGCAACGACCCGTGGCAACCAGTTTTGGTGGGCAAACAAATAATAATACAGTACTCCGTACCACGGTGATAGTTTTTAGCCTGTTGTATAAAATCTGGCCTGTTGTATGACATACAACAGGTTAAATACGGCTAAAAACTCAGGTTAAAAGATAGTTGTCAGTCTATAAATTGGAAATTAACAAATTTTTTTAATACTCGTATAACGAAATTTAGAAACGATTATGGATGATTAAAACAAATGACATGAGTCTTTATCGCTCCGGGAGGTTATCTTTCTCTGGATGTCTGTCTATCTATCATACAGCATGCAATTTTCTTGTAAAGGATGATATTATTATGTAGTAACGAACCTCCATAACGAACACACCCGATTAGTGGACACCTCTATTTAGCAGGCATTTTTTCGATTACCAACCCTTAAATAACTTTACATTTTTTAATCTCAGTAGCGGACACCTCCAAATAGAGGACAAATTCTGCTCTCCCGAGGTGTTCGCTATTCAGAGGTTTTACTGGTAAAACCTCCATAACGGACACACCCGATTAGCGGATACCTCTATTTAGCGGACATTTTTTCGATTACCAACACTTAAATAACTGTACATGTTTTACTATCAATAGCGGACACCTCCAAATAGAGGACAAATTCTGCATTCTCGAGGTGTCCGCTATTCAGAGGTTTTACTGTATGTATATATTATTGATAGTTATTTTACAGGGCCGCACAAAAGAATAACAATATATGAAACGAATATAAACTAAATTCGGGATTGGTAGATCGCTGATGGTAATGTAATTTTAGGATGTTGTTACAGTCATCCGCAGCATGTTTTCAGAGTTTCGTTCATCTAACGAAACACTACCTGTCTCATTCCTTTGTCTGTCCGTCTGTCACAGAGCCCGTTCTCAGAAACTAAATATATCGGAGACTTGAAAATTTGCATACTTATAGCTGAACACCACACATCAAACGGCAAATAATAAAATTTTGAAAAAAGTCTAATATTTAACCCTCTGGGCTCTAACTTGTGTATTTTAAACAATTATTCTAGCTCAGCCCCTAATTAAGTTCGAGACATGAAATTTTGCATACTTATAGCTGAACACCTAACATCAAACGACAAATAATAGAATTTTGAAAAAGGTCTAATATTTAACCCTCTGGTCTCTAACTTGTGTATTTTAAATAATTATTCTAACTCAGCCCCTAATTAAGTTCGAGACATGAAATTTTGCAAACTTATAGCTGAACACCTAACATCAAACGACAAATAATAAAATTTTGAAAAAGGTCTAATATTTAACCCTCTGAGCTCTAACTTATGTATTTTAAGCAATTTTTCTAACTCATCCCCTAATTAAGTTGGAAACTTGAAAGTTTGCATACTTATAGCTGGACACTTGCGATAACACGATAAATCATAAAATTTTGAAAAAGTCATATTTAACCCTCCAGTCTCTAATTTCTGTATTTTAAGCATTTTTTCTAACTCAGCCCTAATTAAGTTGAAGACATGAAATTTTGCATACTTATAGCTGAACACCTCACATCAAACGACAAATAATAAAATTTTGAAAAAGTCTAATATTTAACCCTCTGGGCTCTAACTTGTGTATTTTAAGCAATTTTTTCTAACCCAGCCTCTAATTAAGTTGGAGACATGAAATTTTGCATACTTATAGCTGAACACCTCACATCAAACGACAAATAATAAATTTTGAAAAAGTCCAATATTTAACCCTCTGGGCTCTAACTTATGTATTTTAAGCAATTTTTCTAACTCACCCTCTGGGCTCTAACTTATGTATTTTAAGCATTTTTTCTAACTCAGCCCCTAATTAAGTTGGAGACATGAAATTTTGCATACTTATAGCTGAACACCTCACATCAAACGACAAATAATAAATTTTGAAAAAGTCCAATATTTAACCCTCTGGGCTCTAACTTATGTATTTTAAGCAATTTTTCTAACTCAGCCCCTAATTAAGTTGGAGACATGAAATTTTGCATACATATAGCTGAACACCTCACATCAAACGACAAATAATAAAATTTTGAAAAAGTCTAACATATAACCCTCTGGGCTCTAACTTGTGTATTTTAAGCAATTTTCCTAACTCAGCCCCTAATTAAGTTGGAGACATGAAATTTTGCATACTTATAGCTGAACACTTCACATCAAACGACAAATAATAAAATTTTGAAAAAGTCTAATATTTAACGTCTAATATTTTGTCTCGCGCAATTTTTAAATTTAAACTGTTTTCCAATATTATTTTTTGTTCATTTTGCATAATAAGTGTAATGTGACGTAATTTCTTCTATGTAAGACTTCTATCGCATGTTAATGAATTTATTTTACAATATACTTCCTCTTTTAAAATTAACATGTAAATATAGTTTTTATAAGTGCCTGCTTTTTATACCTAACTATTTAATTATAATTTGAAGGGTTTTTTCTGTTTATAATAGTAACGTGTAAATAATTTTTTTTATTTGATGCAAACATTAATGTTTGCGCTGTTTATACAGTTGGCAACAGTTTAAATTAATACCATTTTCTAAAATATGTAAAAAATAACTGTCGAAATGCTGAATATTTGAATTTAAAATAGAAATAAAACCTCAAAAAATGAGTCAAATAAAAAAAAATAATGCAATCTGTACACCGGGATCTTCTATTGAATAAAATGATATAAAAATGATTAAATTACCATGTATAGTTTTTGCCCCTATAAAACTTTTTTAATGGAACGATTTTGTCCAAATTTAGCATTAAATATCTCTTAAAATAATTCTTCTATTTGAAAACTGTATGCATCAGCATGTTGATCAAACATTTCTCTATAATACCACCGATTTTCATATTTTTGTATGCAACAGTTTTCTTAATATTAACGAAGAAAGACCTCCGGTCACAAAAAATTCAAAACCGGCGTCGTCGGTGACAGCGTTAGTTACTTTTTTTAGATATAAAATATGATGTTACATTCTGATAAAATTTACTTAAAAAGGTGCTAAAAATACATAACAGGTTTTCACAATATTAAAACCGTCAAAGATCTTAAAAACACCCGAGCGCTTTCAACTGCACTGCAACAGTTGTCATCAGGGGAAAATCAGAGGAGTGAAAGTTCATGGAAAATTCTCTGCTTAAGTATCAGTGGACGAGTCTATTTCAAAGGAAGGGAAGAGTGGGGGGGAACTGAAAATGATTATGTTTCAAAATCGCTAGAAATATCTAGTATGCTATACCAGATCTTAGATATGTTGTAGGATAAAGTATCGTTGCAAGTATTCCTTTGAGTTAAAATTTCTATTGATTCTCTGATTATTGATGTGTAGTAATTTGAAGTATGGGCTATGACTCTTGCTTTACTGAAATCAATGTGAATATCTTGTTTTTGGTTTAATCTGGATAGAGCAGTAGAGGGTTTGTTATACTTTATGTCTGTAATATGTTCTTTTCGTCTGTCTTTAAATTTTCTAGTGGTCATTCCTATGTATTTGAGTTCTTTCTGATTAACTTTGTGTGTGAAAGGTATTACATATATTCCAGAAGTTTCATCGTTAGGGATTGGGTCAATTTTCCGCTGTACAAGACCTTTTAATTTAGCAGATGGTTTTGCGATTATGTATATATTATATTTCTTTAATGCATAACTAATCCTTTCAAATAACTTAGGTATATAATTAAAACTATAAAACTTGAGATTATTTTTAATGCTATTTCTGGTTGATTCTCTATGCTGAATATCAAAGATTAATTTATTGATACATTGGGGGGGGGAACCATTTTCTATTGCAATCTTCTTGATGGTGAGTAGCTCTGGTTGTAGGTATTCTCTTGTAAAATATTCAATGGCTCTATTTATATAAAATTTATAAGCTGCAGTTTTGTATTTGAATGGGACATTACTATTGTAGGATATTGTATTATTTGAATTGCATGGTTTCCTGTAAATTTTCCTATCAATATTGTATGTTGCATTATTTCTTATTAATTCTACGTCTAAAAATGGTAAGGATCCTTTTTCTTCGATTTCCAATGTGAATTGTATATTTGAATCTTGGTTATTAGCTGTATTTAAAAAGTCATTCAAAGCGGGGATACCATGGTTCCAAATTAAAAATATGTCATCGACGTAACGCAGCCATAGTTGAGGTTTTAGATTTGATTTACATATAATATCTTTCTCAAGTGGTCTAAGTTTCAGTTCCGCTAATAATCCTGAAATGAGTGAACCCATTGGGGCACCCTCAGTTTGTTTATAAAATTTCCTATTAAATTGAAAGACATTGTTATTTGTAATCAAGTTAAGGCTTGAATTTAAAGTTGTTCTTATTTCATCGTTATATGCCGGGTTACTATCTATGAATTGCTTTATAAGGATTTCTATTTCTTTTACATTTATTGAAGGGTACAGGGATTTGATGTCCATACTTGCAAGTATACTGTTATCACATATATTTTCGTTCTTTATTTTCTCAATAAACTCTCTGGTTGAGTTGACTACAAGGTTGGTTGGAGGTAACATTTCTTTAAGTAGTGGTACGAAAACTTTTTCTATGGTATATGTTGGTGCTAAACACTTGGAAACTGTAGGTCTAAGAGGGTAGTTGTCCTTATGATCTTTTAAACGTACAATTAACCTGGGAGTGACAGCAGTTTTATTGATTTTGAGTTTAACTTTCATATGAGTAGGCCATGTGCCATGTTTAATTAAATCTTGTGCTTTACGGTCGATTGTGGGGTTAGGGTCCTTGTTCAATTCTCTGCAGTTCATTTCTTCAATACATTCTTCCATTTTTGAGATATAATCTTGAGTATTCATTATTGCTAATTTGTTAGACTTGTCAGTTTGGATTACTATAATTTCAGAGTTACTTTTGAGCTGCTTAATAACATTTAAATCTTTACTGTTATTTTGGGCTTGTTTCTTTAGGTATGAATTTACATTGTTATGTAGAATACTTCTTATTTCCTCCCTCTTTTCACTAGGTGCTGACTGTACAATAACCTCGCAATTAGTTATGACTGATTTTAAGTTTGTTGAATGTTTAAATATGTGTTTTGGACCAAGTTCCAAGACCTTTATGAAGTTTGTGGTCAATAACTTTACCCGTGAAGTTCACATTGGAAATCGAAGAAAAAGGATCCTTACCATTCACATTGGAAATCGAAGAAAAAGGATCCTTACCATTTTTAGACGTAGAATTAATAAGAAATAATGCAACATACAATATTGATAGGAAAATTTACAGGAAACCATGCAATTCAAATAATACAATATCCTACAATAGTAATGTCCCATTCAAATACAAAACTGCAGCTTATAAATTTTATATAAATAGAGCCATTGAATATTGTACAAGAGAATACCTACAACCAGAGCTACTCACCATCAAGAAGATTGCAATAGAAAATGGTTTTCCCTCCCAATGTATCAATAAATTAATCTTTGATATTCAGCATAGAGAATCAACCAGAAATAGCTTTAAAAATAATCTCAAGTTTTATAGTTTTAATTATATACCTAAGTTATTTGAAAGGATTAGTTATGCATTAAAGAAATATAATATATACATAATCGCAAAACCATCTGCTAAATTAAAAGATCTTGTACACCGGAAAATTGACCCAATCCCTAACGATGAAACTTCTGGAATATATGTAATACCTTTCACAAACAAAGTTAATCAGAAAGAAATCAAATACATAGGAATGACCACTAGAAAATTTAAAGACAGACGAAAAGAACATATTACAGACATAAAGTATAACAAACCCTCTACTGCTCTATCCAGATTAAACCAAAAACAAGATATTCACATTGATTTCACTAAAGCAAGAGTCATAGCCGATACTTCAAATTACTACACATCAATAATCAGAGAATCAATAGAAATTTTAACTCAAAGGAAGAATACTTGCAACGATACTTTATCCTACAACATATCTAAGATCTGGTATAGCATACTAGATATTTCTAGCGATTTTGAAACATAATCATTTTCAGTCCCCCCCCCCCCTCTTCCCTTCCTTTGAAATAGACTCGTCCACTGATACTTAAGCAGAGAATTTTCCATGAACTTTCACTCCTCTGATTTTCCCCTGATGACAACTGTTGCAGTGCAGTTGAAAGCGCTCGGGTGTTTTTAAGATCTTTGACGGTTTTCATGTTGTGAAAACCTGTTATGTATTTTTAGCACCTTTTTAAGTAAATTTTATCAGAATGTAACATCATATTTTATATGTTTTTCAAGGTGAATTTGACGTTCAACAATTATAGTTTGAACTATATTTTGTATTACTTTTTTTAGAATAGAGAGATATATAAAAATGAAAACTTGTCTATATGTCTGTTTGTAATTCTATAAAAATCCACAATTTGGAAGCCAAAATTGTGAAAAGATACGTACATGTGTATTAAAACATAGCCGAGTCAACTAAAGTAATTCAGAATCGAAATAATTTATAGTTAATTTTTAATTAATAAAAAACCACCAATTTAACAGCAATTTCTTATCAAATTTAAACATTTTTCGTTATAGCAGTTGCCAACAATTAAAATACACAATAAATTTATTACTACAACAATTAATTTTCTACTGCAAGATTTCCACGTGAAAAATGAAAATGAAAAAAAAAAAGTTCGCCGAATTAAAAAAAAGTGAATATTACATCATAACTTCTCTATTGCAAGATTTTCACATGAAAAAGGAAAATGAAAAAAATAGTTTGACGAATTTAAATGAATGTGAATACAACTTCATAACTTTTCTATTTCAAGGTTTCCACGCGAAAGAGGAAAATATTACGTCATATTGGAAATACAAAGGACGTGGCGGATATAGTATAACGTCATATAAGTGTGAAAAATGTATTGAAGCATGATAAAAACCCGATTAGGGAAATACTGGCGTATTTTAACATTATTGCTCCAATTATAAATTGAAATAAGTCCATTTATAGCTGTATTCTTTTGCGTCTGTTATATACATTTATACATTTTTATGTAGCGTTTTCATATGATTCATTCATACAACATTTCGACTGCTTTTTTAAATGTTTGTTTTGTGTTGTATGTTAAATTTTGAAATTGATTTTTCAGAACAAACATCCTTCAATTTCTAGGCAACGCCGGGCACTTTAGTTTGTAACAGATAAATGGTTTTTGTATCTGTACATCTAATGCTAATATTATAAAGCGTTATAATATTATAAAGTGTATAATATTATTAATGCTTGTACGTTTGCGAGGTGTTATCTCTGAAACTACATAGCTAACTTAAAAAAATGTTGGTGGCCATCTCTGCTCCGAAAAAAAGACTATTTTATGTCAGTCCAAGAACCTACATCGCTGCAGGAGCAAAAACGTTCTAAAATTGCGATTTCTGCGATATTGATTGGGTTAGAAACTTTAAATTTGGTGTGGTAATTACTTTTAAGATGTAAATACTCGTAATGAACGCTTTCTAAAACGTTCAACTTGACGGATAAATTTCTAGAAAGGTTCTAAACTATGATTTATTTGGAATACTGAAATTTGTGGGATACTGTTGGGGTTAGAAACTAGAACTTTGGCATGGTAGTAATTTATAAGATGTAAATGCTCGTTATAGAACGAATTCTAAAAAATCGAAAGACTATACAAAGCGGAAAAAGATCTAAAGATGATCTAAGTAACGAAGTACATGTAATTGTTAGGAATATAAACATGAAAATTGACATGGCTGTATTTATCATGATGTAAATTCTCGCAGTAGAACAATTTCTAAAAATGTCGCTATATAAAACAGTGCAGAAACAAAAAACTTTCGAAAATTTTCTATTTCTGTGTTACTGCTGAGCCCAAAATCTTGAAATTTTGGTCCGGGTTAGTTTTAAAATATACAGTTGTCCCTATGAATGGTTTCTAAAAAATTTAAAATTTAAAAAGATGAAATTAACGGAAAGCGATGTCAATTACCATTAATTTGGAATTATTAGGTATAGCAACTTTAAATATTTCATAATTCTGCATTTCTTTCGCAAAACATGCAATTTAAATGCAACAAAACTGATAGATACCCACCTAGCATGAAATAAATTGTGTAAATTTTGAATATAGACCTGTATGAAACAGTGAGTAGGTTGCCCGAAAGTACTTGTTAAAGTGTTCCTTCTCTAGGCTTTTCTCTCTCTCGCCAAGGCCACTAACAGAAAGAAGTGCCGTTTTAAATGTGATATGAATTTTTTATCTGATTCATTTTTCTAGACATTTTATCATAAGGTCATATTCTCAACTATCATTAGAAGATTTTTTATATATTGACTTATTCTGGTGAAATTTCACAATCGGGTTCATATTGGCGTATGTTAGCTTGCATGATTTGCTGAATAAATATGTATGGATTTGTAAATTACTTCAAATGACACTTTGACAGCTCAAAAGTTATGCAGACGATATATTCAGATCTTGTGTCATACTTTATGTTGCAATCATTGCCGATTTCTTTTATTTAATACATGCTAAATACAGCTCAACTTGTGCAGAATATATGTTTGAAAACAAAACAATACAGCGTATGTAGTGGCCAGCATACACTCATCATTTAAATCCGATCGAGCATATCTAAAACACACTCTAACGAAGCACTGCATGCCACTGTTGATGTATTCGCTACTTTGATACTATATCAGATTTTGAGGAGAGAATTCCTTAACTGTTATCGACAACCTCATTGTATCCATGGAAAACAGATATTGTACAATAATAACTATTCCGGGGGAGCACACACCATATAAAGTATAGTCCATTCTTTATAAACATCATATATTTGTCATTTAAAGTTACTCAAATTGGTGCGGAGCGTCTGATTATGCTCTTGACATCATTTTATACAGTTAAAATTCCGATATAAGATAATTTATTGTTTCATTTTTTATTTTACTTTTAATATATTGCGTACTTTCAATTTTATATCCATGCATGGCTGTCTTGCATGGTTTGATTTCCCATATTTTTAAACAGTGTATTCGAATTTATATATAAAATTTTGTAATTCTACGATTCGTTTATTTTCATCATTTCAATTTATCGCAGTATATGGACAATTAAAGATAACATCTCATTTTCTTTCCTCCCACATGTTATTAGTAAATCTATGTTCTCAGCAATATCGCTCAGACTAATCCCTCTGAGGGAAGTCCTAGTGTAAGACATACATATTATAAACATGTACATTTTAGCTGTAAAAATATTTTTCAGTATGTAAATTTTACCTTTGGTTGTTCGCCTTTTCGAGCCTTTTTCTTAGGCTGCTGAACTTTTGGACTCTCGAGAGATGGTCTATCAGCCTTCTTCTTACCAACGAGTGTTTCATTTTGAGTTTGCTACAATGTCTCCGATAAAGACACCATATATTAACGGTTGACACATTGACTGTGTGTCAAAATATGTACAAGTACCATCTATTTGATTTGAACGTGTACTTATATTTAAATGACACCATATCATTCAAGTCAGTCCCTCCCATATTTTGATTCTACAGAGGAATTACTGCGGGGAAAGGTATTAGTGCTTCTTTATATTCACATTTTACTCTCCTCTTCACAGAAGCTAAAGGATTAACCCCTACAGTGTTCGATAATAAAGTACAGGATCTGTTGTCGAACCATTTCACTGCTATAACATCAAAATTGTCTATAGATGCTACCGAGTAGTCAATGGATTCTCTTCATTCTTTCTACATTTTTTCTCATTTCTTAATTTACACTTCATCAGTCTGTTTTCTTTCAGAGTCTCAATGAAGCCTATTCAGTTTTTCGACAGTTCTCTTACCAGGTTAATTCCAGTGAAGAAATTGTATTTTTCTCTGGCGCTTTCAGTGCGCTGCATAGTTGTAAAACAGCACCTTCTCCTAATCCTAATTTATAACCAATTGGTTCCCGATAATGTCCTTTAGACTATCCTGTATAGACGTCAAAATCGTAGCAAATACCGGATGGTCCACACTTAGACGATAATTTTAATCCCCATTTACTACGAGGCTTTTTTGGCATATATTGTTTCATGTGGACTCTACCATGAAATGGGATCATTATTTTATCAATCGACTGCTTATATTCTTCTGGTATTGTTAGCATGTTATTCCTCACCATGGGCGCAATTTCCAACATTTGTCAAGTCGCACAGTATCATCAACACTTAGATTATCAACAAAATGTATATATTTTAAAATCTTTTCAAATCTGTACCGAGACACGACTCCAGCGACTTGTTCATACTTTATTCCATCTTCCCAGTATCCTCTAATATGTGGTATTCGAACAAGTCCCATTAGACTGTACATACCTAAAATTTGCTCCATTTCGTAGTCCGTCAACATAATTGAATACTCTGTTACTTGAGCACTGTACAAATTTGTTTCTGATACCAATAATGTGATAACATCGGGTGATATAAACATTTTAAAATAATGTAATTCAGATGGAAGAAGCTCTATTGGATCCGGAAAGACATCGTCATTGGCTATAGTAAACAGATTTGTTTTTTTTCTTCGATACGATTCTTTTATTAAGATTTTTATATTGTTTCTTTAGAGTACTTTCGCAAATATTCAAAAAAATTTTAATTTTCTCTTCATTTAAGTTATTCACCTCTTCAAATTCTTCATCATCTGATCTTTTTCCTCATAGACAACATCGTGTCTTTGAGGGGGCAAACACTCATCGTCAATATCACTTGCAGATAATCCTAACAAGTCAGTTTCCAATTCATCTACAAAAGCTATAGCATCCATTACTTTAGTAAATATTTGTTTCCTTCTACGTCTTTGAAAAAGTTGACCCAAAGTAGATGGTTGAAAAAATAATAATACTTATATATAGCCAAAGTTTACATATAATAAACATATAATTTTAAATTTTATCTAATTTATTTCGGATTTATTTAATACCATGCAGGGCCGGCTGTCCAGGGACCCCCAATCCTCTCAAAAAATTCAAGATAACGTTGTCTCTGTGTAAAATAAAAATATTATGGCTGTAAATTCGACTTTAAATATTTTCTTGAAAAAATGTTAGCATTAACTTTATTTCTTATAGCCTAAGTTGATATAATTGTCGAAGAACATATAGATTTGTGCATCGTGAAATCAACAGTATTAGATAGAAGATTTTTAGAAATAAAAAATAATTATAAATATTACCAGTGAGATAAACGGCATGTTACTTTTCATATATTTTATACTCTATATTATAAATTACTCTATAAAATATACAACTATTAAAAATGATTTTTATTACACAAATATTACACTCAAAGACGTTGGGCCCCGCTGAGTGTTTTGCCAAGGCCCCACGTGCCATTGCGCCGGCACTGATGTGTAAATTATCATGTAAATTAAAAGTAAAAAAAATAACTGAAGTACAAAGATAACACTAAGAAATACAAAATTTCTGTAAAAATAACATGGTAGCAAAAATGCTATTACGGGCTCAGGATCACTAACGCCCGTGGTAGGACATGCGCTACCTTCTTTTTAATTATTCATTTTATCATTAAAAAACAAACCTACATTGAACTTTTTTGTGCAGAGAATAACGGTAAGTCTTTTTATAACTATATATCATGTGTATTTAGTTTTATCGCAATAAAATATTTGAAAAAATTAGCAAAAACTTACCACTGTAAATGTCATTTTACTATTTTAATCCGACATGCTTTTTTAAACTAAATTTTTTTCTTATTTAGTGCGGGCATGTGCATTCAAATGCCATATCTAATAATACCTAAAGGTGCAGTTATTGCTGTAATGACTTAAAATACACATTATTTATGGAATTTCGCGCTAAAAATTAAAGTTAAACTTATGGTAGAAAATATGCTGCCATGGGCAGTAGAGGGTTAATGTAAATTAAAGTAAGTTAAATTACTTACTCATTTATAAATAAATTTTGATTTAGTTTTAAGTTAAGACTCAGCGTATTGGATTATTAGGGGGCGGAAGGACGAAATTGGGATCTTTTTTTTTTTTTTTTTTTTTTTTTTTTGCATTTTTTAGATATTTTTGAAAAAACAATTTTTCTCATTGTTAAAATTTTTTTGTACGATATTTGCCTATGTTTCTATGTGCGTGGCTAGTTAGTCTATGTAAAATCCAAATTTGGTAGATTTTCACTGAAAATTACAACATTTAATGCCTAAAAGTGACTTGAGGGGACGAAATATGGGCACTTTACCCTATACATGTTTTATAAGTGCATTCATATTGCAAGATTTGAAAAAAAATCAAATAATTGACTTACCCTAAAGCAGTTTCCACCATAACACAATACAATAAAATAGTCAAAGAAGCGAAAATCTAAATTAAGGTACAAATTGGCAAATGGTGTAGCGACATGTCCAGATATGTATGTTATCATGGCAGAAGGAAAAAAATCAAAGAGCCCATAAATCCGCTCAAATATCAAAAACGCATAAGATAATTATATTTTTATACTCCGACACGTAAGTTTGTTAAAGTCAATCAGATTGTGGTTTGCACCATAAGACATGGTAAATGCTCCAAATTTTTGCAGCAAAAAAATTATATGAAATAAACATAATTTGGCACTCCATTAAATACAATGTACATAAAAGAATGTCCCAGTTATAAATTTTAATAGTATCAACTGTTAGAGTTTTAGAGTGTCGGTTCAAGGCCATACATAAAGAATAACTCAAGCACTTTTAGATAAGCGCATACGCGAGAACTGCTTTGTTATTGAAAGGCAGAAAACCAACGTTTAAAAATGCACAAATAATACGTAAAAAGCAGCAAACAGCTATTTCGAATCTACTGCCGAGATTCTTCTTCAGTGCAAGATAGAGCAAGCCACAGCGTGCTAGAAAAAGCAAGACTGAACAAGACTGTGCTCAGTCTTGCTTTTTCTAGCACTGCCTGCTTGTCTAGCTTATCTTGCACGGAAGAAGAATCTCGCTAGCAGATTCAAAACAGTTGTTTTCTGCTTTTCACGTATTATTTGTTCATTTTTAAACTTCGGTTTTGTTCTTTTTAATATTCCTGGGCTTTAATTGCTATTTTAATTTACTGCTTTGTTATTGACTCGCTCGCAGTGCCACATACGTAAAATGGCGACTCCTGGACGTAAATAGTAATTGATGGGATAAAGATTTAAAAGTCGTTAGAGCGATGCGATTTTTTTTTCTTTTGAAGCTTTATAAAAGATCCTGTCTACGTTCCGCCTCTACTGAATGATTTGCCAGAGTTGAGACACAGAATTAAAGAGTCTTTCGCTTCCTTTACTCCGGACTTGTTTACCAAACTAGGGGAAGATTGGACTTTAGGTTGGATGTGTGCCGTACAACTAAAGGTACCCATATTGAGCATTTGTAAGAAAAACTAGCTTCGTTTGCCTTCAATTTGATGCATGATTTGTTGTAAATACTCTAAATTAAACTGTTATAATATACCATTGAATCTGGGACAGTCCCTTATGGATACCCTGTATAACACTTTGGCAAGTCTTACGATGCAAATCGTATTTTGATGCGACAATTTGTTATTTTGTTTATTCATTTTGAAACCTAAACTAACTTGTGCACTCTAAAAAAATGTAGATTTTACAGAAAAATTCTGTCAGCAATACTGCCAGTTTTCCACTGTAGTTTGTACAGAGAAAACCTGTTAAATTTATACAGATTTTATCTGCACGGAAGTGATTTATTTTCTGCATTACAAACAGGAGAGTCCTGTTAGCCGATACAGGTTCCCTCTTTATACAACAAAATTGTTACATAATAACGACAAGGAAATCTTGTTGAATTGATGGGCTTTCTTTGTAGCATAAACATGGGAATCATATTAAATTGATACAGACTTTCTCTGTATCCAATGTAATTTCTAAACAGAAGTTCGTTTTGTGTTACATTAGGGCAATTTCTTTAATGAAATAAAATTATTTTGTTCTATCGATTATTTTTCTGTATCCATAGAAAAATCTATTTAAAAAATAAAACTTACTAATCATTGTAAATGAATAATAAATTTTGTAGAATTTTTTATTTGATGACCGTATTTACAATAAGAAAAATATTCCCTACACCATTATAAATAAATAAGGATAATTAATTACACAATTATACATTAAATAATTTTTTTAACGACTGTGTTCAAACCAAATGTTTTCGTAATCTAATTAAGAATGTGTTATTATGAGTTTGGGAGCATAGTTATAAAAAAATAATAATTCTGTTAAGAGTACTAAATCTTAGAGACAAAAAAATACAGTTTAACTTTCTTAGTTCGAGAAAGTGTAGAACAATGTCTTAATTTCGAAGCCTCATATAAGGTACCACAATTGAAAACTGTTTAATTGTATGTGACATTTCGTAATTCATTTTTTTTTTTATGTCTCTTAAAATGTTGATAAGTCTTCTATAAATTATGCTCTGTTTTTTTAAGCTTTATTAAACCCATAGAAATCTAAAGTAAGTTAAATATTATTGCATAATTTAATTTCGCAAATATTAATCACCATTTAAGAAGCATGTAATAATAAAATTTGGATTTTATACAATTCCTGGGCAAAATATGAAAATGCATTTTTTAAACTTTATTTTAAAATATTTTATATGATCTATATGTTGTATATTTGATTATTTTGAGATTCTACTAAATTCAATAAACAGATTTGTATTTTTCAGAAGAGTAATTGTATTTCAGGCTCATTTGTAAGTTGTATTATTTCTAACTTGATGCTCCATAATTTAAATTCTAATTAAATGAGGTAAACTTAATGGCATTGTTTCTATTAATTTTTTCTAAATATTTTTTTTCAAATATATATCTACATTTTCAAAATGTATTTGTACGTTATTGTGTACACTGAAAATTTCAAATATTTTGATATATTGATTTAAAAAAAAATAATTTAAGTTAAAATTTCATACCAATGAGAGCATTAAAACAAGTTTCATAACTAAGTTCATTAATGTCAAGTTTTTCTTTTTTTTCTCGCCGTCGCTCAATGCTGGATTGCACATGCGCGTAACGATGATTTACCGTTGTTCACATTGCGTAAGACCCCCGGATCTTTCGTTGATTTCTGTTTGTGGTTTTACATCAAAGATTTTGTTTATGAATTACCATTGCCAAAACACCCAAAGAACTTAAAAAACGTATCAGAGCTGCATTACGAGACATTGACATTGTAAAACTGTAAAATGTGCGGAACGAACTTTATTACAAATTTCCTTTTTGTCCTATTACAAAAAGTTCACACATCAAACATTTATAACTTGTAACTGAAAAAAAAAAAGGTTTTCTCCAGTTTCATATATTACTTATTATAATGTGTATAATAGTTTTAAAATTATAATTGTTTAATTCGGACCATACATTTATACTAACCCTGTACATATTAGATATTAAATAAATGTATATATAATATTACCCATACAAGAATAAATGCCATAGATAATATGTCTTCCTATCTAACCATTGTTCAAGAAATCTTTGCGTAAAGTAGCTAAAACCAGGTGAATTATTTCGTTACCTAAGTGTATTACGTTTTTTTTTATCTCCGAATTAACATCTAATATGCATGATAACAGTGTTTAAAACATCGACGGAGAATCAAAAACCATAAAGCATTCACATTCTTATGACTCGAAACACACTCTAATGTACAGAAATGTCGGAGGATAAAGCGGTTTGCGTCAAAGTCTTTTGTTTGAGACTTTTTATATTCCGTTTAGAATAAATATTTATTAATGTATTAGATATTTATTTTTATAAAAATAGGAAATCTCAATACGAACCCTTATTATATGTATATTATATTTGCATTCTATTCTTCATTTCTCAAATTACCGTATATTGCGACGTATAGGGCGCCGTTTCTATATAAGGAACATCGACGAAATTTACAGGTGCACATTACAAGCCACATATGAAAATAACGGATAAAAATTAAGAAATGGAAAGATGGACATAAGAACTAAAACATCTAATTTAATAGACAATTTATATATTTACAAGGAATAATTTTCGCTATGAGATTACATGAAAAGAAATAGTTATTGTACTATGCAGTAATCTTTATTGCATTTTTTGCTATTAATCTCATGATGGTTTCTTCGCAAAAAGAGGGTGCACGTTATATGGTGAATGTACTCAAAAATAAAGAAATGAAGTCTAAAAGTTTAGGTGCGTGTTATTCGAAATATTCTTCATCTAAATACAAATTTCCATTGCTCTATCTTGAAAAATACGTGTTAAATATATTTGAGAACTGTGTCAATACTGTTAAGTGATTTTAAAAGATTAAGTAATATTGCCTCTAAAACTGATAAAAAAATTATATGCACTTACATGTTAATGAGCGTAATAATACTTACCAGGAAATTCACAAATTTATCATTGATGTCCTGCATTTAGCATACATAAGGAAACAGAAAAGAGAAAACTAGCTTTAATGTAATGTACATACTTAAAGTTGCCGATTGTATTGATTTACTGAAAACTTGGCTACTAATGGTCAAACGTGAATGAAAATATATTTTCAGGGAGTTCTGATCATGAAAATAATGGTGACGAAAAATATATGTTTCTATCTTCACTATCGTTTTATCTTTATGTAGGAAAAAGAAAAATATCTTTATACATCAGTTAAAAGGAAATACGTTGTTTAAATTTCTTCATAAATTATAGTACCTTTCCACATTTGAATCATTTCTTAGTCTGTAATTTCACACATAATTCAAACATCTTTTTCTAGACATTTCTTTGTTCATTTAACAGTGAAACTCGAATATAAAAAACCCGCACAAAGAGATATTTTAAAATTGCTTATGCCACAATGTAAAGTGAAATTGAAAATTCATAAGCATATATTACAGTAAAATTCAATTTGAATTGCCATATTTACAAAACGGGTATAATATATAAACAATATTTTTGTTTGGGCTATATTCTGTTTTATTTTTACACCCACATCAGATTGAAAAGATATAGTAATTTCTTTTGGTCTCTGACTTATTCGGAAAATCTAGCCCGGCGTTTCAAAATAAAGAAAGAAAGAAAGAAAGAAAGAAAAAATCCACTCGAATATTTTAGAAAGAATTCGGCTTCAAAATACATTATTTGGCATTTTACTCATAATTTAAAAATATTGAAATGTATACGGGTAAAAGAAGAATATGAAAAACACAATTTACTATCTGTATATTTTCACAATCTTTTGACTTTTATGTCCCTGAATAATAATTTTTATTTATTACATGTTCTTGTGTGTTTTTTATTTCATATACTAGGGAACATCCCATTGCATGATTGCATAACAATATTAACAAGATAAATAAGTTTTGGACGATACTGGGAGTTCCAAATACCAGGAAAACTTCTATACCGTCCCGTGTCCCTGATGGTGATTTTTAAGTTTGGAGCTGTCTGTATAAAATTGTTTCAATAAAAATAATTCTATGTAATTTTTTTCCGAAACTGGAACTATTGTTTTATATAAATATGTAGCAAAACATTAACCTGCACACATTTTCAAGTTTGTTATTATTTTTAAAATTCTGTCATTGGGTTTTAGATTCCTTACCGTCCCTCTTCTAAAATTATACAGAAAATCACTTCAGATGCAGCCACAGATTTTTTTTCAAGTTTTTTCTCTTTCGGAAGTATGCTAGAGAAAGAATGTATAAAATTCTTTGACAGGAAATTTACTGTAATTTTAATCAGCATTTAAATATCAGTTTCAAGCATCGTGGCTTTATTGGTACTCTTACCATCCCCAAGATTTATTCCTGCACTTTTCGAGGTAAATTAAATTTTTTTAATTTAATCCAAAGTAAATAACTGTTTCTAAAAATCAATGAATATTGTGGCTACAACTTTTATAACATGATATGCCTAACTTAACATGATATGCGTAAAATAGGTGGTAATTTTCCTTACCGTCCCTTTTTTTCACATTTCGTCACTTTTTTCCTATACCGTCCCCTTTTTTTACCTTACCGTCCCTTCTTTAACATCCCTTTAAAACAATGTTATACCAAACTTTTGTAATAAGAATACTACATTGTTATTATTTCTTATTTGAAAGTCCTGTGGGTACTACGTGAATTCATTATTTATAAAAATTTAGAAGAAAATAAAAAGTTTTAGTGGTAAAATGGTAAGGAAAATCAAACTCTCGAGTTTAACTTAAACCTCAGTTAAATAAAAAAAATTTCACTGCTGATCAATTTTTCTTTATTTTGAATCATTAAGGCATTCGTCGATTAAAATGTTATTTTAGCAAGTTTAATTGCACCAGATTTTTATTCCCAAAAGTCAAAAGATTGTGAGAATGACCCATATATTAAACGCTATGGTACGTAGGGGGAGAAACGCGGTTATTTTTCTTTTGACTATGGCATCAACAATGATGACAATTTTCACCAATAGTCTAAAATTAAGAAAACTAATCAAGATATCGATTTGGAAATTTCAGAGTAAATGGAGAATTTTTTTTTTTACACCCGAATATCTATTTTTTTTTTTTATCCGTCGGTACTTTTTCTTTTCTTTTTTTTTTTCAAACTAACGGCGACAGCGCGAAAATTCGAAGATAGAATCCAGACAGGGACGAGCATAAAAATATAAAAGCCTGAGTCATGTGTCTATGATAAACAAGTACTGAATGACTGCTTCACTTTATATATGGCGCGGCCAATTTTAATCAAAATTATTTTTTCAAATAAAACTAGATAAAAGTTATATTTTTAGAATGATCATTTAAAAAATAATAATGTTTGAGATATGAATTACATGCAAATATGTATATATTCTGAGATAACGTCAGTTAAAATAAGATTGACTGCACAATACTTTTTTCCACCGAAGCAAACACAAAATATTAGATGATCAGTGAGCATAAAAATATTAATTTATGGACGTAATCATTCACAAAGCAAGTTCCCCAAGAATGAATTTTGCAGCGTTGTCTGGTGTCAGAAAAATTATAGGTCAATCAAAGTTTAGCATAATTTTGTTAGGTGTACTATGATATAATTTAACATGCTTTACGATCTTTAAAAATTAAATGTTAACCAGACGGAAATCTCACAAATTGATTTTTTAGCTTGCCAATAGGAGTTGTTCATTTTGCGTGTGTAAATTAGAAACAATGCTTTGATACTAATTTTTTTTTGTTTATGATATTTTATATTTATTGATACTAGCTGACCCGCCCGGCGTTTCCCAGGCAGACTGTCATTTTAAAATACTAGAGTGGAGTGGACTTCATAAAAAAAGACTGAATAATATTTATTTATACTAAAATCTTGTAAAAATATTAAATAACAGCTAAAATTTCAAAAATATACCAGTTGCGTTTAAAAAAGGGGTACTATTTGGTTATCTCTGGACCAAAAACTTGACGCCTAACTTTAAGATTAAATGCCAATAATGGATGATCGTAAATGTCACATTCAATTGTCATTAAACATGTGTAGCGGTCTGCTATTTCTCTATCTCGCCGAGGAGTGTGTTTTATTTCAGCCAATAGCGTAGAGGCGCATTTCTTTTCTCCCAGCGTTTCTTCAGAGTGCTTTTGGAATCACGTGACACAGTAAAAAGTCGAGCTCTACAGTGAGCCGCAGTTTATTCTCGCAATGACGTAGGCGAAATATTTGACTATGTGTTTTTCAGTTTATTAAAGATTTTTTTTCTACAAATATCTTCTGATCATTCGAGTCACTGCGATATTTTGTGATCTCTTAAATATTCTCTAAGATGGTGACCGCGGACCTTTGAACTATTCAATTATTTCATAGAATGTTTCGTATCAACTAGTAAAATGGCAACTTCTGAAGCAACTGCCGTAATTATTCCGCCCTATATTCCTGTGGATCCTACTTTATGGTTTCATATGCTGGAAAGTACATTTGAATTAGCTACTCCTAAGGCTATTACTGAATCGAAAACGAAGTATAATTACGTTGTAGCGCATCTACCACCTGCTACTGCTACTATGGTTCGAGATATAATAATGAGTTCTGCTCTGACTGATCCTTATCGGATTTTGAAATCTAAAGTTATAGAACGTTGCGGAGAAAGTCGTACTTTAGAAACTCGGAAACTGCTAGCTGGGGAAAGCCTGGACGATAAAAAATGAAGTGAATTACTTCGCTTAATGAAAAGACGGGCAGAAAGCCGTCAGCGATGATCTTCTTTTAGAGCTTTTTACTCAACAAATATCAACCATCGTACAAACGATTCTAGCTTCGATAGAAAAAATTACCACTGATAAAGCAGCGAAGATTGCTGATAGAATACTTAATTTATCGCAATCCAATATTAGTTCTATTTCAGTTTGAAAGCAGACAACTGATGCTCAGACACCGCCAGCTATAGATATGCTCGTAAAAGAAATCTAAGCATTACGGCAAAAAGTAGTTCAGCTTCGACGTTCAAAAAGTTTAGCTAGAGCTAATAATCAGCGCCGTGATCGTTCTAAGTTCCGCCATAGGGATTCTAAATTCTGTTGGTATCACCGAAAATTCAGTAAAAAGCAAAAAAGTGCCTACCCCCTTGTTCATATTCGGAAAACTAGAAGCGGGAAGAGTAGCGGCGACGGACATCTCCCTAGTACCTTCTTGTCCCCTTTTCGTTAGAGACAGAAATTCAGGTATGTGTTTTCTAGTGGACTCTGGATGCTCTCCTCCTACTCGCGGATAAAAGTGATAAACCTAAGCCTGTTCTTCAAAACGTTCGTGCTGCTAATGGCACCAAAATTAATGTGTATGGTCGTAAATGTATTAATATCAACTTAGGCCTACGCGAAATTTTACTTATTCATATTTACATATATTTGTGATGTTTCATGTGCTATTTTAGGAGCTGATTGTTTGCATAGTTTCAATTTAAAACTTGATTTACTGAATCGTCGTCTTATTGATTCCACCACTAATTTAAACGCTCCTGCTATATTAAGTGTTTGTAATATATTTTATGTCAAACCCAATTTTGTAAATAATATATATGGTAAAATATTATTTTAATTTCCTGAAATCACAAAATTATCGGATCCTAACCAACCGGTTAAGCATAATACTGTGCATTGTATAAACACAACTAAGGGCCTCCAGACGCTGCTAATCCTAGATGGCTAGCTCCAGATCGGTTAAAAATTGCCAAAGCGGAATTTCAGAACATGCTACAACTTGGCCATATGTTACCTTCTAAAAATAATTACCCTTCGCCTTTGCACTTGGTGCCGAAAAAAGGATGTCAATTAGAGACCTGTTGGTGATTATCGTGCTCTAAATGCACAAACTGTTAAAGAGAAATATCCTATTCCTTGTATCGCAGATTTCACTGCTGAATTACATGGTAAACATATATTCACCCACATTGATCTTGTAAAAACCTACCATCAAATTCCCATCAATCGTGATGATGTACATAAAACTGCGATTTGCACTGCATTTGGACTTTTTGAAAACACTCGCATGCAATTTGGCCTTTGTAATGCTTTGTCAACTTTTCAACGATTTATCGATGACGTAATCGTGACTTAGGATTTGTTTACGCGTTTCTTGATTTCCTAATTGCATCAGATAATGAAACTGAACATTTAGAACATCTTGAGTTGTTGCTTTCTAGACTTAAAGATTATGGTATGTGTATTAATTTTGATAAATGTAAATTTGGTCAATCCACTATTGATTTTTTTAGGATTCAAGCTTTCAGCTGCAGAAATTGAACCCTTACCTGATCGCGTTAAATGCATCCTAGATTTGCCCCAGCCCTCTACCTTAACTCAACTAAAACGTTACTTAGGTCTTTTCAATTTTTATCGACGTTGCATTCCCAAAGCTGCCGATATTTTAGCTCCACTCGTTAAATCCTTAGAAGGGCAAAAATATAAGAAACATCCCCTTTCCAATACTAACAAAACGGAGCAATTACAACGGAACGATGAAGCCATTCTTTCATTCACTGCTTCAAAAGAAGCTATAGCTCGAGCTATATTATTACGACAGCCAATTCCTAGAGCCCAGTTAAGTTTATGGTCCGATGCTAGTAATGTTGCAATTGGTGGATCTTATTGTAACTCTCCCAAAACCATTGGGAACCAATAACATTTTATTCCTGTAAATTAAATAAGTCTCAGGGAAATTGGTCTACTTATGATCGTGAATTATTTGCTATTTATTGTTCTATAAAAAAATTCAGACGCATGCTAGAAGGTCATAATTTCATTATTTATGCAGAACAAAAACACCTCACATTCTCATTTCAATAAAACCCTAATAAAATTTATACCCGCGTCAATTGAGGCATTTAGGCTACATTTCGCAGTTTTCTACTGATATTCGATATACTAAAGGCTCTAACAACATCGTGGCCAATGCATTTTCTTTAATTGGGATAGATTCAATTTCACCTAATGTGCTAAATTTAAAGAGTTTGCCACTGCTCAGACCAATGATGAAGAGCTAAAACAATTTCACGAGCTTGACACCACTTCATTAAAATAAGAAAAACAGTATTTTTCACTTGAAGATGCACATTTATATAGTGATATGTCACAAAAACATCCTCATCCATTTGTTTCTTAAAGTATGCGACAATCAGTTTTTTAAACATTACATTATTTCTCTCACCCAGGTATCTCAGCTTCATTAGATTTAATTTCCAAATGATTTGTATGGCCTGGCATACGTAAGGACATAAAATTTATGGTTCGCAGCTGTACGAAATGTCAAAAAGCTAAAATCTTTCAACACACCAAATCACCAATTGACAAATTCTCTGAGCCTGATGCTCGTTTTGCCCATATTCACGTTGATTTTATTGGACTCTCATCATCCTCTGATGGCAATCAGTACAGTATGACCATCGTTGAAAGGTTCACGAGATGGCCCGAAGTTATACCCACACCTGACATGACTGCAGAAACAACTGCTCGCACATTGATACATGGTTGGATCTCCAGATTTGGATCCCCTGTTACTATCACTAATCATCAGTGTAGACATTTTGAGCCTACTCTTTTTGAATAACTTACTAATTATATAGGCTTGCAGACGAATCAGAACTACAGCATACCATCCACAATCTAACGGTTTTGTTGAACGATTCCATCGCCATCTTAAGAGCTCGCTTAAAGCTCACAATCAAACTCACTAGACAGAAATCATCCCCATTGTCTTATTTGGTTTACGCACTGCTCTTAAAAATGATATCCAAGCGACCTGTGCTCAACTTGTTTATGCACAAATATAAGATTACCTTCTGATCTCATTAACACTGAAACTATAAATCAGTCACTTGCTCTTACATACGTGACTGCGTTAACTGAAACTAGTTGAATGTGCCATTCCCAAAACTTTCTTCTATATCATATATTTTAATATTTCAAAATGTTGTTACAAATGTCAGTATTTAATTTATTAGTTCAATGCTATATAAACTTCGACTTTCATCTGAAATTTCTGACTCAGTCAATTAATCGGAGTAAAAACTAGTTACACTCCATCCTGATATTTATTAAAATAATTAGTATTTCGTTATTCAGTTGTATATCAGCTTTTCGCGAATAGCCAGCTTATCAGGATGTGAAGTTCCCTTCACTTCACAAGCCGCCGGTGTATAATAGAACGAAAAATGAAGAAAATTACACGAAAATTGCTATTATAGTGCCCTCTTTCGGCGGAAGATTTCCTAATACAGGGAGGATAAAGAAATTTGGTACAATTCTATGCGCAAACTTCATACATTTTTCGATGGTACAATATTCAAAATGCACAAAAATCGCTATTACAGAGCCCCCTTTCGACGGAAATTTTCCAAATGCAGGGAAGACGTTCTTGCCTTGACCAAAAACATACACAAAAAGTTTGGTTAAATTCTATGCATAATTTCATACACTTTTCCATGGGAAAATATTCAAAATGGCACAAAAAATCGCTATTACAGCGTCCCCTTTCGGCGAAAATTTTACAAATGCAGGGTGGACCTTCTTAGCTTAGACAAAAACATACACGAAAAATTTGGTTCAATTCTATGCATAACTTCATACACTTTTCGATGGTAAAATATTCAAAATTGCAAAAAAATCGCACAAAAATCACTATTACAGCTCCACCTACCGGCGGATTTTTTCCAGATTAAGGAAGGTCCTGCTTGCCATATCCCAGAACTTAAAAAAATGTTTCTTGTTCAATTCTATGCATAACTTCATACACTTTTCGCAGGTAAAATATTGAAAACGGCACAAAATTCGATATTACAGCGCTCCCTTGCGGCGGAATTTTTCCAAATTCACGGAGGACCTCCTAGCTATGACTAAAAAAACGTACACAAAAAATTTAGTTCAATTCTAAGCATAACTTCATACACTTTTTGATGGTACAATATTCAAAATGGCGCAAAAATCGCTATTACAGCGCCCCCTACCTTCGGATTTTTTCCAAACTAAGAAAGGACCTGCTTGCCATAGCCAAGAACTTAAAAAAAATTTCGTTCAATTCTATGTATAATTTCATACATTTTTCGAATGTACAATATTGAAAATGGCACAAAAGTCGCTATTACAACGGCCCCTTTCTTCGGAATTTTTCCAAATGGAGAGAGGACATTCTTGTCTTAGCCAAAAATATACACTAAACAGTTGGTTCAGTTCTATGTATAACTTCATACACTTTTCGATGGCAAAATATTCAAAATCGCACAAAAATCGCTATTACAGTGCCCTCTTTCGTCGGAATTTTTCCAAATTCAGAGAGGACCTGCTTTGCCATAGCCCAAAACTTAAAAAAAATTGTTTCAATTCTGTGCATAACTTCATACACTTTTTGATGGTACAATGGCGACAGACACACGGTCAGACACACTTTTTCTATAAACATGTTTTTCGGGATCTCTGATCCCTAAACATGTAAATCCGTCGAAAACTGAAAGTCAAAAAATATAAAAATTCTATTGCAATACTTTCTACTATTGAAGATAGAAGAAAGTAAAAACGAGAAAGTTTAATCCTATTGCCACTGTAATGCTCGACAATCCTAAAATCTACGTCAATTCCTCATTACAAACTTGTTCACACGTATTTCTTGGATCAGATAAAGTCAATCCTCCCTTACCACCCCCTTATACAGGTCCTCATCGAGTGATTGGTATGTTTAAGAAAACATTTCATTTGGAATTAAACGGGAAACGCTGTGCTGTATATATTGACCGCATTAAACCTGCATATCAATTAGCGGATTCTATTGAATCTTCCCAACCTCATAAACTAAATGAGCCCATAAATCTTTCAGCTAATTCTGTCGAACACCCCACCAGCAAATCTGGCCTTAAAGTTCGTTTTCCAAAATATCTCGTTACGGACTATATTGTTTAAAACATTTGATGTATATATTGTGCATATTATTTAATTCTCAAAAATATTGTTTTTCATGTAATGCATTTTATATTTCCTATTTTTTTTGTATACTTTCTTTAATTTTATTCAGAACCTTTCTTATGTATTTGTATTAATTGCTACCCTTTTTGTAATCGTGACTACGTCACTGGGGGCATACTCTGTAGCGGTCTGCTATTTCTTATTTATTCTGCTATAGCGGTCTGCTACGCCGAGGAGTGTGTTTTATTTCAGCCAATAGCGTGGAGGCGCATCCCCCCTCCCCGCGTTTCTTCGGAGTGCTTTTGGGGTCACGTAACGCAGTAAAAATCCGAGCTCTCCAGAGAGCCGCAGTTTATTCTCTCAGTGACGTAGGCGAAATATTTGACTATGTGTTGTTTAGTTTAATAAAGTTTATTTTCCTACAAATACCTAATTCTGATCATTCGAGTCACTGAGATATTTTATTATGTTTTAAATATTCTCTAAACATGTGTTTGTTACGTCATCATGTCTTTCTAATTCAACGTTTTATTAGTATATTTTTTTAATGTTTTACTAATTTATTTGGGTACTACTTGATTGTCCCGCCGACTAAATATCTTTAGCCTAACTATAAGTTTAAAAGTCAGTAATGGTTTATCGTAAATGTCACAATCTCTTGACAGTAAACACGATACACGTGTATCTTACGTCATTAGGTAATTTTTTAATTCAACTTTTTATTTGTATTTTTATTAATGTTTTATTAATTTATTTGTTTTTTCGTTAATTAAAATAAAAATTATGCCAATTTGTATAATTTGGCGAATACTTTGGCGATTTGTATAATTTGGCGAAATTTGTAGACGAGTTAACCAAGTAGTATAATACTTTTATTTGTTCTTTCGTTATTTAAAATTACTGCAAATTTTGATTTTTTTATCGGTTCACGCCTCTATCTAACGTTTATATATATTTTATAGTTATATCCGTCTACGTTTTGTGACTAAATAAAAAGCATTGTGTTCCTTACAATTTTCCACTATCATTGGTACTTTTGTGCCCCTAATAAATTCGATTATTTCATTTAAAGTACTTAAATTTTATTCACAAATGCACTATCTTAAAAATATCCATTTATTTATGGTTTAAATTAATAATTTTGCATTTAAATACGTAAACTATCAGTATTATTTTGTCCGAAATCATGTAAATAAATCAAATTTTATGTTTGGTATGTTAAACAATGAGATGCGATTGATTCGGGCGTTGTCATTAAACAATTAACAAATAATCGCTATTTCTGTACCCCGTAAGGTAGCCAAATATATATAGATTGTGTTTTAAACGAGGTAAGTGAAAGGCATGTATTTTAAATGTGTTATATATATATAATGAATGTATTTGATATGAAAATCGTGTGTTTCAAATAAAAAAATGCAATACGAATTATAGCGACGGGGACAATATTTATAAATTTACATAACTTTTCTTGGCTAACATAAAAGGACCCTATCTTTTCTTCACATAAGTTAACTGTAGGGGAAGCTGTCCCAAAAATGACACATTTAGGTAAAATCCCACACCTTGTGTTTCTTAATATTGTCGGTAGAGTCCAACTCTTAACGATACACTGTTTTTTTTCGGAATTGATCGGAAACGATTTGGCATTTCACGGCGAAGTTTTCAAGTTTGTACTTTTTCTTGTTTACAAAGAAACTGCTTTCACTATCTCAAATGACAATCAAATTTCAAAGTAATTACTTAAGAGGCGCAAAGGCCAACATAGTGAAAAAGATTCAATGCCGGGACTCGAACTCGGGCCATCAGTATAGCGCACTGATGTTCTACCGACTAAACCACATGGAACGATACCCAGCCCTGAAAATTACTCACTATTATATGTTGGCAAGGCTACAAACGCAGCACAAGATGGAATATTTATCGTGAGCCACCGAAATGGAACGAGCACGAAACTTAATTAAATCCAGCATCGATAGAAACAATATTAGTACATGGAAATTATTCCAGAGAGAAACGTTAGCCTTGCAATGCAAGGCGAATGTTTCTCTCTGGAATAATTTCCATGTATTAACTGTTTTCACCTTCGAAAGAAATTTCTTGGGACTATTTTTTGGTGCTATTTCAAATCTGTTGCATTTAAGTGACTCCATAACTGAAGTATAAGGTGATTACTTATTTCCTTTTAGATTATTTTCTGTATATGCAAGAATTTATAAATGCATGTGTTCTCGAATACTGCCTCTGTATACAGTGTGTCCACGTATAACCTGACCGACCATTATTTTCGCAACCGTTGGTCCTAGATGCATACTTCAAATTACAAAAATGGTTTAAAAAAGGTAAAGAATTATTTTTAAAGCGATTTGGGTCAAGAAAAGCATTTATTAAAAATTACGAAATTTAAATTTTTATACGGTCCCCCGGTCCTATAAGTGATATTTACTAAAAATTTACTGTGACACTAACAAGTAAGACAAAAAAAGTCCCATTCACTAACATTAAAACTGACCGAGTTATGAAACTTTGAAATGCATGACTTATATTACTTTTTTGCATATCAAAACAGATCATTTCGACCAGGATTTCAGGGGTCATGATAAAGTACTTAAACTTATTTCAAGGGATCTGCACTTTGAAAGAAATCGTGCAAATATTACGATTAACTTTTATTAGTTAAGCTTCAGAATAGTTAAAATAATTGTATTCTAACATATGTTTTATTGTGTAAGGATTTGAGGCTATCATTTCTTAACTAAAATTATGTTATTTTCATAAGGTCTTATTTAACTTGCAATGATCGTCTTTCCAGTTTAAAATTTGTACTCGAACTTTATTTTACTTTCAAATGTCCGATCGAAGTTAAATTTTACATACTGACTTAAATCCGATGATAATGCAATATTATTATGATTTTCGGCTCTTACCATCTTATACATACTTCTATTAGAGGATAACACAAACAAAATTCGGATAGAATATCGTCATGAAGTTTAAGAACGGGTTTTAGATTAGATAACGTAAACCTGCGATGGTTGTGTTTTTCAAATTTTATAATTACATTTTATGTATTTTTTAACGCTGAATCAAAAATTTCCTTCACTTTTAACCCTCATGTCAAGATTTTTCGCAAAACGTAAATTTCAAGGATAAAAAATAGTGAAAAATCTGATGCTATAAAATAGATGTAAAACTTTTTTATTCAGTTTAATTTTATTTAATTCAATAATTTATTAGATTTTTTGGCTTATACTGGGTTTTTTACAGCTAAACAGCTCGGGGGTCCGATGAGGTTGGGAGGGGAGGGAGGGAAGCTTTTTAACTTTGAAATTTGCGACTTGCGAAAATTCATGACTGGATGGTTTAAAATGATTTTCATTTTCGAATTCAGTGCTAAATAAATACATAAGAATCAATTTTCAAAAGCTAAAAAACATACATTTTGTATTTTCGAATTCAGTGCTAAATAAATACATAAGAATCAATTTTCAAAAGCTAAAAAACATACCACAATCGAAAATTTGAAAGACAGTGTAATCCAAATACATTTTAAAATGTGTATCATTTTGTAAAGAATTGAGGCTGTTGTTTTCCATCCTTTTATTTAACAAAAAATCTATTATTTTTATTCTTTTATAATGTATATTACAAATTGTACATTTTGCAGTAATACGTCAGAATGATTAAAGATTTCAAATTTATATTGCAATGCTAATTTATTCTCAACCATTTCTTTAATATATCTGACGAAATTATATTTCTACTAAATTTGTGAATGACCCCTAATATGCAGCAAAAAATATACTCCTACTTTAAACAGCTATTATTCGGTCAATTTTAATCGTAGTATAACGGGACCTTTTTTTGCCTTACTTGTCAGTGTAACAGGGAAATTTTACTAACTATAGCTTATAGGATCGGGGGAGCGTATAAAAATTTAGATTCTGTAATTCGTTACTAAATTGTTTTTTCGCTTCAAACTTTTTTTTTCATCTTAACCCTGCACCTAATTTTGTCCATTTTTTGTAATTTGAAGTATGCATCTAGGACCAACGGTTGCGAAAATAAAGGTCGGTCATGTTATACATCGACACGCTGTATACAATATAGCGATTGTAGGTAAAATGACATGCAGGTTTTTGAAAAATGAAATCCATCCCATGAACGCAGACACCTTCCCTTTTATATTTTCTGTGCTTCAGTTGTAACACAAATTCAACAGAAAATAAGTAAAGCAACGACAGCAACACAAGTTCTACAGATAACAGCCTATCTGGACTTAATCCGTTAATTTCCAAAATTTCAATGCCACATTCCCCAATTCCGGCTTCGAAAACATCAATTTCCAATACTCCAAAAGCATGTTTACAACAATACCAAAAAACAATATGGTAGATTGTACAAAAATTTGGATAACATTAAAGACTTTTCACAAAAAAAAAATTTCATTGCATCAAATCGTATTAGCAAGAAAAACGCCATGTGGCGGGGGTCCCAATTTCGGAAGATTACTTACTAGGTTTAAAATTCTCCGCATTATCAAACGTATCACAGCTGATAAGCAAGCGGTCATGAAGTGTAAATGCCTAAAAAAAGTTAAGCGGTATTTTTCAAGAAAAGTGAAATACATAACGACAAAAATATGAGAAATACTGCCATGATCTCAAATACTTTTATGTTAGTCACACTTAATTCTCGCCAATAACGTTTTTAACTCTGCAATGGCATTTTTAGATTTCGAGAAAAACAATGCTTTGATGTTGAAATTAAATGGCTTGGTATATGATATTATTTATTATTTATCTTTTTCTTTTTCCTTTTCTATAAAGAAAGAAAAAAGTGAAAGTCGTGGATGTTACATGTTTCTGTTTTAAATTAAAGTTATTTATTTTAAATATAATGAGTGAAAGGATTATGTTTTTAATTCGGCTAATGAAATACGAAAATAAGCGACGGGAATAATGTTTAGCGATTGACCTGAATCTTGCTGACATGAAAAGACCGAGTTTTTGATTTCTCAATCAGAATATTCCAGGCTTCACTTAGCAAATCTTTTACAAGGATTAACCAAGTAAATTAAATTATGAATAAAAGTAACATGATGCAAAGCTTAGCATACATTTAAAAGAGACCAAACTGGCCGCTAAAAGAGACAGTGATATTTTATCATACATTTGTGAAACATTTCTTTCCCTTATATTAGAATTAAAAATAAATAAATATTAATAATACTGGAATGAAGGAAATAAGCTACTTAGTAATTATGTAATGAATAAGTACATAGAGTTAAAAGTTTGTACAAAGGGATTTTCATTTATCAGACTTTTAAAGTCCCACACACACAAAATTGAAACATTAGAGGAGGTATTTATATTATAAATATTTCAATTTTTGAAAAGTTAATTCTGGAAATATTCAAGTGTTTTTAGCATAGTCAGCTATTTTATTTATTAACTCTTTGTGAATATACAGGTGTACCATAAAGCTTGAAACACATTTTAATATTTTGACCTGTTGCTTGCACATGGACAATGTAAATAAACAAATTGTTCAAAATAAAGTAGAAAATAAGATTATATTAATAAAATAGCATACCCATTTGTTACATTTTCAATATTTCAGATTATTAATTTATCGTCTGCATTATTTCCGTATTTAAATTTAAATATATAAGTACAAAAACAACTTTTAAAAACGTATTAAGTAAATAAATAAAAAGCATTTTAAATAATTTATATTCCGTTAATAATCTTATAATTAATAATTATTCAAAGTAATAAATATTATAATATGCAATTAAATATCATTCTAATAATGTACGGATCTTTTAGAATATAAACATTACGGAATATCGTACTTTAAAGTAACTTACATTTAAGAGGTTTAGTCATATATTGTTGCTTTATTATGATATCAACGAGATTACATTTTGGCGAGGTCTTGGCGATTTAATGTTACCAATTCTCTTTGGCAACCTTTTCTTTTACTTTTGGAATTTCATTTGATGCTGTGTAAGTTTGATGCTTTCCTGTACAATTTCTGCATGGAATGTATGTATATTCGAACTGTTGCTGAATGAATATGGATACTCTATTATTCCATTATTATTTGAAGTTTGCAATTTGAAGAGGAAATTATTTGTTTATTTATTTTTAATGTCAGTGTAAAACAAGTTTTTTACCAGGGTAAGGCTCAGTGGTATTTTTTTAAAAGTCTGACTATAATCAGCATCTCTATTACAATAAAAAAAAAATCAATTTTTTAAATCAAAGGTTTTATGTCAAGTGAAGTTGCCCTCTACTTCTGTAAGTACAGTCAAACGTGTATGACAGGCACTCCCTGATAACGGATACCCTCTATTTAGAGTACATTCCCCCCTATCTTTAACAATTATATATCTGTGCATTTTTACTTGTCAATAGCGGGCACTTCCGAATAGCGGACAAATTACGCTCTCCCGAGGTGTCTGTTATTCATAGTGTGTGGGTGGGCAGGTGGAGGGGGCGTGCGGAAAAAGTAAACTACATTCCGAGCCCCTAGGCTAGATTTCTTAGGGCATCCCCTCCTTTCCTTCAAAACGATATATTTCAGTGTTTTCTGGTACTGAAAAAGGAAAGAAATACTTTTAGTGCAGGTAAATATTGAAATTTCATAAAACTGAAAGTATCATAATACGGCAAGTTGGTTTTTTTTTTAATTTTCTTCCTAGATATAGAACAACATTTCTGTAAATATAAGGTATTAAGACCCAAGTGCCATGTAAAAAAAATCATATTTAAATATATATATATATATGCCGATTATATCGAGCCGATTATCTGCACGAGGCATATAGGCCACAGGGGGAGTGCCCTCCGTTGGAATATTTCTAAGGGGACCTAACCTTTACGCAAGGTTTCCCAAGGTTCGAAGAAAACTCCGAATGGTTAGGCAGACGGGCGCAATTGGGTTCGTACCCAGCACCTCCCGTCTACCAGCTTCGATAGCAAAATCTTTCAGCCACTGGCGGGGCTTTTTTTCACAATTGGAAGAATGTTTCTATCATCAGCAGTTTAAATGATAATAAAAGTCGTCTCTGTAAATAAATCACAAACTGGAAGCCAAAAAATTCCAAGAATCCAATATTTTCTTCTTATGAATATCGGAAAAAATTAAAAGGTGAGTAGCACTTGGAACACCATCTATGTTATCATTTCCTACAAGATTTGATAAATGAATGAAACAAAGAAAATTGCATAATCATTTCTCTTTTACATAAACGTGCAAAAAAAAAAAAAAAAAAAAAAAAAAATCTTAGCAGCAGGGCTTTTTCCCTCCCAGACCCTTAGGCTTCAGCTTGTTTTGCCTAATGAGTAATCCGCTTCGATTAAGCCTACCAAAATAATAAAAGCAACCCCCCCACACACACATACACACACGCACACTCACCCTGACTAGCATGTTATGATCTTGGCTGAAAACATTGCTTCAGTAGCGGATTTTATTCATGGAACAGATAGCAAAATATGTCTTTTTTAAATTAAAGTAATTATTTTATTATGTTCAGTATGTGCAAATGCGATTATGTTCCGAAATTATCCGAAAATGATCGGGATGTGGTTCCAAAAACTCTTTAAAATCGATCATCCGTCTGAAAATTCGGGATAAAAAATATATTACGGAAAAATATCGCGAATTTCGACAGATGGACAGAAAGAAGCAAAAAATTGTAGGTTAGAATTTGATTTAGACAGATTTATTTACTTTTATTAGTGAGCAATTATTGTATTTTAAATAAAAAAGGTTTAAAAGTAATATTTCTTGACGTTCTTCTTAAAAAAAGTAAACTTTTTACGTAGTAAAATTTAACAAAGCTTTAAATGTATGAAATGAACCATAAAAAACCCATTTTGTATATAGGTATGCTTTTTTAAGAAGGGTGGGGGGGGGGGAATTAAAGGCGAATGGAAATCACGATTATGAGTTCATACCATTGGTCTTTAATATTTTTTGTTTTTATCTTTTTATTGTTAACCTAAAAAAAGTAATGATATCAATACAAAAACACCCTTAACGGGTTAAAAGTTTGTGACGCAGCACTTTGTCTTATTGCTATAAGAATTTTAAACATGGAACCTAAAATAATGATATCAGATTTTAAGTGACGCTATGCTATTAATTAATGTATATATACATAAATTTATATTATTTATTTTATCATTTTATTTTTGTTTTATTTATAATTGTATGAGTAAGAATTATGTTAAATTTGAAAGGATGTATAAAAATTTACTCATTGATGCTTTATCATTCACATCTTTCATAAATTCAAAATATGAGTTTTAAAAGATATGATATCAAAATTTAAGTGACGCCTTGATGTAGCTTTAAACATTGTTTTAAAATTCAATTTCAATTGTTTTCGGTTTGGCTAAATATATTTTCACATCTAACCAAAACTTTTAATTTTCCAATACACAGTTAAAAATATCACTCTCACTGAACCTATACAATGCACTGTAATGTATTTATATGAATAAATTGATTTATCTTTTGTGCCACGCTATCCAAAATCAAAAGTAAAATTTATGTAAACGATTTCTTTGCGTCATAATATCCATTTGCATACATTTCGCTTAGTGTGGATACAATGACGCAAAGAAATCATTTACATAAATTTTACTTTTGATTTTGGATACCGTGGCACAAAATATTTAAAATTCTTATAGCAATAAGACAAAGTGCTGCATCACAAACTTTTAACCCGTTAAGAGTTTTTTGTATTGATATAATATACATTTAATATTGAGATTCGCGGAAACTGTTGGAAGTTTTACATTTGCTGACAAAGAAAATTTTGTATGATATGAAAAAATATTTCAAAATATTGACAATCGATGGTGAAGGTTCTGTCGCAGGTAGTACGTAGGAGTATTAATATGCATATAAGTTACATATGGAATAACTGGTGTCACACTGAAACACATCGTATGATTATTAGTTCTGGGTGAACTTAAATATAAGGGAAATCGAAACAGATGTTATATATTCCCGCGACCGCCATCTTGGATTTATCGGCGATATTTTGTTTGCGTTTATCGATAAGGCAACCCCGACAAGTGACGTGTTCTGTCAATCCGGTAAGCCTAACATGCGCATAAATCTGCTTGGAGACATTTACTTGGCGGAAAAGGTGTTTTCACGTTAAGAAAAAATCCAAGATGGCGGCCGCAGGAATATATAACATTTGTTCCGGGAAATCTCTCATTTATGGCATCACTGTTAAAATGGCGTAAATCATGTGGTTACGACCATTTCCATGTGCTATTTTTTTATATCTACTATTGTAAAATTATATTATCGTACTTTTTTAATTGCAATGTTTTATTTTTACTGTGGAGAATTTGAATTTTTATTTATTTTTTACCCTATACAAAAACACTTATCACTGAGAATAATAATTTGCAAAATGCAAGCATGTATGACATATAACGGGACATTAATTTATGCCGTTGGTCTTCTCATCTGGACTATTGAAATAACCGAATATGCACATATTTAACTAAAAACAATTAGTATTCAAAACACACTTAAATCCCAAACACACGATAATTAACAATAATTACAAATCAAATAGTTAAAATAATTAAAATATCCCATTAAAAATATTTAAAAAACAAAAGAGCTCACAAATTCAGGAAAACTAACAAAATGATAAATGAGTAAAATGATAGATAACATAGAAAAAGAAGAAATTGATCAAAAACTCATAACAAGTAAAATTCGTTTTGTCTAAATAAATTTAATTTAACTAAAAGATAATAATTAATATTTTAGATGTTCATTTAATACGTGAAATAGTATCTTTCTATAAATTAGCTTACGAATGAAACAACTCAACATAAATACGAATAACTCTTAATTTCTTCCACTTTCCCGTGCAAATCAGTGTTTATGTATAATTCTGTCAATAAATAGATATAAATATATATCTTCTGAAAAGCCTTTAAAAATCTTGTTAGATAAATATGTTTATTAACTAGACGTTAATGGAAATATTCAATAAAATTTATATGTAATAAATAAGACATATCTTCATTTAAAATAAATGTTAAAAGTTATTTATGAGTAATCGAATGATTCCAGAGATTTAATGAAATTTGAAGCAATTCAGTGTTACAGTTCATTCTTGTAAAAGCAAAACTTCTAAAAGTAGGATAAAAGTAAAAGTAAATCTATAAAAATAAACCTATAATGTTTCTCTTTTATAAAGTAAAAATTAAAAAAAATGTTCTCTTTGGTCATCGTTGCATTTTTCTTAAAGCTAGATAAATGTTTATTGATTCAGGAAATAGTGAGTAATGTCATTTTATTTTCCTACACATTTTTTTCTCTTGAAGAATATCTATTGCCTAAGTGAATGTAATATCCTCTGCAATGTTTCACCTGTCAGTCATTGAACCTTAAACTAGTTTTTTCCTTCACTGCCTCCACTAGGGATTCTCCGTAGACGATACAACATCTTAGGAAAAGAAATAAATTTTCGAAATGTTAAATAAATCATTTCCAAGTTTTAAAACTTTATTTCTCCTATTTTAATATTTTAGAAAAGTTTCGATTTTAAAATGATGAAATGGTTAAAACAATGAAACTTTCAAAGTTCTTAAAATCAATTTTAAGAAATATTTAATTTTATATGTGAAATAATAATATTGTGTAAATGTATATACTATATTATTTTAAATATTCTTAGATTGTAAGGAAAAATCAGGAATGATTTTAAAAAATACACACTAAAGGACATTCAAATGTTCCAAGGATCAAGAAGAAGGGAAGCTAAAATATCCATCTAGGCTAATTCCATGCAAACTTGTCATGTCTGTCACACAGCTGAAGATCGCCATATTTGTTGGCTACCAGTATTTTAGAACGGAAAATGTGACTTACTTTATCGGAGATATCTCATCAACTGAATAACCCGAAGCAAACTTTTCGAAAATAACGGTGGCCAACAAGCATACCGATTTTCAGCTGTGTGACAGACATGACACGTTTTCATGGAATTAGCCTCTAGTAAAAAAAAAAAAAAAAATATTACTTTTCATGAAAACTAATATTAGTGTATTTGAAAGAAATGGCACTAATTAAAAGCAGAGTGTTTATATTTTTATATGGTGAATAGTTACTAATAACTCAATAGTGGTTCAAAACTAGATTTTTTGTAAATATTTTGTACAGTCGTGGAAAAAAAAAAAGTAAACACCCCCTACTAACTCCTCAACAACTTATCGTAGAAGAAAGTTACTGGTATCGAACAATTGGTAATAAAGTCTACTTTTAAATTATGTTTATAAAATTTGTTTAGGGGGCCATCTACATATTAAAACGAACCATAACTTTGGTTTTTTTTTTCAATAGCAGTACACAATTCTGACAGCATATATGAACTCTACACTCTTCAATTAGCCTAAAAACAAATTTTTATGCAATTCGTACCATACGTTTCCGAGAAATTAATTATTTTAAAACGAGCGTATTTTAAGGGCTGTATCCAAAATGGAAGTTCCGTACTCGATTGTTAACCGAGAGAGTCCCCTACTTGATCAAGGCACCTTAAGCACCACTCAAGCAGTCAATGAAGCCTGCTAGATTACACGACAGCAGAAGAAATTTCAAAATATTTAGTCACTTCTATCACAGATCGCCCCTTAAAACATCATTTTGCCATTTTTTAAGCATAATTTGAAAACTACTTGGGAGAAAAATGTGAAATTTTGGATTTCCATGAAGCAAGACTTAATAAATCTAAATCCATCAAAAAAAACTGTAGGTTGCAATTCATAATTTTTTCGAGTATTAATTTCATAATTCATATCATAAAATTATAAAAATCCCAACTTCAACGTATTTATGTTTGGGTATTTTAGTATTATTGCTACACAGAAAATTAGCACATTAGGAGCATAATTTAGGAGCTATAAATAAAAATATGAAAATGTAATTTAACATTAGAAGCACTAAATTTTGGATGCTTATAATTCGAAAACTTATCATTGAAATGACTTGAAATTCGGTGTCTAGGCTTGTTTTAACCGAAGATTTGAAATATCTCGTTAAAATTGGGTATTGCTATTGAAAAAAAATGAAGTTTGGATTTGTTTTAATATGTAGATGACCCCTAAGCAAATTTTATCTATGTCATTTAAAATAGACTTTATTTCCAATCGTTCGGTACCAGTAACTTTCGTCTACGATAATTTGTTGAGGAGTTAGTAGGGGGTGTTTACTTTTTTTTTCACGACTGTACATTAATGAGGATTTTATTTTTGTTATTTTACTTATAAAAATAAAATTAAAAATTAATATTAATATAGAACTATTTAACTACAAATTTATAATATCTAAAAAAACTGATTTTGTCAGAGTAATGAAATAACATCTCCGGGTATTAAGAGTACAATAGCATAATTATTTATTTTTAAAAGTTCGCATTCATGCGATAAAGATTGGTGGGCATCATTTTACTTGTAATCTTCTGAAAATATTATTTACAATCATGAAATTTTTAGAATTTAGGTTTTAGTAACGTTTTTTCTGAATAAGTTTTGAATTTGCTGTTAGTTTCTTTACAATTACTAACAGTAACGAGTACAGTACTAACTAACAGTAAAAGTAAAGAAACTAACAATTTCTTTACAATTGCAATACAAACTAAATTTTATTGTATTTCACTGCCATTATTTTTTTAACTGAAAAGTGTGATACAATACAAATGATATTTTCAGTGCCAGCATTAATCTGTGCCTACTAACATGACATTCCCTTAAAATGCTATTAAAAGTTCTTTATAATCCTTTAAATGTAATTCCTTAATTTTTAACGTGTTTAACTTTAGTCTAATATGACATGCTTAAAAGAAAAAAAATCTGCTCGTGTACTTGTATTCCCTCTATTCTAAAAAAAGTAACTAATGTTGCCACCACTGCCGTACACTGTAAAACAAAATCAGTAAAGTTACTAAAGTTTTTCTAGGAAACTGGGATTCCTAGAACTTTTTATGTAACAACAACAAGAGAAATTTCTGTAACAGACGCTGTTACAGGAATTTTTCTTGTTACCGTTACATAAAAAGTTCTAGGAATCCCAGTTTCCTAGAAAAACTTTGGTAACTTTACAGATTTTTTTTTTTTTACAGTGTAGTTTTTTGTAATGTTGTCTTTTTGTGACTGCAGGTTTTTCTTCGCTAATATTAAGAAAACTATTGCATACAAAAACATGAAAATTGATAGTATTACAGTTATATGTTTAATAAACACGATGAAGCAAACAGTTTTTAAATCGAAGAATTATTTTAAGAGTTATTAATTGTTGAACTTTGTAAAAACCATTCCATTAAAAAAGTTTTATAGGAACAAAAACTATACATAGGAATTTAAAACAAAATTTCTAAGGATATACATTACAAACTTGCGGTGTTCAGACTGCATTTATTTTTTTTATTTTGACAAATTTTTGAAGTTTTTTCATGTTTTTGTTCAAATTTTTAGCATTTCAAGATATATTTTTTTCATGTTTTAGAAAAAAATATTTTTAAGTGTTGCCAATTGTAAAAACAGCACAACAAATTATATTTCCTTTCGATTTAAAATTTATTTACACGTGACTGTTAAAAATAGAAAAAAGCTTCAAAATTAGAAGTAACAGATTACGTGTTAAAAGCAAGAAAACATTGAAAAGCATATCATAAAAAGTGTTTTTGCACGTGAATTTTAAAAAAGAAAGGAATCTTTAAAATAATAAATTCTTTAATATGCGTTAGAAGGAATAAATGGGCTTAATTACGTCATATTTAAATTGTGCCAAATAATAACTGATATAGCCAAGCAGTTTAAATTTAAAATTATATTTACACGAGACATTTATTTCATATTTCAAGATGACCTTTTTTACTATTGTTGCCTATTCTAAGACATCTCCAATAATAGCATTTATTTTCTAACAACAAAAGTATATTTACACGAGACATTTATTTCATACTTTAAGATGACCTTTTAAACTATTGTTGCCCATTCTAAGACAGCTCCAATAATAACATTTATTTTCTAACAACAAAAGTATTTTCATGTGAAAATAGAAAGAAAATTTCTTGGTGAAAATTGCGTGAGATTTAAAACTATACATTTAAATAGAGTCAAAACACTGCGGTTAATTCATTCTAAAACCAGTGTCGAGAATGAATTTTCACCTTCTTATTAATATAAACGTTATAATGTATATCAAGCAAAACAACCAAGACAGAAGAATGAATTAAATTTGAGCAAGTTCACTTATTGCACGTTTCACGTTCGAATATATCCCAAAGCTTTATGAGAGATGAGATATGCATTACTAAAGTTTAATATTTGTTCAATAGATAACCCTTTAACAAAATTGAAAGAATTGATTCACAGTAAAATTGATCGAATACCAGATTCATCTGATATCAAGTTTAACAAACAAAGTACAGCTTTATCCAGATTACATCAAACAGAAAATATTAAGATAAGCTTCGAAAAAGCTAAAATAATCATTTCAACATCTAACGATTACTCTTCAATAATTCCGTGAATCCATTGAGATTTAACTTAGTGATACAGTTTGTAACGATGTGCTTTTATTTATAATATTCCCCGATTTGTTTTAATATTCTGGGTATCTAAAGAAATCCTGGAAATATGAGTTGATGTTTTCACCCCTCTTTATAGCAGTGAACTTGAACTTTGCTTGCGCATGCGTAGTATTTTGTTTTGTTTTAATCTATGTTTTGTCATCTTTTCATTTTGAAAATGAACGCGTGTGTGTGCGAAAGATGTCAGGGTTATATTAACTAATATATTTATATGTTTTAACACTTTTTAAGAAATTCTATGTATGTTTTAACGTTGATACATTTAAAATGTTTTATTTAAAACAATTTTCTTATAGCCTTGTTAAAAAATACCGGACAAAGACTCTGTTTACTTAATTCATTTTATATTATCATTTTTAGATGTTTAACTGATGTTATTTAATCAAACACGAAAACAGTCATTATATGTTTTAACCCTTAAATGCCTGGTGTTGCTTTTCGCAACATACCCAATTTAGGCTATAAAATACTATTAGAATAATATTGAAGCTATAATACCTAATGCTGCCAATAAAATACAGTCTGAAAATATTATTAAATCTATTTTCAACATGTAGATGGCAATACTTGTGTTGTTTAAGAATAAAGATAGATTTATTTTTTCAATTGTTGATACATGATCTTTTTGTTTTGTTTGGAAGCTTGCGAAATACCCTATTTTGACCTGCAGTGAGCAAGTAAAATTTTGTTTCTTGTGTGTTTAATATTATAGAATTTTATCAAGGTAAATTATTTTTTCAATTAAACACCAGTATTGTCGATTAGTAAGAAACTATTTTTTAGCCGTAAACTATACTTAAAACAAAATATGATTTTTTAAGTATTTTTCCAATGATTTATTTAAAAAATGAAAGCCGAAAACCATTATTACAATGATTTTTGAAAAATCAGGCATTTAAGGGTTAACACTAGCTGTGTCGGCCTTAAAATTTTCCAATCAAAGGAAAACGAATGAAAACCTGTTCACAAATAGACAGCCACAGGTTTTAAAATTATAATTCAATGTTCCGTAATCTTTTTAAAGCCAATAAAATTAGCGTGTTTCTAGCGTCTACGGTATATGAACGGAGTTTAGTGAACTTATCTCGTAAGGTGCAGAGCTCTCTAGTCAATAAAAATAAATATTTTTTTATAAGCGAGAATTTGGAAAATTTGCAATTGCAAATTGCAAGCTTAAACATATAAATTTTATTTTATTTTTACTGAAAATTGTAGATGTGGGATCCCAAATCCCTACAGCGCCCTTACAAAAGCACCGCCAGGAGTCGAGATCACAACTCTGCAGTAAAGCACTCTAGCGATGTTGACAGCGGCAGCGCATGCACTCACAAATGACTGTCGGCGGCAGACATGCTCCGAGAGAAAAACTGAAGTGACGCGAAGAACTTGAGAACATTATTCGAGTGTTGGTGCTGGTATGAGGTGGACGCAAAAAAATGTAATGAAAGGACGTAGACGTTGATAACGACGGAAAATGTCACAAGACGTAATAATGTTTGTGTGAGTGCTGTCTCCTTGTATATTTGTAAATAGTTTTCAATATAACTAGTTTTTTTTTTTTTTTTTTTTTTTTTTAAGAGGAGTCGTCTTTATTTCTGGTAGTAAAGTGCATTTTATCCTCTAATCAAAGTGATGTTCTATATATATAGTTATATAAAAGTTATATTTTGTAATTTAATTTTCAAAATCAAGAATAAATCAGTATAAGGAAATGATAATTTAAGAAATTATAAAAAATATGTCATCAAATACAATGTACCAATGAATATGTTTTGAACTTTAAAAAAGAAAATACATTTTTAAGTCTTATTTAAAAAATTATACACACTCAGGTTACCAGGCTAAATTTAACGATTTTAATTGCATGTTCTACTTAAAGCGTTTAAATTTTCACTTTATTGCAGTTAAAAAAAAATCTTTTGTGAAAAGTAAGTAAGAAAGACAAAATATCTTATTTAGAGTAAAGCTATTACTTATTTACATTTACTATCAACTCTCAAAATCATGAAATATTACTTTATTTTTCGAACTAATTAGGCCAGAAGTAAACTCCTGTTCGTTTTCATGAAATTTTTTTTTTTAATATTTTTCAAAAATACAATAAACTTTTCTGATTTAAAATGTTCATTAGGTCTCTAAAAACTTGCTATTTCGTTAATTAATTTATAAACCACAGACACTTGATATTAATACTTTTTAAATTAATCTTAATATAAAATTTAATTTTAAAATGTCATGGACATTATGTTATAACTTAATTATGAATGTACGATCTTTTGTGAAAGTTTAAACCGTAATATGCTCTTAAATTAGAGCATGTATAGAGTAAAACAAGAAAGAAAAATCATGCGTCCAGCATTGATTATTTAACACTTTCCAACACATTCAGAATAATACAATAAAAATACACCGTTTAAGGGGGTCCGGGACAAAAAATCTTCAAATTTTCAAAAAAAAAATTATTGAATTAAAACTTTCTCTGCTATTTTCTGTTTAAAATGACGTTTAAATCATGTTTCTATCTTAATTAGAACAGGAAATATTAATTTTTTTGTTTTGGTTTGTTTTAAAAAAAAACCTTTCAAGCTATGGATGTCAAGGAAACGACTTCTTGTGAAATTGCGTTTTCACCATCTATATATATCTCTTACGTAGCGCTAAAAAAAGGCTGTATTTGTAGCTTGCTATTTGTCAACAGCTAAAGCGACGATTGTCAGTGGTTAAGTTACACTCACATGTTCCACCCCACTCAGCAAATCAAAATCCAGACTAAATCTCTCTTTTAACGCAAACCGTTTCAGCAATACATGAATGACAATTGCTATTATTCCGTTTTACGGTGACGACGTGAGGAAATCAGCGAATCAGCTTTTTGATCCAAGGTTGTATTTAGACACAGGGGAAAACGTTTTGTTTACTGTTCGATATTGTGATACGTAGCATTTTTATAGCGTTTTATTATAGTTTTAAATTAATTTAAGCCGTGATTTTCAATACTATAGGTAAAATGAAAGGAGAAGGACCCTATCTGGCACTAACATGCCATTTAATTTTAAACGGCGTCAATTTCCAGTTCGCTTAGCTTTCTCAATGATGATCAACAAGTCACAGGGCAAACTTTTGATAAAAGCATTTTTATTTACTTTTTGAAATATGTCTAAATTTAATACGTTATAATGATTTGTGATAGCACTCATTCTGGCTAGAGTTGACATAAATAGAGGCTAGCGAGCGAAGCGATCTGGGATTTTTGAGCTGGGGCCAATTGAGTTTATTTTTACTTTTATTGAGCTGCGGCCAATTTAATTGCGTAGCAATTCATGGGGGTTGGCGAGCGTTAGCGAGCAGGGGGCTGAGTCCCCTAGTTACTCATATTTAAATTGTTATAAATCAAGAACGTTACAAATAAACGGTTCAAACTTGGAATATGTCTTTTCAATAGCTTTTCTTTAATTTAGATTCAGCAAATTCAAAAATATATATTACTTTTGAAAAAAAAAAAAAATATTTTTTTAAGTTACATCATTTTTTTCTAATTTTTACTTTAATTATTTTTATTATTTTTTAAATTAATATTTTTTTAAAATGCTGAATTTAAATTAAAACTTATATATTTCTGTTTATTTAAATGAAAAAAAAATGAAATTCTATAAATAAATAATATTTCGAGTTATAACGATTTTAAACTTGTTGGAAAACGTCACAGTGTAAGTGATTTTATGTCCAACATCACTTCGCTTGTGAAATGACAATTTCCTCGTAAAATATGCAACGCGTTTTTTTTAGTTGTGAAATATGTTCCAAGATGGCGACACTTCCCTGAGTTATCATGGCGTAAGGTCACAAACTAAAGAAGGATTGTGTAAAAGACTTTTGTTTCGAAAAGGCGACAACAGATCGCAGCACCACAGAACTTTTCTGATAGACTGATTTTAAATAGAACCTTTTTTTTGCTTGTTAAGCAGTCTGTATTGTTTCAAGTTTTTTTACTCTGTTTTAACTCTTGTGGGCCCCTTTTTACTTCTTCACTTGAAGGCCCGATTTTGTGAGGCCAAGACGCACGGTTCTTCGTGCGTTAACTCTTTGTCTTATGGAAGACTAAGGTCTCCTACTGGATTTCCAATGTCATTAATCTTATACTATTCATATTTAACCCTTTTATTTTATATTTTTTAGTGTGTGTGTGCATCCATGTAACCCAGAATTCGTCGTGCATTAAATAGTTTTTCTCTACAACTGCATCTACATTATTCAAAGAAGATATTTTTCACGACTCATAATATCTCCTCATTAAATAAAAATTTATAGGTTGTTTTCACATGAAGGAAACCAGCGAATGTCTGCTTTACCAGAAAGGTAAGAAAATAAATTTCTATCTTTCATTATTAATGAAAAAACTTTTGGTATAACAATTTTATATTTATACTGGGTCCTTAGCTTCACGCTAATCGCGAACTCACCCTTTCTAGATATTTTAATAGATTATGAAGGCTGAGTTGAAGGGGAAAGTAAATAAATAAATAAAAGAAAACCCAGTAATAAAAATTTGTTTATCTGATTGTGATAAAATGATGAACAAGATGCACATATGAGATATGAAATATTGAAATATATACATGAAAATAAAAATAAATGTGCATGAATAAATAACGATATATATAATATCGCAAAAAGAGTATTATTGTGAACGAACATTGATTGATTATTGTGAATAACTGATCATTTTATTTATACTTATAACATATTCTAAGAAATTATTTTAAGAAAGTCACAAACTTCTTATAGTAAATATATTTGTTATCAAAGAATTTATAAAACTTGAATAACACGCTATGTCTGCCACAAAAGAAATTACGGCAGTAGAGAAACTAAATGATAATAATTACAATCATTGGTGTTTCAAATTAGAAAATCTGTTAATTAAAGACGATTTATTCAAATATATAACAGAATCCTCACCTGCCACACCCGATGATACATATACTAAAAACGCGGCTAAGGCGAAAGCCATAATTTGTTTGTGCATTGAAAATACACAAATCGTGCACATCAGACATTTGACATATCCCAAAGAAATTTGGGAAAGATTAAAAAGTGTTCACCAAAGGGCGAATTTATCATCCAAATTATTCCTTTTGAGGAAACTATATTCGCAAAGGCTCAATGAGGGCGGAGACTTAAATCTACATATCAACAATATTTTAACTATCCGCGACAAACTCGCTGCCATTGGAGAGCTCATAAATGACTCGCACATCGTGGCTCTTATGCTTTGCAGCTTGCCTCAGTCATATGCTCCTCTTATAACGAGCATGGAGGCTAGAGACGAAAAGGATCTAGACCTCGAGTTTGTAAAAAACAAACTCATCGACGAGTACTCTCATCGAATCGAATACAAAAACACCAGCACACGACCAAGGGACACAGCATATAAAATTATAAATAAAGGAAACAAAAAATATTGCAGCTTCTGTCAACGAGATGGGCACGCTCGTTCAGAATGTTACAAATTGAAAAACAAACAGAAAAACAATTACCAAAAAAGTGAAAATTATAACAGTAATAAATTTAACAACCATGCCAACTTTAAAGCCAATTCGGTAAACACCAAAAATCAACACAATGGTAGTAAAACCGACTCCTCGAATTTTTGTTTCAACAGCAAGTCAAATATAGAGGATGAGGTCAACCAATCGATCATTCCTCTCTTCCCAGTGGAAAACAATTTTGAAATTGAGTCAGTAAAAATTAACCAAACACAAACAACAGATCCAAACACATATATCATTGACTCGGGTTGTACCAGGCACGTTGCATCAGCAAAAACAAATTTTGCTACATTCACAGCCGGGAATTTTGGGAATATAACAATCGCTAATGGAAAAAGGCTTAATTCGGAAGGTATGGGCGACGTAAAAATAAAAACAGACAAAAACCACTACATTACACTAAGAAACGTCTTATACTGTCCAGAACTAAAGGGCAATTTATTGTCAGTTAAGAAAGCCACTGAAAATAATATAAAGGTAATTTTCGAGAAAAATGCATGTTTATTTGTCAAAGATGATAATATAATCTTGACAGCTAAATTAAATGATAATCTCTACGTATTAAACCCTGAAGATGATTACGGCTATACTATAAGTACTCAAACTTTCTGTAACAATACAAATTGTATTTCATTGTGGCACCGAAGACTCGGACACAAAAATTTTGATGATATTAAATACCTTGCTAATCATGAATTAGCCAATGGGATAACAATTAACAAATGTAAACATGACACACGATGCACCAAGTGCATTGAAGGAAAACTTTCCGCTCTGCCCTACCCTAAAGTAGCCACAAACAGAAGCAAAGACATCGGTACCCACGCACATTCCGATATATGTGGCCCCATGAATACTGAAACGATAGGAGGGAAAAGGTACTTTATAACATTCACGGATGATTATAGCAGGTACACAATAACATACTTAATCGCGCATAAATCGGAAGCCGTTATCAAACTGAAAGAATACATAGCGCTAACAAAAAATAAATTTGGCAAGTTGATAAAGGCAATAAGGTCCGATAACGCAAAAGAGTATATCAGTGACGAATTTGAAAACTGCCTGATAGAAAACGGGATAGAGCGTCAATTGAGTGTTCCCTATTCTAGCCCACAGAACGGTGTTTCAGAAAGAAAGAATAGAACGATAGTGGAAATGGCTAGAACCATGTTGTCGGACGCCAAGTTACCTAAGCAATTCTGGGGGGAAGCTGTCATGTCCGCCACCTACCTCATCAACCGTCTACCAACAAAGGCTAACAAAAATAACATAACACCCTATGAACTTTGGCATAAAAGAAAACCCGATCTCTCGAACATCAAAACATTCGGATGTAAGACATTTGCCTATGTCGACAAACCTAAAAGGAATAAATTAGATGAGAAAGCCATCGAGGGAATAATGTTGGGATATGATTTCAGAAGCAAGGGCTATAGGATATATACGGGTGAAAATAAAATTATAATATCTAGAACCGTAAAATTCTTCGAAGAAGGTATAAAAGATGAGGAAATTATACCCGCCAAAGAAAATCAAAACATCGAACAAACTCCCGCAGATAATATTGAAATTGATCTAGAAGAGCGCGACGATGATCAGAATAACACCCCGACCGACACATCCCTTGAGCCGAGAAGATCGCAGAGACAAAATCGTGGTGTACCACCTAACCGTTATCGAATAAGCGCAAACCTGTGTCAAATTCAGGAGCCAAAGTCATGGACAGACCTACAAAATATCAATGACGCAGAAACTAAAGATAAATGGCTAAAAGCCACTAGTGAGGAAATAGATTCTCTGAAGCAAAATAATACTTGGAGATTAATAAAACCTATCCCGGGAAAACGCGTCATAGGTTGTAGGTGGACGTTTAAGGCAAAAAGGGGAGCCACGGGTCTATAGAGCGATATAAAGCCAGATTGGTCGCTAAGGGATATGCTCAAAAATATGGAAGCGATTTCGACGAGACCTACGCACCCGTTGTAGCGCATACCACCCTACGAGCATTCTTAAACGCAGCGGTGTACAAAGATCTTAAAATAACTCACCTAGATGTCAAAACTGCTTTCTTACATGGCGATTTAGAAGAGGAGGTTTATATGCATCAGCTAGAGGGATACATAACAAAAGGGGAAGAAGATAAAGTGTGTAGTTTAAACAAAGCGATTTACGGCCTGAAGCAGGCAGCTAGGGCGTGGAACCAAAAAATAAGTAAATCTCTAAAAGAACTAAATTTCGTTGAATGCGCGTCAGACAAATGTCTGTACAAAAGAGTCCAAGATGGAAAAATCGCATACATAATAGTGTATGTTGATGACATCTTAGTCGCAGGAGACAAAACAGACACACACGAAATATACACTGAATTATCAAAGCAATACGAAATCAAAAATTTGGGTCAAGTAACACAATATTTAGGCATAAACATAAAGGAAAAAGCAAACGGTAATCTAGAATTAGACCAGGAACACAAAATAATACAAATCGCAGAAAAATTCAATTTGTTAAATGGTAAGCCTACGTATACACCCATGAATACTAACTACTTTAATCTAGATCCAAACGGGAAACTAATGGGAGATAACGTAAAATTTAGACAGGCTATAGGAGGGCTTCTATACATTGCAACTTTAACTAGACCCGACATAGCATCAGTCGTTAACATCCTGGGAAGAAGGAATGAATCCCCAAGGGAAGTCGATTGGCAAGCTATCGAGAAATTAATTAGATATCTGCTTACTACCAAAGATCTTAAATTCGTCATAGATAAAACAAAACCTCCAATCCTAACGGCATATAGCGATGCCGATTGGGGGAACGACAGAATAGACAGGAAATCAACCACAGGAAACTTGTTTAAATTAGGAAATAATATATTGGCATGGTCATCGAGGAAGCAGAGTTGCACAGCACTCTCGTCCACGGAAGCTGAATATATCGCTGCCTCTAATGCAGGTCAAGAGATTTCGTGGTTGTTAGACCTGTTAAATGACCTCGAACTGTGTCAACAACTACCCGTAACATTGTACGAAGATAAATTATCAGCCATAAGATTGACCGAAAACGAAAAGGCACAGACAAGAACTAAACACATGGAAGTTAAGTATCACCACATCAGACATCTATGCCAGAATGGTATAATCAAAATAACTTATTGCCCATCGAAGTTAATGCTGGCAGACGTGCTCACCAAGCCGTTGCCTAAGCCTCATTTCGAGTGTTTGAGGAACAAGTTAAACATTCTACGCTCGTCGGTTTGACATAAAAAGCGGGGGTGTTGGAAAACGTCACAGTGTAAGTGATTTTATGTCCAACATCACTTCGCTTGTGAAATGACAATTTCCTCGTGAAATATGCAACGCGTTTTTTTTAGTTGTGAAATATGTTCCAAGATGGCGACACTTCCCTGAGTTATCGTGGCGTAAGGTCACAAACTAAAGAAGGATTGTGTAAAAGACTTTTGTTTTGAAAAGGCGTCAACAGATCGCAGCATCACAGAACTTTTCTGATAGACTGATTTTAAATAGAACCTTTTTTTTGCTTGTTAAGCAGTATGTATTGTTTCAAGTTTTTTTTACTCTGTTTTAACTCTTGTGGGCCCCTTTTTACTTCTTCACTTGAAGGCCCGATTTTGTGAGGCCAAGACGCACGGTTCTTCGTGCGTTAACTCTTTGTCTTATGGAAGACTAAGGTCTCCTACTGGATTTCCAATGTCATTAAACTTATAGTATTCATATTTAACCCTTTTATTTTATATTTTTTAGTGTGTGTGTGCATCCATGTAACCCAGAATTCGTCGTGCATTAAATAGTTTTTCTCTACAACTGCATCTACATTATTCAAAGAAGATATTTTTCACGACTCATAATATCTACTCATTAAATAAAAATTTATAGGTTGTTTTCACATGAAGGAAACCAGCGAATGTCTGCTTTACCAGAAAGGTAAGAAAATAAATTTCTATCTTTCATTATTAATGAAAAAACTTTTGGTATAACAATTTTATATTTATACTGGGTCCTTAGCTTCACGCTAATCGCGAACTCACCCTTTCTAGATATTTTAATAAAACTACCCCGCTTTTTTAACAAAATTTATATTAAAATGTGTTTTTTTAAACATCATGAGAAGTTTTATCATGCGATTTTGTTTACAAAGGATGTGGTTAACCTTCACAAAAAAATTCAAAATTTTAACTCAATAAATAATTTTTTTTTTTTTGAAAATGTGTCCCGGACCAACTTAATAAGTTAAAGCATCATGTCTAATTCAACCATGTGGAAAAGCATAACACATTTGAAAACCCAATTTCAACTCTTCCCATCTGCATTCGGAAAATTATCCGAATTCTTCGAGCAGCCCTGTATATGTTATATAGGTTTGCATCTATTAACTACATGCATGCCAAAATTTAGTTCACTTAAGAAATACATATACTTCAGTTGAAAATTCCCCTTCAGTAATTTCCTGTTATAAGGAGAATGGCGCGTGAATACTTTTTTGCAACCCTGTATATGAAGTATAGAATTTATATGTAACGAGTAACATGGAAAAAATGTTAAATTTAAGAGCTCATACCGAATTTTAAAACGAACACTCCAGCAATTATTACTCAAAGACAGACTGTAACCGATTTCTTTTGTGTGTCACTGTAAATGAATAAATAAAGGTGTCCTAGTACGTGAATACCTTTGTACAGACCTGTATATGAAATATAGAATTTATATATAACGAGTAACATGCAAAAAATTAATTAAATTGAAAAGCGCCTACCGAGTTTTAAACCGTACACTCCAACAATTATTACTCATAGGCAGCACTGTAAAAGATTTCATCTGTGTGTCCCTGTAAATGAATAAAACATGCTATGAATTCCCTGTTCTAACGTAATCGTAGTGAAATTTAGTGATTTATATCAGTTCCAATACATTTGAAATAGCTTAATGTCATTAAAATTCTCTTAAAACGATTTTTCTCCATGTACCATAATGTAATGGAATACTTTTGAGTTACCCTGTAAATGAATTATTAATCCTACATACTTCATATACAATACCAACCATGCTTTGGTGACCCTAAATAACCTTTATCAATTGCATGAAAATCTGATTATATTTACGGGAGTTAGAGCGTGGACAGACGAATAGACAAACCGAATGCATAAACACTTTTCAACTTTGTTGGAAAGTGTTAAGAATGCAATTTCAAAGAAGTTTCTATTCTTTCGTTTGCCTGCCCGAGACCTTTCGGCTATGAAATCAAGTGTGTTGATCATAGGTGTCTCTCCTGCTTTTTTTTCCGTTTAAGAATAATATGCAAATTATTAAACAAAACTAACATACTATAGTAATCGATGTGATATAGTGATAATAAAGGACTTTTGGCATGTTCTGTGTCAGAAAACTTGATTATAAATTACAAAAAAATATTTTATGATAATAGTGTACTTCTTACATGGTTCTTCACAATAAAAGCAACATAAATAGTTGCTTACTTTATTTTATGTGACAAATTTTTACTAGTTTCGCCCACACGAACAAAAGAAAAGGAATGTACTACAAATTAGTGATGATGCAAGTACTATACTGTTCTTTCGTTTGATTACTACCTAAAAATGCCTTTTTTGCTGTCTATTTCTTATTGTTTTTCTACTTCAAGTCTAGCAGATCGGACCTCACCGACACTAGTCTAATGGAAGAAACGCGGCCCGAGACCGGCTAGCAGACAGCTCATTGTTTTGGCTTCGGGATATCCCTGGGACCGTGCATACACTTTATCGTACATAGCAGAAAAATTTCTCTAGTTTAATTTTAAAAACTGCGAAACGAAAATCATTGTTATCTCATTTCAGAGATTAAAAAATAATTCTACAAAGGAAGTATTATCAAAAGAAATACCGTTTCTGTTATCAAACTAAAATAATTTTTTTATATACACAGGAGCAAAAATAAAAATACTTTTGAGAATAGATATATGATATAAGGATAACAATAGCTGCTATGGCGTAGAAGTTTACACTATAGACATCCGGTCGCAAAGTTTTGCATTATAAAATATACTTTGAAAGCTTTATTCCATATAATATTTCAAGATATTATAGTATATAGAGCAAAATATTTTTCTAAAAATAACAAATTCAGAAAACAGATCTTTCATTTTTTTCAAAATAAAAGGTAATAGAAACTACTTTTTAAGAATACAATTTTTTGTAGTTTTTTCTCCACAATTTGATTATTTCATTGTATAATCCAAAAAAGTTTTTAAAATTATATGGTATGCGAAAGACGCAAAAATCAATAAGTTTTAGAATATAGCTTTACTCTCTCATAGCTTGATATTTAAGTTAAACAAAATATTAGGAATACACCTGATTCAAATTTTGACTCGTAAGTAATCCCGTATTACTGTATACAGGGTGTTTTAGCACAGCGGTTACAAAGTTTCAGGACAGATAGAGACGATTGAAAAACCTAGACAATGTGGAATCACAAGGCAATGCATGGTCGAAAACGCTTTCATGGCTCGGTAATGAAGACACAAAGCACAAGAAATTAAGAATACGAACAAAATCAGAAAATGTATCTATTCTTAGCTCAGCGAAAAACTAAGACATAAGAAAATAAACTATTCAATTTAAAAAATCAAAAACCGACTGCGTAAAAAGCGAACTAATTAATTATTTCTCATCAAGGTGAAACTATTTTTTTTTTATTCCTACTATTAGCTCACTTTCTCGCTATATATATATCTTGTTCGAATTTTCAATCGTTAATAAAATACTTATTATTCATCCAATCAAACTCAAATAATTTTTTTTAAACTTGTAGTGGATGACACTTGATGTTAATCCAGTTGTTTCAAGTATTAATTCATTAATTAAATCAAATTAATTAATTTTCTATAATCGAGAAAGCCCTCTTCTTTATCAAGGTATTTTAAGACCGAGAGAGCCCTCTTCTTGATCAAGGCATTTTAAGCGCCACACAAGAGGAAAGAACAATGGGAGAAAAAAAATTCTGTTATTGACCTAAGTAGGAATTGACTTAAAATATATATTTTTCATATTACTTGTTTATATTACTAACCTATTTTTTTTTTATTTACTTGCATTGACGACATTGAAGTTGTGTTTAATTGCTAGTCCATATCTATATACATTGTTTTGATGAGGTCTATAGATGTCTAAGATGGTTTGAGTTGAAGTGAAGCTAGAGATCCTACCTAAACAACTTCCAGGTTGAATAATATTTTAACTGAGCTTCTGACTGTAAAATACTCAATGAAACACCAAACAGGCCTATCCAATGATATGCCACTCAATAGGGTGCGTAAAGTTTTTTCGTCTCTACCGCCATTTTGTATTTTACCGCCGCCATTTTGAATTTATAAAAACAAAACCTAGCCTACAACCATCGGGCCGTTAAGACGAATTAATAGAGACCTAATTCATTAAAATCCATCCAGCCGTTGGGATGTTTCGAGGGTATAAATAAATCCACATACACAGATAAGCGTGAAACACATAACCTTTCTTTTCAGTCGGGTAAAAAGAGAGACAACGATCTTCATCAAATATGGTGTTTGAAATTACGACCCCGGGCCGAGATGCAGGCCTCACATCTCCAGAGTATGGAAGATCTAATGTTCTCGAAAATACCGGTAGTGTCCAGGACCTTCCTAGCTGCGGCCACGATGCGCACAACAACTTCTTCAGCAATTTACAGTATTGTCCCGGCATTTTTGCTGTACTACGAATAATAAACATGCTTTCTCACCCAGCTCCTGTCCTTACTTTCTTGTGCTTTGTGTCTTCATTACCAAGCCAGGTAAGAGTTTCCGACCATGAATTGCTTTGGGATTTCCTATTGTCTAGGTGTGCTCTATCTCTCCTGAAACTTTGTAACCTCTGTGCTGAAACACCCTGTATAATAAATTGTATTTGCTGATATAAATCTTTCTCTCGGTCAGAAGCATCAGTGAATGTACTAATTTGCTTGTTTATGATGAAAACATGACATGTGACCGATTTTGAAAGTGGTATGATTGGATTGTGAGAGCTAGAAATTCCAGTACCAGTATTTTTGAAAACCCTAATATTTTTGGCTTTTCTCACATAAGGCTTTCTAGAATCCTCAGTGAATGGCAGCTTAGTCAAAAAACTTCAACGATACGTAGAATAGTGGGTATAATATAGAATAGCGGAAAAGAATGTTTGAAGCGGCTATAAACTATGTTTGGAGAAAATGTAGTCAAAACTATATGGACAAGAATGACTATGGTTATTTTATAGTTGATAAATGGATGATTTTTTTTCTCGCATAGTATAAAGGTAATGATCATTTTGTCTGTAAATATTAAATGGATAAATATATGAAAATATCATCAATTAAATTTACAAAATAAAATATATTGTTCCTAAACTTTTCCATTTCATGTAAGTTTAACATATCTATGCGTTTTCCAGTCTTTGGATAAAAGAAAAACCGGATGATTTGACTTTTTATAAATAAATATTTTTCAATAAAGTGATAAAGTAATCATATATTTGAAATGATTTTATGATAGAAGAATAAGTCTAGCGTATGTAGGCAAAATTACAATAAATTCTGTAAGATAGTCTGGTTTTAAGAAACAACAAATAAGAAGACAAATGGTTTAACACTACTTCCTATAATGCTTAAAGAACTACAAGCAGTTAACTATGAAAAGATTATTTTTAATCTGTTTATGATGTTTACATACGGTTTGAGAAAATATCTTGTAAAATCTCTTGAATATAATAGAGGGTGATTTAAAACTATCGGACGAAATTTTAAATTGTATAATATTATTATATTATATTATATTATATTATATTATATTATATTATATTATATTATATATGTAATATTATATATAACTCTGTTAATATTATATATAACTCCCTCTGTTCTATTAATAATTATATATTCTATTAATATTATATTGTAATTCTATTAATATTATATATAGATATATTATCTCTCTATTATACATAATATAATAGAGGGTTATTTAAAACTATCGCACGAAATTTTAAATTGTGGAAGAGGATACTAAAGAAGCACTTTTTTGTTTTAATGTGCCCGAAAATGACGCGTATATGTGTGTCATATTTGACATTTTTCTACGTCACTATAACTTAAACGTGCCTTTTCCGAACGCACATTATATGACAAAACGTTCACTCTACCACACTTTACATTTTTCCTGTACAATCTAAACAAGGAAAATGCGTTGTCTTTTAGATTTTTTTTTTTTTTTTTTTTTTTTTTTTTTTTTGCCTTGAACCATTGTAACGTTCTTTGTGCCACCCATTTTCGATATATTCTACACTGTTAAAAATTTGCAGCATTCTGGCAGGTCATTTGACCATTTTTTCCGAAAACGGTTTACACAGCCGTATTTTAACACAATTCTGACCATATTATTGGCCATTTTATGGTCAGAATATAGTAAAATTATGGTTATGAAACCGTTTTTTCAAAAAACGGTCAAATGACCTGCCAGAATGCTGCAAAAGTTTTAACAGTGTAAGTTGAACTAACGTTTTCATTTTTAGGAAATTTTATTGTCCAAAATACAGTACATACAGGAAATTCAAAGCGCACATATTTTTAAAGTTGCACTTTTAAAAAGAAGCAACAGATCACTGTAAATTTTTGAAGATATCTAATTATCTAATACTCACTATATCGTGTTGTATTCAATTACTATTAAAACGAAAAAAAAATATTATATTAAGTCACGCTTGCTTGATATTTTTATATCTTCATCATCGATAATCATTTTAGTAAAACAACAACAAAATAAAGTTTATACTTACACATTGGCAAAGTTTTAAACTGCCGCGGAAAATTAAACATTTTATGGGATAAATTTATTTTAATGTGTGACTTTGTTTAATTAATTTATTTTCTGATATTCTTGTTTTAGAAAAACCATACCTTAATTAGTGTTAAACATAGACTACAACTTTTATGCAAAAAGCAAGAATTAAGGCATTTTTTAATTATCTTAATTTAGAAGTATCATAATTAGATAAAGTTTCTATATAACAAAACAAAATTTGTATATTAATTAACTGTAGCAGCATATTATTTAAATTTTCCTGCTTAATTACTTAAAAGGTTTTGTATGATTAAATATAAATTCAAATCTTAAATGGCTAATTCGATATATACGAATTAATGAGTTGATTGGAGGCACCTAATTAAAACCAATTAATCTTGATAAAATTAGTGATTTGAAATAGCAATTAGTGTGAATTTCATAGAAATTACTCTCTGCCGTTCATAAAATAAACTGAAAGCTTTTAAGAGAATTTAAAAGGAATGCTTTGATTTGAAATACTCTATATTAGGCGATCGGTTGAATGAAACTAACGTGAAATAAACGAACCGTTTCTTTCTTCTTTTTTTACTCATGTTTTTGTAAGCGCACGATTTCACTAATATATATGAAATTCTGAAGTATTTATATTGAACACATTCATGCATTTCACGCCTTTTGGATGAAATTTGCAGTAAAGTAGTAAAATACACTTTACGTGAAAATTAAGTCAGAATTTCAAAGATAAAAATTCATTAAATATTTAGAACATTTTTTGTCGTTCTTTAAGAATAAGTAAATATTTAATATCACTAATATTATAAAGACTTTTGCTCATTGACACTGAATAAGTGTATATTACTGTATGACGCATTGCAAAATCAATTACATAATAATAACTCCTTAACTTATGTTTATAGTCTTATAAAATTACATATTTAAAATTTTTTTTATTAAAATACACCTTTATTCTGAACACCCAATGCACTATATATTGTTAAATTAAAGGTTTTGAATATCTTTATACTTAAAAATACAAATATTTGAACGTATTAAAAAACTGCATATTAAAATATACAAAATATTTTATTTCCAGCTTGAACCTTTGTTACATGAAGAAAACAAAATTAGTTAAATCCTCCTGTACAGTGTGAAATACATCGCAGAAATATAACAATTCCAGAAGATTATATTATATTCAAAACAGAATAAAACTAGTTTGAAATAGAAAATAAAACGTATACAACAATATACATACGTGAGACTGGTACTGTGTGCATGCCTATTGAGACATACTGAAAATATATATTTTATTTCTTACGGTTACCTACAGATTATAACTGAAGATACAAAGAACACCCTGTGGTGATGTTTTGTTAGTCTTATTTTACTTTTTTAAACACTAGAAAAACTTTTTCATGGTTTACTCATAGAAAAAATATAAATGATTCGTTTTCTAGCCAAATAAAAACTTTAAAACTTAAGAATTCAAAAATTTTAAATTTTAGATGTAGTACTTACAAATGCTTTAAAATATCAACAATTCTGATACCTTTTAATTAATGGGCTATTTTAAGATGAAGAAAAAAAAAAGTACATGAGAACGAAATTCAGTAGAAAATCATAATTCCGTTTTTTTCTGCTTAAAATTAGTCTTTATTTATCATCAAAATAAAAACCTTTTAACACAAAACACGCTTTTAAAATAAACATGACCTATATGTCTTCAAAATAATAATGCAGCCTAAACTCCTTGATTTGAACATAGTTTATCAAAAAATATTAATAGATGCAAACTTGTATTTATTGTTCTTTAAAGCTCTATGAAAACTACTATTAAAATTATATCAGATTTTTTGTTAATCACTCGATTAGATAACTCTAAATTCTTGAACTACAATATCTCTTGCATTTATTATATAAATCCCAACGTAATACGAAGTTATTTAGACTTTGAAGTGGCAGCTGTCAGAAATATAATATTTCAAACTATTCATTTTCACTGAACAAAATAGAGGTTGTTTTTTGATATTACAATGTAAAGTCCTCAATTATTATTCATTTTCAGTTTTCCAGAAGAAATCATGTAGAATTTTACTTATTGTTCTTTATCTGGTTGCTAGCAGCAGCAACAATTTAATGACACAAATAATATTTTGCTAAATCCGCAAAAAGAACTAAAGCAGTTTTCATGGGTGTGATGCACTGTGAATATAACAGTATAATAATTTGTTTTAAGATTATTTTTCTGGTTGCACCACATAAAATATGGCACTCTTTACGGCAAGGTTATTATTTCCTATTCTTTGAAGACATTTATTGTTTTAATGTGCACGTTTTGCTTAATTTGCATAATTGGAATTTCCGCAATTAAATCCGCGTGAATACCTGGAATACAGTGACGGGTACTAACTTTCAAATTTGAGGGTGATAAGTTGTTGGGGCACATCATTAATAAACCGTGCCGCTGTGAATGTTTATTTATTACGTTGAAAGCAGGTGTCGTACTTGTCCTGAAATCTGTTCTTAAATACGGTGAAATTTCGCAATTTTAACCGATGTTTATTTTTCTATAAAAAAAAACTCTGATGTTTGTCCTGAAAAATTCCCTGAAGCGTACGGCCCCTTGTTGAAAGCGATTTTGAATATGGGGAGGCGCTTTATATTTCATGGAAATGCGATCTTAGGCACTGTGGAACTGCAATAATTTTCTGATTAAAAATGTTAAGAAATCCCATGCACTTGCTGCAGTAAAGGAACAGGTTTTATTATACTCACTTTAAAAATAGCTAGACATGAACTTGTCGGTGCAAACGCTTTGATTTTGCCTCTTGTAAGAGTACGTAGTGTACTAAACTTAGTTTTTTTTTGCCCACATGTGGCAATTACACGTATTCATCCCGATTCAGATAAAAGTAGGGTCATCTGTCAACAAAATATTCAAAGAGCAAGCGACATCCACTATTATTTGTGCCACAGGCTAGGTCATCAGCTTGCTCATCACTGGGCTACTGAAAGTCACATATTTTGTAATAGCATAATGTTCTAAATTGTGAAATAGAACTTTTCAAATGCCGCGAAACATATTATGGTGCAGTCACAACACCATGTGGTGATCGGTATTTTTTTTTTTTTTTTTTTTTTTTTTTTTGTAGTTTCATCATACGTGGTTCATACATCAGACTACAGGTTTATTTTTTACACCTGGTAAAATTCCAACCTGTTATATATTTAAAATGTTTACATCGTGCTAGTAAGGTACACTGGATGATTTTCCACGTCATAATTTTTCTGGAGGTGGGATTTTCAAATTGCAGCAGCAACGTTTATTAACTTCATCTAGAAAAAACGTAACTAACACAGTAGTATTTTTCGAATTTGGCGTTGTTTATCCACGAAATAACTATGGAAACTTATTTGTATTGCTATTGGGCTCAGTAATTTTTTTGCTTCCTCATTTGCCTAGCTTGCGTATTGGCTCTGTTTCTGCAATGTTCACTAATTTTGCTGAACCATGTATGACCAACTGTTTGCACTAATTTTGTTTTAAGTATAAAGCTTGAGAGAATGAAGCGTCTCCTTTTTCACATAACAGACCTCGGAGTTGGAAAAGTTAAACTTTCAAAATGTTCTACTTCGTTTTGCATAACGTTTTCAAATAAACAGGGCAATCGTGAACCATAGAGCTTGAAAGCTCCAGAATGCTTTTTTCACACCGTATGGTCTCCTATTTTCTGTGATTTGTACAGCATTTTTAATAACTCCTGCAAATATTCTCTAGTGTCTACTGCTCAATTTTCTTGTATATCCTTACAGTGCGTTATAAAATCTTCTGAGGTAAGGAGATTGAATTTTAAAAGCACCCTATGAATATATTTAAGAAAAAGTAATACAAATTAAGAATATTGGTCTAAGTATTAGACAAATCCGATTGTTTGTACCACAAAAAGATTATTCTTATCCATACTTGTATATGATGCATTCATTTAGCACATTTTTATTTTAGATTGTGTAATAAAGGTGTCAAATTTATGTTAATGAATATTAAAAAGTAAAAGTTAACTCATCTAAATTATCTGCTGCTTGTAAGTTAGTTCTGTTTTACAATAAAAAAATCTGAAATTTACAAATGATAATCAGCATTAAGAAATATTAATTATAAATTAATTCTGAAGTAAAGCTAAATCTATATGCACATAATGGTGCATATGGGAAAAAATTCCATTGACGGTTTTAGTAAATGGTACATGAAAATTTGACAAACCAAATGCATTTCATGGTGGAAAACTCTGGAGTAATTAAAAATATATATAATTATAGTAAAAAGAAAAAAAAATGCAATTTAACAAATAATATTTGCGATCACCTATAAAATAAAATTCTCAAATGTTCTGTAGCAAGAGCAGATGATTATGTGGGTCCTATACAATATTTGTGTTCATTTTTGTATAAATAGCGCGATTAATTGTACGGTCATAGAAATATAAAAGTTTAATTAAATAAATTAAAAAAAATAACCGCAAGCTTATTATTTATAGGTTTCAAGCTTTTCCGACAAATCCAACGCCATTTTTGGGAAACTCGATCTAATGCAGTAGAAACAATGTAGTGCAAAAATATATTAAATATTAGATGAAATAAGAGAATTTGAATCAAATAATTTTTAAATGCGCATGCACGAGTGATAACAATTTATATTTTTTAATAAGTCTATATTTTATTACATAAAGCAACTCCTGAAAAAATGCATGTAAAAATTTTTAGAAAAATAGCTACATATAGGGAGCATAATATTAGTTGCTTTCTAAAAATAGCTAGATGGTAAAACATTTACTTGAAATTGTAATTTTCACACAAAGGAATGTGCATTTAATGTAGAGAATTTGCAGGGATTATTCGATTATGATAATTTCTTTGCCTTGTACTGGACTCATTTTGATCGTTCTTCCAAAGATTTAAAAAAAAAAAAAATCAGTGAAAAAAAGGAAAAATTTTGAAAAATCCTGCATATTTCCTCACCAGCAGCAATTCCCTTCTCAGTGGTTCCCAAATCTCTTCATCCTTCCATGCGCTTCCATTTCAATACAGAACATTACATTTGAAAATACAAATTGATATTTTTCATTTTGTCAACTTGCCAACTAAGCGTGCATATTTAGTGTTTTAATCAGAACTTTCATTAGGAACTATTTCTGCATATCTGTCAGCATTTAATAAAAGTTTCAAAAAGTAAATTTTGAAAAAAAAAAAAGAATTTATTATTTGTTATACATATGTCTGTTCGTTTTGTTATACATATTCTCTGTTCGTTTTTCACCAAATTTCTGAACTTCGATTGTGTTATTTTTCAATTAAAAAATAATATCTGAAACGCTATTTTTTCCCTTACCTGCCTGTCCCTTACATTCCCTTACCCTAACTGTGTTAAATTAAGTGAAAGTAAATAAGGAGAAAATCTCTTAAAATATCAAAATAAAGCAAATAATATTACATAATACATGAACAAGAAAAAAGGGTCTTACGCGTATTTATCATTCTACAAAATGTTCAATTTTATTTTTCGTTAGCGTATGAAAAATATCGTTAATCTTAATTATATATTATTATATTCCAGTTTATCATCTTGAAATGAATTTCATGGACTATTCATCAATTTTATGGCAAACCCTTCAGTCATTAGTGCCATTATATTAATGCTATGTAAAGATCGATTAATTCTTAGTAGGTTTCCTTCATTACAATCAAATGTAAAACATACAAGCTTTAAATCTATTACTTTTTTTCCTTTTTTTTCCCTGTGAGATTCATATAATTTCTACAGCTAGAATGTTTTTTTAATGATATTTCGGTGAAATTCAAAAAGTATTTTTAGAACTCTTAATTATATTAAATTCTTAAATTAAATATCTTATTTAGCTATAGATTAAATTGTTAGTCTTGATTTGTTATGGCAAAACAAACAAACAAAAATTACTCCAAAAATGCTTCATTTACTTAAAAAATATTTTGCTCTGTGATGATATCTAAGTTTCAGACTCTGAAATTATGACAATTGTCAATAATCATACTTTTAAAAAATAAAATAATGTAATGTATTGTAACCCAATTAATTATCTGTTACTATTACTATTCATTTTAAGTACCCTTATAATTATTTTTAAATATTCAAATTTAATTTCAGCACAAAATTGAAAAAGAAAAAAAAATTCGTTTTCAAAGTTTGAAAAGTTTCTTTCAACTTCCAAATGATTTTTCTTTCATCTGAATTGGTTAAAAGATTTAAACAAAAGACAATAAAGGATGTATATCGTAATATAACTAAATTTAGAACAAGAGCATTACAATAAATTTTCTATGCCTTGCACTCAACAATTTAAAGATTTGTTAAAGTAAACATTTCTTAGAATTTAAAAAATCGTTGGCTAATTAAAGTATTTTAAAAAGTTAAAATTTAATTTGTAAATTTCGGCAGTTGCATGTGCTGTTGAAACGAGTTAACACGTCATTGAACACAAATATAAATTATATTTTTCAAACAAAATTGTTTTGAGAACGTCAATAAAACCAAATTTTATTTCAGCGGTAAAATAAATAAATATATAAATAAATAACGAAATAAAGCAATTGAAATTGGTCCACATAAGCTGACGCCGCCGATGAACTAAGAATATTAATTTTGGGACGACTCTAAAGAAGCGGCAAACGAACAAGCAGTATGAATTTTGGATTCTGGGATGTTCAGATTATTGAATTTAATAAGCTAAGAATATTCTCTCAGAATGAAAAAAGATGTGCTTACCAAAAGCTCTTACAGAATACTGACAAAGAAGAAGGCGAAAGAGGGTCAGACCATGGAAGAAATTCGATTTAAGAGATATTAAGGATGCAAAAATTAAATTATGGTATTGCTCTGGATAGAAAAAAAAACAAAAAAAAAACATTCAGCAATATTCTTCTGGCAAAGGAAAGTCAGTACTTAATGTAATTCCCAAAGAAAACAATATTTTGATATAGTATATATATATATATATATATATAGCTATTTTATAATTCAATATTACATATTTCCTGACGAAAATTCGGAAAATGTGTGAAACATTTGTGCGTAAAATATCTGGTACAATATGCTATACTTTTATCCAAAACTAATTATTTAAATAAAGTAGGACAAAATTAACTGGGATATTAAAGTTTCAAGACAACTTCGTATGACATTTTTATTGACATAGCAGAGTGTCACAATATATATTACGATTAAAATCCAAAGATTCTATTATGGAAATAGTATTTCGCACATATTATGAAGAAGATTTTCAAAAATTAGACGGCTGAAAAACAATAACAAAACCACAGCAATAATATTTAAAATATGAACCTGCAATAAAACTTAAATTTATTAATTTTAATTACTCTTAAAATATAAAAAGAGTAACGTACTGCAAACAATAGATTATATTCAGTTTAATAACTCAAGCATCGTCTGAGTTTTAATTTCTCCAATCTAGCCTACATATTTAAAATTAGTAATCGATATATATATTCGTATTAGATTGTGGCAAAAAGAAGATCTGAAAGAAAGTTGCATCATGTTTCAGCGATTACCTCAAGCTATCATTTAAATGTTCATTGTTATACTTTTGCAAGGTTTTTCTCTGACTTTTTCTACTTTTATTTGAAATTTAATATTATTTCATAGATCGGACAGTAATCCGACTGACATCCGTCAACATTCTCACAAAAATGCTTTGATATCATTTTATATTTGTTTAATCACTTGTTGCCGACTCAAAATTCGATTATACTACCACGATGAATATTTTTCTGCAATATGGAGGGTGTAATCTGTAATCTGAGTGGTTCTTTCAAAACCGATTTCGGGAAAAAACACTAAAAATTTCAATCGTGTACAATCTCAAAACTTGAGAAATTACAGACAGTTGATAAATTAAAAAATTAGTCAGAAAGACATTAAATTTTCTAATAGACCAGTTATATATCTATAATAAAAAAATAACCATTTTTTGTCTGTGTCTGTATGCCTGTTCGTTGGTTGGAGATAGCTATTAAAATTTATTGAACGTAGAGGTCTACTAATTCTTTTTCGGATAGACGAAGACATGTTCCAATGCACTTGAAACGCTCAGATTTTGCTTTTTTTTTTACTAAATTTATTTTTAATTGGACGATCTTCATCTATCTTTGACCTTTCGAGTTCGCCTGTGATTTTGACCCACTTACAAAAGAAATCAATATATAAATTATTTTGCCGAAATAGTAAAATTTGACGTCTTTTCACTAAAGTTTTTTTCTGATTTTGAGCACCGATTTTTAATCTTTTCGCAATTTTTTAAATGGAAGTTTCCATTTTACTGTAAATGAAACATGTGTTTTCTTTAAACAAATTTTCTATTTGATATCTTATCCCTCCAATGTTATATTTTTTACCCCTTTATGTAGCAGACTTTCGGGAATAAATTCTTTAAAAACATATAAATATATGACATAGTTGTTTTAAAAAAAATCCTTAAATAAGGTAAAGCCATCTTTTTCTCCCTGAAACGCAGCCAAGAAAGAGGGGGAAAAGTTTTAGCATTCGTTTCCTAAGTAACTAGATTTATCGCCAAAGACCGTTACCATGATGTCACTCGGTACCTCGTGGTCAAAAGGTTTTTTTTACTTTCTTCTATCTTCAATAGAAGAATGTATTGTATTCGAAATTTTTTTAGACTTCAGGTTTTCGACGGATTCACACGTTTTAAGGGTCAGCGATCACAAAAAACTTGTTTATACAAAATGTCTGTCTGTCTGTCCGTATGTCCGTGTGTCGCCATTGTACCATCAAAAATTGTATGAAGTTATGCATATAATTGAATCAATTTTTTAAAAAGTTTTTAGCTATAGTAAGCAGGTCCTCCATTAAATTGGAAAAAATCCGCCGGTAAGGGACGCTGTAATAGCAATTTTTGTGCATTTTGAATATTGTACCATCGAAAAGTGTATGAAGTTATGTATAGAATTGAACCAAATTTTTTGTGTATGTTTTTGGCCATAACAAGAAGGTCCTCCCTAAATTTGGAAAAATTCCGCTGGTAGGGACGCTATAATAGCGATTTTTGTGCGATTTTTGTTCATTTTGAATATTGTGCCATCGAAACGTGTATGAAGTTATGCATAGAATTGAACTAAATTTTTGGCCATGGCAAGAAGGTTCTCCTGAATTTGGAAAAAATACGCCGGTAGGGGGTGCTGTAATAACGATTTTTGTGCATTTTGAATATTGTACCATCGAAAAGTGTCTAAAGTTGTGCATAGAATTGAACCAATTTTTTGTGTATGTTTTTGCCCATGGCAAGAAAGTCCTCCCTGAATTTGAAAAAATTCCGCCGGAAAGGAATATTCTACCATCGAAAAGTGTATGAAGTTATGCTTAATTCTAATAAAAATACTAATAAGACTAATTATAATGAAATATTGACATGAGATAGAAGAAAGTTTTGGGATTGGCACATCCAACTAGTTTTTCTTTATCGGCGCATGGAAAAAGTTGAGTCCGAATTTTAATCTTAATTATTTTCTAGAAGTACTATACTTTCATGCCCCGGAAATCTACAGTGCCCCCTTCCCCTCTTCCCTTGAGCTGCAGAAATCCCAACAGGAAAAAATGTTTAAATTCAACAAACACTGATTTTAGATACATTTAAGGTTATTATCCAAAAGGGATCAGCTACATCATAAAAACCAACCAAATACCACTAAATATCCATGCCGACTTATGTTGACTAGGGTGGTCCTTATTTTCGAAGTTTTAAAATTTATTGCTCTTACCCTCTAAATATGTTCCATTATATCTAAAAATAATTCTTGTAGAATTTAATCACTAAAAAATAATATTTAGAGGTAGCTCAAAGAAGCATAAGTTTCATAAATCAATTTCTCATAAGTCAATCACAATCATTTCGCTGTTTTCTTCTCCTTTTACGTGGAAAAAAAAATCTAATACTAATATTGATAAATTATTTCGATGTATTAAAATGTCAATTATCTATACTATAAAATTCATAAAAGCATTTGTGAATGCAATTATTAAATAATTATCTACAGATAATTTCATTGATATGAAGACAAATCTCTCTCACCTCTTATATATGGCAGCACTAGCAACAGAGATTTAACTAAGAATTATTTATTTGTTTATTATTTTCTAATTGTTTTGTCTTATTAGATAAGCAAATATGTGTTAATTAAATTTTAAATTGGACTATTTTATTGTGAGTTTTAAACTTTTATTGAGTTAAATTAGTTACAGCTTATTATTTTAGACTTAACTGCAACTGCTGCCTATCTTTTGGTTTTTGTTTGTGCTTTGTTTGTTTATAGATGAATATATTTTTTAATTTGATTAATCAGTCTAAATCTTTTGCCTTATAAGCTAATAAGTTTAAGAAATTTTGATTTTTAAATTGTACTTTTTACTGTGAGTTTTAAACTTTTTTTGAGTTAGAACTAACATGATAGCCATAAACAAACTAACTGCAGCCAACAGCAATCAATTTCCTTCTTACCCTGTATCTTTATGTAACTGCGGCTGCTATTATCTCATGTGTACCTTGTTGATACAGTAATTACTAAAATGACTGTTAACAAATTACCTTCAATAGGTATGGAATTGAGATGTTTTCTTTATCACCATGATGACTTGAAAGCTATTGTGCGGGAAGCGTCTACGATCACGTAAAACACCTAATCAGAAAGCTAAATAACATGCATTTTCTTCAAAATTAGATAACTTATTTGATGTTGCTCATGCCGATGCATTAAACATAATCAAAATAGCTGAAGATAGATATTTCTTGCTCGCACAGCGAGAAGATGGCAGACAAGGGTCAATAACTGGTGTTGACAAAAATCTCTTGCGGAAAGAATTGATTGCTGATAAAAAGGTTATTCTGAATAAAATATTAGAAAAAAATTAAACGTTCGCAGGAGAAAGAAATTACAGTAGCAATACTTGGGTCTTCTATAGATAGCTCAAATGGAGAAGATGGAAGTAAAACTGAAGAATGCGATCACAAAATGGAACTGCTTGAGGATGCAGCATCAGATACTGGGACATCTAAAGCTAAGAGAGGACGTATGATATCATAACTCCAGAATCAGCAACAACTCTAGACAGGACAAAATTATCAGCCAGAAAAGCAGCATTTGTAGTTGCAGAAACAGCAAAGGGTTTAGGATGTGATATTAAAGAAGTCAGTCTGAACAGAAATACAATTCGTAGAAAAAGAATTGTTAGTAGAATTAAACAATCACAGAAATTAAAAGAACAGCTACAAAGAAATGTTCCCCTCAGTGGAAAACTGGGATGAAAAAGTTTTACCAGAGTTAACCGGTAAACAAAAAAATAGATAGACTACCATTTATAATTTATGGAAAAGGAGTTTCTCAGATACTCTCAGTTGCTAAACTTCTTTCTGCAACAGGTGAAGCCCAAGCCCATGCAATTTATGAAGCTTTAAATGAATGGGATATTGCAGATAAAGTGATTGGAATGAGCTTAAACACCACATCAGTAAATACTGGAGAAGATAAAGGTGCTTGAGTCCTTTTAGAAGAAAAGCTTGGAAAGAAACTTTTTCATTTTGCCGGCCATCATAATATTATCTAACTTATCATTTTAAAAGTATTTCATATTTCTTTGGGAACTTCGTCATCAAGTCCAGAAGTACCTTTATTCAAACGTTTCCAAGAGTACTGTAGTTTTCTAGATAGAGAGAAATTTGAAACAGGCTTGAAAGATGAATATGATAATATTCGAGCTCTTATACAAGAGGTAAAAGATGAAATTTTAGAGTTTGCCACTACACAAGAATCATCAACATGTGGACTAAGAGATAACTACCAAGAATTTGCCGAACTTTTCTTTTGAGGAATACTTGTCACGGGAATTTGTTTCAGTCTTCCAGGAGCAATGCATCATGCTCGTTGGATGGGTAAGGTAATATATTCTTTGGAAATATTCATCTTTAAGTCTGAATTCAAGCTACCAAAAAGGATGAAAGAGGCCTTTGTGATGTTTGTGTTTTTATCGTCAAGGTGTATTTTAAAGCTTGGATCACTGCTTCAATAACAGAAACCTCATCCTATAATGATTTCATTTGATGAATATTTTATTAGAGTATCCAAGAATACATGCAGAAATTGAAAAGGCTGCATCAGAGAAATTTTCAAAGCGTCTGTGGTATTTGTCAGAAGATCTTTCTGGATTGTTGTTTTTCGATAGCCACGTGCCTGTTTCAACAAAAAGAAAGAGGGTTGAAGTTCTTCAAAATAAAAAAGGCACAAAGAATCCTGATAATAGGATAACTGTTTCCTTTAAAAATTTTGATGAAAAGAAGTTTGAAGATTTTGTTACCAAAGAATCTTTGAAGTAGTTCAAAGAAATGAATTTACCGCAAGGATTCTTTCAAACAGACCCAACACATTGGAACACTAATTCTGATTATATGATTGCATTAGAAATGGTGCAATCTATTAAAGTGGTAAATGATCATGCTGAGAGAGGTACTACTTTGATCAAAGAGTACATTGGAATCCTTACAAGGAATGAACCTCAGTTTCAGCTATTGACGAAAGTTGTGGAGAAGCACCAAAAAGTGTAACCTCACTGCAGAAAAATGGACTGAACAAATTAAACTAATTACTGATACTTTCAACTTTTTATATGCTTGTATTGTGTTTTTGTATTATACAAAAGTAAAATTAATTTACTATCATAATAAAATTTATCATTTTGGCTTAGTTTCATTTTGTCGATAACATCATATTTTTTAGTGTAATTGCCAAACTTCAGCAAGCTTGAGCTACCTCTAAATATATTTCTTTTTTATCCAAACTTTTTTTACTTTGTTTTTTACTGTATTGGAAGAAATTTTGAGGGTAAGACATAAGAAAATAAAAAAATAAAATAAAATAAAATCGACCACATAAGGACCACCTAATGTTGACTAATGCATAGTAAACTGCCTCAAGCGTTGCGCAAAACAAAAAGATTTTAAAGAGGTGACTTGTTTTAGGTAGATTTCGTAAGAAATACTACCTATTGCAGTCGTTACCATGGTGCGACTTTTGAAAAATTCCTTCATAACTTTTCATTATACGACCCCAGGAACCCATAACCACCCCCACCTAAAAAGTTTATATATATATATATATATGTATGTATGTATGTATGTATGTATGTACTAAATTTTGTCCGCACGATAAAAGTCGCAATTATGCACGAATCGTCTTCAAACTCGCCAACAACTTTGAGATGGTTAATATCTCGGCGGGGATTGAAAATGGGCAAAATCGGCCCAAGGGAATAGAAATGGGGAGGGTTCAAAATTTTGAATACCGTCTTAACATGATTCTGATAAAACCAGCTCTTTCACAACAATGACAGAAAAAAATAAATATTTTTCGTTATAGCAGTTGCCAACAATTAAAAAAAGCAATAAAATTCTCACCACAACAATTGATTTCCTATTGCAAAATTTTCACGCGAAAATTAATTAAATAAAAAGTTTGACGAATTGAAAACAAATTGAATATTACGTCATAAGTTTTCTAGAGCAAGATTTCCGCCTGAAAACTCAAAATGAAATAAATAGTTTGACGAATAAAAAAAAAATCAAAATATTGCGTCATATTAGAAATATAATGGACACCAGCAGGTGAATATGTAACGTCATGTGAGTTTGAAGAAACGTATTAAAACATGATAAAAACCAGACTATGGAGATTTTAACATATTTTAACACTTTGAGGTTCTCTGAATTTGCTTTAGCCATTTTTAAACCTATTTCATATACATGCTTTTGTGTATTCCTGTATATTAGAATTTTCACAAAATGTTTAGCTCCCTAGAGCTCATTCTTGGTGAAGGAACTGGGTTTATCTCTAATCTTGGTTTAAGTTTTGTTGGTGAATTTAGTACTTAACTTCGAAATCTACCTCCACCTGTAGGCCCGAGCCGGGAGGGATTTTTTTTTTCTGTTCTTTTCTTTTTTTTTTTTCGAGGTAAGGAAAAAGCATTATAATAATTTTTTTTTTTTTTTTTTTTTTTTTTGTATAAGCTATATAAAACTTAACAAATAATAAATTGAAGTGGGCAAAATGCTTGTACGGGATAAACTTTTCGGACTCTTCTGTGACTTTCTAAGGAATTTATCTTTATTCTATGGAAAAAGAAAAGTGTTAGAAAGAAAATTCGATATTTTTTAATTCACGTTGTCAAAAAACAGAAGCACTCTAAAGGCTACAGAAAAAAATATATAATATTTTGGTATATGTTATTTTTAATGTACCATAGTTAAAAGTTGAGAGTAATAAGCAATAGTCTTCTAATTCGAACGAATTCTGTAATTACAAAAGTAAATTAAACGTGATTCGTAACTTTCCAAAGATTCAGTAATGGGATTTTCAAATCATAACTCAATCAGATATAATATATTCACCGGATGTATTCATCATATCCAAGTTTATCTGCCTGATTTTGAGAAAATATTGCTTCTAAACCAAAAATATGTGGCTCCGGTAAATGAATTAAAGTATGTGACAGAGCCATTTAATTTATTTCGCATTTCACTAATAGGACACCAGCGTTTGCAGTTAGCATACTATTCCGAAAAATTTACAATTAATTTATGGAAAGTGCAATTATGCGAAAATATCGAAATTCACTTTTTACTTTGTTTGTGTAAACCATTTGAAAACTTACCTATTCATTAAATAAATTGATCTGGAGTGTTGCTTGTTATATCAGTAAGTAATTTGCAATGTTTAACAAATAGTTAATTGGACAATGGACGTTCAACAGAAGCTAAATACGAAAATTTAAATAAATTTTCTTTACAATTTATATTTCAATTTTCAAGCCGCTATCTAATACAATTCGCCATATTCGTGTTTATCAAACACAATTATTTGCTTATAGAGTTTTGAATTCAATAAAGTTATTCTGAGTTACTTTGTTAATATTTAATAGCACCATCACACACATTGATTTCTATATGTCTTAACCCCTTAAAGGGCACCGGTATATTATATATACCACTTAATTTTAATTCCCAAATGCCACATTGGCACCGGTATTTAGGAATTAAATTTTGCTTAATATAATGTACGCGAAGAAAAGCTTTTACTTAGTTTCATATAAATTTCTTCATAAATTCCGGTGTCTTTCAATCATTTTAACATTTTAATAACTGAAGTACTTTACCCCTGAAAGTGTTAAATTAGAAACAATCTACAGTTCTTTATATTAAGAACATTGTTTTGTTTTAAGAATATGCAATATATATTTTTTTTTAATCTTTGGTTTTCTTGTAATTTCAAAAAATTAATTATACCTGTATTTATATAACTGAAGCTACATTACTAAGAGATAAAATTGAGAAGGAACACATGTAAAATCATAAACTGATTATCGATTAAAATTTTATTACTTAGATATTTACGATAGTATAGGATACATTTCAATAAACTATCCCTAAATATCTTTTTTTTTTAATTAATGTTTCTTAAAAAATTATTAACTTGTAATACATAAGATGCAACACTACTTTGAGAAGGTTTAAAATTTCGAAAAAAGATATTCGCTTAAATATTGCTTATTTGTATACACTCCAAAATAATATTTCATTAGTTAGAATTCGATAACAATTTCGGAATTAAGAAGTAGACCGTGTCACAGCATGTTAAAGAGTAACGAAATTTTTAATTTGTTTTTTCTCAGAACGGTATTTTCAAAATTTGTGTACGTTCTTGCTGCTCGAATTTTAAATCAAAGGAGTCTTTTTTTTCTTTCTTTCTTTCTTTTTTTTTCAGATTAATATTTACATTTTTCTAGTGAAATACGTAAGCGTTTTTGGAAATATCTACATCTCGCTTTCCTATGTAATTTTAAATAGCAAAACATACAGATGAAATGTTACATTTTACAATCAATCGATGTCATTTCATTAAAAATGTATAATTTTCTAAAGGATTACCTATTTCACTCACTGTTAGACTAAGAAAACTAATATTATTTCCTTTGTGTTCTAGAGAAAGCTTGCGATGAATTATCCTACCTACCACTTGACAGTCCTGTCTTCGAAGCACTCCCACCCATCAACTGTGATGCCATTGTTTTTTATACATCAACTAAAAATTTAAAATTTCCACTTTAATATATGCTAATAAATTAATGTAAATAGATTTTTAGAAACCTTCGCATTTCTTCCCCAACGAAAAGTTCCTACAGAATCCTCGAAATTTGTTTTAAACAGTGAAAGTGGCAACGTCCGTTAACCCCTTGAGGGGCGGAAGTATTTTTATGAAACCACTTGATTTTAATTCCAAAATGCCACAATGGCACCAGAATTCTGGTTAAAAAAATTCGGTTTATTATATATGCGAAATATAGCGTTATCTTAGTTACAAATCAATTTGTTTTCAAATTCCGTGTCATTCATTAATGTCAACATTTTAGCAATGGGATTGCTTTGTCCCTGAAAGGGTTCAATGTACATTTATCGTAAATTGGTAGGAAATATAAAACCTACGTGCTGTTATAGTAGGAAGTCCAATATGAATTATTAATGAAGCATTCTCTATTACAAATATAATATTTATGCAGTTTTTCAAAGGCTACGTTGCTAAGAAAAATAATGATAAAGTTCTACGCTGAATTGCTAGGAAATACAAAACCTACATTTTTATTCTATTGAAAATCATATAATTGTGACAGAGAATACCTATTTGTATTCTGCCTGAATGTGTCCGTCTCGATAAATTATAATGTCAAACTAAATCGACAATTACAGTATAATAGAGGAAAAAAAGTACTTTTCTTTATTTAGTTATATTAAGCATCTTATTGTAATGTTACTGGATAGTTAATTTTTTATAAGTTAAAGACTATAAAGACTATTTAAAAGATCATACAGTACGAAATAATATTTTTAAAAAAAGAATAGAGTACTCTAAATTTTGTAGACAAAATAAAATAAGTGCATATAATTGCGGTTACACGCATATTCAAAGAATATATTCAGTTTAATAGCATGATAATATAATATAAATGTGAAAGTTAAAGATATATTGTGTAATTTCTTATGCAAAGGATTTCAAAATAGACAGTACATTGTAATTTCTATAACAGTATATTTGTTTAAATTGAAAATAACTGTGTTTTAGTGTTTAAATTCTAACGTTAGAAAATTTAAATAATGTAACTTGATTTGTGTAACAAGAAGTCATTAAATTCAAATTCAAATTACATTTAAAAGTTTGATAATTTATAAAATATTTACCTTTTTAAATTTTCTTAAATATCTTAAATTTAAGTATGCGAAAATGATGAAGACGAAAAGCTGTAAAAACCGCGGGTTAAATTATGATACGTCACTGTTATGGATGAGTACAATTTCGAAATGATACTTTTTAATTTCGGTATCATAACATACTAAAAAAACCGTTTTTTATGTTAAGCATATCATGTCGTTTACATAGAGAAAGATTGCGTACTTCATATAAAAATGTCTAGCTAATGTCTGTTAGAAATTGCACACCTCCAGTGTCATGATGCCTATTAATGTCTGTGTTACAAGAAGAAATTGTTTGGTTTAGGACAAATTTAAAAGAAACATTTCAGTATTTAGTTGAATTCAAACTTATTTTAGGAAAGGTTTGATACATTTCAATTACTTTTTTTTTAACTATGCGATTTAACTTTTTAGCACAAAATTAATTTCCCTGTTGTATTCAGCTCAGATTAACTAATAAATGTTTAATTAATAATCTGTAGAATAATTTGTTTTAGTGAAAATGTATTACTATATAAAAAATTATTAGATAAAGCTAATTATTAATTCAAATTCATCAACAATTAACAAATTCTATTTGATATCATATTTTCCTCAAAAATGAAGGTACTGTTTTAAACAAATGTATGACCGATAGATGAATACTTTCCCTTATGATATTTTTGAACTGATTCTGAACAAGGTATTTCACTTCAACTATTATTTTAATATTTAATTTAAGAAAGAATATTTTTAACTGTGTGTTGCTGATTATTTTTTAACCCTCCAACCTTCTCTTAAAACAGAAAAAAATGTACTTTTGTATCGCTAAAAACATATAATTTTTAGAGACTTTGTTCGTAATTATTCTTTTAATTGCCTTTTTACGATTACAGATTTATTTTTCCTCTTTTATTTTTTTAATTAAAAAATAGCAATTGTATTTTTTTATTTACATTCTTTAAGTGAATTATCAACAATAAAATAATTTTAAACGCATCTGCATAAGAGGCTGTTTTTTTTTAATTGGATACATGTGATTGTGTATATATTATAGGAATTAGAACTCCTTATCCATTCAAATCATTGCTAGGAGAGTTTACGGATAATTGAATCTTTTACATGCACATTATTTTCTCAGGTATTTTTATCAAGAATCAAGATTCTAGAAATGTAGGAGAATTGTTCTACATTGCATTCATACGAACATTGATTTGGCTATTTTTAATGAAAGCGTAAATAGTATTTAAATGATATAAGAGGGAATACAATGTTTAGTTATAGTCTTTTTTTTTTTTTTTTTTTTTTAATGGCAGAGAAAGAATTAAGATTTTTTTTTTTTTTTTTTTTTTTTTTTTTTTTATCGAGGTATTTGTTTTCGAGATTTTAATTCAAGATTCTTTACTTAAAGTTTATTTTGCTTTAGTTCAAATTATTTTCTATTCCTTAGGTAAGAAATTACTAAAAAACATTTGTGATGCACTAAATCAAAACAATATCGATGGTGACAACGATGTAAGGAAACCATTTCTCCTTTTTTCTCAAATTTAACGTATTTTAAACATCGGATGAAATTTTACAACATTGAATAAGGAAATGAGTGTAAATTGTTTTAAATCTGTACTTCAATACTAATTTTGTAGGGTTTTTAAGTATCAAATTTTTTTTTAATTCTTTGTATACTGTGTACAGCTTGATTACAAAAGGTAAACCTGTTTGCACTTAAAAGAATATAAATAGTTCAGCATTTGTTTCCGGGTATTATTCCATACGAAATTGACACTTCATCAATGAATAAATAAATAAATAAATAAATAAATAAAGATAAATAAAACATAAATTTAACAGACATGTAATCGAACTGCGAGCTCAAACGCTATAAAAATCAGAATCAGAATGACTTCTTAAAGTAGCAATTTCTTTGGTAATTCCTTCAGATATTAACCTTTGGAACAGGGCTAATATGAAAATACCTCTTTTAATAAATTTGAAAACTTTATTTGAATACCTAATTAATATTTTTTCACACAAAAATTATCTTTGGTGCTGTTAATGTGGAATTTAAAAAATATATTAAATATAAAAAAAAAATGAATCAACTTCTTAAATTTTTAAGAATAGTTTTCATCCATGGCCGTAGCATGTTTTGTAATCCGGGAAAGCAGGGTAATGCATTTGTTATATTTATCTGGCCCTTTAATAGGCCACGTCCTGTTTCAGAAAATTCAGTTCCGGTTTATAATTTCGGTTTAATTTTTTTTTCTAATTATCTTCGAATCAAATGTAAAGCATTTTTCGAATCCTAAATGGTTGAACTTTAATTTAAAATAATAAAAATATATATGAATTTTTTCTCAAAAACATCGTTTTGGAGATAGGCACATAGCCAATTAAAGGAAGAATTTGTTAACCAAATTTAAGAACATTTATAAAAATATTAGATTTAAAAATAAGTTATTATATACTGAACTTTATATTCTGAAGTACCGCATTAAATCAAATAGCTACAATGATACAGAAATAGCGCTTACAATTTTATACTTATTACGTCTCCACAAACTCTAAATTCCATAATTTCTGGAATGTTTAGTAATAATAAACATTCCAGAAATTCCAGAGAATGAAAGCTGAAATGTATTTATTTGATACAACTAATACAATTGTTTTACAGAAAAAGGCGAAAAAGCTTTAATGTGTTGAAATCTAATATTCCCAGAGCACAATTTAATGCTTATCCAGATCATTTTGTCTTTTTAATATCAAATGCTGATCTTGACATTTCTATTTTAAATGAAAGTCCACGGTATTTATCTCGCTTTCATCTTTTTATTTTCAGTAAAAAAGTACGAAATTAAATATTTTCCAATGTATATATACAAAAGCATTTTTGTTTAGATGTGATATAAGTGATAGTGGATATACACTGCTCAAAACAATTAAAAGATATTGTAAGTCTTATATAAAATAACGGTATAAGCAAAATTGTTTTGAAGAAAATGGAATAGAGAGCCACAAATACAAATTGTTCTCCTTTTTGAACTTCGGAGTATTCAAATTGTTTTGTTTGACGTCAAAAACGACGCTTTAGTGGCATCGAATCAAATTTGGATTTCAACTTACTGAAAGACAAAACGGAAAACAGTAAGTACTTTGTTTTGATGAGAGCGATGTCTCAACGATGTCATTTAACCGAAACAGAAGGTTGAAGAGTTGATTGTCGGTTAGAAGGCGGTCCAACGCAAGCCGAAGTAGCAGAAGCCACTGGAGTTTCACAAAGAGTGATTTCTAGGATCGGAAACTGCTTTTTGGAGACTGAAAATGCAGGTCGAAAACCAGGACAAGGTCGTAGACGCGCAACAACGCCCAATGAAAATCAATATTTAACGCTAACGGTTCGGAGACACCGAAATATGAATGCCACTCTTCTTTAAAATCACATTCGCTCGGGTTTTGGCACCACTGTTTCGACTCAAACTGTTCGAAACCAACTCCACTCTGTTTGTCTGTATGCTCGCAGACCAACGATATGTAGTACGTTAACAGTGAGACACCGTGGCGCTCACAGGAACAGGGCATGCGAACTGGAGGAGAAATGAATGGCGCAATATTCTTTTCTCTAACGAGTCCCACTTTGCTGTTCATCTTGATAACAGGCGTATTTTGTCTGGAGGGAACGTGGTACTAGAAACAATAAGCCATTCATGCAAGGAAGTGTCAGATTTGGCTGTGGGGGCTATACTGGCATCCCCATTAATGGACGCACCAACCTCTACATAACTCGAAATGGAGCTTTGACCGGTCAGCTGTATAGGGATGAGATCCCCAGACATATTGTAGCCAATTACGCTGTGACAATTGGTGATGACTTCATGTTAATGGACGAAAATTACAGGTCACATCATGCTCACTGGGTGGATCATTTCCTTTTCGAGGAAGGAATCATACGTATGGAATGGCGAGTGTGTTCTCCGGACATGAACCCAATAGAGCATGTTTGGAATATTCTAGGCAGACAAGTTGCTGACCGCCTACCACCCACACAATCTTTCAAAGAACTGGAAAGAGCTCTTCTTAAAGAGTGGGACAGAATACCCCAGTTCCTCATTAACAGCCTAATTGACTCCATACATCAAAGGTGTTCAACATTGCTGGCGGTCCGGGTAAATCATACCCCCTACTAAAAACGATTTTCTTTGAAGGAAACACATTTTTTGTTCGTTTTTTCTCATGTGCACAAATCGTGTTTTTTTTTTTTCTTTGGAACCCAAATACTCAATATAATGCATTTTTTCTGCCAAACATGCATCATTTTTTTTTCATATAGTCTACCACATTTGACGATCATGTATTGTGTATGTATTCACTGATCTAAATTATTCCCCAGCTGCAAGATCCATCCACAACCTTACACACAAGCTCAATATCCTTTAATTGTTTTGAGTAGTGTATATTATGAAATTTTGAAGTATTCTCAAGTAATACTTCACTCATCAAAGCATTTCTAAGGAACATAAATAAAAAAAATTCATACATACTTCTCCTCTCTTAGCTATGTTTATCAAGAATAACGTTTTTAAAAATGCTGGGAAATTGTTCTATTTTGTGTTTATTAAAGCGTAGATATGACTATTTACAGTGAAAGAGGAAGTGGCTTTTAACGAAAAAAGAAGATTAAAGTACTGAAACATTGTCTATTCTCATCTTAAGAGTATAACATAAATAAAGAAATATGTTTTTCTCAAGCATCATAGATGAAAACTAAAATGTTTTTCCTATGGATTCATAGTAATATGAATGTAATTTGTTAATGCAAATTTTTATTTTTATGCATAATTTTTTTCTACTTATAATTTGTAAAAAAAAGTATTCCTACCCCTTTTTTAGGAGTATGTAAAATAAATTGCATTTCCATAAAAAAAATCTACGCATTACTTTAGTTCATGGCTTATTTGGATCAAAAGATTATTTTAACTACACTTTACAGCTATAAAAGAAGTGCATACATGAAAATTATTTTGTCTTTCTTAAAAATACACGCATGTTGAGAGCTTTATATCAAATCTGTGATCATGACTTCGGGTCAAGTAACCAAATTTTATTCGAACCTGGTCAGTCACGTGCTTTGGATTGGGTTGGATTAGCCCTAATTTTTTTAGGGTCGGTTTGACTACAATTATTAAGGATTGGGTTCTGTACGAGTTGGCTTTGTACCCTTTTGTGGGTTACATCTGGCAAAATATTTTTTAAAAGAAAGTGCACAATGTTGTTTCGGATACAACTATGCATTTAAATATAAATGAATTGTCACGTGGTGACAGAAATGTGCAGGTCTGTCTTCCTGTACAATACAATACCAATCTCAATTTTAGCTCTAAACTTGTTTACATTCCCTAGGATATGTCGCTAGAAAATATCAATGTTTCTAAACAATTCAATCCCATCAGTAGTCAAGGGGGTAAGACTTTGTTTAGCAGAAAAAGGGTTCCCTCTTTTTCAATTTAATTATCACGCTTTCTTCTCCAACCATTTGTGGTTAATATCAAAATGACTGGGAGATTAAACAGTAGAAAAATATGGAGATGGATTTGAAGGAAAATTTTTGTTCAATAGAATGATACTTCAAATGCTTAAAAAGTAGTAAAAGATTAAAAACAATGCGTAATGGCAAAGACCTGAAGACAATTTACTTTTACGCTATTTGGACCTTAACTCTTCTACTCCTTAGGCTCCGTTCAAAATGAAAAGTGATCCATTTCATTCAAAATCAATAAAAGCAATAACTGGCCTTTCTTTTCCAACCGTTCTGTGTCTATCGACAAAAGAATAGAGACTCTCAACAATTGGAAGAGGCGCAGATGAATTTGACGGAAAGATTTACGATGATTTGGATCCTTCAAAAGTAATAAATAATAAAAAGCACTACCTAACAGCAAGAAAGACAGCGACAGTTGAAGGATGTGAATATTTGGGCCTTTAGGAAGATAAGAAAAAAGAGAGGGAATTCGGGGTGCGGATGCTCCTAATGAAGTAACGCTGTTTCAAAAACGAGAGGGCAGATTAGAGAGATACTTAAATATGGATTAGTTGGCTTAATAGGGATTAGTTGAATTCCAGTTGTTTAAATAGACTAATGAGTTCTTTTTGTTTTACTTAGAATATGAGACAAAGAAATGACTTCATGCACCTAGTACTGTTTTTAAGGAGAATAATTGTTAAATTTTAAATAATTTATCTGATGTACTCGTAATTTGTGTTCTATTAAAGAGCAATATAATATAATTACAAATACATTTTTTATACGAGACTGATAATGTTTATCTAAATTAATAAACGATACGTTAAAAAAAATGTGTCCAAGTCATCACAGAATATATCGAGTTTCTGCAAAGACTTTCTTTGATTACAATATTTTATTATATCCGCCATATATAAGATAGACATGTGAAATTGGTGCCAAAATGTTGTAAAACTAACCAAGTTCTTTTGGTGCAGGTTTTTGTAACGTGGCTGTGTGAAACACCGGCTTAAATCTAACTATCACCGAAACACGAAATCAACTTTTTACAATAGATGGTGATGAATTTCACTCGGAAAGGGCGATCATGAATTATTTATGACAAGCCCATTTTCGGGGACACTATTCAGTCATTTCCAGGTTGAAATCAAATCCAAACCCGTGTACACAGGTACACTGTAAAAAAAAAAAACTGTAAAGTTACGAAAGTTTTTCTAGGAAACTGGGATTCCTAGAACTTTTTATGTAACGGCAACAACAACAAAAAAAAATCCTGTAACAAACGCTGTTACAGAATTTTTGTTGTTGCCGTTACATAAAAAGATCTAGGAATCCCAGTTTCCTAGAAAAACTTTAGAAACGTTACAGATTTTTTTTTTTACAGTGTAGAGAAGGAACGGATATAATCTAATCTTACTGGGACCTTGCTATTTCAGTACATTCGGGCCGGTTTTGGAGTTAATTATTGTCGTGTCATAACACAGGACGAATTGAGCTGTTTCCTGATTTGTGAACTTTTCCTGTTTCTTCCACACTGATACTGCAACAATACTGCCCCGTTACGGAATCTTACTTTTAAAAAAATCTTCATTGACGTTCTGGCACAAATTTTACATGTCTATCTTATATATAGTGGAAATGAATAAATTTTGTAATCAGAAAAGTCTTTTCAAAGATGCTGTATATATATGTTCCCTACCCAAAATTAAAAGTGAATTTTATATTGAAATTTACAGTATTTTTCCTTACATTTATTAAAAAAAAAAAACATATGAACTTCTTTTCATTTTGCGTTTTTGGTTGAAGTGCGTTGGATTTTGGATCGACTTCAAGCAAAATTTCGAGATTCGGATTTGAAATAACCCGACACGGGCAGATCTCTAATGGGTTTAACAATAAAAGATTTCCTACAAAGATACAATGGTAAGAAACATATCCTCAATGGTGTTTTCATTTTTGTTTTAAAATTATTTGTTTGCGGTGTATTTCCAAAATGAATGTAAAAAATGTTGTGAACGTGATATTGTCCCATTGGAAATAATGGATTACTACATTTAAGTGAAGCTTTTGATATATGTTTTATTTCTTGTTAAATAAAAATTAATTAAACTTAGATCAATCGAATGTTATAGCCTAACATAAAAATATAATAAAGTTTTTCTATTGTGTTTCATTGTAATTGTTTCGTTATACTGTGAATACTGTTTTTACTGGGACATTGTACCTAAATAAAGTAAAATAAGTGATTATGTTTAATATAAAAATTAAACTCTATTTCAAATTTCAACATCTTAATGAATCTACCTGTTCCTTTAAACTGTTGTAGTTTCAGAGATAAGTAAAGTTTGTTTTAAAATGCTCTGAAACATCTAAAATTCACTAATTTAATACCGATTGCAAATCGTCCGTTCTTAAGTTAAATAAATATTTTCGGAATCTAACGATTTTCATAATTTTCTGCAAAGACGCTAAAAGCACTCTATTTATATATTTGTTCTGGTCATTTGTGAAATTTAACTTGAGAATTCATGTTTATTTATAACAAATAGTTAATAATTAAATGACTGATATTGCATTTTCAATGTTTAATTTTGGGGCAATAGTCACTTATTTGGGTTTACATACTAATTCGACTAAAATCGCCTTAGTTAAATTAATAATTTTAATTATAAAACAAAGAACAACCATGAACGCTAAACATAATAATATTTTATAGAAATAATTAGAGTAAGTTTGGTATCAATTAAATACTTTTTTTCAGATATTCAAAAAATACTATTTATTTTCATTTAAATGTTTTACATAGTTTTTCAGTTTCTTTATTTTATTGTTTTTACTTTATGTCATTGCAGTTAGCCAAAGAAACGGTATATATGTCACCCAGGCATCTTTGTTCATTGAATAATAACATAAGACGCCAACCTGGACATTTAAACTATTCATGAGTGCAATATAATATTTATGTCCCTCAAAATATTTGACAAACAGTTTACGGTAAAATTTACGAGAATAGCGTGCAGCTTGAAACTCCAAATTGAAGTATCAATCTACTTCCGGTCTTTTTGTTCTGGTTAGGTGGCACTTTCTTGTGTTTGCGCGGCGTTTTTCATATTTTATGGCTTTACAGGGAAAGTACTGGGCGTCCTGCAACATCCTGCAAAATGGAGAAGTTCGATCTAATCTTCTTATCTACTTTTCACTGATGAACACATTGTTGAATTCTCCGTCGTTTTATTCAAAACTACATTTTATTGCTTTACCATGACAATAAGTACTTTTCCTTTCTCAAAGTCACGGACAGTGAACTTGACGATAAAAAAGTTTATGTGTACTAAAAATTAATGTACGATCACATCGAAGACTAGACATTCTTGCACCAATCCTTTGCTTTTTTTAGTATTTTTGGCCCAACACACACATAATTATATTTTATTTTAAACTTATATTTCAGTAATGCGACTTTAAAAATAAAGAGGTCAAATGTAAAAACACGATTGAGATTTCTTAAAAAGTACCTTGTCCTTTAAATAGTAGAGGAATAGGTGTAAATATGGGCACCGACTTTTGTTTTTGACTTAAAGTGATTTTCATTTTAAAAAAAATTAGATTTTTGACCTTCAACAACTATAACAAGTTTATTAAATTAGAGGATGCAAAATAATGAGTAATATCAACAGTTTCAATTTAAAAACGAAGAATTACAAAAAGCTTTGAAAAAAGCACCAGAAAAAATAGTGTACAAATATGGGCCCTCTCTAAAAAAGATCACAAGAACTAGTTTAAATTGTTTTAAAAGGTGATAAAACAATACAAAATGGTAGAGAATTTATTTATAACAGAAAAAAATATTTTCAGAAATCGAAAACATAACTGGCTTTTTCAACCCGTCAGAAACTAAGTGTGCCTACAATTGCACATAGCACATTTAACCCACACATCTCTGCCAGTCTCTTCAAAGAACTTTCCATCACAAAAGATACAGAGATTGGTTTATTCCCATCTTTGATATCCAGGTTCATATCATCATCACTGTCCACAAGAACAAGGTCACTGATGAGTCCGAGGATATATCCTATCGTTTCATGGGTCGATTTTTTTTAAAGACCTTTGGTCTTCCCACCCCTACCCCTTGACCGATCTCTGGAGTAACTCAAGGATGTCTTCTAGAGAGCACTTTGGCCAACTGATTCTTGAATGGGAATCATCACTGAACCTTGCCGATTGCGTCAACAAATAGTGGTTTTCTTCGTCATGTTGGAGACAGGGGATATGTCGACCAAAGAAACTACATTTAAAATTTTCGGGGAACATTCTGGTGTTTCAGCACCTTCATCAATTAGCATAGCTAGACTTTAATGTGTTTGTATATCAAGATAATTCGAAAAAGAGGGGGCCCGTATTTACACCAAGAAAGGCTGCTCATATTTACATCAACCCCAACTAAGAAGATTGCCACTTTCAAATGTGACCTAAAGACGTGCATGACTAAATGCGTGCTTCTAAAAGTAGCTTAGGATCTTTGCTTCCCCGATATCACTCTGAAATTATTTTAAACTAACTATAAGGATATAAAAAGAAAACTACTTCATATACCTGTCAAAAGTTAGCAGTCTCGAATAAACACCAGTTCGCAGAATAACTCACACTGCATTCACACTATTTGAAAAAATGGTTCCAACTGCTCTCTGTTATCTTATATCAACAAAAGGCGTTATGTACAATCCTGGCCGCCAGTCTTCAGCACCTCCAATGGCCACTTCGGGAGGGGTGCCCATACTTGTATCTGTGCCGGTTTTTACACCTTCTCCTCTATGTATGAATACTGCAATTTACATTTCACTGTGTATGTTTAATTATTTCTCATTTTGTGTCCCACTATACACCAGGCATGAGAGTTGCAATTAAAATGTAACAATACTACTTTAATCATTATTTTAATAAAACTACGATATTAAATAATGCATTGTATGTATTAATATTTGTTAATCTTAAATTGAATCTTATCTTAAATATCTTAAATTTGTTAATCTTAAAATTGAATATCCAAAATTGGTATAATTGAGTTGTTAATTTTTTATAGATTCACTTACTTTATTAATTTCTGTGTGTATACATTTTATGATGAACAATACTTCTTTTTTATTTTATATATAGTGTTACCCAGTCATTGATTTATCCTAATCCCCAGAAGCACTTATTGGGTTCTAAAGAGGGCATTTATACATTCTTGAAAAGGAGATTTAAAACCTGCCAAATGTAAATAACTGGGGCACTTATGTGGAACTGTGTGGCTCCAATACTAAGAATTTGATACAAGTCTCAAGAATGAAAAAATATATGGTCGATTGGATGGAGCGTGAGATATTTGTATTAGATACGATGGGAGCTACTTTGAAAGCGATAAAATAAATTACTTTTTTGCGTTTTATTTAGTAATTCCGTATACGTTTTACATAGATATATAGAAGATATATATAAAGAAGATATCATTAAGATGGAAGAATAGTATTAGAAAAAATGTATTATTAGAATTCATTAATATTTGAATGCGTATTATCATGTTACCATTCATATTGACTAAAACTCCTAAATATCAAACATTGCTCAAAGTTTATTTTCCAGTATTCCGAAACATCTAAAATTTATTACTCAATAAACCATTTGAATTTATACATTTATCAGCTAAATAAATAATTAGGGAAAATTAACGAATTTCCTAACGTTCTTCGAACAAGTTAAGTACACTATAGTTTGGATAACGTATCGATTCCGAATAAACATAAAATTTAAATCATGTATTATTAATAAACATTTACAAAGTGCTGTAAAGTGTAGCCATATATTGACAATTTCAAACTCTTTTGATAAATTTTGCCTTTACAATTATATTTCTCTTATTTCTAATATTTATTTTTTAAACGAAATTCAAAATGATAATCACTCAACGCTGCTAGTATGCGATGAAATGCAGCGTCATCTTTTTTCATAAGACTAAAATAAAGAAACACACAAATAGACACACAAACAAAGAACAAAGGGAGAAGTGGGAGAAGTGGGAAAAAGAGAAATGTGGGAAGATACGACTTATTTAAAAAATGTTTGTCAAATAAGCTATTGGGATAAATTTTCAGTAAATTTTAAATTGGCAGTAAACGATTATGAATCAACAAAATAATATAATTTTGGTAATTGCATCAATTCGGCTAAGGCTCCTGTCCCTTCAGGCGAAGACATCCGTGAGCTATTGCTAAACCTATGGCAAGGTTATTTTCTAATATCTCATTTGCATTTCAACATTTTTAAGTAGTCGTTTTTTCATTAGATAGCTGAGGTCAATCTCTACATAGCACCTTTTTTAACTTTTTCGATATCGATTGCAGATATTTTTTATAAATTTGCTTTCATTTTAAAAACCGGTTCCGAAAATGAATGGGTCATTCTAAAAATATATCTGTAACCAAAATCGAAAAAATAAAAAAAGTAGTGATGTAGGTACAGTCGTGGAAAAAAAAGTAAACACCCCCTACTAACTCTTCAATAAATTATCATAGACGAAAATTACTGGTACCGAACGATTGGAAATAAAGTCTACTTTTAAATGATGTATATACAATTTGCTTAGGGTGCCATCTACATATTAAAACGAATCCAAACTTCATTTTTTTTCAATGGTAATACCCAATTTTAACGAGATATTTCAAATCTTTGGTTCAAACTATGCCTAGACACCAAATTTAAAGTCATTTGAATGATAAGTTTTTGAATTATAAACATTCAAAATTTAGTGCTTCTAACGTTAAATTACTTTTCATGTTTTTATTTATAACTCCTGAAATTATGCTCCTAATGTGCTAATTTTTTTGTAGCAATAATACTAATATACCGAAACATAAATACATTGAATATGCAATTTTTATAATTTTATGATATGAATTATGAATTGAAGAGCAAGGTGGAAGAACATGGTAAGTAGCAAAAATTACGTTTGAAGAAATTCGAAGTGAAAGTTCTTGCTGTAAATTTTAATGATTTATTTTCTATTTGATACCATGTGTTTAAAATATTAACAGGTATGGTACTAAACTCTCTCAGAAAAACTTATTCATATTTAATTTTCAAATATTAAAAATTATTAATATTATTGACATTATTAATTATTAAAATATTAAATATTAATGAATAATGTCTTAAATCTTCAAAACTAAATGGAATCTTAGTATTTTAGCTTCACCATGTGATAGGATACCTCATAACGCTTTCATCCAGAAGATAAAAATTTTTTTTAGAAAATGTAGCATAACATGTTCATTCAATGTCATTCTTCAATTTTAAAATTAATATTCGAAAAAATTATGAATTGCAACCTGCAATTTTTTTGATGGATTCAGATTTATTAAGTCCTGCTTTATGGAAATCCAAAATTTCATATTTTTCTTCCGAGTAGTTTTCGAATTCTGCTTAAAAAACTATAAAATGGTGGTTTAAGGGCCGTCTATGATAGAAGTGACTAGATATTTTGAAGTGTCTTATGCTATCCTGTAATCTAGTAGGCTTCATTAACTGCTTGAGTGGTGCTTAAGGGGTTTTGATCAAGAGGGGGGGGGGGGGTCTCTCGGTTAACAATCGTGTACCGAACTTCAATTTGGATACAGCCCTTAAAATACGCTCGTTTTAAAATAATTAATTTCTCTGAAACTTATGGTACGAATTGCATAAAAAATTGTTTTTAGACTAAATGAAGGATGTAGAGTTCATTTATACTGTCAGAATCGTGTACTGCTATTGAAAAAAACAAAGTTATGGTCCGTTTTAATATGTAGATTACACCCTAAGCTAATTTTATATACATCATTTAAAAGTAGACTTTATTTAAAATCGTTCGGTACCAGTAACTTTCTTCTACGATAATTTGTTGCGGAGTTAGTAGGGGGTGTTTACTTTTTTTTCCACGACTTTACATAGCATGATACAAATAAAACTGAAAGTTCATAAAGAAAAGGAAAAAGAACACACCTACAATATACTGAATTGCCAGAAGGTCACAAACTGTGTATAAGTATAAATGTTATACCATGAGTTTACCTAAGCGGTTTATAACTAAGTAAGGTTCTAAAGCGATGACTAAAAATTCTCATTTTCTGCATCTCACGTGTAGATTGTCACCCTGAACTGGTTTCATGGTATTTTAGTTTCTTACAGCAATTTTGGCTCATTGGATGTAACTCTGCTCTTTAAATGTAATGCTACTGTAAAATTTTATACTTCCTTCTCTCGGAAACGTGTTTTTCACAATGGACGATCATTTTTCTTCAAAATAATTCAACCGATTTCCTTCATTTTACATTATAAAGAAATATAATAGTTTTTGCTAGAGCTTATACTACCAAAAAGCTTAATTTTCATTGATTAAATATGTTTTAGAGCTCACAAAAGGAAAAAAAATGGTCAAGTGCGAGTTTTACTCGCGCTCAGAATGTTCCGTACAATAAATATGTGAATTATTAACTGTATTATTGTACAACAATTCAGTTATTTTAACTGTATTATTTAAAAAAATAGTAAGACTTTGTAAAAAAAAATTACAACGTAGGGTTGGATATAGCTGTATATATTAGAAAAGTATGAATGAGTATAAAAATATTAAAATCAGCATAAAATTACTTAAAAGGTGCCAAGATTTACTAAGATGTTATTATATTCCGAGATCTTTCGAACGAACCCTAGTTCATTTTCAAGGAAAAAAAGTGTGACTGACTGGAATACAAGAAAAACACACTTTAAACAAGATGAAAGAGTACGCATGTGCAAGCGAGGTCTAGTCCATTGCTCCAAAAGACGGAGGGAAGGAGGGAAGGTATAAAATTATGTATTACGTAATATTATTAAATATTACGTAAGCACCTAAGGGGGGGGAGGGGGTTAGCGATTTGCTTATTTTTGCTGACAAGGGGGGAGGGGGGGGGTTGAATGATGCTTACGTAAGACATTTTCAGAATTTCTAACTTGTAAAAAAAAAAAAAAAAAAAATTATAAAATTTTAAATTGAAAGAAAGAAATAGCAAAAGAATATTAAACTTGAAGTTCTGATATCAGCTATTTTGACCGCACAAGGAAAACATAAACGATTTCTTTTATCTAGAGGCATGATGGCATCTATGCATGAGGGCTTATTATCTCTGAGAACTTACTACTATTTCCAATTGTGAGAATAGAATAGGATAGAATTGAATGGACCGATGCGATATGATGTATTGTGACAGTATGAGTTTTCCGGGAAAGCTTCCAAAACGTAAGTAAAATTCCATCATTCTTGCTTCCATCCCTCCTCTGCCAAGCGGTTGAACCCCATAACCATAGTGACCGACTGCTCTACTGTCTGGTGTCTCGTGAGTTTTGAAAACCTCTCAGTAGTGATCTGCACGGGCCGGGCCGGGCTTAGTTACTACTCTTTACGGGCCGGTCGGGGTTCGGGCCTTACTTTTTTCCTGGGGGATCGGGCCGGGCCCATTTTTTTCTGTACAGAGTCGGGACTGGTTTCATTCCAAGTCTTCAAGGCCCAAAATTTTAAGTCCTGGTTTTGACGCAGCCCGTATGAAAATCATAGTCTCGGCGTGGCCTGATCCGTTCAAAGGTCAGTAAAATTAGGCCAGGCTCAAAAAATTTTGAAAAAATGTACACATTTTAAAATCGCTATTATTCTACAATTAAACATTCAAATTTATTGCGAAACAGCAGCGAAACAGCACCGAAAACTGGCGATATGAAGCAAATAAAAATAATAAAACTTTGTAAAAAATCACCATAAAATTAAAACAAAACACAGGACGCGTTTCGAGCTAAAAACATAACAGCTCGTCATCAGCTAAGCATACACGTGTCCGAAAACGAACAAGTTCAAAAATGAACTGAAGATAAAGAATGTTGCGAAGAATGCGACAGATGGCGCTACCTGATAGAGGGATATGCAAAAGGGAAATGTGTTGAAAAAAGATAGAAGAGAAAATGAAATGGAAAAAATGGAAATAAAAGAAAAAATAAAAATAAAAGAAGTAAATTAAAAATATAAATAAAAATAATAAATAAAGAACTATAAAAGAACAAGAAGACAATCCAAATTATTATTATTTTTATTTTTTTTTTATTTTTTTTTTTTTTTTACAAAATAAAAAGAAAAGAAACAAGAGAAAAGGGAAAATAATTACAAAATTAATTTCCACGCTGGAGATAGGAAAGGAGATGATGGGAGATCATTGACAAGATTAGCAGAATTTTTAGAAATAAAATATGCTTCATGAAAATCCAAGTGAGAGGGAGAGGCAGGGGAAGACATAATTTTGGCCATGGAGAAATTGAAATTGGAATTTTTTTATTCAAATTTATTCTTTTTACAGAATAGTAGATTTCTACGCTTATTAAAATATAGCTAAATGAAAATATAAGAAAACATGTGAGAAGGAACCTGTCTATGACGAAATCCTGTTATAAACTGAAAAACGTGTTGATCCATACAAAATTAATATACTAATACGTAAGAATAGGATATATAATACATTTACAACTTGCTAAGAAGGGCACTTGTCTATAACGGATTTTTTTTTCTTTTTTATGCAATTCCGTTTTAGAAGATTTTAATGTATAGCATTTTTCAGATTTTTAGCACTTCAATACATGGAATATGGATTAACGATATTAATGATAACGGATTCATTTACATACAAGGAATAGAGATTGATTAAAAAAATAAATGTCGCAGTAAATGTCGCCACTTCTATAAAAATGAAGATTATAAACATAAAAAAATAGTTAAGACATATTTTTGGCCAGAACTCCTCGTACGAGACAAATCTTTAACCAAATCGACATAAAAATCAATGTTTTGTAGAAATTCAATTGGGCCGGGACGGTCCGAGATTTTAACTTTTTTTCCGGGTCCTGCCGGGCTCGGGCCGAACTTTTAACTTTTTTATCGGGCCGAGCCGGGCCAATAATTTTTTTGTACGTGCCGGGCCGAATTTTTTTCTCTATGAGTCGGGCCGGGCCCGGGCCTGGAAATTTTGGCCCGTGCAGACCTCTACCTCTCAGTACTGCAGTGTAGTGGTGTTTAAAATAAATAAAATCAGAAATATGTCTTCATTTCGAGAAATCATGTATAAAAAACTTTTTGAAAGTTTCAAAAAGTCTGCATCAGATAAACCTTTGAAGGATATCCAATGTAAAACTAATGATGTGTGGCGGCAGTACAAAAAGTCTTCTAAAACTGACAAAGAGTTAGAGGTATTGGTGCTAAAAAGAATTGAGGACTAACTGCGTAGGGCAACCAAAAAGAAATCAGTCTTTCTTGATTATTTTATAAAAGTAATTATAATCAATTTATTCTTAAAATTTTAAATATATTTTATCATAACTTTAAGTTTACATAATTACTTGTAAAAATTGGAAAAAGATAGATAAGATAAAATGACCGTGTAGTCTTGGCAAAACATGGTCAGTATGGGAATAAATAAAGACAAAAAAAAAACGTCAGAAAACGAGTTATTACTTTTTAAATATGGCGTAGCCAAACTAAGCCTTATTTTTTCTTTTTAAATAACTCAAAAATTAAAAGGGGAAAAAATTAAAAAATATGTTAGTTTTGTAGCAGATAATCTTCTAACTGTTTTCAAATTTTGAACCTTACTAAAAATGAAATGTAACCCAATTGAATTGAAACCAATGTATCTCAAATTCAAAAACAGATAAATAAGGTTTCCAGTGATCTCAAAAAAGGAAAAACAATCCTTAAAAAGGAAACGACAAAATGCTGAATACCAAAGAAAACATCTAACCACCAAACGAATAAAGCTTGGAGAAATCTGCCATGATAATCCAGACATTAAAAAAAAAAAAAAAAAAATCTTTGAGGGAATCAGTAGGAAGACCAAGTTTAAACAACCATTATTACTTAGAGCAATAGCAGACATAGCTATTATTGGAAGCGCTGCAGATGCAAAAAGAAGAAGCAAGTGTCAAAATTCTCGATGACTTGACTGCAAAACTGAAAAAGGTTGGTTTTACAATAAGCAGGAGTAGAACATATCTTCGTTTGCTTCCAAAAAATTCCTCAACCATCGAGTGTCGAAGACATGTCACCACAGTGCCGATAAAACTTTCTTGGATTCTGGCTGATTATCACCGATCTCACATTGATACCCAATTTGCAGTAATATCCATCCATTATTTAGAAACTTTAGCTTCAATTCTTGGACCCATGCAAGTGTTTCTTCTTTCACAGGATGATAAAGCGCACGTACCTTTGGGAATTACAGCAGCCAATAAACAGGCTCCGATACTGATGCATATGGAGTATTGTGTATCCTTAAGCGATCACGACTGGGTCATCGCTGAACGCCGCAAACTTATCCTATGTGTTTACGCTGGTATTGTGACTGCTCCTGGCATGGCAGGTCAAAGTAAAGCCATACATAGTTTATTCTGGTCCAACGTTAATAGCTATAAGAAGTGGGAAACACAGTTCTTCCACAGCAAATACTCATGCTCAGGATTTTGAAACTCTATTAATACTCAAAGATTTTGAAAAATTAGTGAAAACAGAAGAGGGTTTCATCAAACCTGTAATCATAGTTACGGTTGATGGAGGTCCAGACGAGAATCCCCGCTACCAGAAAGTTATACCGTTTGCTATTAACCATTTCAAAAAGCATGATTTGGATGGAATTTTCATAGCGTGCAATGCTCCTGGAAGAAATGCATATAATTGAGTAGAAAGGCGAATGACACCACTCAGTCGAGAACTGTCTTGTCTTATACACCCTCATAACCATTATGGTTCCCATCTCGATGAGAACGGTTGCACTACTGATGAAGAAATGGAGCAAAATAACTTAGCATATGCTGGTAAAACTCTCGCAGATATCTGGAACTCATTAAACATTGACAGTTATCCTGTTACTGCCACATGTTGATTCAGGCGAACCAGAGTCTCTTGGTTAGGACTTGGATTGGTATTCGAAGCTCGTACAAGAAAGTCAATACTTGCTGCAAATTGCGAAAAAGAGAATTTTTGCTCTCCTGCACGTAGTGGATTATTTCGTATATTAAAAGGACGATTCATTCCTCCTACTATTAAAATGATACAATCGTCAAATGACATCATTACAAGTGAAGAGGGGGGAATTTATAGATTTAAGTCTCCGTCTGGCCTTAAATCTGAATATTACAGAAAAGGGATTTTTAAAGATGCTGTATGATTATTTTTGCTCTTCCATAAAGTTCACGCAATTATCCGCAAGAACTTGTGGAAGTTTTGGCCAATATCATGCATCTCAGAAGTCAGCAAACAGACACAAAAAAATTCAACAGAGTGAAAAAAGCGAGAAGGACTGCCTTATACGACCATTGAGAATTGCTGCTCGTCGAGCAAATGAACTTATGCGCTTCGTAAAATTCGTGGAAGATATGGAAGATGTTGAGTGGATCAATGAAGATGAAGTTATCAAGGTTGCATCCGAAAAGAAAGCGATGAAGATAATCAAGTAAAACTGGAAACCAATATCATAACAGATATGGAAAAATGGCTTGAGCAGCCGTGGTCAGCATCGGAATAGATATTGTCATGTTCAAATTTAAATTTTTAAAATGGCTAAGTTCTTCTAAAATTGTGATTTAAGAAATATTCTTAAATAGAATTGTAAAGAAATAAAACAAGCGTTTATTATTATTTAGTAGTTATATTAGTCGAGTAGAGTTTTTTAATTTGTATTGTGTCCTAATTTTTTTTTAAGTAGGGGGGGGGGGTTCCAATTTGCTTACGTAATTATTAAGGGGGGGTTCGCGATTTGCTTATTTTTGCTGACAAGGGGGGAGGGGGGGTCAAAAATTGTCAAAAACATGCTTACGTAATATTTGAACAGCCCCTATGTCATATTATCAAGATCTCTCGAAATACCTAGAATGTTAAACCAAATAGCGGGAATATTGACGAAAGGCCATCGTTACAGACAGTATCATTTCTAAGCAAAATCTCAATGGATTCACGGATTATTGAAGAGTAACGGCTAGATGTAGGAATGATAATTTTAGCTTTTCCGAAAACTATCTTAATATTTTCTTTCTGATGCAATCTGGATAAAACTGTACTGGGCTTGTCAAATTTGATGTCAGATAAATGCTCTTTTAGTCTTTCTTTAAATTTCCGCAATGTCATGCCAATATAGGATAATCTGTGTTGAATGGGATTATGTAAACTGCTTTTTCACTGTTTTTCACTGTTTTTCACTGTTTAATAGTTTATTTAATAGTTCACTATTTAATAAGTTTACATAATCCCATTCAAAACAGAAGATCAAAAAAGTTTATCCTGTATTGGCATGACATCTCAGAAATTTAAAGAAAGACTAAAAGAATATTTATCTGATATCAAATTTGACAAAGCAAGTGCAGCTTTATCCAGATTGCATCAGAAAAAAAATTTAAGATACACTTCGGAAAAACTAAAATTATCATTCCTACATCTAACCATTACTCTTCAATAATCCGTGAATCCATTGAGATTTTGCTTAAAAATGATACTGTCTGTAACGATGGCCTTTCATACAATATTCCCGCGATTTGGTTTAATATTCTAGGTATTTCGAGAGATCCTGATAATATGACTTAATTTTTTACCTCCCCTCCTCCCCCTTTCTTTTGGAGCAGTGGACTAGACCTCGCTTGCACATGCGTACTCTTTCATCTTGTTTTAAGTGTGTTTTTCTTGTATTTCAGTCAGTCACACTTTTCCCCTTGAAAATGAGCGAGGGTTCGTCGAATGATTCCGGAATATAATAACATCTTAGTAAATCTTGGCACCTTTTAAGTAATTTTATGCTGATTTTAACTTTTTATATTAATAACAAGGTGAAAATTCCTTCACGGCGCTAGTTAATATAATGTTTTGACTTTAATGAGTATGAATGAGTATGCCATAAAAGTTCAAAGAGATATGAAGCCTAAAAAAATATCAAATATTGCTATACTGTGTAACTGTTTTTTTAATCTTATCTTAATTTGTTCTTGATGAACTTAATTCGGTACGGACAGTAAAAGTACTGCATATTTAAACTTCATTTGGCATTTCATAAAACTAAATTCAGCATAGTAATAATCTTTTATTTTTACAGTGTTGCTAAAATAAAACCCTTGTTCAAAGTTTAAACTTGTCGTTCTACTAAGCGTGCTTCAAAAGGAAATCGCATGCCTTTGTCCATGCCGAGTTTTCCAGATAGGTTTTTAATTAATTTTTAAAGACACAGGAGGCGTATTGAGAGATCCACTCAATGCAAACTAGTCACGAATCCTATAGTATTTATGTGATTAATTCTAATTAAATTACTGTTTTTAACACTTTGACTTTTTTAAAATCCTGCTTGCATTTATTGCTACTGGGCACTGCATTACATAAATATAGCATTGAAAGTTGTTATCTAGGCTTTAAAAGCCGATGGTACATAGATTACGCCATTCCGGTCATTATGTAATATCCAAACCATCCGTGTCTTTAAGGGTTAATATCTCGGATAATTACCAACGATTTTTTTTCAAAAATCATTATCAACAATGCTTTTATTCTTTGGATACGATAGGTACCAACAGCGCTCCTCGGTACTTCTGCTGAATGCTCGCAAATCGAAATTTGTGTGTAACAGAAAAATGCGTTTTTCTTAAAAACTATCTGACCTAGTGTAATCGCTATAATTTTCCTGCAAGGTTTAAATTAACGTCTACTACCTCTATTTTTTCATAATTTTAGTTTCAGTAGATTCAGATATAGATGGGGGGGGGGGGGGTATTTTTGCGCTACATTTTTGATGATACTTTTGAAAATATAATACCTAAAATTAAAAGGAATGTATTTTTGAGTTCAGCGCTACGAAAGCTTTCACGCGATACCCGCACATGATATATGAAGAAAAGATTCTTTTTCAGGTAACTTAATAAGCCCCTCTACATTTTCCCCTATATGTATAATAATCGGTAAATATGTGGGTCAATAGATTTATTACTTCCCCCAATTTGAATTTTCCACCTTCCATAGTTTACGAGTACTATGGCTGTGACAGATGGACAGACAGGCTCCAGAGTGATCTTATAATGGTTTCGCTTTTACTTTTTAAGTACGGAACCCTAATCGAGGCAAATAAGTGAGCTTTTTTCTTCAAATCACCGGCATTTTGTGAAAAATCAACTTTTAGAACTAAATGTTGGTATAAGGTCCAGAGATTTTAATGCCCTTTCATAATGAGGCGACCAAATTTGTTTGAGATGTTTGTGACAAGTGAAAAACGATCAACCGATACCAAGACGTGGAGCTGCAGTCGCACAAGAAGTAACATTCATTTTTTACACGCACACGCACACGCACAAAATTAAATCTGTAGTTAATATGTCAATAAATATAATGCAAAAAATTCGATGGTAATATCTCTTTACTTTGATCGTAAAGGCACCTAAATTTTAGGCCATATAAATAGAAACTCACCTAAAAATATTTTTAAATTCTAAAAGAATAATGAATTCTATAATAATTATGTAGGAGCTTGGTGCAATATAATAAAAGCGTAAAAAATAGCAACATTAAAAGCACCAAAATATTTTAAGCATACCGGTTTTGGTAAGATATAGCATACCTTCCTCAGTGCTCAAAGGCACTGAGGAAAGTATGCTATATGCTACCGAAACCGGTATGCTTAAAATTTAAAATTTTGGTGCTTTTAACGTTGCTATTTTTTACGCTTTTATTATAATGAATTCTATAGTTTTTAGAGTAATCTTTTTATATTGTAATTTCCCCACATGAAATAAAAACGAAGCTATGTATTCAAACTTCCAAAAATCGAAATGGTCTTCTAGTTGGCGACATTACAATCCTTGCATCACAAAGTTCAAAAGATATCGAATCCTGTATTGTATCTATCCAAATATACGATTTCATTCCTTTAGTAACATACGGCCGTTCTACGTATATATATATATATATATAGATAGATAGATAGATAGATAGATAGTTATAGATATAGATATATATGTATATTATTATTCATATTTAATATTTTTGGTGAAAAAATAAGGTAATAAACTTTTTCAATTATTAATTTTGCATCGATATTCAATCCATCAAGTGAAAAGCAGAAATGTGTTGACAGTATTTTTATACTACATTTAAAGTACTTTGAAAGTAGTTGAACACTTGAACGGGAATATTTTGCCATCAATCTCTTTGCACAAAATAGATTGATGACTTTTTTTTCCCCGTTCACAACTTTACACCATAAAAAGAGTAAACATGTATAAAGAATTTCAAGCACACTTATTTCCTTAGATGATAAATCCATTTCATATACTTTCATCATTATCGTTTTCATGTTAGATTAGTGTTAATGTTTTTTTTTTTTTTTTTTTTTTTGCCATATAGTTAATGATAATAACCATAAATCATTTTTATCATTGCTATGTTTTTTTTTTTCAGCTCCAACAAGTTTTTTTAATCAATCTATATAACAGCATTTTTTTCTGATTTGCAAATAAAGTTGTGAACTTAATCACGGAGAAGTATAGAAATAATTAATGAGTAGAAATAGGATATATAAGGATTTATTATAATTTTGAAAATTATGTAAAATACAAATCGCTCTCCCTCATGAAAAGTGACAGAACTCCAAAACATTCATTTTATGTGTTATTGCAATAATTTTTCTGAATTGGGTGCGTCTTGCTACAAGAAAAGCGTCACACGTGTAGTCATCTGGAAGGACAGTAAATAACACTGTGTTACTTTGCCACAACAGAATATAAGAGCAAAGGTTGGTGAGATAAATATTTTCAATCTTCCCTACTATGTCTTCTACGTCTTGATTCTGAAATTTTACGCTTTTGTGAACACTTTTACGCAGAGATAAGTGGTAGAGTTTTATATTACAGTAAAAAAACACCGTTTGCCCTTCTTGTAAAATTTATTTTTGTGTTGTTTCATTTTTCTTGTGGTTGAGAGATATGTTTTGCGAATTCGATGAACATGATTTTAATTTAATATTGCATCTTTTTTTTTCTTATTATTACTATTGATTTATTCGCTAAGCATTTAAAAGGAGAATGCTTCAAAATAAAAAGATGAAAAAAAAATTGTTTAAATAATAAGAAAAGATTTAGTAACACGCAATTTGTTTTCATTTTAATGATTAACTACTAAGTTTTCATAATTTTGTATATACAGTGTGTCCACTCACAACGGTGTCCAATGGGTAATTTCTAAACGGTTAGTTTTAGACATGTAGTTCCAATTACAAAAATGTTTTGAATGAGGTAAAAAATTAGTTTAACAGTCGTTTTGAAAAATAAAAATATTTCTTAAAAAGTTACGAAATTTAAATTTTTATACGGTCACCCGTTCCTACAAATGATATTTAGTAAACAATTCATATTGCACTAACAAGCAAGAAAAAAAAATACCCATTCATCTAATGCTAAAATTGACCGAGTTATAAAATTTTGAATTGCATGACTTACACCAATTTTCAGATTCTGAACACAGATGAGTTATGACATGGTTCGCGGGATCGTACACAAAGTTTTTTTTTTTATTAGAAGGTTTTATTTCGCGACTATATTTCAGCATTGCAGACGAAGGGAGTCACTCCGAGTAATTTGTAAGATAACTTTAGTTTTTATTAATTATGTTTTAGATTAGATAATCTAATAGCATTTAAATATATGCATCATTTTGAGGGAATTGTGACGGTTGCTTTTTAACATTTCATTTAACAAAATATCTGTTATTTTTTAACTTACATTTGTTGTACAAATTGTATATATTTCTTTGATATGTCAGAATGAAAATTGATTTCAAATTTATACTGCAATGTTAATTTTACTCCCAACAATTAATTTTTTTAGATATCTGGCAATTATTTATATTTCTTGTAAATTTGTGGATGACCCCTATTTCGGAGGAAAAAGAATGCTTCAAGTATAAACAGCTATTAGTCGGTCAGTTTCAATCGTAGAAGCATGGGACTTTTTTTTTGTCTGTCTTCTTAGTGTAATAGGACATTTTTACTAAATATAACTTATAGGACTGGGAGACCGTATAAAAATTTAATTTTCGTTATTTTTAAATAAATGTTTTTGTGAAAGATGAAGAGCTACTGTTGCCCTATTTCAGAAAAAAATTCAATGCGTGGTTGCTAATTATTAGTGCAGAGATTTCTAAAATAATGTAAGATACTTTAAAATGAGGCATGCTGTTCTTAATATGGTTTAGAAGTATGTTTACGCACATGTTATGATTGTTGGGAAATTTTGGTTCATTTCTCGGGAAGAAAACATTCCAATTCCCAAATATTCATAATGTAGATAAGTGCATACAAGTTATTTTTAACACGCGTGATAGTTCATTAATAGTGTACTGTCGTGAGACAGGAATTCAGGATGGTCTAGCTACAATAAGCTTTATTAACAGCGTGGTACAGCTATAAAAAAATATTCAGAAAAAGTTTAAATAATGAAGTAGGGTCATACATTTTAGAGCTTAACTAAACTCTGTCTGATGTATTGTTAGTACTGCGCGTCACTAGCCCGAGTACACCATACTCTATTTCCATTGTCCGGAGAGAGTTTATCTCCGCATCCTGCCCTTAGTTACCTGGACAGATCTACGCAGGGAGCGTAGAAAATAGGTCTTCACCTATCTTAGTTCCAGCCGAGAATCCCCTAAACGGCCTCAGGCATCTGTGTATATGTAAGACAAAGTTCTCTGAAAAGGGCGCCACTTGATGATGCTTGAGGGGGTACTTCATGTGTTGTAAGAATTATTATATCCGAAATGTCTAAAGCTCAGAGTAAAAATAAGACGTAGAGACCGAATCTCATTGTTCTTTCGGTCAGAACTTGAAGCTAACATGTTTCCGCTTTCATCGCCAAAAGGTTGTCTTTTTTTGGCGCTGATCTCCTTATTGGCAACTGTCGGATTTGATTCATGCGAGAGAAACGTCGACGCAAGAAAGTTTCAGCAGGAACGGGATAGAAATTCCGAGGCGACTTTGGCAGGAGAAAAATCAGTTTGGTGACTTTCTTCTGCCCACCATCACGTGACGGTGGACAGTGATTCCGTCTTTAAGAAAGGGTTGCTATTTCTGAGTCCAATTATATGAGAAGTCTATGGTCTAAACCTAAGATCTTGGCTTAAAATATGATTTTTGTACTGTCAGTTGGAGAGATCTGAAGTGGAATTTATTACAAGTTTAATTTGGTTGTTAGAGATTTTATGATACACAAAATGTATCAGTCTTGTAAGAGGGGGATATTTAGGTGTCACATCTGCATCTATTGACAGAGTGCTATTGAGTAGAACCAAGCCTTTACAATGGTATGTAAATCGGATAGTCATTGTACACGAGATAGAAATAGAAAAAATTCATGCTGATCTCAAACGATGACTTTTGCTTACCTGCTGGAAAATAAAATTTTCTTTGGGAACTCTCCAATGTCTGTGTGTAAGGTTATGGTTAGGTTTTACTTTAAAAATATCTAAAAAATGTGGAAATTACACAAAATGGCTTATATTTAACAGATTTTCAAAGCAGGATGGTATACAATTTGTAGTGTTTTGTTTAGGTTAAAATTCTACAAATAAACATTCCTACGTCACTCATGTAAAAAGAACTACTTCTTATATGATTGTAAAAAGTCTCAGAATGTTTTGAATTGTGCTTGTTATGTCATGCATATAAATGTTAAATAAGTTCGTACTTTCAGTTCTACCGCATCTTATATTGCTTATAGATTTAATAACTACTTACTAAAGCAGCATAAATGGCGACGAACATAAAAAATTATATGGATTTCCAGAAATATTTTTTTAAAGTGATGTGATGGAGCAAAATGGATCTGCTTTCACTATGTTCTGCTGTATCCTATAGAACTGATAATGCATTCTGGATCAGAAATAGACTTCTAGAGCTGCTACTTTGAGTTAGAAAATTTCAGCGCATTCCACATGGTAGTTTTTAGACTATGCTTAAAAACAGCAGAACAACAGCTTGAAGGATTATATATACTCATTGAAACATAGTTCATATTTCATAAAAAATAATAAAATAAGCAACAGAATATTTAAACGATTTAGCTAGGTTTTTTAATACTAATAACACAAAAAAATTATTCAAAAGTATTTGTAAAATTTGTATAAATTTGAAACTTAAGAAAACGAATTTTACTTTTAAAACGACAAGCGAATTTATCTAGCTCAATTCTTAATATGAATATATCCTTAACTAATCATGAAAGCCTTATGCAAATTTATATACAGACCATAAAAAAATGTGAAAGCTTTATTAGCTAACTTGGAGGTCTTTATACATAATTCAGCGACAAAAGTTGATCCCAGAATTGAAAATATTAACGTTTGCTCGTTTTGCATTATGAACATAGTGCCGTCAGCTGTTTTTTTAAATATAAATTTTAAGAAGATATGAATTTAAATGGAAAGGGTAATTTTCCATTTTTTGCCAAAAGTTTTATATCAAAACTTATGGATTCCAATAACAAGAAACTTATACTAATTTTCACTGAACACTTTTTTTTTTTTGGGGGGGGGGGGGCGACTGTACACATTTTTGTCTTTTTTATTTCATAAAATGAATAAAGAATATTTTACTTATGTTCTAAGCTAATAAATATTTTTTTTTACATGAAATATCGCAAGAAACAGTCTTGCACAATAAAATTTAAATGTGGGTATTTCCTTCTAAAGCACGTAAATTTTTTGTATGTTTCTTGCATTACAAACATTGAGATATTTCTTACTTTATCCTTCTCCAGATTTCTTAAAATGCAAATGCTATTCGTCTAGACATCTTATATTCCAAGATACTTGTCCGATAGAAAATGCAGTGCCTTGTTACTGTCGAAATATTTTTCACTCTTGAAAGTTCATAACAATACATTTTGTAAGAATACGACTATGTTTTTTGTATTCTTTTCTGAGCAGAAACTGCATGCAATTTATCTATAACCAAAGAGAGATTTTTCTAATGTTCTCCTTTTAAAATGCTTTTATTTTTTTTTCTTACAAATAGTTTGTTTTTCGTGAGTATTGTAGAAATTGCAACATAAAAAGAGACCATGTAAATTAATTAAAATGATTCAGAGAAATATATAATAGATATATAGAATATTTAAGAAAATTTTCTAAATTTAATGAGTTTGAATATTACTAAAACGCAGAGAAAGGCAGTATATTTTCTTAAAATTTAGTGCAAGATCACATACCTTTGGCGGCGAACTCGAATGCCATAATGACATTTTCTATCTCTTTTTCTGAATAGTTTTCTTCGTCTAAATTAACCTCAGAATTTCTTTTCAGAAATAAGTGGAAGGATATTTTCCCGGAAATTTAGTGGTAATTGGCCTGCTGTAACGCCGTTTCGCCATCTCTGTAATATATCATTGTATAGCCTTTATCATAGTAGAATATAGCGAAACAGCACCGAAAGCTGGCGATATAAAACTATTAAAATAATAAAGCTTTGTAAAAATTCACCATAAATTAAAACAAAACACAGGACGCGTTTCGAGCAAAAAATTTTAACAGCTCCTGATGAGCTACAGTAAACACGTGTCCGAAAGGGGATAAAGTCAAATATGAACTGAAAGTTAGAGAATTGAGCTTGCAAAGAATGCGATAGATGGCGCTAGCTGAAAGGGTCACATGCAGAAGACGAGTTGCCAAAATGATAGAAGAGAGATTGAAAGGGAAAAATTAAAATAAAATAAAAGAAGTTAATTAAAAAATATAAGTAAATAATAATAATAAATAAAGGAATATAAAAGAATAAAACAAGAAAAACCAGAAGAGTTTTTTTTTCAACAGTGAGAAGCAATCGAAGATTGCTTCTCACTGTTGGTCTTCCAGTTATCGTTTCAAATTCTCCATGGCCAAAATTATTTCTTCCCTTGCTTCTCCCCTCACTTGGATTTTCATGAAGCATATTTTATTTATAAAAATTCTGATAATCTTGTCAATGATCTCTCATCATCTCCTTTCCTATCTCCAGCGTGGAAATTACTTTTGTAATTTTTTCCCTCTTCTCTTGTTTCTTTTCTTTTTATTTTGTTTGGGAAAAATGAGTTGTTCTGTTTTTTCTTGTTTTATTCTTTTATATTCCTTTATTTATTATTATTATTTACTTATATTTTTTAATTTACTTCTTTTATTTTATTTTAATTTTGTTTATTTCTTTTATTTCCATTTTTCCCTTTCAATATTTCTTCTATCATTTTGGCAACAATTTCGTCTTCTGAATGTGACCCTGTCAGCTAGTGCCATCTGTCTTCTTCTTTGCAAGCTTTGTTCTCTACCTTTCAGTTCATTTTTGACCTTGTCCCCTTTCGGACACGTGTTTACTGTAGCTGATGAAGAGCTGTTAATATTTGTAGCTCGAAACGCGTCGTGTGTTATGTTTTATTTTATGGTGAATTTTTACAAAGCTTTATTATTTTAATTTAATAGTAGGATATCATTGATAAAAATGTATGAAGGGTTATTTTACAGTATGTTTTCTAAGAATACGACTATTGTGTTTTAAAAATAAGTTTTAAAAGAATAAGTATAAGAACTCCAACATGTATACTAAGTACATCCGGATAATCTGCAAATTTAGTGGACAATATTTCTAGTGTTTCAATAGTGTTTTTATATTATTATTATTATTTTTTTTTTTTTTTTTACTTCAGTTAACATTTTCGATGTGTAATGCTTTTTTTTAATCAGATGTAACTTTTATATTTTGCAATTGTATAATATTTTACATTTTTTGAGTTTTTAGATTGGCGCCTTTTAAAAATGTTTTCATTATTCTTAAAATTAACATGTATTTTTAATCTGCGTTGAGATTTAACTTGAAACTAATCCTTAAATAACATAAAATTTCACTAAAAATACCACAAATTAAATAATATATATAAACGTTAAAATTTTCACAATGCTAACTAAGCGTAAACCGACAGAGTGAAAAATGTCAAAGGCAGGAATCGAACCCGGATCTTTGAAAGAATGCTACGAGGACGATACCCAGCCTAGAATATCTCACTCTTAAATGTTAGTAAGGCTGCAATCGCAGCACAAGATAGAGTAGTATTCAGTTCCATCCTCACCGGCATTTAACCCTCTCGCTGCGTAAGTAATTCTTCGCGATGAGCGTCTTTTACAGAATTTTTAATCTTTTATCACCTGTTCTTTAAAACAGAAATCATTTTCTATCGTAATCGGGGAAGATGCCCTGATTATATCAGAGAAAATATTCGCTAAAAAGTAACTGGTTAGAACAACCAAACAATATTAATTAGACGGAAAAATGCATACCCGAGAATATCTCAGGCTGCGCAGCGAGAGAGTTAAGAGTGAGAGATTCCAGTCTGTGTATCGTCTTCGTAGCTTAATAGTAGAGCATTGGAGCGTTAATCTAAAGATCCGAGGTGATTTCCAGCTTGGATATTTTTTACTCTGTTGGTTTACCCTTAGTTAACAATGCGAAAAATGCCATGTATTTGATATATTCAATAATTTTGGACATAATTTCACTGCTGAAAATTAATTGAAAAATTAATTATACAGATGAACAAAGTAGTTCTTTTAAATATTTTGTTTTACAAAATAAAGGCACACATTTAACATATAAAAATTTAAATATTTAAAGTATTTTAATATTATTTAGCACTAGTAGACGCACCGTCGTTTTGCGTGTTAAACATGGAAGCCTTTCTACTAAAATAAACAAAAATGTAATATCATTAAAATACGGCGATCAGAAAAACGGACAGTAATCTCTGCCCATTCGCATCTATAAGTTGTAAAACTACTAACAGAAAAATTTCGATAATTTAAAGGAATTATAATAATTTCTTTTACTTTTATAAATGAGAAAAGTCGTTTTATTTAGCGTGTGTAATAAAAAAATATACGATTTTCTTCACCATACCGAAAAGTGAGCAAATCGGCAAAGTATTTATGAAATTTTATTTTGAATGGTTTGAAAGTTTTTAATGGTTTATAAATATATTGCCCAAACACAAGGTATCATTGTGGAAACCGAAGAGAAAAAAAATCGTTAAAAAAAAAAGATTTGAATAAAGAAAAATTATGGTTATGGTCGAAAAGAGTGGTAAAGTGTGCTGAAAGAAATTTGTAAAATAGCCAATTATTTTACCCAGGTTCTAAAACGTGTGTATAAGAAGGTTCATGCAAATCGTACAAAAAATATAAAAAATTTTAAGGCACATAAACATAAAATTTATGTGCCTTAAAAATTTTTATATTTTTATTTATTTATTTTTATATACAGAGAGAGATCACTATATCGACTATCACATAAATATATATTTTAATAATATCAGAATTACATCTCATAACTACCTATTTATACCCTACGTCACAAGCAAATTAGGTTCCTTCCTTTCTATACGGAAAGAAAAACTAAACAAGCGCAAAAATTAAGAAACTGCCTTTTTATTCTGTTATGATGAAATACTAAAAATGTGAACCATATGCAACAACTCAAATTTATTTTGAATTATTAACATTGAAAGTAGTAAAAAATGAGTTATAGAAGTATTTTATTTTTATTCCCAAATGTTGGACTAGCACAATAAGAAGATTTATGTAAATATATGCATGTAGCAAAATATTGGTTTTTGTAACTTGTGTTTTTAAAATAAGAAATATAAGAGATTTTATTTCAGAGAAGATATTTTCTTTATAACTGTTTTTAAATACAGCAAACAAATGGAAATATAATTTGTGAAAAATTAAAATTGGAATATTTTTCATTAAACTATAAGCAAATAGATGTTTAAAAGACATTGTCTATGATGCGTGAAACACAGATTTTCATTGAAAATTTATTCTTTGTAGATAAACATCGATAGCAGTTAGTGGATACTAAGAAAATTTTTATATAAATGCTTGTGTGCCAATATATATATTTTTTTGAATGAACTGCTTGTTTTTTTTCATTTTTCTTAAGTTTAAAAAGTGCTTAGCTTTTTTACACGTATTGTTACACTCGACGTTTTTGGTGACGATGCGTTTTACAATTCCTTTCACAAAAAAATACTTTTACTAATAAGCATCACTTTTTTAAATTTCCAGATGTTTTAAATTACAAAAGTATTTTTAAAGTTGAAAACCATTTCATCCGGCTATGACAACTTTCCATAAACTATAATGGGTGTGAGCGATGATTTGAAAATAAATTTGCATCTCCTTATTTCATTTGTCGCTTACTAAATTTGAAAACCTATTTTCTAATGTTATGAATTAACAATGCAGTAGAGTATCATGCTACTCTTTCATAAAGGTTCTCTAGTGAAAAGTGAGTTTTCTTATTTTGCGTGCGATCATGGTGTCATAAGCTTACATTTTTACGTGAATGTAAACTATTTTATAATTTCTTTCAGTTTCGCAATGTACATCAATGCTCGATATCTGGTTGCCATGTTTTTGCAATTATATGTTAATTAGTTAACCGGGGTTTTTAATAGCTATATATAGTGCGGTAGATGTTGGAATCCCTAATTTAGATAGCGTCTTGCAATCAGGTTTGTGATTTTTCTCGTGAAGTTGGAGACACACGTTGCTAATCAAATGGAGTTTTTGATTAGCAGTTTGGATGAAGTCTTCCACTATGAGCTTCCACCATATTAATAAGAGGTTAACCTCTCTAATTAAAATAAAGTTGCGGCATCTACGTGATTCCATTTATTGTCATATTATCTGTTAAAGTTAATTTATTATGTTCCTGGAGAGTGGACGGTGGTACCAATTAGGTTAAATTTAATAAGTTTTGGAAAAGGATGTTCCTCCTCTGAGATTTTCTTGATGTGAGGTTATATATGGTCATATGCTTTAAAACACTGGCTCAACTGATCACTAATAACTGCTGTTCTCTGTAACAATTAAACTACTGTGGTTTTGGTAATATCTTTATCACGGCATCCTTTTAATTTGAGAGATTCAAAGGGTATGGCCACAAGGATAACCATACCCTGACATGACCCAACATGATTGTTTTTTAAATAAATGAGTGAAATACTGATTGCCACTTATTTTGTCGGATAAATTGGAGCCAATATATTCGAGCGAATAGCATAATTCCCATATCATGCATTCCTGGTGCAATTTCGGCTTACTTTAGATACTGTTTTTTTGCTGGTGTGTTGACATCGCGATCAACATTTTACACCTTTTCCACTGTTAAATGACGGAAAAGGATATTATTAAATTTTGCGATTTCCTTAACCTCCACAGATACTGTAAAAAAAGACAAATGTGTTAATCTAAGAGAGTATAGTATAACCACAATCGAAAATGTACAATAAACACTTCCGAGTTACTCCTGATTCCAAAAGGTTTTCTTTTATCTTTAGAAACCGGAGCAACTAATATATTTTCGAGTACTAAATAATAATTTTGGAATAAAAATTTTATCTTACTGTCACCGATATTAGGAAACGTTTGCGAGTAGGTTCAAGGTGTTTTCTTAACCGGAAAATAGGGTTTTCGAATACTATAATTTCAAATAAAAGCATTTTTATATTCAACGAATATGTTTTACAAGCGAACTTGATAAATGAATGGCATTAACATTAGCATTAAAATTAATACTATTCTATTACTGTTGCAAATATAAATCCAGTTACTCAACTAAAAATGCTTAATTTAGTATTTATAGTATCCTAATAACCAATATTACGGTTTGAAAAAAAAAATTGATTTGTACAGTATAAAAACTATTTGGAAACGTTTCCGAAAATCAGCGACAGCAAAAGAAACAACTTTTTTATAAATACTTCTTTATACTTCAAAAATATATTTGTTTTTTGAAGTTTCTTAAAATAAAAAACCCTTTTTATTTCGTGGGTATTTTGTAACAGGTTATAGCATATTTTCGTACGGGGCTCTAGTATTTTTTCGTAGATTAAGATATATTTGTCTTTTTTACCGAGCAGTACAGAAATTACGCTTAATCTGAATTTGGATTTATTTTAAATTATGTTTACTATCAGCGTTATACAAATATGGCTGAAAAAATATTGTTAAACCATAAACTTGCGAATAAATTATGATACATGTTAGATGAATAATCTACAAATGATTTTGAGGTGGAGATCCTAAAGTATAAATCTATATCTAATATAAGATAATCGTTGGAGCATTCCTGCATCCTGCTCAGGCCAGAGTGTTTTGAATTTTGAGCAAAGTATATACGATGGCATATAACTGTTTTTACATATTTGAAATGAGTAAAACCTTCTTTCATAGGGTCATAATTAAAGAAATGTTTTTTTTCCCATCTGTAATAGTGTTCAGTGGGATGGTTCGCTTAAATGCAAAAACTCCAACCATATTACAGGAACTATGAAAATTTATTCAACATTTTAAATTTAAAGTTACAAAAGAGATCTTTCTCATAATTAATTAAGAGTGAGAGAGAGAGTAAATATTTTACAAGGTACGCCTGGGCGTGACCCACAGACCGTGAAGGTCTTACATCCTTTTTCTTTCGAGATCAACAGTTGAAAGAGTGATTTCACAAGAATCATATCACACTCGTCGCTACACTTCGCCAAATTCAAACATTGGCACCCTGAACGAACTGTGGACAAAGGTTTTATTCGTGAGCCAAATGATTATCCCAAAAATCCAGCAACCCCGATGAGAACAATGAAACGCGTCATGGAAAATGGTTGCCAGTCCACAAATCCTGGGAATCATTATCTAAGCGAAATGATTACGTTAAAATGCCCGCAACATACAATCGAGAAATGCCAAGAAAAGCATCTGGTAAAACCAACTGACGAAAAGATTTAACCTCCATGCAACGTGAATTTAAAAACCGCATCTCATTTCGATGTGAGAGACTGCAGAAACATCTGGGAGGTGTTTATATTACAGACTGGCATTCGCTTAAACAAGTGTTACTTAAAATTACATACCGCAGACCGAGGAAAGGGAAAGATGCCGTGACTCGCATAAAATACATTCCTTTCACATTCGTTGTTAAAAGATTTTCAACGGTTCCATCTTAGCAGTGATAAGGAAGCTTTTCTCTGCATGAAATTAAATGAAGAGATATTGTTACTAGCAGCTGCAGTGGAACAGACAGATAAGGGAAAAAAAGAAAAAAAAGAAATGAATCTTTGAGCGGCGTGAAATAAAGATGTTTTTAGAAAAAGAAAGAAACCACCTTAATAAAATCTGGATGTTTTTGAGAAATGAATTTAATCACCTATTTCATTATAGGAAAGAGGAGGGGGGGGGAGGCTAATATGATCTGAAAGTAAGAAAGTTATGTTTTAAATTAATTTTGAATAAAAATGAAGAGCCGTTAGCTCCTGTAAAATATTTTATACAACTATAAGTAAGTAGAAAAAAATATATATTTGCTTGCTTTCAAAACAATTCACAAGAATTGTGTTATGTCCATGACTGAGCGCTCATAATATTCAAAATAAACTTTTTTTTTTTAAATTAAATATTCCACAAAATAAAATGGCCACATTAGTTGATAACACAGGATCCTATATTTAATTTTTTTTTGTGTGTGGCACTGGTATTGTGGCGCTGGTACCAGCATTTTAGTCATGTATCTATTCATATAGAGAAGCATTTACTGTATTTACGAATTCTCAAAAATTTGATCTTGCATGAGATCATAATATTAAATAAATGCAAGCAAATAAAAAAACAAAGGACAAAAACACACCAGAAAAAAAATTGTTACTTTAAGGAAAGATGGATTCTTTCATAAATTGAAGCTTATTTGTATTATCTTAGGTTGCTTCATTACTGGCATAAGAAACTCACAAAAATTTGTGCATAAAGCACAGGACTACCAGAGACAAAATTGTGCAAGCTGCACGCCCTCAAACAAGTGTAGCCCTAAATATTGAAATTTTGTGAATTCTAGTGGCATTAGCTTATGGCTTCTGCCTCAAATAATAAGGGGTAGTTTTTTTTAGATTCCTGCAATTTAACTAAGCCCCCGGTTTCCAAAAAAAATCACAGAATGTTATAATTTAGCATTTTATCAATTTTTACACTGCCATCCTGACTTTCCGTGTATTGATCAAAATTTAACCCCTGGCAAACTTATAAAAAAATTAATAATAAATTGCATACAATTTTGTATAGTGTAACAAGATATCTTGCTCGATCTGCCACCTCCAAGTAAGAAGTATCCAATGAAAGTGTAAAAAAATGTTACATGTTAACAGTAAACAAATTCGAAATGTATGTGTAGTTTAATATGTCATGTGACGGATAACTCCTAGAAACATTAAAATCTTTGTATAGAGACAAAGTGATGATGCCATTGATATGTTCTGACACTATGCACACAAAAAAAACTTGCAAAAAAAAGTATTTTAATATTGAAACACGGTGTAAAATTTAAAAGATAGAAAAGTAAAAGGAGAAACTGTATGTGTGTGAGGGAGGGGAGGGGTGGGGTAAACTGCCAAACTCATGAACTACTTGTAATGTAACATATGAACAAAAGTGTACGCAAGCATACACAACATGTAAGTAAACACATGAACAAATTGTATAATATCACATGAACTCTATGTATTAATGCCTCAATGAACTAAAATTGTAATGTAATTGCCAACAAAATAAACAGACAGTATATGTGTAATAACCCAAGACACTTGCATACGAGTGAGATTCAATTACATAATAAATGAGTTATCATCAAAATGCAATGAATAAGGGTTAATAAAACAAATGAACTACTGGTAATGTGTGTGTAAACTCTGGTTAAACTCTAAACCAGCCAGTGTGTACAATTCAATGAACTACTTGTAAGAAAAAAAAACAAAAAGAAATACTGCCGAATAAATCGCTAGCAAAGTACAATGTGTAAAAGCAAATGAAAAAAATATGTAAATCAACACATAAACTAGTGTAATGTATGTATAAGAATGTACCAAAATGTATTAAAAAAAACAACTGTTGTGAAACACAAACAAATATCCAACATATGAACTACATGTGAAAGAAAACTGTTGAATAAGTGGTTGACTAAGGGTTAAAAAGAAAATAAAACTGCATCTGGTAAATTCATTACTGTCTTGAGTTAACAGAAGCGTGCATAAAATGTATAACTCTACGCTAAATATTGTAGAAGCTATGCAAGCCAAACATGTTCCAAGAAAAGAATGAAAGGGAAAAAAAAACATATTGGTAGCCAAAAATAACAAGCAATGTACCTTATGTGGTATGAATGTATGTATCCGTCACAAGACAACTGTGAGTCTTGAACTCGCAAATAAAAAAAAAATTAAATCTGAAGAAGAAAAAAAATGCCAAAGATTTAGTTTAATGAGTATATGTGAATAGCCCTTTAAAAAAATAAAGTGTACCTAACAGCCCACATTATGCATGTGACTACATTTTATATAAAAAAAAAACCTCTTACCTATATCAAATACCATGTCAGTTATAATAAAAAAAATACCTTATGTTATAACTCAAAATAGCAATGAGTCACCAGCCGCGCGTAAACAATGAAGTCTAACAGTACATTAGCCGCATGTGTAAAACTGTACACCTGGTTAATTATCCCTTGCAAAAAAAAAAAAAAAACTTTAAGATGACTGTGTAAACAATGTACAACAGTTATATTATGTTATAATTTCTGCAAAACTTTTAAACACACGAACTAAAAAAAAAAAAAAAAACACTTGACATTAAAAGAAAGTCTATGTAAAAACAACTACGAAGTTGTGAATGCAGTGAAAAAAAATACAATTTTTAAGCTAAACACAAATGATGCTAAAAGAAACGTATACATGCACAGACGGCACTGAATGTCCTTAACCATGGTAAGTATTAATTGAAATATAACAAAATTCAGCAAAACTGAACGAGTCAATGTGTGTGTGTGTGTGAAGTACCAGGCCAAACATGACATCCCAAACCATGTGCATGAGAGGGGAAAAAAACATGTGTGATTAATACCTAACAATGCTATCTGCCCATAGCAAGTTAGAAATAAAGTGTAAATTAGTGTAAAGGTGTTATCCATCATCAGCATTAGGAAACAATTACAGGTGAAATTTTAGCAATCTAAAAATAATTTTTAAAATGTAAAAAATACTCCAATTGTAAAATTAATATTAGTGTAACTCCATCAATCATGTTAGGAAACATATCCGATCCCTGATTAAGCTAGCGGCCAACTTGCTTAACCATAGATCGAAATACACACCTCAGACATTTTGCTATCCCATGGAAAATAGCGCAATGACTGAAGTATCCCACATAAACCATGACAGAAGTACAAGCAAACAAACTTACACACACAAAAAAAACCAAAAAAACGATGTATTAATGTGAATGCATGTCATTGAGAAACATAAAAAAATAACAGTTTAAAACTATACGTCAAACCTATGTTGTACATCTTATGTATTTTGCAAAAGCAAACGAGAGCCAAAAGGGAAAAAAATATTTTGTAACCATGCCATGATGACTCGAGCTATGTAATATGCCTAAATAAAATGTATGCCAGGCTAAACAAATCTAAGCTTACTAAATATTTTGCCAAAGTTCACAATCTAAGAAAATATTAATGTGAAAGATAACTAATCTAATATATATATTTTTTTTAACTTATGATTACGCCAACTATATGTAAATTTCTAATCAAGTGCCCACATCTAACTGAGAAAAAAAATGTTATGCTCACCTCCTCTATTCTTATTTTAAATTGCCACGAATATGCAAATCCAACATATTTCACATTACTTTTAATCAGTGCAAAAAAAAATTTAATAAAGTCATAAAACATAAAACTTTCTGCATAGAAAAAAAATAATATATATTAACTCTAAAAAGAAATTTCAAAAGTGTGTCCGAGATCTACTAGTGTAAAAGGTATTTAAAAGTAAGTCATTTACAATCTAAGATAAATACATCTATAGATTTTTTTTTTTACATCCTTTAAGAAAGGCTGAATGACAACATCTTAACTAACAATAAAAAATATTTAAAAATCCCCAGAAAACTATTCATAAAAGACACTATACTGAATGATTTGCAATATGACACAACATATTATTTAAATCATACCGTTAACAGACAGCATACGAGCCAGCGTATTTATGTGCAACAAATGATAAAACAACAGAGAAGCAACTTCAAGGTCTAGAGATAAAATAAAAGGAATATATTATCTCTGAAGTGCGTCAATGTGTCAATGCAAGATACTCAGGAAGTTTCTAATATGAATCAAATGCAACAAACTTAAAAAAAAATTGCTACCCTTTTTTTTATCCCCTTGGAAATGCATCCCAATTATTCATAAATTTTACTTTACACATCAACTGCCGATCTGTAAGTAACAACTTATATTTTTAAAAGCAGGTGAAATATTACCTAACATATTAAATATTCATAACAGAGATAAATACAAATACATCTCTTTTCAATCAAAATAGAAATTAAATTAAAAATAAACACACCTTTCGTTAAAAATATGTCATTCATAACTATAATTAAAAACAACAAAATGTGCACAGATAAATTAGATAAATTTTAAAAGGCTATTGTTTGTGCAATAGCGACAAGGAATGCAAGCGCAATATGTTTCACGATAAATGTTAAACCCAGAAAATCCTTGTCATGCATGAAAATAAAGTATCATTAAACATTCATAAAATAACTGAACTTAAATAGCACTTACCTTTTAAACATTAACATGCAAAGAGCAGCTTAGAATTATAGCTGCAAGTTTAACGGTTTAAAAAAAAAAAAAAAAAAAAAAAAAAAAAAAAAAAAAATTTTATAAAGCCGATATCTTCTCTCTTCCGGCTATTACATTTTATAAGCAGCCTTAATAAAAACTATATGGAATAGTATGGAGTAATAAAATTTTAAACACGTATGAATATAGAAACATTTCTCATAGCATGAAAAGAGATTAAACGGAAAAAAAATATAAAAAGGAAAATACTGTATTAATTAAAATTAAGATTTTAAAAAGTAGAAAAAATGTTCATGTTGAAATTTGTAGTGTATTCTTATTTTTTTTGTTTTAACACTACATAAAAATGCACTTTTTAATTGTAGTAATTAACACAACTAGTGTCACGCTAAGTTCACCTTGCGATTTTCATCTAAGTCAAAGAAAAGCACATACCTTTTAAATGATGCGTCCCTGTTATTGTAAGTGAGAAACACTTTTTTTTAGATTTCGTTGCGTAAAAACAGATTTTGCCAAGAAAAGAAAATTCTATCACAAAGGCAATATTCGGAATGAAGCACGATGAATTTTGACATTGTCAGGTGCACTTTTTTTGTAGGAATCACTAGATTTAACTTTTTTCTTTTTTTGCAATTTCACAAACAAACTCAAAAAGAATTGTGATAAGTACGGACATGATTAGGTACCCTTTTTTGTCGGGTACACTGGTTCCGAACCATTACTCTTCTTTTTATTTTTTTGTTGACACACTTTTGAAGAAAACACAGATCACTTGTAAAAACTCAAATCACTGATAACACACATGTAGAAGACTACAGGAGAGATTGAGCACAGCACTAAGTAGTAAGCAGTCTTGAATAAAAAAAAAAACAGCGTCGCGCATCACAGGCACGTCAAACAGGCAACCATGACTTGTCGCTTAAGTGGACAGGTGATGACATACTCTTGATTCCAACCTCACAAGACACAGAGACAGGAATGGCAGGAAACTTTAAGAAGACAACTGTCCTTTTAATATCTAACTGGAATTCGTCGAAAGCGGAGCATACATCCATTTTAACAGTGGGGGGGGGGGGGGGATTTCTCTCTCTCAACTATATATATATATATATATTTTAGGTTGGAGAAAACTCCGGCCGATGGGCCAAATTTATGTAATAGTGTTCAGTGGGATGGTTCGCTTAAATGCAAAAACTCCAACCATATTACAGGAACTATGAAAATTTATTCAACATTTTAAATTTAAAGTTACAAAAGAGATCTTTCTCATAATTAATTAAGAGTGAGAGAGAGAGTAAATATTTTACAAGGTACGCCTGGGCGTGACCCACAGACCGTGAAGGTCTTACATCCTTTTTCTTTGGAGATCAACAGTTGAGAGAGTGATTTCACAAGAATCATATCACACTCGTCGCTACACTTCGCCAAATTCAAACATTGGCACCCTGAACGAACTGTGGACAAAGGTTTTATTCGCGAGCCAAATGATTATCCCAAAAATCCAGCAACCCCGATGAGAACAATGAAACGCGTCATAGAAAATGGTTGCCAGTCCACAAATCCTGGGAATCATTATCTAAGCGAAATGATTACGTTAAAATGCCCGCAACATACAATCGAGAAATGCCAAGAAAAGCATCTGGTAAAACCAACTGACAAAAAGATTTAACCTCCATGCAACGTGAATTTAAAAACCGCATCTCATTTCGATGTGAGAGACTGCAGAAACATCTGGGAGGTGTTTATATTACAGACTGGCATTCGCTTAAACAAGTGTTACTTAAAATTACTTACTGCAGACCGAGGAAAGGGAAAGATGCCGTGACTCGCATAAAATACATTCCTTTCACATTCGTTGTTAAAAGATTTTCAACGGTTCCATCTTAGCAGTGATAAGGAAGCTTTTCTCTGCATGAAATTAAATGAAGAGATATTGTTACTAGCAGCTGCAGTGGAACAGACAGATAAGGGAAAAAAAGAAAAAAAAGAAATGAATCTTTGAGCGGCGTGAAATAAAGATGTTTTTAGAAAAAGAAAGAAACCACCTTAATAAAATCTGGATGTTTTTGAGAAATGAAATTAATCATCTATTTCATTATAGGAAAGAGGAGGGGGGGGGAGGCTAATATGATCTAAAAGTAAGAAAGTTATGTTTAAAATTAATTTTGAATAAAAATGATACCTATGGGACAGAAACGCTGTCACACCATCTTTAAAAACAACATTGGTGGACTTTAAAATATATTCACAGCTGTGATAAATACGTGAGATATGATGTTCTTAATCAGGTGTAGAATAATTTCAACTACGTGTATGTTTTAACCGCTAAGGTGGAGAGGAAAATTGAGCATGCATAAAATTTAATAACGGTATAAATAATTTAGGCAGAAAAAAAACAACAACAAAAGAAGAATTAATTCTATAAAAGCGTCAAGGGGAGCATACATAAATTTTCTGATCACAAAGTTACATTCAATGTTAATGCTAAAAGAAAAGTGATCTCCAGATACGTGTCCCATTAAATATTGTCAAGTGGTCTATTTAAAACAAGAAAATAAATGAAGCCTTATACTTAAAATTTAATCCGTTTCCAAGCAAAACTCAGGGAAGTCACGCCAGACAACATAATAGAAGCAAAACTGATACACACGCGCACCAAAAGAGGTTCATGAACAATTTTCAGCTGCCTGGAACTGCTATTTCTATTTTGTGACGATTAAGAGAATTTTTACTATTATTTTCTAAAAGCATAATTTCTAATGCATTTGATGAGTATGTTTTAATTGGGATATAAAACTGTGGTACTTTAAAGTACCGCCAGGGCATGGTATGCAGCAGCTCCCCTCACTATCTTTCTTCTATTCAAAGAGAGCAGCAAAAAGCATGGGGCAGAGGCATGAAAGGAAATCCGACCTGCTACGCCGAGGGATAGAACCCGCGAAGATATGCTTTATCCCACCTATCCAATAGTTTATCCACGCCTCCAGCTCAATTTCAGTAATTCCCCTCCTCGAAATAATAGTTACACCGCGCCTCAGAGGCTGTCGTCCAGCGCAAGGCCCAGTCCCCCCCCCCCACACACACACTAGTTTCAGTCTAATATTCATCAGCTATTATTAACGATTAAATAGTAAACTATTTGTAATGAACTAGGTGTAATAAACAACCCTTCTCCCGGCTAAGCTTCAGATTCATCCGCACAGTAGTAACTAGCCAAAGTACTTATTAACCCGGGGGAAGTCGCGCATAAACAGGGTATGAGCGGTTTTCGGTTTGTCACCAATAAGTGCAAATAATAATCGTCAGCTTAATCAGTCGGAGACAATTGTTACAAATTATGCGATAAAGTAAGATGAAGATTACTCTTCGAAAAATAGTGGTGACAATTGTAAAAACCGTACGCATCCGGGTTATGTCATACCCCACGCGACTCCTCACGGGATTAAAATAACTTAATGTCTGTTAGTACTCTTCAATAATATCAGATTAGTAATTTAGGTAAATATCTCAACTTTTACACTTAGATAGCTTTGACCTAGTGTATAGTATAATTATAATATATTTAAAAGTAATAAAAACTAATCTTAAAGTTAAAAAATGTAATAAACATGTCCAACTAACCCCACTCCCTTTCAGGTTTTTTTTTTATTTGACTGCTGTCTTTTTATTACATGCACATTGGCTGCGATCTGCTCAAGCTACCGGACCCGCTCTTGTGGGACAGCCTGCGGAGCCAGTTTGTAACCGGTGGGCTACGGTAGAAAGGCGGAGTCTCGTCCTCCCAGCAACGTGAGCTTGCTTCGCATTTCGGTCCAAATATTTCCTATGATGATACTCGTTTTTCAGTGGCAATTATTGTTTTCTTTTCACCACCCTCTAAATTACTTCATGAACCACTTCTCACGACAAATACCCACCACCCATTAGGCATCTAAAATACAGGTTTCCCCCTCCCTAAGTGACTTGTGTGCGTAATTTGCCAAATCAACAAAGTAAATTAGTTAAACGGTATAACAGAGAAATCAGCAAAATAATAAGATGTGCAATTAGGACGGTCGGGGCGTTTGTCTACTAGATAGCTGCCATGCGGCAATCAGGCGGTCAACCGCTCCAATGCGAGACAGGAAAACTCGTTCGGCTTGGGAAATCTGGCATGTAGGTGTCGGGTCTTCGGTTTGGAGGACAGCCGATATCCGCCATGTATGTTAATAGCGCCTGGTGCATGTAAAATCCGTTATGGGTGCAAAGTCCTCCAAGTTACTAGTGAATTATACCTCTGGATGTATGGCCTTTTCATGTGAAGGTCTCGTCACCTGACAAAGGTTCTAAATTGCGAGATCAATTTGAATAGCAATGCAGGTGCCAAACAACCAGATCAAAATGTTAAATTACAGGCATAACAAAATTCACTATTAAGCATTAGGTACTGCCGATTGGATGAAGATATATGCTCTAGTCAGATTTATTGCCACTACGCGGAGATTAGGCTAGCCCCCGCCATGAAACCAGGTATAAACCCATTCAGCTTTTGCAACCCGGCAGGTAGAGGCCTAGTCATTGGTTAGAAGGAAAGAAAAATGCTAAATAATGTACAACAAAATTAACCCGGATATAAATTTTTCAAGGCAAATTCGAATGATATTTTTAATGACATAGCAGACTGTCACAAAATATATTACGACAAAAAATTCAAAGATTCTACTATGGAAATACCATTTGGCACAATTTATAAAGAAGATTTTCCGAAATTAAATACAGCTGAAAAATAATAACAAAACGACAGCAATATTTTTTTCAAATTTGAACCTGCAATATCGCGTACATTTGTTAGACATAACTCTTAAAGTATAACACGAGTAAGGAACTGCAAACAAAATATTCTATTCTATTTAATATCGCAGACATCACCTGAATTTTAATTTCTCCTTTCTTGTCTAAATATTTCATATTAGTATTCGATAAATATATTCGTATCAGGTTTCAGAAAAACAAGAACTGAAAAAGTTACATATTTTCTCCGTGACCACCTTAAGTTATACTTTAAATGTTCATTGTTATTGTTTTGAGAGATTTTTCTGTGTCTTTTTCTCCTTTTTTTTTCTTTTTTTGAAAATGAATATTATTTCGTAGATCGGACACTAACAAGACTGGCATCAGCCATCATTCCACAAAAATGTACCGATATTGTTTTATATTTGTTTAATCATTTTATGCCAACTCAAAATTAGATTATAGAAGTCCGCAATGAAAATTTTTCTTTAATCCTGGGATATTTCTGATGAGTTTTTCAATGCTGCTTTCGGAAAAAAAAATTAAATTTCTCTGGCGTACAATTTCAAATCTTGAGAACTTACGGCTGTTAATGAATTAAAAATTTAGTCATAGAAATATTGTATTTTCTGATGGATCGATTATATATCTATGCTAATAAAATAACAATTTTATCTCTCTGTCTGTATGTCTCTTTGTTTGTTGGCGAAAGCTATTGAAATCTATTGCACGTAGAGATATTAAAATTTCCTTCTGAATAGACGAAGACAAGTCTCAATGTATTAGAGGGCTCATATTTTGCTTTTTTATTTTTTCAATTTATAGTTATTTATATTTAATGGGACGATTTGCGTATTTTTCTGATCTTCCGAAATCGCCTGCGATCTGGACAGACTCACAAAATAAATCAATATTCAAATTTTTTAATCAATATAGTTAATTTTTTCCTTTTTTGATAAGAGTTTTTTGGAATTTGCGCAAAGTTTTAAACATTTTGTGATTTTTAAAACGGATGCCTCCAATTCACTATTAAAAGAAAAGTGCTCTTTCTTTAAACAAATTTTATATTTTTTATTGGTGCAATCTTATATTTAGATATCTTTAAATTGATTTCGTTAAAAATAATTATTAAATAAGGTAATTTTCTAAAACACAGAGCATACAGAAATGGAAAACATTTACTATTAGTCTGTTAAATAACACCCTTCATTGCCAAAAACAGTTACTATGGTTACTATGACGAGATTTGTTACCTCTAGGTTAAAAGGTATATTTTACTCATCACATGAAAGGAGTTGAATTCGGATTTTATACTTAATTATATTCTAATTCTTTCCTGTTCTGGAACTCCACAATGCCCCACCCCTCGCCCTCTTCCCTGGATCTGCAGAAAGCCTACCCGGATTTTTTTATATTTTTTTATTCAACACTGATTTTAGGTATATTTAAAGTTATTATCCGGATCAGACAAATCTGGGGTCAGCTAGTTCATAAAAAAAACACCAAATACCGCTAAATATCGTTACCCAGTTATGTTGATTGATGCACAGTAAACTGCATCAAGCGATGCACAAAACAAAAAGATCCAAAGGAGGCGGTTCATCTTTTTTTTTTCAAATAATTAATCAAATCATTAAGAAATCATTATAATGATTTTCCATTTTGTAAAAGCTATAGAAATCGTACCAATATAATAAATTTAAATGGATAGCTTATATGTACGGGATAACATTTTCTGATTCTGCTAGATAGTCTGTGTGACTTTACAAGGTCTTCATCTTTATTTTAAGGAAAAAAAGAAAAACTTGCGTGTTAGAAAGAAACTTCGGTATTTTTTAATTCATCGGGTTAAAATACATTAGAAACACACACTCAAAATGGTTAAAAAATATATGAATATGGGATAATTGTTTTAGGTCTGTGTTATTTTTAATGTATTTCAATTATGACAAAATCATTAGCTAAACGTCCGGAGTAATAAGCGACAGTCTTCTAATTCGAACAAATTCCGCTATTACAAAACTAAATCAAACATGATTCGCAACTTTTCAAACATTCAGTAATGACGTTTTCTAATAACTCAATCAGATATAATATATTCACCGGTTGTATTCATCATATCCAAGTTTCCTTGTATAATTTTGAGAAAAGATTGCTTCTAAACCATAAGTATGTGGTTCCGGTAATTGAATTGAACTATGCCACAGAGCCATTTAATTTATTTCGCATTTCACTAATAGGACACCGGCGTTTGCAGTTAGTTTATTATTCAGGAAAATTTGCAATTAACTTATGAAACGTACAATTATGTGAAAATATTGAAAGTCTTGTTTAATTTTATTTGTTTAAATCTTTTGAAAACTTACCTATTCATTAAATAAATTGCCTGGAGTGTTTCCTGTTATATTAATAAGTAATTTCCATGTTTAACAAATAGTTAATTGGACAATGATGAAGGTTGAACAGAAGTTGAATACGAAAATTGAAATACAAATTATCTTTACAATTTATATTTCAATTTCCATGTCTCTATCTCGAACAATTGATAATTTTCGTGTTTATCAAACGCTATAATTTGCATACAGAGTTTTGAATTCAATAATTAGAAAGGATTTAATAAGTTATTTTGTAAATATATAATAACACAATCACAAACATACTTTTCTATATGTCTTTAGAAACAATCTCCTGTTTTTTGTAATAAGTGCTTTGTTTTGATATAAGAATTTGAAATATTTTTTAAATAAATCTTTAGTTTTCTTGTCATTTCAAAAAGTGATTTATACCTGTATTCACATAAAAAAATAACTTTTTTAAAAATCATAAATTAATTGCCGATTAAAATTTTACCGCTTAGATATTTAAGATAGCATAGGATAGCTTTCAATAAAACATCTCTGTATAATGTTTTTTAAATTTATATTTCTTTAAAATTATTAACTGGTAATACAGAAAGGGTAACAATAATTTGAAAATGTTTAAAATTTCGATTTTTTTTTTCGCTTGGAGTACTTTTTAATATACTCCAAAATCATATTTCAGTAGTTTAAAAGCGATAACAATTTCGGAGCTATAGAAATAGACCGCGTCACATATTAAAGAGCAACGAAAATTTTTATATCGTGTAAAACATTTGACTTAAGGGTGGAAGTGGTAGCGTGGAGCTTCAGTCAAGCGGAGGTCCAAGTAGAATATAAACCAAACAATTTATTAAAATGACATAAGATAAATTAATTTCTTGGTTATACATGAATTACAACTATATTATTTTTGGGTAAGTTACAGCTCATGACAGTGTTCATTTCAAAGCACAAGTTCAACAGAGCATAGAATTGGCATCCAACCTTCTAATGGATTCTTTATCAATAAAATTTTAGACCTTTCACCTTTCACATTAATTCGTAACGAAAACTGCTGACGCTATTTTCTCGTACACAACAAACCGTTGTCAACTCCTTTTTACCTCGTGGTCTCGACCGGAGAAATAATATCCTGCCTGGATCGGCAGACTGCTTCTATCCCTTCGGACCTGTCCCAAATCTCAGCCCCAACTCTAAGAGCAACTCCCTCCTTGGGATTCCAAAATATATCTCCCTTCCTCTCTTCGTTAACTCACCTTTCTTAAAACAAAGGCTATCTATAGCCCACTCAGAGCCTAGGCTGAATGACATCATTAAGAAGCTTCGATATCATAGGCCAAGAGGGACCCTTTCTTCTACCGTGAGAAAATTCCACCTCTAGTTTCATTTTTAAATTGTCCTGGGAAAATATCGACAAGCTTGTTACTTAAAAAGGATTCCGTAACTCCTACTGTTTTCATGCCTTGCTCCTTTATAGTCAAACGGTAAGATCGGTTGTGATGGATGGATTCTTTTTATCATTTCCTGCAGAACCTTGAGATTTAGAAATATTTTGAGCTGGTATGCTTATACATGCTTTTCCTATCTAGAGTTCTGTTTGAAAATATATGGGACTTTTTTGTGAATTACATTGGATTCTTCACAATACCCCCGCCTTTAAATGATATTTCGGTTGCAAGACGTAATATCTGCAAAGAAAAGGGTTAGCTCATACATTCGAGTGGTCCTACTTTACTTATATCACTCACCTCTTTAAAAAAAATGTTTCATACAATTTACATTTAAGTAGCTAATGCTGAGTACCTTTGATTATGAAATTTCACTTTTTAAAGACAAAACACATTTAAATTTTACACGATGACATTTACACAAAATAGATGAAATTTAATATGTACACTTAGTTAATTCGAGTTCGACTCACTTAATTCTGTGCTAAATTCCTAACTGCTAGAGCCTGTCAAGTGAAGGTTTATCTCTATATTTAGCATAGTGTTTCAGTCGTGAATCTGCGCTTGTCAACATATTTATTTTCTGCGCATTTTCCCCTGGGGTTTTTGTCTATTTACAGGATAATTTTGCAATTTTTCGTGTCTACCTGTGGCGCTCGCCAAACAATAAGCCGTGGACATTTTAGAATCGCCCGTCCTCCGACTAATCCGTCTCGTAACTCTTTCACGCTCTTTATTTCCGTCCAGCTCCTTTACTAGATTTTGTGACCTGAGATACTTTTTGTTCTCGTTATTGCTACGCCAAAATTCTCTTTTGTTCCTTCTCGGTGTTAGTTTCACCGACATATCCTTTAGATTATCCGATCTATCTGTACTTTGACGCGCCCTCCTTGACTGCGTTAAATAATAACACTCGTAATGCGATTTTTCTAACACCTTTTTCAGTTTCACTTCGCATATGGGGCAACCCATCTCATGATCCCCTTTGACATCTTTCTTTTTTCTTTTATTCCATCCTAAATCGTGATCTTCCTTTCTCGTGGGTGATAGGGTATTATCCTTCCTTCCCTCCTAATTCTCATATCTCGTTTTTGACCGGGTACCTCCCATTTTCTTTCTTTCTTCCAAGTTCACGTTCGTCAATTATGAGTTGTCCTCTCTCATCTTATTCTCGTCCATTCGGTATGGATTAGCGTTTTTGTATTTCGCTTTCGCTTTATTATGGATAACCACGGCATCTGAGATCTGAATTTTTTTCTTTTTAATATCATCAATTAATTTTTGCGTTTTATTTCCCAAAATATAGTAGAACATATTCGTCTTTTTGTCCGTCACGAAAGCTTTTGTTTTTAGGCTCCCGAATCCTTCAATTTTTAAAACATCTTCGGCGGTCGGTAAACGACGAGTATTGTTCATTAACGGCTGCCTAACTCGAATGGTAGCACCGTCTAATTGATTGGTGTCAATAAATTTCAATGGAATCACGTCATATAGAGTTCCAGTATCTCTCAAGGTTGTGCATTCCCTTCCGTTGATTAGCGCGCGGCTTAGATAAGGCTTAAAATTTTCTTCAAAATTTGTACCTCCGCTGATGTGATGAACGCTGGTAATTTGATCTCCATTTCTTTTGTTTTCGGGACAATTGACCTTCAAATGGTTTGGGCTCGAGCAAATAAAACATCTAATAGCCCTTTTCGCTCAAAGATTTTTTCCTTTTCTTTCTCTATATTTCGTTCTCTCCAGTTAGTTCTTCTTTCGGAATGCCCCGCTCTCGTTTCGTCCTCATTTTCCATTTTCTCATCCCGCGAATTTTATTCAAATTTTGGCTTTTTATTCCATAATTTTTTTACACAACTTTTATAGTTTCGTATTCGTCCAGATCTTTAGATAGTGTTCCTGAATCTTTATATTTGGCCCACGAATCTATAAAATGTTCCCTTAATTCCGCTGGAACACGCCTCTTAATTTATTCTGTGATTAGAAATCTTTTAAATCCTTAAAATTTGTAACCTCAAGACCATTTAACCTCCCTTCTAGAAAGCTATTTAGTTCAAAAATGAGATCTTTCCACGGACTTTTCGAGTTTCGTAAGTGTTTATCTAATTTTTGTCTATAAGCCTCGCCACTCAATCTAAAGCGAGCTAACAGGATTGACTTCACATGCTGAAAGTTGTCAACTGTGTCTGCCGGTTCGCACAAGATCAATTCGGCTACCTCTACGGGCAATAAAGCTAATAAATGTGTGACTAGATCCTCATTTTCTATCCCAGACCTTAATGCCTGTTTCAAACAAGTTTAAAAATAGAGTTATATCCGAATGTTCTGGACCAAAACGATGCATTATAGTTTTCAGCGCAAATTTAGGTTTTTCCGATCCGTTTCTGGAAGTCGAGTTATGCCTCCCTGAATTTTGTGTTAATTTCAGTTGCTCTAATTGAAAATTTCTCTCTTCTTCTTTCTCTTCATTTTCTTTTTTCTCTATTTCTAAAAGTATTAGATCTTCTCTATCTTTTACTATACATCCCACTTGCGTTAATGCAAAGTCGGCATCATAATTGTCCGCGGCCTCTATCTTTTGGATAATCGTCGCGATTATGTCACTTTCCTCTATCTCAACTCCTAACACTTCTGCTAAATTTTACAGATCAGCCTTTCTACAATATTTTAATGCCGTTATTTTCGCCATTATCTATCGATTTTATATTCCTACAGATACTACAAAGAGATCCTAACGGTTTCCTTGTTTCTTTATTTATTTTTTCAGTTACCTCAAAAGATATGAATTTGGCACTTCACCGAGAATATTCTAACCCTATCTATCGTTATAAAATGGTTTTCAAACTTATTCACAATATACATGAATAAATCAACAATCCTCTAATAAATTTCAGATATTCTACGTTTTAGTGTTAGTTTCGAAAAAGAAATATAATTTTCCCTATTTTTACATTTCCTACACACACAAAATATATAAGATAAAAAAAAAAAAAAATATTTCTAAATGCTATAGGTAAAAAAATTTCCCATTTTACTCAGAGTTGAACACTCCGTGCAAATCTTTTCATATGCTTTTTCTATTTTGAACACAAGTATATATTTAGAAAAATCAATCATTAAATAATCCAAATTGATTCTAACATATTTTTCAAGCAAACTTTCCTCAAAATGGCACTTTTCTTACATGACATATTTTTTCTTTTTGCCTTAAGAATCTAGTTTAACTCTAATTTTCTGTATTCTTTCTATTTTTTTTTTTTTTTTTACTAAATTAGAAAAAAAAATGACAAAGAGTATCAGCTCCCTTGTACTAATTAATAAGTTAATAATTTTCTTATTTTAAATAACCAATTTTTCCAATTTTAAAAATTTCATTTACCTCAAAACAAAAGTTTTCCTTTAAAATATTAATTTCTTATCAACATTTCAATTAATTAACAGATTAAGAGCCACTCAAAATAATGAGCCTTTTGTTTTGCTGGGGCATTTTCTCTCGGGAACTATTCTGCACGGCACTGCACTGGAGTCTCCTTTCACTGAACACAGTCTTGCATCTGGATGTCGTCTAGAGCACTTTTTGGGGGGACTGTCCGGCACGATACTGGTGTCGCTTTTCTCTACGCACGGTCTTGCGTCTGGAGCTCTTTCTTAGGGGAACTGTTCAGCACGCAAATTTACAAACAATCAATGTCCCAGCGCTCTTAACGCCAACCTCTGTTGCCAAGCACTTTGGCGAGAAAATGAACTTCGACGCTCATGCGTGTGTTCTCATACAAATACGTTTGCAAAAATCTGAAGCTACTTTAATTTATCCGTTCAATTGCGTATTTCTTGTTTGTGGAATACTTGCAAGAATACGAGTGCGAAATACTAAATCATTACTTTACCTTCTGAACAATTGTAATTGAACAAGTCATATATTTAATATTATTGATCTGCTCTATAACTTTGAATTTTTTTCCTTCCAAGCTAAAGTATTTATTTCTGTAGGGGTACGTAGTATGTGCTGCCATCTAGTGCAAACGTAAGTACTAAATACATTACAATAACTGGTCCTTATTTCATCCTCTGAATAATTATGATATGTATATGCATGTATATGTATATTGTGAATTAGTGAAATAGTTATTCTTATAGATCCGTTCTATAATATAAATAAGTAATATAAATATAAGTTATATTCATATCAGTATATATGTATATATATATTCCGCTTATAATATAAGTAATATAATTAATATATAATCAGCTCTTTTTAAATGATCACCATAAATAAATGAAAATTTGCCACAATTATCTTACTTACTTTTTGCGTCTATGCTCAGATAAGTGCTTTGTTGCTGATTGATAATAAGTTAAAAATAGCTATCAGGGGACGATCCAGGCAAAATTTGCCCATTTTGGGCACTTTCGAAAAAAATCAATTTAATAAAACGGGCCTCTTCACCAAATTATTTTTAATAAAATTGGCCCCTTCACAAAATTCTGCTTAATAAAATAGGCCCCATTCATTAATTATTTTTTTTTTATTTTGCCAGATTTTAAAATGTACATTTTGTAAACAAAACAAGTTTACTAGAAAACAAAATTTTACAGGATGACTTAAAGCCTTTATTATTAATTAATACTTTGTTCAAATTTGAGTAACTGGATTTCATCTTTCGTTGTAAAATTTATTTTTCCCAAAAATATAAATAATTCACATAAATAACTTTTGCTTTTTACAAAATCCCCCCCCACACACATACACACACTTTTAACATTTCATAACTTTTCCATGCATGCTTCATAATCAAACCACATAGGAAGCAGAAAATGCTTTTTTTTCAAAGTAATAGAAAATTTTGAATTTTGTATAGTAATGGCCATTTACAAAATTGCATTTATTTCAAAGAATTTAGGATATTTTATCCATTTCTCCTTTTTATTAATTTTTTTCCATATTTATCCATTAATGGAACGCTCAGTTAATTTTCTTCTGTGTACGACTATCAAATTTATTTAAAACAAATCAAAAATTTTATGTAATTAGGATGAATATCAAAAAGTAAAAACCTAAACATGATCATTACTTTATTATAGAATTTGTGGGATTATTGCAGTGCTGTATTAATTTAGAATATGCATCCTTACTTTGTAGCGATAATCTTATTCAAATAGCATCAATATTCGACTTAGTATAATCAATAATACAACTTGTGTAGACTGAATTAATCTGCGAAAGCTAAAAAAAACTCTTTGAACTTTATAAGCGTATCTAAAATATTCATATAAAGCGGATATAAATATTCGCATATGTAAATTTCGAACTACGATACTAAAAATAGACTGCAGCATGTATGCATGCACGTCAAAGTTCATTTTCTCGCCAACGCGCTTGGCAACAGAGGTTGGCGTTAAGAGCGCTGGGACATTGAGTGTTTTTCAATTTGCGTCCGGCACGATACTGGTGTCGCTTTTCTCTACATACGGTCTTGCCTCTGGAGCACTTTCTTAAGGAAACTGTCCGGCACGATACTGGTGTCGTTTTTCTCTATACACGGTCTTGCCTCTGGGGCACTTTCTTAAGTGAACTGTCTGGTACGGTACTGGTATCGTTTTCCTATAATGGTCTTGCGTCTCGAGCACTTTCTCTTAAGCTTGTCTTTTAATGTTCAGAGTCCTTGCTGTGTAAACCACCTTCTTCCACCAAGTTGTAAAACCTTCGCTTAAGGGTATAAGGGGTAGCGTGGAACTTCAGTCAAGCGGAGGCCCAATTAGAATATAAACCAAACAATTTATTAAAATGACATAAGATAAATTAATTTTTTGGTTATACTTGAATTACAACTATATTATTTTTGGGTAAGATACAGCTCATGACAGTGTTCATTTAAAAGTACAAGTTCAACAGAGCATAGTATTGGCATCCAACCTTCTAATGGATTCTTTATCAATAAAATTTTGTCCTTTCACCTTTCACATTAATTCGTAACGAAAACTGCTGACGCTGTTTTCTCGTACGTAACAAACCGTTGTCAACTACTTTTTACCTCGCGGTCTCGGCCGGAGAGATATTATCCTGCCTGGATCGGCAGACTGCTTCTATCCCTTCGGACCTGTCCCAAATCTCAGCCGCAACTCTAAGAGCAACTCCCTCCTTGGGATTCCAAAACATCTCTCCCTTCTTCTCTTTGTTAACTCGCCTTTCTTAAAACAAAGGCTATCTATAGTCCACTCAGAGGCTGGGCTGAATGACATCATTAAGAAGCTTCGATATCATAGGCCAAGGAAGACCCTTTCTTCTAGCGTGAGAAAATTCCATCTCTAGTTTCATTTTTAAATTGTCCTGGGAAAATATCGACAAGCTTGTTACTTAAAAAGGATTCCGTAACTCCTACTGTTTTCATGCTTTCCTCCTTTATAGTCAAACGGTAAGATCGGTTGAGATGGATGGATTTTTTTTATCATTTCCTGCAGAACCTTGAGACTTAGAAATATTTTGAGCTGGTATGCTTATACATGCTTTTCCTATCTAGAGTTGTGTTTGAAAATATATGGGACTTTTTTGTGAATTACACTTGATTCTTCACAATCGTTTTTCTCAGATTGGTGCTTGCTGCAGGGAATTTAAAATGAATGAACCCGGTTGTTTTATTTTAATTTATAGTCAAATTCTTCTAGTAAGGTTTTTTGGAATCTTTATGTCATTTTCCTGTGTAACTGTAAATAACAAAATATCGGGTGAAACGTTATATTTGTAATTAACCGATGTCATTTCAGTAAAAATGTATAATTTTCAAAATGACAACGTATTTATCTACCTTTTAGAGTGCGAAAACTATTTATTTTCCTTTTTCTAGAGAAAATCTGCAATGAATTGCCCTACCAATCGCTTGACCGTCTTTTCTTCGAAGCACTTTTGCTCATCAACTGTGAAACCACCGATTTTAATGTATCAACCAAACCTTTCAATTTTCGACTTAGATATACATGTAATACGTTAATATAAATTGAATTTTAGAAACATTCGCATTTCTCCATAAGAAAAAAGTTTAAAAAAAATCCTTAAATTTTAAGGAGTCAAGGTGGTGATAATCCTTAGATACTGATTTATCGTAAATTGCCAGGAAATATAAAACATACATGCTGTTATTTTAGGAAATCCTCTATGAATGATTAATGAGACATCCCCTTTTACGAATATAATATTTATTTACTTTTTAAAAATATATGGTAGAAAAGGAAATAATGAAAAAGTTCTACGCTGTTTTATTAAATGTCAGTAAATACAGATCTTTTAAAAAACGGTCAGGTGCGAGTATTACTCACGCTTAGAGTGTTCAATACAATAAATATATGAATTATTAACTGTATTATTAAAAAAAATCATTGCTAAAAGAATATAGACAGCGAGCCGGCAGCACAGACAATCACCTCATGGAAATCATGGATGAAAATCTAGGATTACTTAAATCTCGATTTGCATATTAAAACGCAAACGGTCTACCAAGTCATATCTTGGTGGAAAACACCTGAAAACCCCATTTTAGAGACTGACTCGTAGGTTTACCATTATGTTTTCCTGCATCAAAAGGTATGAAAACATGGAGGATTGGGAGCAAAAAAACACAATAGTAAACCTACGAGTCAGTCGCTAAAATGGGTTTTTAAGTAGTTTTCCACCAAGATATGACTTAACAGACCGAGTGCGTTTTAATATGCAATTAAGGATTTAACAAATCCTAGAATTTCCTCCGTGAACTCAATGAGGTGATTGTCAGTGCTACCGGCTCCCAGTCTAATAATAAGACTTTGTAAAAAACTATACAACGTAGGGTTGGATATAGCTGTATATACTAGAAAAGTATGAATGGATATACCATAAAAGTTTAAAGAGATATGAAACCTAAATAATATCAAATATTTCTATTCTGTATAACTATTTTTTAATCTTATCCTAATCTGCTAATGATGAACTTAATTTGGTGCTGACAATAAAAGTAGTAATATTCTAACTTCATTTGGCCGTCATGAAACTACGTTTAGAGTTGTGATAATCTTTTCTTTTTGCAGTGTACAGTACTGCTACGGGCGAATATTTTTATATTCTGTTCGCACCACTATTTTAAAAATTTACATTTTCTAGTATATTTCTCTTGCAAATATTGTCAAAAAGCTTGCAAAATAATTTTGTTTTGAAAAAGTGGTGCGAAATAGAATTAAAAGATAGCCACCGGTGGCAGCCCTGAGTGTAGCTAAAACAAAACTCTTGTTCAAAGTTTAAATATGGCATCGTACTAAACGCGCTTTGAAAGGAGGTCGCAAAATTGCAACGCCGATTGGTCTGTGCCGCGTTTTTCCAGATAGTTTTTTAATTAATGTTTAAAGACACGGGAGGCATATTCGGAGATCTATTCATTACAATTGGGCCGATGGTACATAGCCGACATAGAGTATGCCGCTCCTGTCATTAGGTATGTCCAAACCGTCCGTGTTTTTAAGGATAAATATCTCGGCTATTTATCAACGATTTTTATGAAAATCATTATCAATAATGCTTTTATACTTCTGCTACGGATAAGTACCTCTAGCGCTCCTCAACAACTTTGCCGAATACCCGCAAATCGAAATTTGTGTGTAACGAAAAAATGCGCCTTTCTCAAAAACTATGTGACCCAGGGCACTCGCTATAATTTTCCTGCAAGGTTTGAATTAACTTCTACTACCTCTAATTTTTTCATAATTTTAGTTTTAGTAGATTCGGAAATAGACTGGGCGGGGGCGCATATTTTTGCACTACATTTTCGACAATATCTCTGAAAATATAATACCTAAGATAATAAAAGTATTTTTGTGTTCATCGTTACGACAGATTTCACCCGATACCCTACACGATATATAAAAAAAATATTTTTGTGTTTTAAGTAAATTAATAAACTCTCTACATTTTTACGAAATATATTTGTGAATGTTTAATAATCTGTAAATAAGTAGGTCAGTAGTCTTTATTACTTCCCCCAATTTGAACCTTCCACGTTCCACTGTTTACGAGTAAAATGGTTTTGAAAGACGGACAGACACAGGAGAGATCTTATAATGATTCCGCTATTACTTTTTAAGTACGGAACCCTAAAAACATTATGCTTTATTATTTTAAAATTTATATTAATAGCAATACACTGGGGTTATCTAACTTATTACGTGAATGTCGTATTAAATCTTTTTTGAAATTTTTCAAATGATTATTGTATGGACATTGTTGTGAACTACATTACAATGCTAGAGTAGTTTTGAAAATTACAAGAAATACATTTTTATTCTATTCAAAATTATATAACTAAGACACGGGAGATATATTTGTATTATTTCAAAACATGTCCGTATCAATAAATTAGAATGTCAAACTGCAATCGACAATTACATTAACATAGATGAAAAAAAATGTAGTTCTCTTTATTTAGTTATATAAATATCTTATTAGAATATTAGAGGCTTGTGGAGTTTTTATAAGTGAACACGATTATCGTTTACAAGAGACATAAAGTATAAAACAATATTAAAAAAAAGAATAGCGTATTCTAATTTTTGAAAAACAATCGAATAAGTATGTTAATTACAATTACACACATATTCAAAGAATGTATTCAGTTTAATAGCATAATAATGCAATATAAATGTGAAAGTTAAAGATCTGTTGTGGAATTTCTTATGTAAAATATTTCAAACTAGTAATTAAATTAAAATATCTATAATGGTATATTTTTTATTGGAAATATAGTGTTTCAGTCTTTCAGTTCTATAAACAAAGGAATATAAACAATGTAACTTAAGTCATTAAATTCAAATTTAAATTACATTTTAAAGTTTGAAAATTAATAATTTGTTTTTATTTAAAAATGTGAAAATGATGAAGATGAAACATTTTAATTGCAAAAATCGCAGGTTAAATCATGATACATCACGGTTATGAATGAACAAAATAATGAAATGATACTTGTTAATTTCAGTATCATAATATACTAAAACAACCCATTTTTTATGTTAAGCATATCGTATCGTTGACATAGAGAAATATTGCTTATTTCATATAAAAATGTCTAGCTGAAGCCTGTTAGAGATTGCACATCCCCACATGTGGCATGATGCAAATGAACTGAACATCTATGTTACAGGAAGAAATTTTTGGTTTAGGACAAATTTAAATGTAAAATTTCAGTATTCGCTTGGATTGAAACTTATTTTAGGACGGGTTTGATACGTTTGAAATACTGTTTTTTGTAACTATGTTATTTAACGTTTTAGAACACAGTTAATTTCCTTCATTTTCAATTTTTTTCATTTCAACTATTATTTAATTGCATATATGATTTAGCAGTGAATGTTTTTACCTTTAGTTTTGATGATTAACGTTTTAATACTCCATTCTCCCCTTATAATAGATAATAATGTGCTTTTACATCGACAAAAAAGTATAACTTTTAGAGGTTTTTTAGATAATTCTTCTTTTGTTTGCCTTTTTACGATTACAGATTCCATTTTTCGCTCTTATTTTTCTTATTAAAAACAGCGATGGTATTTCTCTTATTTACATACATTATCTACAACATAAACATAAACAGTAAAATAACTTTAAACGCATGTTTAATAAAAGGCTGTTTTTCTTTTTTATTGAATATATGTGAAGATTTATATATTATAGGAATTAGAACGCCTTATCCATTCAACCATTCAAAGCATTGTGAGGAGATTTTATGAAAAATTTAATCTTTATACACATTTTATTTTCTCAGTAATTTTTTTACTAAGAATCAACATTCTAAAAATGGAGTTGGAAAATTGTTCTATATTGCTTTTATTGAATAACTGAAATGACAGAGGAAAGCTGATTTAAATGATATGAAAGGAAGTACAATGTTCTATTATAGTCTATTCTTTTCAAAATGGCTGAGCAAAAATTAAGATTATTAGTTTTTTTATTGAAGTATTTGTTTTCAAGCCTTTGATTAAAGATTCTTTAGTTAAAGATTAATTTGCTATAGTTCAAATTGTTTTCTATCCTAACGATGATAAATTTCTAAAACAATCAGTTCTACTGTTCTAAAGCAAAAACATACCCTTAAGTATCGCTGACATCATATCGATGGTGGCAACGATGTAAGGAAACAATTTCCCTTTTCTTTCTGAAATTTAACTTCTTCTAAGCATAGCACGAATTTTTAAATCGTTGTATAGGAATATGAATATACTTTCAAATGCAATTTATTTAAACTGTTCCTCAATTCTGATTTTGTAGGATATTTCAGTATATATATTAAAAAAAAAATCCGTGTCTATCGCGTGCAGCATGATTACAAACAGTATTCTTGTTTCCAAAACAAACAATAGTAATAAGTAGTTCAGAATTTGTTTAAAGACAATATTCCATAATGAAATTTACACTTCATAGATGTATAATTTAACTACGTGCTTAAACAATATAACAATCAGAATCAAAAAGGCTGTAAAAGATAGATTTTTTTTTTATATTTCTTCGGCTATTAACCTTTGGGACACGCCTAATACGAAAATATGGCTTTTAATAGAATTTGAAACATTATTCGATACTTTTCATACAAAAAGCATCTTTGCCCCACTAAAAGTAATCTTAAGATTATCTGAATAAATCTCCACCTTCTCCAGAAATTCTACAGAAATCTGTAGAAATTTTGAAGATTTAGCTTTACCTTAAAATATCTGCAGAATTTTAAAAGATATTCTTAAAAATATCTGCAGAAATGAGCCAAATACCTACAGATTTTCTATAGATTTGTGGGCCAATTACCTACAGATTTTCTACAGATTTTTTATGGTGCTGTCAGTGGTCAATAAAAAATATGTTAAATGTAAAAGATGAATTAGCGTTTTCAATTTAAGATGAATGGTTTTTAACCATGGCTTGTACACTGGGCAGCATGTTGTGTAATTCAGGAAGCCTGGGTAATGTATTGCTTACATTTCTCAGACCATTTAATAGGTCACTTCCGGTTTTAGAATGTACAGTTTCGATTCATAATTTGGGCTAAAATTTTCCTCTAATTATCGCCGAGTCAAACGTAAGGAATTTTTGGAATACTAGATGTTTGAACTTTAATTAAAACAAATCGAAACATTTCTCATAAATATCGTTTTTGAAGTAGGCACAGAGTAATTCAGGGATTTATGCCGCAATATTTTTTTTAAATTTGTGTATGAAGTTCCGTGAGGGACATAAAAAAAGTCATACTGTGCTATTTAATGTTAAATGTACAACACGTGTATTGCGACAAAAAAATTCAAAACAAATAATTAATATTTTTTAACATTTTTTTCTAAAACATGACACTGAGGCGCGTCGCCCGCACATTCATGCTGAGACGCCGCACTTGTGTGGTAGTTATGCCGCGCTTTGTCATAATAACAGAATGAAATAATAAATAATCATATAAAAATATTCATATCTGGACTATAATTAACTATGTTATAACAAAAAGAAACTAAATGAGTACAATGAAACGTACTAGTAGAATCAAATAATTGTCTGCCTACTTTTACTATTAAAATTATTGACTTATTTTTTTATATTGAATTTTAATTGTTATTTCAGCAACAACGTAACATCAATGTATTAGAGAGGGAGAAGAAAAAAGTGAAATAGTGTTGACATAATTTATTTGTTAATAGACATGTTTTTTCGACGGCAATCTACACAAAAAATTTCGAAAGGGTGCAGTCTTTATGTAACCATATTTAACACATGATGCAACGAAGCCAATTACATTTCCTCTTTTTTTGGAGTAGTTTTATAAAAATTCCTTGCAAAGAATGTCTGCTTTACGCGTGATCCAACTTTTTATTTATTATCATATTGGCATGCATTTTTCTTTGCCTTATTACTTTTTATTTTTCCCTTTTTCTCTTTTGGTGTAGTAAACTTTATATTTTTTTGAACATTCATCAGTGTCTGATGGACTGTCTCGGGATACTCTAACTGAATCAAAATTAAATTTTCTCTTGGTAGTTTTGTATCTTTTTTGTTACATTTCTTATATCTTTTCATTTTTTTTTTCTAAATTTACATTAAGCTCTTTCCAGTTGTCAATAGACGTTAAGTTTACTCCCGTTTTCTTAATTCTGTGCTTTGCTGTTCCCCGACTAAGTCTAGGAATAGGAGCATTTTATGTAGGTAGTTGGCAGGTGATGGTGGTTTTACACTGCTAGTTCCAGGTTCTGCAGGCTTTAAATTGATTTGAGAGTTGTTGATTACCACTTTACTTGATGAATTTGCCTCTTTTGCGTCGTGTTTTCTGGTGAGGGCGTTTCACTTTTCCGCTAACGCAGAAAAGATCTGAGAGAGCGTTGTTGTTGAAAGGGAAGATCCCAGTGGCCTTAAAGGTACTAGTAACGTTGCCAACAGTTGCCGATTTGTTCCAAACACCGTAGATTAAAGACTCTACCTGACACAGATTCAGTCTACGCCCAACATGCTGCATTAACCTTTACGGATACCATTGTCCTCGTAGGCTTACACCTTCTATTCTTTTATAAAATGTAAGGCATTTCTAATTAATTCTTTAAACAAGTTTAAAATTTATCAGGTTTTGGAAAACAATATTTCATTTAAATCCACGGCGGTAAAATGCAAAATCATAACAATTACAATTAACAACTTATAACATGCCTAACTTGGTTAATCTGTGCAAAAAGAAAACGAAAAGTTACTAACACTTTATTACCCCGTACAAAAGAAACTGCGGCATGTATACCGGAATTGTAGTGTGGCATGTATCGCATTTTGTATGGTACAGACGTCGCACATCACAGTTACCTACCTTCACTAAGGAAAATGGTGTAACCATATACGCAGTACTCTATACAAACGCTACACTTAGTTTTGACTTAGAAATCATGCATGCATTTAGAAATTAGCGTGTGAAAGGTATTTAAGCATAACGTGTTTAAAAGTTTGGATAATGAAATCACGCGCTTACGTCAAAATAAGGATTGTGCAGCTATAAGTAAACATCGAAATGAGATTCACGCTACACACTGGTTAAAATAATCTTATTGCACACATATACTGAGCGTTTTACTGCCATCTATGGATAATTACAAGAAATACAAGGGGTGTGGCACTTCTCCCGAATGCGGCGACTCTTCCGGAGTTACCCTATATCTAAGTGAGGAAAAAAACTAATACACGTAATCTAAGTGCTTAAATAATATAACAATCAGAATAAAAATGATTGCTTAAAGTAGCAAAATTTTTCGGGATTTCTTTGCCTATTAACCTTTGGGACACGGCTAGTACGAAAATATGGCTTTTAATAGAATTTAAAAATTATTTAAATATTTATTCGATACATTTCATACCAAAAACATCTTTGGTGTGGTCAGTGGCCAATTAAAAAATATATTAAATGTAAAAAATGAATTAGGTTTTACAATTTAAAAAAAACTGGTTTTCACCCATATCCTGTACACCGAGCAGCATGTTTTGTAATCCAGGAAGACTAGTTAATACATTGATTACATTTCTCTGGCCCTTTAATACGTCAATTCGGGTTTCAGAAAGTTCAATTCCGGTTTATAATTATGGGTAGAATTTTGCTCCAATTATCGCCGAATCAAACGTAAAGCATTTTGGAAATCCTAAATGTTTGAACTTAAATTTAAGATGAAAATATAATCGAAATTTTTCTCATAAACATCGTTTTGGATGTAGACATATACCTATGTGAGGGAAAAAACTAATACATGTAATCTAACGGCGCGCTTAAACACTATAACAATCAGAATCAAAATGATTGTTTAATGTAACAATGTCTTTGGGGATTTCTTCATCTATTAACCCTTGGGACACGGCTAATATGAAAACGTGGTTTTTATAAAATTGAAACCCTTATTTGAACACCTAATTGATATTTTTCTCATACAAAAATTATCTTTGGTGATTTTAGTGGGCAATTAAAATAATATATTAAATGTATAAAATGAATTAGGTGTTTCAATGTAAACAAATTGGTCATCACTCATATGCTGCACACCGGGCAGCATGTTTTGTAATCCAGGAAGCCTTTGTAATGCATTTTTTACATTTTCTGGCACTTTAATAGGTCACTTCCTGTTTCAGAATGTTCAGTTCTGGTTTATAATTTGGGCTAGAATTTTGCTCTAATTATCGCCGAATCAAACTTAAAGTATTTTTACAATACTAAATGTTTGAACATTAAGATTAAAAATAAGAAATCTAAATTGTTCTCATAAACATCATTTTGGATGTAGGAACATACCTAGGGGAGGGAAAAACTAATACGTGTAATCTAATGACGTGCTTAAACACTATAAAATCAGAATAAAAAAGATTGTTTAATGCAATAAAATCTTTAGGGATTTTTTCAGCTATTAACCATTCGGACTCGGCTAATATGAAAACATGGCTTTTTATAAAATTGAAACATTTATTTAAACGCTCCGTTAAGATTTTATTATACAAAAGTCCTGTTTGGTGATGTTAAGTAGGCAATTAGAAAAATATACAATAAATATAAAAAATTAATTAGGTTTTTCAATTTTTACAAATGGCATCTCACGCTGTAGCATGTTTTTTAATCCAGGAAGCCTGGGTAATGCATTGGTTTGCACTTCTTTGGCCATTTAATATGTCACTTTCGGTTTCAGAATGGTCATTTCTGATTTATAATTTGGGCTAGAATTTTGCTCTAATTATCGCCGAATCAACCGTAAAGTATTTTTGTAATCCAAATGTTTTAACTTTAATTTAAAAAACTGAAAAAATTTCGAAAATTTTCTCATAAACATCGTTTTGGAAATAGGCAATAACCTAGGTGAGGAAAAAAACCATTAACTAATTTTAACAACGTTCATGAAAATTTTAGATTTCAAAATAAGTTATTATATATTGAACTGTATTTTCTTAAGTTCTTCTTTAAATTAAATAGCTACATTGGTACAGAAATAGCGCTTACAATTTTATACATATTTCTTCTCCTGAAAGTATAATTTTCATATTTTCTGAAATGTATAATAATAATAAACATTCCAGAAATTCCAGAGAATGAGAGCAGAAATGTGCTTATTTGATACAACTAATACAATTGTTTTACAGAAAAAGGAGAAAAAGATTTAATGTGTTGAAGTCTAATATTCGCAAGGCATAATTTAATGCTTATTCAGATTATTTTTTCTTTTTAATATCAAATGCTCAACTTGACATTTCTGTTTTTAAATGAAAATACTTGGTATTTATCTCGCTTTCATCATTGTATTTTCAGTAACAAGTACAAATTTAAATGCATTCCAATGTATGTATACAAAAGTATTTTTGTTTAGATGCGATATGAATGATTGTTGATATATATTATGAAATTTTGAAATAATCTCTCAAGTAACACTTCTCTCATCAAAGCAATGCTAGGGAACATAAATAACAATGAAATTTCCATACTTACTTCTCCTTTCTTAGCAGCGTTTATCAAGAATAACGTTTTCCAAAATATTAGAAAACTATTCTATTTTGTGTTTATTTAAGCGTAGATATGACTATTTACAGTGAAAGGGTAAGTGGCATTTAAACGAGAACAAGAACAATAAAGTTCTGAAATATAGTTTAATCTCGTCTTAAAAATTTTGTCTAAATATGGAGATATATATTTTTCTGAGGCATCATAGATGAAAACTGAAATGCAATTACTGCGGTATCATAATTATATGAAAGTATTTTGTTAATGTGTATTTGTATTTTTATGCGTAAATTTGACTATCTGTAATTTGTAAAACAAGCATTCCTACGCGTTTTTTTTTTTTTTTTTTGAAGAATATGTAATATAAATTATATTTCTCTAAAATCTACACAATAATTTAATTTATGGCTAATTTTGGCTCAAAATGTTATTTTAACTACACTTTACACTTATATAAGAGATGTATACATGAAAATTATTTCACCTTCTCTCAAAATATATGCATGGAGGGGAGCCTGATATCAAAACTGTCACATGGGAATCGGGTTGGTTAACCAAATTTCACTCGAACCTGATTAGAGCCGTGGTTCGGATTGGGTTGGATTAACACTATTTTTTTGGGGAGGGGGGGAAGAGGGTGCGGATGTTGACTACAATTATTAAGGATTCGGTTCTGCATCGAGATGGGCATGTTGGGTCTAATTTGACAAAATGTTTGTTTTCAAAAGAAAGTCCCCAATATGTTGTTTCGGATAAAACTGTGCAATTACGTATAAATGCGTTTTCATGAGATGGCGAAAAGTGTCGATCTGTCTGCCTGGACAATACAATACCATTCTATATTTTAGCTTCAATCCATTATGGGGAAAATGAATCAATTGCAATACCACTGAACTTGCCTCCATTACCTACGCCATTCCGCTAGAAAATATCGATTGCTAACTATTCAAACCCTTTTGTCGTGAGAGGAGTAAGACTCCGTTTAGACGGAGAAGTGTTAACTTCTATTCAAGTTCTATATCATCCTTTCTTATCCAACCGTTTGTGATTAATAATAAAATTATTGGGAAATTCGACGTTATAAAGATATGGAAAGGGATTTGAAGGAAGGAATTTTGTTGTAGAGAATGGTACTTCAGATGCTTACAAAAAATCAAAAGTAAAAAATGAAGAACACTGATTAACCACAAACAAATCTAGACGAATGCAGGAATACCAAAACTTTCTTTTATCTGATAAATGTTAATACTTCTTTAAAAATGCTGCATATCAACGCCACCGCCTACGTGATTTACATCAAAATCTAATGATCTGCAACTTATGCCAACTTCTAACTTAATCTGAAGTTTGATGAAAATGCGTGCATTAGTCTTTTAGATAGAGTTATTTTGGGAATCATAAAACACTTTACATATCAGCGCCATTTGTTGGAGGGATTTACAGCAAAAACTAATCAGGATAAATTTATACCGGGAACTAACTGAATGTGAAACTTGGTGAAAATTCATGCACTAGTTCTTGAGATACATCAGAAATCGAGAAAAATGCAGCATAGCAGCACCACCTGTTGTGCGGTTTACACCACAAACTAAACAGCACTGATTTATATCAGGGATTAATTGAATCTGAAATTTCGTGAAAATTCCTGCATTAATTCTTGAGATGAAACATGTGTGCTATTGCTAAAGTCGTGAATAATTCAGCATAGAGGCGCCACCTGTTGTACTATTTTCACCAAAAAGTAATCAGCCCCAAATTATACCAAGGAATAACTGAAATTAAAGTTTTTCGAAAATCCGTGCATTAGTTCTTGAGATATAGCTATTGCGGAAATCGTGAATAAAGCAATATAGCAGCGCCACCTGTTAGGGGATTTACACAAAAAAGTAATTAACGCCACTTTATATCAAGGTCTAACTGAATCTAAAGTTTTGTGAAATTCCGTGCCTTAGTTCTTGAGTGTCCATAAATGTTTTGTCACATACAGACTCACAGAGTGACAGAATGACAGACAGACTTACAGATAGGCATTTTCTAAAAAACCATCAAATCTTGTTCAGGACCTTCTAAAACGCATAAATCCATCGAAAACCGGAAGTCGAAAATTTTCAAGAATCCGTTACTTTTTCCTTGTAAAGATAGAAGAACGTAAAAAGCCATACAGATGGAGACAGTTGAATTTTACATCTATTTGGACCTGATCTCATCTACTCCTTAGGTTCCGTTCAAGAAAAAAATGTGACCCTCTCCTTCAAAAGCAATAACTGGCCTTTCTTCTTCAACCGTTCTGTGTTTATCGACAATAGAAAAAGGAGATAAGGGAATCTCAACAGTGGAAAGAGGCGTATATGTATTTGACGAAAAAATATCCGACCGATTCGGATCATTTAAAAGCAATAAAAAATGAAAAGGATCGCCTAACCGCAAGACAAACAGCGACAGTTGAAGAATGCGTCTATTTATATCTTTAGGGTGATAAAGAAAAGAACGGAATTTCGGGGTGCGGATGCTTCCAATGAAGCTGTTACTTCAAAAATAAGAGAGCAGATTAGAAAGATACTGAAAGAAAAATTAGTTGAATTAATAGGTATTAGTTGACTTTTGGTTGTTTAAATAGACTAATGAGTTGTTTGGTTTCATTTTAGGTTATGAGCTAAATAAATTACTGCAGACACCTACCACTGTATCTAAAGAGAATAACTGCAAAATTTTAAATAATTTATTTGAGGGAAATTTAATATAATTGCAAATGTGCTTTATATACGAGAACGATAATATTAATATAAATTAATAACCTGTATTTATATTTAAAAAGATGTCGCCAAGTCATCACATAATATACAGAGTGTCTGCAAAATCTTTTTCTGATTACAAATTTTTTTCATATCTGCTATAGAGGAGAGTAGCTGAATTTGGACCACTTCATATATTTTCTGGTGTAACTCACTTGATTTTTGAAATATCTGCAAAACGTCACTACACTGGGTCAATATGTTCATCTACTAACTAAATAAATATTTAGATCAAATTCTTTTTGAAAAACATAAATTTTATTATAATTTGAAAAAAATATCAAAAGTGGTCCAAATTTAGCAACTGGTCGCCTAAATTGGACCCCCAGTCTCCTAAATTGGATCAAACAATATCAGGTTGTTTTAATGACTAGAGAATATAACTAATTTTATTAAAAGCAAAGTTTGCTATTAATGAAACAATCAAACAAAATAAATTCTTTTTTGCCACAGGGTGTTTTTCTTTCTTTCAAGTTTTACTTTACATGGAGAAGATGTTAACAAAACTGTTTTTTGGCTCCCTCTATACTTTCACTTAACTGAATTTAGCAAGGGAAATAGCATTTCTAATGATTTTTCGGCTTATTTTGGGAGGGGTGGGGTGGGGGTTGGATTTGTAGCTGCAGCCTTCTTGCAGGTTAATTTCGTACGCTATCCTATACTTTTAACAGCTTTTGCTGTCACAGGTGTTTTTCTTCCAAACAGTTTGTTTGTGTCGTTTTCAACAGTTTCAACATAGGACAAAAAAAAAAAAAAAAAAAAAAAAAAAGGTTTAAAAAATATGCTCTATTGAAGAAAATACACTACGATTAATCAATCGCAAACATTATACATTCAAACAGTGTTGAATTCAGGTCCCCCCCCCCCCAGGCCTTGAAATAACCACACCAACTGGAAGGTTTGTAATTTTATGCATTTTAATGGCAAAAAAATGTAATTCCACCCTCAGAACTGTAAAAAGTCTGCCTCCATCCTAGCCTCACGGAACCACAAATATCCTACAGCAGGAAAATGTTTTAATTCAACTCTGTAAACCAAATACGCCGTTGGAATAAGGAATTCAAAGAAAATAAATATAAATACATACAAGATAAAAGAAATTGCAAACAAAATTTATTGCATAAACATGTAAAAAAATTTATGTTTATATAGGCCTAAACTGTATAAAAAATGATCCAGATATATATATAAAAAAAAACTTGCATGGAGATAGTAATCTATTATTTAAAGAAAAAATAGTGTACAAAGCGTACCTCACTCGAAATTTATTAATTACTTTAGAAATTTATGATCGTATATCTGGTCCAATTTTAGCAACTTAAATTGGCCCAATTAAGGCATCTGCGCCCTTTTTTAAAACGGATAATCTCATGACTAAGAACAAAAACGAAATCAAACAAATCCGCGTGAAAAATATGCGCAATAGACAGATGCATTTAGATATGTATATGAAAACATAACAACTTACCTTAGTTTTAAAGTATTTACTTACGTTTGGTAGAAAAAAAATAGATCAAAACAGATAAATTTATATTTTAAAAATTGTCTAAAAACAACATGTGGTAGGTGGTTGCTTCTTCTAATCATAAATGACGTCATTATGATGAGTAGGATTTCAGCGGTAGATGGCGCCTCTTCGTGTAATTAACGGCTGAATGGCAACGGTCCAAATATGGCTACTCTCTCCTATATAAGATTGTCATGGGAAACTGGTGCCAAAATGCTGTAAAACGGTTAGTTTTACAACATTTAGTTCTTTTGGTGTAGGTTTCCGTAACGCGACTGCGCTCAAAATACTGGCTTACTAGCATTTAGAACATCTAGTCAATAGTCAATTTCTGTCCATACATTAGTAAGCATCTCAAGTAGGGATCGGTGTATTGTCTGTGGTTATCCGTTGTTGCAGAGCTGCAATATCTGATGCACTGATTCTTCTGCACTGTTTTTGGTGATCGAGACATGTAATAACAGAGTCTTGTGATAACAGAGAATAACCTGAGTTTCTGATTTGTGAACATTTCCTGTTTCTTGGACACTTACACTGAAACACTGAAGCCACCTTACAGAATCCTGTAACATTGACAACAACAACAAAAAAACTTGGTTAACTTTCCAACATTTTGGCACTAATTTCACATGTCTATATTATATATAGTTTAAATTAATAAATTTTGTAATCATGATAATTGTTTTCGAACACACTGCATGTACTCGTATATATATATAAATATGTGTGTGTGTTCCTTTCCTTAAATTAAAGTTGAATATGATATTGAAAATTTAGAGTATTTTTCCATTTATGTGTTTAAAAATCAGATGAATACCTTTCATTTTGTGATTTTGGATTAAATGTGTCGGATTCCGGATTGACTTCTAGAATTCCTAGATTCAGAATAACCCGAAACGCGAAGGTGTGTAATATGGACAATAAGAAAATGGTTGCTTCAAAAACACAACGATAAGAAACACATCCCCAATGGAGTTTTTGTTTCTGCTTTAAATTAATTCTTTAGGGTGTATTTCAAATTAATGTAAAAATGTTGTGATCGTGATATTTCCCCATTGGAAATAATGAATTAATACATTTAAGTAAAGCTTTTGACATCTGTTTTATTTATAATTAAATAAAAATTAATTTAACTTAGAAGATTCGAATGTTATAGCCTAAAATAAAAAATATAATGCAGTTTTCTTATTGTATTTAATTGTGATCATTTCGTTATACTGAAAATATAGTTTTTATTTTGAAATCGTATCTATATAAAATACAATAAGCGAATTTGTTTAATATAAAAAAGAAAATCTATTCAAATTTCACCATCTTAATCAATCTGCCTCTTCCTTTAAACTATTATAGTTTCAGAGATAAGTCAAAGTTTGTTTTAGAACGCTCTGAAACATCTAAAGTTCACTAATTTAATGCCGATTGCAAATCGTGCGTTCTTACGTTAAATAAATATTTTCAGAAATCTGACGATTTTCGTAATTATCTGCAAAGACGTTAAAAGCACTCTATTTTATAAATTATATGTTTGGTCTAATCGTTTGTGAAATTTAACATGAAAAGTCGTGTTTATTTATAACATACAGTAAATAATTAAATGATTAATATTGCTTTTAGAATGTGAAATAGACACATATTTACGTTTACACTGATTCGACTAAAATCGTTTCAGCTAAATCAATAATTTTAACTATAAAAAAACTGAAATGATAAACATGATTTTTTAAAATATTAATATTTTACAGAAATAATTAAAGTAAGATTTGTTATCAATTAACTATTGTATTTCGGAGATTCCAAAAATACTATTTTTTTTTTTTTTTTTTTTTTTATTTTACTTATTTTTTCAGGTTTTTTATTTTAATGTTTTTAATTTATGCTATTGCACTTAGCCATAGAAGCGGTATATATCTCACACAAGACACTTTTATTCTTTGGAGAATAATACAAGAGATACATGTAAACTATTCACGACTAGTATATACAGGGTGTCCACACTCAACGTTCTCCAATGGCTATTTCCTTAACCGTTAGACATATAGTTACAATTACAAAAATGTTTTAAACGGACCAACGAAGTATTTTAAAAGCGAAAAGGGTTAAAAAATATTTCATAAAAAAATGAGAAGTTTAAATTTTTATACGGTCGTCCCTGATCCTGTAAGTTATATTTAGTAAAAATATCCTATTACACTAAGAAAAAAGACAAAAATGTCCCATTCTTCTACGATTAAAACTGACCGAGTAATTTGTGTATAAAGTTGAAGCATTTTTTTGTTTCGAAATAGGGGTCATCCACAAGTTTACTTGCAATATAAATAATCGTCAGATATAAAATGAAAAATACTTCTTGAGAGTAAAATTAACATAGCAATATAAATTTGAAATCAGTTTTCATTCTGATATGTTAAAGAAAAATACACAACTTGTACTAGAAATATGAAGTAAAAAATAACAGATTTTTCCTAAATGTATTAAGAAAAAGTAACAGTCGCAATTCTTCACAAAATGATACATATTTTAAAATTCTAATAATATAGGGTAACTAAACTTGGATAGATGGCTATAATTTTTAAAGATTGAAATAAAAATTCTTAGAATGCAAATACAAGAAATATTTATGCATATTTAAAATTCTTATACATATACTCATAATATTTTATAAAAAAATAATTAAATATTGAAAAAAAAAGTGTTAAACAACATTGAAATTAAAATTGGCAGATGGCCCCCTTAAAGCAGAGGAGAGATGACCATCCAATACAAGAAAGGAAAAGTGAAGTTAAATAGCAGAAAGATAACACATTTCATCTAGTTAATCATGAAAAACATATAGCAATTTGTAAAAAAGCAGCTATGTGATGGAAAATTAAGTTAATAAAACTCCAAAAAACAAAATTTGAAGTATAATTTCAATACATCACTTTTCGTAAAATCTTACCACATGTTTGGGAAAGGTCTTGCTAATTTGTACACGTTTCATGGAACCACTTCAGGGTAGCTTATGCATTGTATCCAGACATCCTTTTTGGATGTGGTATTATATTGTTTTGCACAACCAACACAGTGATCGTAATCCAATTCTATTTACTCGGAATCTTTAGAATCTGATAATTTAAATGTATTTCGTTTTCTTCGCTACTGGAAATGTCGTGTTTTTTTTCTTCTCTTATTAAGTTAGGCTTATTAAGTTAATTATTAAGTTAATAAGGCTTATTAAGTTAATTTAGTTTATTTATCAACTTTATCAGTTTTTGTTATGAAAGCTTCCGAAATTTTTCAGTATTTTCTGAAACAAATAAATCTTTAGGTCTTATTACATTATTATTATCACTATTAAAATATTTATATCAGTTAAAATTTAAATAATTATATAAATTAATATATTTATAAACATAAACGTTATATATTTATTTTAAATTTAATTATATTTAGTTAAAATCACCACTACGTATAATTTTGAAATATTGATTGAAGGTGGCCATCTCTCCTGAAATTGAAGGAGTGATGGTCACCTAATTTAAAGCATCAATAACTATTGTACGCCTTTGCTTTAGGCTTAGAAGTAAAGATTAGATTATACAGGTGATTCAGCTCGTCGGTGACAAACTTTAAGGATCGATAGAGCACACCTAGACGAACATTTTTGAATAGGGAATGTAGGGTCCCTGACGCGATGGTAAGGCGCTAGGCGCTTTCGAAAATTTGGGTGCCGAAATTCGAAACGTCATAAAAACTAGGGAAATGGTTAGATTTTCTTGCTTGTTGCGTCGAAATGATTCTGTTTGTTTAGACTTTCTTCAGTACCAATTTGATAAGCGTATCTCTTAAAACATGGATAGGGGGCGCTGCAGACTTTGGAGAGCTAGACAACAACTTTAAGCCCGTTATTTTGATAATTTAACACATGCTCGCCAAAGTTTATACTCTAACTTAAAGTTTGAACCCAAAAGTAGAGCCCTGCAAAAAGCGTAAGAGCCGGAATAAAATGTCAAAGTACAGGGTGGTCGAAACTCGAAGGCTCCTAAGAGATAAACAAACAGATTTCTTGACTTATGGCATGCATTTTCATGATTCTGTTTGCTGGGGCTCTCTGAAACTCAGTTGAACGGTACAAAAAGAAACATCGATAGGGGGCGCTTTGGGCAAAAAACATAATTCGTTGACATTTCGGACGCTAACTGGAAACGGGGCGCTACGATCAGTTAGTAATAATGAAAACACATTTTCTACCTCTGCTCAACACTTCTGAATAAATTTAGACCAAAAACATCAATGATACTGGAAATTTATTTACAAAAAATAACACTACAGAAGATGCTCGAAATTTCGACCTTGGGCCATGATGCAGGCTTCGCACCTCCGTCGCATTGAGGAGTGTGTGTTTCCAACAATGCCAGGAGTATCTCTGATCTGCCCTGCAGCTGCCACAATGCGCGCCACAAGTTCTTCAGCACTGCTGACAGGTGTATGGTATACCTCGGCCTTCAGGTAACCCCAAAGGAAGAAATCCAAGCAGGTGAGGTCTGGTGATCGGGCAGGCCAGTGAACTGGACCCCCACGCCCGATCCACCGCTGGCCATACCTTGCGTTTAGATGGAGACGCACGTCGTTCGTGTAATGGGCCGGAGCTCCATCGTGCTGGAACCACATCTGGCGACGCGAACCTTCGGGTACGTGCGCCTCATCCAGAAGCTGCGGCAGCACTTGATCCAGGAAAATCAGGTAATTTCCACCTGTCAGCCGTTCAGGTAACAAATAAGGGCCAATGAGGCAATCCCCCAGAATGCCGGCCCACACATTTACTGAGAAACGCTCCTGGGCTGCTCGGCTTCTGGTTTCATGTGGATTTTCATCACACCACACATGACTGTTGTGGGCGTTCCACATTCCCTCCCGGCTGAAGGTGGACTCGTCCGTAAACAAAATGCTGTTTACAAAACGGGGATCCCTGGATCTCATCGCCAAGTACCATCTTGAGAATTCCACTCGAGGGCCAAAATCCTGCTCTCTGAGCAACTGCACCCGCTGGATGTGGTAGGGGTGCAGATTCCGGGAACGTAAGATGCGCCACGCAGTTGCTTGCGAAATGCCAACATGTCTGGCGATATCTCTCGTGCTAAGACCTGGGTTGTCCTCAACCAGGTTAAGCACAGCCTCTTCGTTGTCGGGGGTGCTCACTGATCGCTCCCGTTCAGGCCTGCCTCCGTCGAAAGATCCCGTTGTGGACAACCTCTGGTGTACTCGAGCGAAGAAGGCATGGCAGGGGATTTGCCTGTTGGGGTAACGCTCGGCGTACAACCGCTGAGCGGCTCGTCCATTACAACCAGCAGCGCCATACGCCAAATGCATGTCAGCCAATTCAGAGTTTGTGTACCGTTCCATCCTACTACCGATCTGCAGACAAGTAACCCGAAGCTTAAGTAGGTACCGCACGTTCAAAAGACGTGTCTGCGCATACAACTACGTCATCTCGCGTTGTCGTCTACGCATTACGTATCTTTTGCATATCGATATGGTACGATATCTTTTGCATAAATCAGCAAAAAGCACCTTATGTAAATTTTATTGCGCGCATTGTGCATGATTGAAACCAGCTATGTTTGTTAAAAAAAACAAACAAACTGCAGTTTTAATAGCTTCTTATGATAAGTAAATTACTCTCTTGTTTTGTTTCTAACTGATCGTAGCGCCCCGTTTCCAGTTAGCGTCCGAAATGTCAACGAATTATGTTTTTTGCCCAAAGCGCCCCCTATCGATGTTTCTTTTTGTACCGTTCAACTGAGTTTCAGAGAGCCCCAGCAAACAGAATCATGAAAATGCATGCCATAAGTCAAGAAATCTGTTTGTTTATCTCTTAGGAGCCTTCGAGTTTCGACCACCCTGTACTTTGACATTTTATTCCGGCTCTTACGCTTTTTGCAGGGCTCTACTTTTGGGTTCAAACTTTAAGTTAGAGTATAAACTTTGGCGAGCATGTGTTAAATTATCAAAATAACGGGCTTAAAGTTGTTGTCTAGCTCTCCAAAGTCTGCAGCGCCCCCTATCCATGTTTTAAGAGATACGCTTATCAAATTGGTACTGAAGAAAGTCTAAACAAACAGAATCATTTCGACGCAACAAGCAAGAAAATCTAACCATTTCCCTAGTTTTTATGACGTTTCGAATTTCGGCACCCAAATTTTCGAAAGCGCCTAGCGCCTTACCATCGCGTCAGGGACCCTACATTCCCTATTCAAAAATGTTCGTCTAGGTGTGCTCTATCGATCCTTAAAGTTTGTCACCGACGAGCTAAATCACCCTGTATACGTGTTTTAAAAGTCCCTATAGTAAAAAATATATATAACATACGTATTGCAAAACATTCATATACCTAAGACAAAGAAAATATTCAACAACTAAATTAAATAAACATTAAAATTACAATTACTTTTTATAATCGAAAAACACAACTAAACGTCACAATAAATAATCTCGTTGAACTATTTCATACGAACAAAGTTTATGTTGCAATCTATGATCAAGTTTTGGAAATATTTAGACTGGCCATCACTCCTCTATGGCCATCTATCGTAGAGTTACCCTAATCTAAAGCTTAATTATTAATAATGAATGTTATCTTAAAACTAGCTTGAAGTGACTCCCTTGATTGCAATGCAGAAATTTACACTTGAAATAAATTTTCCTAATACTTTAAGAACTTCGTTTACGGTCCCTCAAATCTCATCTGGGTTCGCATGCAGGAAATTGGGATATGTCATGCATTCAAAGTTACACAACACGGTCAATTTCAGTGTTAGATGAATGGGACCTTTTCTTGACAAACTTGTTAGTGTAATAGGGAATTTTTATTAAATATCACTTATAGGACCGGGTGACCGTATAAAAATTTAAATTTCGTATCTTTTTCAGAAATGTTTATTTTTGTCAAAACGAATTTTAATTTTTTTTATCCCATTTAAAACAATTTTGAAATTGGAACTATATGCCTAACGGTTTAGAAATTAGCCATTGGACACCGTTGAGAGGGGACACCTTGTATATGTAAATCACGTCAAAATAACTGAAAGCAGTATACGGTAAAATTTATGAGTACAGCGTGCAGTCACGAATATTAGGGTTTAAAAAACTTCAAGGTCATGGTCAGTGCTGTAACTAAGGCTATAATTTTTTTCTGTGTACTAAAAATTAATATACGATCACATCGAAGACTAGACGTCCTTAAACCAACCCTTCTCTTCTTTAGCATTTGGGGGCCCAACACATGCATAATAATATTTTATTTTAAACTTTTATTTCAGTAATGCGACTTCAAAAATAAAGCAGTCAAATGTAAAGATGTAAATATTTGAGATCCAACAATATTTTCTGTGAAAATAGAAGTATATTCTTTGTGTAACTTGGATGCATTTTTTATAAGATGTAACATTTCTGAAAAATATAGAACCGTCTTCAGAGTATTATTTATACATTATAGTACTGATATTTACTTATTGCGCGCAAGTTTGCGCAATTTAATAAGTGTCATTTGGAACAACGTTAAGTTTTCGTATCAAATCTTTATTTTTAACAGCATTAATTTTAAATCGCATTGTTGCCAATATTGCTTTTTTTGACGCGCAGCAGAAAATGTACTAAATTATTTTACATATCCCTGTAAAAACAAATATACTATTTGGAACCTTTTAAAAAACTTAAATTGCAGAGGAGTATAAGGCACAGCGGACATAGGGCTGCACTTCACCATTCCTTCAAATTTTGTGTATTTTACAATGTTTTAACTTCATGTCATTATACCTAAATGACAGTATATTCATGGAGGTTTTCAGCTATAAACCATACTATATCGTCAAAGCAGAATTTATTTATTTCAGCAGATTTTCGTTTTCAGATAAAAAGTGAAAATTTTATCTATTAGAATTTTAGATTTTTGGATAATAAAAACTAGAAGCGTAGAAGAAAACCAATTGAAGTTTAGGAAAAGGTCACTTATTTATTGGTATATCTATGGAAAATTTGCGGGTTTATATCAAGTAAAATATTTTGGAGCATTATCTTATAACATTACACGGAGTATACTAAACTACCTCGGAAAGTGATACAGTGAACGACACTTTTATACTGACTGATTAATAAAATTTTCAGTGGAAAAATATAAACAGTTATAACAGTGTTTTCTTTTGTTCATTTAAAATTAAAACTGCAATTAAGAAAGCTTTCTAATGTATTTTGTTGCAAAGTATTTTAAAAATTTACTTCCGTATTCTGCGCAATTTTAATATCTTCAAGAATATGGTTACTAATTCATATTAAACTCTGTAGAATTTAGTTTAACTTAGTTTCTTTCTTTTTTAAAATAACATAACATTTATGTTCAACACACTTCAAACGTAAGTATCTATAACTAACTATGTGCTTTATAATTTGTTGATACTGAATTCACCAGAATGTTTGAAACAAGAGTATTCATAAAATTTCTTGACTACATATTTGTTAACACATTGTAGATAATTTTCATTTAAAATTAAATATCTAAGTAAAATTCTGATGAATATATTTATGCATATATAATCACATTCTACAAAAATGCTTTTAAACATATTTATACATGTAAAGTCAATGAATTATTTAATTCTGTGCATTGAAAAATAAGGCTATAATTTTTAATAATGTATCTTGTCCTTTAAATATGGTTTACATTTCGAATGATGTATCTTGTCCATTAAATATGTACGGATAATGCAATTTACCTTTCACTGTGTATAGCAAGCTCACTACGTCTCATTTGATGTCTCACTCTCCAAGAATGGGCGTTGCAATTAAAAAATGGAAATGCTATTTTAATCTCTATTTTAATAAAACTACGATATTAAATAATAATTTATATTAATATTTTTCATCTTAAAATTGAATATCCAAAATTGGTATAATTCAGTTGTTAAATCTTATATATTCCACATACTTTATTAATTTCTGTGTGTATACAATGAACAAAACGTTTCTTTAACTTTATATATAATGTTATCCAGTCTTGATTTATCTTTATCACCCACACGCACTTATTGGGTTCTAAAAAGGGCATGTCCCCATTCTTGAAAAGAAGATTTAAAACCTGCCATATGTAAATTACTAGGGCACTTAATGTGGAAATGCATGTCTCCAATTCAATGAAGGTGATACAAGTCTCCCAAAAAATGTATGGAAGATTAAATCGAGCTTGACATAGTTGTATGAGACTCGTAACTTTGAAAGCGACAAAATAAAATTTGACGAATTATTTTTTTTTTCGCGTTTTATGTAGTAATTCCATATAATTTTTAAATAGAAGATAATGACGATAGCATTAACATGATATAATAGTTTTATTAAGAATTCAGTATCAGACTTCGTTAATATTTTAATGATTATTATCATGCTACCATTTATATTGACTTAAAACTCCTAAATTTCAAACATTACTCAAAATTTATTTCCAGTATTCCGAAACATCTAAAAATCATTACTCAATAAACCATTTCAATTTATGCATTTATCAGCTAAATAAATCTTTGGGGAAAACTCACGAATTTCACATCTTCTTCAAATAAGTTAAGTGGACTATAATTTGGAAAACGCATCAATTCCAAATAGACATGAAACACTGAAATCGTGTATTAATAATAAATGTTTACGAAGTGACTGGCGAAGAAGGCTTGGCGATTTATTGCAAATTTCGAACTCTGTTGATAAAATTTGTCTTATTATATATTTACAGTTATGCTTCTCTTCTTTCTAATATTTCTTCATTAAACGACTTTTGAAAATGGTAATCACTCAGCGCTGCTAGCATGCAATGAAGTGAAGTATCGCCATTTTCTTAGAACAAAAACATAAAAAAAAATAAATAAACAGACACACAAACAAAAGAACGAAGCGTTAACGTGGGAGAAAGAGAAAAGTGGGAAGATACGATATATATCTACCCTATATATATAAAATTCTAATGAAACGAATTTATGAAACAGATATATGAAACGACTGAAATGTAACGAATTTATGAAGCGATTCTATGAAACGACTGATTAAACAACTGAATACGTTTCGTGGCAATTTCTCCTAAAATATGGAATACTTTGCGATGAAATTAACACCAAATATCCGTATTGATCCTCAGATCTCAAAACTGGTATCTGTATTTTTTTATTCGAATTAATTTTCGAAATATTATTTTTTTTCTAATTTTAAATACTTTTTTCTAATGATGGCAACTCAAATTTTAATCTTAACTGTTGTATTTTTTTCATATTTTAGAAAAGGTTATTATTTTAAACTAATTTGGCGACCAGTTTGACCTCCCTTAAATGTATGCTAAGAACAATTCTTTTTTCTTTTTCTTTTTCTTTCTTATTTTTTTTTTTTTTTTTTTTTTTTTTTTTTGTATTTCATTATCATTTTATTTAATGCAAAACTTTAATTTAAAATCAATGGCTTTCACTTCTTTCTTTTTTTAAAAAGAAACGAAAAGAAAAATATTAATTGCAGATGCCATATACGCACCAGTGTACCTAAATAGCGCCAAAATGGCGTTATTTTGCTTCACATGGTAACAAGGCTATTGTTGCTTATTTATTAGTAAATGTTTATTTACCTTTATTTTCTTTTTATTTAAAGAAATGTTATAAATTGTTTTGTTATATATTTATTAATTATTTTTTATAGTTATTTCATTTTAAAAATAATAGAAAATAATTTAAAAAATACATATGTAAACTGGTATTAGATAACGAGCTTTTCGCCAAATTGTCGTAAAAAAAAATCTCGCCAAACCCGATTAAATATTGCAACAAATCCTGACATTTAATTTCAAATTCAAAGCAATGTTTTAATGATTTACAATGTTTCTTTATTTGCTTCTCATAAAAATTCTGCATGTAACAATGTACCCAATCTGAAAATATAACAAAATGCATCCATCCTCATTGCAGTAAAATGAATTCTACCTAAAGTAATGACCATAAATAAATAATTACTCAAAGCAAATAGCTATAAAACATTCTCATCACTTAAACACTTACTTCTCTTCAAAACGTACTTCCACGTGCTTTTGTTTGTATAAACCGAAAACTGACGCATCCTAAGCTTTATCTATTAGAATTGAAAAAACTTTGTAGGATTGGAAGGTCAAAGTTGTGATTACTGAACTTAAAAACTTTAATCATGTAACACCATCTAGTATTACATAAAATAATTAATAAAACGTTCCAATTTCAAAATTCACATTTGAACCCACGGTACTGTACGGAATGATTCAACGCACATACATATGAACATGTAGGCTGTGATGAAGAACCGTTTTTGTTGTATATATGATGCGCTGGTCCTGAACAGATTAGTTGGAGATTCTACTGCTTTGGGTCAAGTAATTTCCTTTTTTGAATCTCCCAAGTGTTCAGATTGTTACTCTAAAGGAGTTTCGTGATAATTTATTTTCTTACAGCATTTTTTGCTCAATGAATGTAACGCCACTCTTTGAACATGATGCTATTGAAAAATTTTAAACATGTTCTTCTCGAAAAACTGTTTTTCACAAAGGGCCACAAATTTTCTCTTGAACTATTCAACAGATTTTCTTCTCTTTTTTCATTCTAAATAAATATAATCATTTTTGCTGTAGCTTATACCATCAAAAAGTAACATTTTAATTTCTTAAATATTTTTTAAATCCCACAAAATTGAAACAAAATTGCGAAAAATGTGAGATTTTATTTTTAAACTACCTTTCTTTTTAATCAACTTTTTAAACTAAATGTTGGTATAAACTCCAGAAAATCTAATGCCTTTTCATAATGAGGTGACCAAATTTGTTTGAGGTGCTTGTGACCGGATAAAAACGGTCACCTGCTTTGGAAGTCCATGACGCTCGTCTGCAGTCGCACAAGACATAATGTTAATTTTTTTACAGTAAATTTTAAATATATAGTTAAAAAAATTAATAAATATAATGCAAAAAGTCTGAAGATGATATGTCTTTTCTTTGTAACCGAAAAAAACCCCTTAAAAATCTCGTAAATTTTAGGCCAAAGAAATAGAAACTCACATCAAAACAATTTAAAAATCTAAAAGAATAAAGAATTCTGTGGTTTTTTATAGTAATCTTAATATAGTAATTTTTTCCCAATGAAATGAAAACCGAACAATGTATTCAAACTTTCGAAAATCGGAAAGGACATTCAATTGGTCACATTGGCATCCTTGCATCACGAAGTTCTAAAGGTATCTAATCTTGTATTGTGTATTCGAATATGCGATTTCATTCGTTTAGCAATATGGCCGTTCTACATTGTGTTATTTTTGAATTTATAAACGACATAATGCATTATAGCTTTAATATAATATATATATATATATATATATATATATATTACAACCATTTTGCTTATATCATTGAATTCTGTGCCCTTGAAAACGTAATTCAATATATAAGCATTTCCATTATTTGTCGGTGTCCACTTTCTTATTTTTCTTCCATAATAATTCTTATAATTAATTTAATCTTTATATATATATATATATATATATATATATATATATATATACTTACAGCTTTAATTCATAATATTACGGTTTTTGATGGTGGTAGCTTATGTTTAATTATTGGTTATATATATATATATATATATATATATATATATATATCATTCCCTACAGAAATTATTGCAGGCAAAGCTTATATATGTGGGGCTCACAACCATAGTAGACCAAGTCCATTTTGAAAAAAAAAATGAGATCGTCCATTTAGAAAGTCCATACAACCTATTTTATCTACTTCCAAAGTGATCCCAGTATGTTTTCACATACTTTCTAATACGAGTATATGGCATCTGTTTATAGACTTGGTTCACCGTGGGAGTGGATAAAAGAGATTATATGCCCTTTTAAATGGACTATATAATTTTTTGTATGTATAACTTCTGCATGTATAATTTTCAAATCATATTAAATATTTTTTGTACAAAAATAAGGACTTTTTGAATTATTAATTTTATATCGATTTTTCAATCCATCAAGTGAAAAACAGGAAAATGCAGTATTTTTATATTTTTATATTTATATTACAGTATTTTTATATTGTATTTTTATATTGTATTTTTATATATATTTATATTACAGTATTTTTATATTGTATTTAAAGTTCTCTAAAAGTTGTTGAATACGTGAACGGAAATATTTTGCGGTCAATATCTGCGCACAAAATAGATTGATGAGGTTTTATTTCTCCTGCTTACAACGTCACACGATAAAAAGCGTAAACATTTATAGGTAAGTTTAAGCACACCTATAACTATGGACGATAAATCTATTTCATATATTTGCGCTATTATCGTTTTTATGTTGTATTGGGATTAATGTTTTTTTTTTCTTTTTTTTGCTATATAATTAATGATAATAACAACAAATCATATTTATCATCTCTACGTGCCTTTTTCTTTCTTTCTTTTTTTTTTTTTTTTTTTTTTTTTTTTTGTAACTTTGATAAGTTATTTTCAATATATCTATAAAACAGTATTTTTTTTTTTTAATCATTGAAGAAAGTATTGCAATAATTAATGAGTAGAAATGGGAGAAATAAGGATTTATTATAATTTGGAAAACTCTGTAAGATGCAAATCGCTCACGACATGAAAAGTGACACAACTCTAAAACATCCATTTACGTATTATTGCACTAATTGACCTTACTTAGGTACTAGGGTGGTTCGAAAAAACGAAATAATTGCAATCGAAATGTGATAGAGCGGAAAAGTTGCCTTTTGTAATAAAGAATAAATTCGTAAAATATTATACGGATCGGTTAATATCTTTTACCGGCGCAAAGGTGCCAAAGTTACAAAAAAATCGCAAAAGCATGCTTTTTTCACTATTTGTTTTTTAATTATCCAAACGTACGAATAAAATTTCTAATAGGACGCAATAGCTACATGAAGATATAAGAAATGTCTCGGTAAATATTCATTCTCATAAAATTATATATTTTATTGCTGCAAAGGGACCATATTAAAAAAAAAAAAAAAATGTAAAAAATTCAATTTTTAATTTTTTCTGTATTTTTATAATTTCTATAATGTGTCTAGAAGTAAATATATGTACTTTATATCTATTAATATGTCATAAATATTTTCAACTATTTTTCATAGACTGGAAAATAAAAAAGGTAACCATTCATTGTTCTTTAAGATCGCTTCATCTACTGCTGCTTTACTGCACATCAGCAGTTCATATACCATAAATCACAAATGATATAAAATGAACCAAATCTTTTTGTATTTTATTAATTAAAATACATAGATGTTTAACCGAAACGGATTAAATAAACTTAAAATGAAGAAGTATTTAAAGTAAATGAATTTTATAATATGACTGGCTTTCAAATAAAGCCATTGTTCCTCGAGAGGCCGAAATTGATCGTATGTGATCCTCACTCTGTTCTGGTCCACAACCAGCACTTCAGTGACTAATTTCACGCATCTTTCTACTGATTGAGCGGGACAAGGAAAGTTACAATAGCTGGAATCTTTAATCGAACATTCTAAACTCACCAGCGTTGTTAGATCATCAGTCGATAGACAACCCGTAACAGGTGGTTTCGTTAGTTTACAGTTTTGCCTTTCGACTAAAGCCATGCAATTTTAAGCTTCAAAGTTCTAGTCTGGAATGACGAAATGACGGAAGGCACTATTCATGTCCACAGAACTTCGTGCTTTGGCAATTTTCAATTTTGGCAATCGGCTGATCAGGATGTATTCAATGAGTACATCCTGAAAGTGTACTGCATCAGTTGGTTCACAATTAAAATGAATGCATCATGTTTTTTCAGATTATGTGGACTATAATTAGTAACCCTCGTTACCTGCAATATCATCCACGAAATATTATAGTTCTTGTAATTTCACGAAATAATTGTTTCGAAAATCATGAAAATAACCTCATTGGAATGATAGCATAGGAAGGAGAGGACATCAGGACACCAGCCATCACGAAGTTCTGTGGACACGAATAGTGCGATCCGTCACTTCGTCATTCCAGACTTGAACTTTGAAGCTTAAAATTGTATGGATTTAGTCGAGTGGCAAAACTGTAAACTAACGAAACAGAGGGAAAAACACATATGATCAATTTCGGCCTCTCGAAGATCAATGGATTTATTGGAAGGAAGTCATATTATAAAATTCAATTACTTTAAATACTTCTTCATTTTAAGTTTATTTAATCCATTTCAGTTAATCATCTCTGTATTCTAATTAATAAAATACTAAACTATTTTATTCCTTTTATGTCATTTTTGTGATTTTCGGTATATGAACTGCTGATATGCAGTAAAACAGCAGTAGATGAAGCGATCGTCAAGAATAATGAATGATTACCTTTTTTTCCCAGTATATAACAAATAGTTAACAAAATTTACGACATATTAATAGATATGAAGTAAATTTATTTACTTCTAGACATATTATAAAAATTATAAAAATTTAAAAAAAAATAAAAATTTGAAATTTTTACAACTTTTTTTAAAAATATGGTTCCTTTGCGGCAGTAAAAGATATTACTTTATCATAATGAATATTTAACGGGACATTTCTTGTATCTTCATATAGCTATTGCGTCGTATCAGAAATTGTAATCGTACGTTTGGATAATTAAAAAAAAATTACAGAAAAAAACATGTTTTTTGCGATTTTGGGAAAATTTGGCCCCCTTGCGGCGATAAAAGATATTAACTGATCGGTGTAATATTTTAGTAATTTAGGTCTATAAAAACTAAACTAAATCGGTGTGACAATAGCAACTACGAATTTCCAGGTGTCTCAAGCCTTTTAAAAAGGAATTAGATAAGAAGTCAAAGGGGAGAAACACAGAATCTTCAACTGCTGAGGATAAGGATGATGATTTAATTCCCTCCCAAGATTCAGAAAACGAGGATTTTTTTAAGTGAATGAGAATGATTGTTCGAAGTGTCTGGCAGAGTGCAATAAAACCTCGTGAAATTGTGTTGGAATCAAGTGCATTCAATGAAACTGTTGGTTATATAAAGCTGCTCAAATTTCCTAAACAAATGTGCAGTTTGTGGCAGACCTGATATACTGCTAAAAAGAACAAAGGGACATAATATATTAAATAAATAAGTAGAACATAATATATTAAATAAATATTATACAAACAAACATATTAACGTAACATAAATAATTATATAACAAGTAAATATTAATTTGTTCTTTTATTATATTGCCAATGTTTTTTAGATTCATATTTTTGTAATTCCCTAATATTAAGTAAGTTAACAACTTTAGTATGTCTAAAATATTATTCGTCGCATTATGTTTTATATTGCTTCACAAAAATGATTGTTAACATTGAAACACCACAAGGCATCTTACCCCTAGATAGTTGGCCATCTTACCCATATCTATGGGTAAGATGCCGAAATGCAAGTGTTTACAAAAACAAAATTTTCGATGCTCTTTATAACATCTGTAAAATGAAATAAGTTTTAAATCATATCTAACAGTCTAAACTATAACAAGAAATCAATGAAAAACAAATATAAACAACAGGCGATGTTTAAAACAATTAAGTCAAAAACTACGGCATCTTCATCCAACCTACTCTAGTTGTAATATGTTTCAGAATGGTTTGAATTGTGTTTGTTATGTCATGCAAATAAATTTTAAATATGTTCGTAATTTCAGTTCTAACCCATCTTACATTTCTTATTAATTTAATAATTATTTAATCAGTATAAAAAGCGACGAATATAAAGAAAATATCTGGATTACCAAAAATGTTTTTTAAAAGTGATGCGATGGGCAAAATGGCAATGCTTCTAGATTCATTATGTTCTGCTCTATTCTAGTGAATTGATAGCGGAGTTTGGATCAGAAATTGATTCCTAGAAACTGATAGTTTGAGTATAGAAACTTTCAACACATTAGCTTAGGAATGTTTAGGATTATGCTTAAAAACAAAAGAAAAACAGCTTGAGGGATTATATAGTCTTTGGAACATTGTTTATGTTTCATAAAAAAATATCAAAATAAGTAATACAGTATTTAAACGATTTAGCTTTGAACGTCCCGCTTCTTCACGTCAGTGGGGGCAGCGGCGTCTTGCCGAGTCGACGAAATTTTTTTTTTTTTTTTTTTTTTTTTTTGGGGGGGGGGGGGGGGGTAAAATGCCGGTAATTTTCCGTTGCGGTCAAATTCCTGGTCGTTTCTTCATATTTTAAATTACTCTTGGCTATTAACTAACTTGTCAACAATTTTATTCAGATAATTTAAATCAGTAATTAAATCGTGATTTTAATCAACTGAATAAAAAAATTCATTGGTTAAATCTATAAATGTTCTAAATGTTTAAAATGACATAAAGAAATATTAAAATCTAACGTGAACATAATAAGGTGACCTAATTTTCACCAAAGTTTTTTTTTTCCCCTCATTTTAGTATTCAAAATAATATTCTTTAAAAATAATTTTAAAGGTTTATAAAGGCGAACTAAATCGGTGTGACAATAGCAACTACGAATTTCCAGGTGTCATATGCCTTTGAAAAAGGAATTAGATAAGAAGTCAAAGGGTAAAAGGACAGAATCTTCAACTGACGATGATATGGATGATGATTTAATTCCCACCCAAGATTCAGAAAACGAGGATTTTTTTTTTTTTTTTAAGTGAATGAGAATTATTGTTCGGAGTGTCTAGCAGAGTGCAAAAAAACCTCGGGAAATTGTGATGGGATGAAATGCATTAAGTGGAACTGTTGCTTATATAAAGCTGCTCAAAGTCCCTAAACAAATGTGCAGTTTGTGGCAGACTCGAGATATATCTAAAAACAACAAAGGGACATATGAAAAACAGTAACAAAAAAGCTTGACTCTAAAGCACTTTATCATAGTGACGTTACCGTATTTAAACTTGTTATAATGTTTAAAAATAGGCATACTTAAGAGCCATAATTCTTTTAAATGTTAAGTAGAACATAATATATTAAATAAATATTATACAAAGAAACATAGTAGCATAACATAAATCATTATATAACAAATAAATAATAGTTTGATCTTTTATTATATTGCCAACGTTTGTTAGATTCATATTTTGGTAATTGCATAATATTAAGTAAGTTAACAACTTTATTATGTCTAAAATATTAAAGCTACTTTCATTCATCCCATTATGTTTTATACTGCTTCACAAAAATTATTCTCTACATTGAAACTCCATAAGACAGCTTACCCCTAGAGAGTCAGTCATCCTACCCATACTTATGGATAAAATGCCGAAATGCAAGCGTTTACAAAAACAAAATTTTCGAAGCGTTCTATAACATCTGTAAAATGAAATATGTTTTTAAATCATACATAAGAGTCTAAACTTTAACAGGAAATCAATGAATAACAAATATAAACCACAGGCGATATTTAAAACAATTAAGTCAAAAACTACGGCATATTCACCCAATGTACCCTACTATACAGAAAATGTAAAGGCCTTATTAGTTAAGTTGGAGGTCTTTATACATATTTTATACATATTTTAATGGTAAAAGTTTATCTCAGCATTGAAAATACTAATTTTACGTTTTTTATTACCCGTTTTGCATTATGAACATAGTATCGTCAGCTTATTTTTAAATATAAAATTCAAGAACATATGATTTTAAATAGAATGGGTGTCTTTACGTTATTTATTTATTTATTTTTTTATGTTTTACATAAGAAATTATTGATGCTCTGTCTACTTTTTCCCCGAACTCTGTTTTTTTTTTTGGGGGGGGGGGGGGAGGGGGCGACTGTACTCATTTTTATTTTCTTTACTTCATAAAATGAATAAAGAAGATGTTGTTTAAATTAAGCTAATAAATAATTTATATTTTCGGCATGAAATGTCGCAAAGAACAGTCTTGCTCTAAAATATTTAAGTGTGGGTATTTCCTTCTAAAACACGTAATATTTTTGTATGTTTCTTGCATTCCAAACACAGAAATATTTCTTACTTTATTCGTCTCCAGATTTCTTAAAATGCAAATGCTATTCGCCTAGACATCTTATATTCCAAAATACTTTTTCCATAGAAAATGGAGCGCCTTGTTACTGTCGGAATATTTTTCACTCTTGAATGTTCATAACAATACATTTTGTAAGAATACGACTACGTTTTTTTTTATTCTTTTCTGAGCAGAATCTGCACGGAATTTATCTACAACCGAAGAGAGATATTTATAATGTTCTCCTTTTAAAATGCTTTAACTTTTTTTCTCAGCATTTTCTAAATACTATTATTTAGAAATAGTTTGTTTATCGTAAGTATAGTAGAAACTGCAACATAGAATACAAAGAGAATATGTAAATTAATTCAAATGATTCAAGGGTAAACTGCTTTATCGTATGTTTTATACGAAAGAATTGTACATTTCATGATGATGAATATTATTGAAACATATAAGAAGAATACATTGAAACACATCATTTTGTTAAAATTTAATGTAATATGACATATCAGGAGTGGGGGGGGGGGGAGAAATCGAGTGGTAGAATGCTAATTTCTACAACTTTTTCTGAATAGTTTTCTTCGTCTAAATTAATCTCATATTTTCTTTTGTGAATTAAGTCTAAATATTTTTTTTTTTCGAAAATGTAGTTGTAATTGGCCTTCTTCAACGTGGGTTTGACGTCTCTGTAATACATCATTGTATAGCCTTTATTATAGAAACTAGGGGATCGAACCCGCGAACCCGGGTTATGGAGTAAAGGTGAAAACCATTTTTTTTTTTTTTGAAAACTCCAATAAAATTTTTGCATGCAATATATTTTTCAGATTGCCCACTGACTCCAAAAAGCATTTGTATATGAAAAATATCAATAAAGTATCAATAAGTAAATAAAAACATCAAATAATTTTCACAAATTTATCAAAAACGATATTTTCGTATTAACCGCATGCTAGGAGTCCTTAGCACAAGATTTTGTTTCATATGGCAGCCTTTTTTATTCTGATCATTTTAATACTAAACGCGTAGTCTAGTTATATGTATGTTCAATTCGTTATATTATTCTATCTATTTACCCCATAAACCGTTTTATATAAATGTAAAAGAAGATTTAATTTTCTATGCAATACTAGCCGTAAGAAAATGTTGAACTCTTGCATTGTTTTAAGGGCAAATGGATCAAACTTTCGTGACCAGGCTCCAAACGACAGAGATAAACTTAAAAATATTTCATGCTTGAAAATTATTTTTAAAACCGTAGACACTCAGTAAACTATGAGTTCGCAAGCAAATTTCATTTGAAAGTTTTGTTTTCCTATTTGCCGCCGGTGCAGAAATTTAAATTGTTCGATTACATATATGTTAAATTTGTGTTTTTTAAATATAATTCTATTATTTATTTATAGAGTAAGTTTTAATTTCGTTATGGAAAATTAGTCAGACATAAATGCTGAACAATTTTTATTGCTTTATGTGTAAAACGTTTATGATTATTATTATGTAATGGAGCCGGCAGTTGATAAGAGATAAATTATAAAGACAATTATGCTTGAAAATTATTTTTAAAAACATAATAAATCAGCCAATTAATATACAGTTTTCAAACAAATTGCATTTGAAAAAGTTTATTTTCTATACGACGGTGTAAAAATTGTAAATGCACGATGATTAGAAGATGAAAAAGTTGTAGTAGCGAAAATTGTAAAGCTGAAATTTGATCGTGAAGTGCTGTCATTCTTAAAATAATATCATCTTTACGCACAGATACGTTTGTCCTTTATAACATCTTTTAAAAAATGTATGAAGATTTATTTCTCAGTACTTACCACAATTAAAAAATAATAATAAGTAGTGGGACACTGACCTGTCTACTAAATACATCAGGACAACCTACAAATTTAGTTCAAAATATTTTCAGTTTTTTTTATTTTTTATTATTAATAAAGTTTCCATTACTTCGGTGAATATTTTGAATGTGGAATATTTTATTCATTAGATGTAAATTTTAAATTCTGAAATTTTCTAATATTTTGTAACTTTTGAATTTTTAAATTGATTGATTTTTAAAATGTTTCAATTGTTCTTTAAATTAACATACATTCTTAATCCGTGTTCAAATTTAATTTGAAATTTATCAGTAAATAAAATAAAGTTTAATCCACAATAATCGTACAAATTAAATAATATAGTTCTAATTCATATTTTTTTAATAAAGTGACAAATTTAAGACTATAAAAATTTAGATATTTAAGGTATTTTAATATTAGTCGTCGTTTTACGTGTTAACCATGGCGGCCTTTCGAGTAAAATAAACAAAATTGTAATATCATTAAAATACGGCGATCAGAATGACGGAGTGTAATAACTGCCCACTCGCCACCGTAAGTTGTAAAACTACAAGCAGAAAAATTTTGTTAATTTTAAGAGATCATAATAAAATCCTTTAGCATTGTAAATGAGAATGCATGTTTTCTTTGACGTGTTTAATACGATTTCCTTGACAAACCGGAAAAGGATTGAAATGGCGAATTATATTAGAAACTTTATTTCGTATGACTTGAAAATGAAGCTTTTAATTTATACTTGTTTTAGTTCCAAATGCATTTAGATGAAATTACTACGTAATTTGAACAGACTTATAGTTAACACTTTTAAATATATTTACAAAAAATGTGCATTTTCTGCTCAGAATGATGTAAATTTAGTAGCAAAAATATAACGAGTGAGACTAAATTTTTATTGTCTTATAAAAATATCGTCCATATGCAATATCACTTCGTGCTAACAGGAAAGAAAAAATGAATTTGAATAATTTGAAAAAAAATGTGATTTGTATAAATATATTTACGGTTTATGGTCGAAAATAGTGGTAAGGGGTTATCCATATATGATGTCACACTTTTTTTAAATATTTTTACCCCCCTCCCCCCTTTTGTCACAAAGTGTCACACATCACCATAACCCCTCTCCCCCTCTTATCACATGTCACGCTATATTACGTAAACATATACTTGCAGCTCAAAAACAAAGTACTATGTTATAGATCATATTTCAAATTTCATTTTGAAACTTTTAACTATGTGTTTTAATGACATTTGTGAGCATAATAATAAAAATGATTCGTGTATTTATTTTGTATGAAATAAGATTAAGATTTACAACAAAACATAATTATTATACAATAGTAATAAAATATGAAAGAAGAATTAAAAACAGTAGTATTTTGGAATTTGAAATGGAATTTAATATATTTGGCTTTAAATGTTATCTTTACTATATGAACACAAAATACTTAAATTTAAAAATAACTTTAAAATTTAATCTGCTGATGTTTAACGCTTTTATTTTAACCAAAATGTGTGATGTCACACTTCTTCTTACCCCGTCCCACCCCCTTGTCATAAATTGTCAGAATTTCATGAACTCCCTCTACCCTCTCCAAGCGTGACATCATTTGTGGATGGCCCCTAAAGTGTGGTGAAAGAAATTTGTAAAATACCCAATTGTTTTACACAGTTTCTAAAACGTACGTATAAGAAGTTTCATGCAAATCGTTCGAGAAATATAAAGTTTTGTAAGGCACATAAACATTCACTTTGATTTTTATATACATTGGGGGATAACTATAAGGACTACCGCATAACTATGAATAATATCAGAAAGACACCACATAACTGCTTCTTCATACCCTACGGGACCTGCAAATTAGGTTCCTTTCCTATACGAAAGAAAAATTAAACTAGGGCAAAAGAATAAGAAACAGCTTTTCTTTTTCTGTTATGATAAAATTCTAAAAATATGAATCATATGTCATATGCAACAACTCAAATTTATTTTGAATTATTAACATTAATGGCAGAATAAGTGAGTGATAAAAGCATTTTGCTTTTATTTTCAAATATTTGACTAGTACAATATGAAGATATATGTAAATATATGCAGTTAGCAAAATATTGATTTTTGTATATTGCGTTTCTAAAATAACAAATGTAAGAGATTTTATTTCACACAAGTAATATAAAAATGATTTTTAACACGTTCACGCCGGCGCGGTGGGTCACACTGGACTGTCTCAGAGCTGCCAAGTCTCAGGCTTTTTGGATACCAGTATTTTAATACAGAAAATGTTGTTTTATTTAATTGGAACAATTGGGCGATTTAAAGGAACAACATTTTCTCTAAAATAACAGTTATGTGCAAAAAGCCGGAGATTTGACAACTCTGAGACAATCGAGTGTAACCCACCGTAACGGAGTGAACTTGTTAAAGTCATTTCCCACACAGGTCACCAAAGAAAAATTTAATATAATCTCTTAAGCTAATATTAGTTTTTGTTGCATTAAAATATCTCAATTTGTTGATTTTCTATAAGCAAATGAATCCTATTGGTTTACAATGGAAGTCTATTATAATTTGGTGACGACATAATAGAGATATCGCCAAATTGGCGTCACTTTTGGTGACTCATTTTAGTTGCCAAATTTGACGATATATCGCCAAGTTGGCGATGAACTTGGCGGTATTAGGCGACAGAACAGGGTCCCCCTTATAGGTATGGCGATGCATTAAATGCTGTTCAATAACCAATGGCCGCCATTTTTTATCCCACATAAAACTAAAATTAATTAAACTTAATTAATGAATTAATATTTGAAAAAACTGTATTAACATCAAGTGTCATCCACTACAAGTTAAAAATCCTGTATTTGAACCAGATAGGAAGAATAATAAGTATTTTATTAACGATTGAAAATTTGAACAAGATATATATAGGGAGAGTGCGAACTAATAGTAGGAATTGAATGAAAATGACACTTCTTTTAATAACTAGTTTTAAATAAAGCAAACAAATTAAAATATAAGTTACGGAAATTTAAATTTAAATATTTTTCATTAAAATATATGTAAATAAATGCCTAAAAAGACATTTTCTATGATACATGAAAGACAGTTTTGAATGAAACTTTATTCTTTGCAGGTCATCATCGGTAGCAGTTAGTAGATACTAAAGATATTTTTATTCAAATTCTTGTGTGGCAACATTTTTTTTTTTTTTTTTTTTTTTTTTTTTTGACTGAACTACTTCTTATTCCGCACTTTTCTTAACAGATTAGTTTATTTACAGGAATATTTAAACTCGTTGTGTTGGGTGAATTTGTGTTTTATAATTCCTTTCATAAAAAATGCTTTTACTGAAAAAATTTCGAATTTTAAAATTTTCGATGTGTTAAATTACAAAAGGACATTGAAAGTTGGAAACAATTTCATAGGGCTGTAACCCTTTCCTAAACACTAGAAGGACGGTGAGGTGCCATTTTGACCCGTACCAAATTAATATATTTCGGTTCGAACGAGAAATTTCTCTGCAAAATAAGTTTAAAAGACAAAAAGTCCTTCCGGCCAATGACGGGATGAAGAGGTAGCTTTTATATTTCTTATTTTAAAAAAACCAACTTATATTATTCAAACACACGAAGCTCAATTTAGTGGAAACCGAATACAGGAGATTCAATACTAATTTTTATCAATACTAAATCATTATGAATGAGAATTTCGCGAAATTAGTCAGCTTTATCCAAGCTGCTTTTATTTAAAGTAACTTATATTTGGTTGCCAAATTCGGCGATATCTTGAAGTTCCTGCCATTTTAAGACAGCATGGTGAGTGAGGCTAACAAGTGAATGTGGTCGAGACCTTAGTAATTCCTGTGCACATGCTCACTCACATCGGAATCGGTTGATATATACAAGTGCTGTCGCAGGCAAAAAATCAGATTTTTCAAAATGTCACGCACATTAGAAATTGAAACTGCTACATCTGAACCATTTTTAAGATAAAGACAAAACAAAACATGTTCCAGAATCCTTATATCAAGGTCAAATACTTAAGAAAGAAACCTTTTTCAATTTCTAATTTTTTTGCACCTCACTTTAAATATATATTTTTTTTTAATTTAATGGCCGCCATTTTGAAACAAGATGGCTGATGAAGCTGGCCAGAGAACTTGGTCGAGATATTGATGTATACTATCCACATGCCTTCTTACATCGAAATAGGCGAATACGTGTGTTATCGCGTGACAAATACAAGATCGTTTCAAAATGTTAGCCATGCTAGAAATTCAAAGTGCTATAATTCAACCATTTTTTAAGATATAAACAAAAGAACAAATTTTCAGAAACAAAAACTGCTACGGAATCTTTGTATCAAGGCCAAACACATAAAAAAAATCTTTTTCATTTTCCAATTTTTTAATATCTCATTTTAAATTTTAAATTTAAATTTTTTTAATGGCAACCCTTTTGAAAAAAGATGGCGAATGAAGCTAGCCAATGAACTCGGTCGAGACATTGGTATATACTATGTACAGACCAAGTTACATCCAAATCGGTTCATAAATACGCCTGTTATCGCGTGACAAAAATCAGGTCTTTTTAAAATGTCAGCCAAAATAGAAATTCAAAATGCTATAACTCAGCCATTTTTTTAGATATAGACGAAACAAAAACTGTTCCGAAATCTTTGTATTAAGGTCAAACACATGCAAAAAAATGTTTTTCATTTTCCATTTTTTTGGTATCTCATTTAAATTTCTTTAAATGGCCGCCATTTTGAAACAAGATGGCGGATGAAGCTGGCCAATGAACTCGGTCCAGATATTTGTATGTACTATGTACACACCAAGGTACATCCAAATCGGTTCATAAATACGCCAGTTATCACGTGACAAAAATCAGGACGTTTCAAAATGTCAGCCACGCTAGAAATTCAAAATGCTATAACTCAGCCACTTTTTAAGATATAGACGAAACAAAAACTGTTCCCGAATCTTTTTATCAAGGTCAAACAATAAGAAAAAAATATTTTTTCAATCTTTAATTTTTTGGTACCACATTTCAAATATAAATTTTTTTTAAAAATTTAAATGCCCGCCATTTTTGAACAAGATGGCGGATGAAGCTGGCCAACGAACTCGGTCAAGACATTTGGATGTACTATGTATAAACGAAGTTATATCCAAATCGGTTCATAAATACGCCTTTTATCGCTTGACAAAATTCAGGACGTTTCAAAATGTCAGCCACGCTAGAAATTCAAAATGCTATAAATCAGACATTTTATAAGATATAGACGAAACAAAATCTGCTCCGGAATCTTTGTATAAAGGTCAAATACATAAGAAAAAATATTTTTCCATTTTCAATTTTTTGGTACCACTTTTCAAATTTTAAATTTTTTTTAAAATTTTAAATGGCCGCCATCTTGAAACAAAATGGTGGATGAAGCTGGCCAACGAACTCTGTCGAGACATTGGTAAGTACTATGTACACACCGAATTATATCCAAATCAGTTCATAAATACGAGAGTTACAGTGTGACAAAGGTCATATATATATAATCAATTTTGAACGGAGGGTGGTTTCGGGGTCTGGGGGTCATGATCGATGAAAATATACCAAAATTTTTTGAAATCGCTTTCCTCCGAACGGCTGCAATAGGTACCTTTTTGTAATGAAAGATACCTAAAAGAAACAAAAGTTCAATAAATAAGTTACATAGTTTTATATAAAAATTCTGCGTAAAACATTTTTATAAAACTTGAGTACAATTTCTCTGCTTTCTAGTGTTAAACTGTACTGGGATTGCGGGATGAATTTGCAAAAATTTTGCATCCCCTTATTTTACTTGTCCCTTATTAACTTTGAAAATCCTTTTTCTAAGGTTATGACTTGATATTGTAGCAGAGTGCCTAGCTACTCTTTCACAAAGTGCTCTAGTGGAAAATGACTTTTGAGACTTTGCGAGCGACTATGAAAACAAGCATTTGTTCGTGACAGCAAACTACCGGGTGTCCTAAAAAGGACTGACTTATTTTAAAATTCAATAACTTGCAAACGGTGACAGATATTTATAAATTCTTGGAGGAGAGTTATGCATAAGGTCAAAAGTTTTTTTTTTTTTTTTTTTTTTTTTTTTTTTTTACAGTGATTTTCGATTTTAGATCTAATTACAAATAATATATGGCGCTGTAAGCAATAGGCGCTAAATACAGGATCGATGTTTTAGTCTTTCTCTTCTACCATGCGGAAAAGGAGGTTAAAATGTATTGAGTAGGTCCCGAAGTACCAAAAATCGAGCCTGGATTTGGCGTCTATTGATCGCAGCGCCATCTATTGTTTGTAATTCGAACTAAAATCGAAAATCACTGTAAAAGAACTTTTGATCTTATGCATAGCCTTCCTGCAAGAATTTTTTAAATATCTGTCACCGTTTGCAAGTTATTGTATTTTAAAATCAGTCAGTCCTTTTTAGGACACCCGGTATTTTATAAATACTTTAAGTTTCGCAATGTATGTAAGCTTGGTTATTTAGTTGCCACGGTTATTTTTACATTTATATGTTAATAAATTAACTGGGGTTTTTTAATAGCTATAAAAAGTGCAGTAGTAATTGAAATCAGTGGATTTCGGTGGCATCTCTCCCTCGGGTTTGCGATTTTTCTAGTGGAATTCGAATCAGGTGTTGACTTCAAGTGGCGTTTATGATTAACAGCTTGGATAGAGCCTTCGGCTGTGAGTTTCCTCCATATTCATAACAGGGTGAGCTCTCTACTTAAATTATAGTGTATTTGGCATCCACAAGATTAAATTTATAGTGATATTTATATATATAGATTATCTGCTAAAGTTAATTTATTACGCTTCTGCAGATTGGCTGGTGCGATAGTTTTGAGTTTGTCAGGTCTCCGGCATTAATGAGGCACCTATGCTGAATGCAAATTTCTGTTAATTATCTTTTCTCTTTATTAATCGTATTTATCTGTGGATGATTTTCTACGTACTGAAGTTATGGACATATGTTTCTTACCTATGAGATTATAATGAGTTCCATTGTATTCATAATTGTATTGTATGAAAAGCTCTATTGTATAAAAAGAAATACCAGAATAAGGGTCCTTTATATAACGTAACAATAAGGAGTCAGATAGTGTGAAGCAAGCAGGATGAACAAAAGATAACCTCATGTGATGGCTGGTAAATTTAGAAGCAGGTAGAAGACACGTGGTGTCGCCTGTGTATGTACAGGGAAAGACCCCGTAGAATATTGAATGCAGAATGTGCAGTGAGAGAAAGGAGGGGATGTCAGTCATAGCTTGGACGTGAAACGTATAGTTTGAAAAGTAACTACTCCTGCTGTGCGCACGGAATATTTTTCTGGAGAAGCGTACGTGTATGTGTCAGGAGTTCGGGAGGAACCTGTGTGGTTATCCTGATGAATAAGTCTAGCTCAGTACGATCAATAGAGACTAGAAGAATATATCTTTAATGATATAGCGCAGTACGTAGATAAAATGTAGTATAATGTTGGCAGGATCTGCTATATCCGTGCCTATAAATGTAAATAGTGTGTTTTAATATAAAAATTTTGTAAATAAATCCTCCATTAATATTATTCGAAGAATCCTAGTTATTAATTCCCAACCTGCTCACATTGTATCCGGTATTACGTAACTATACCGGTGGAGGTAGAAAATCAGCTAAATGAGTGTCTGTTTACATATTTACTAATATTTGAGTGACAGTTATAATCGTATTGGCAGCGAATGATTACAGAATCTATTTAAGTCAGTTAAATTAAGTAGGATTTTGGAAAAGATATTCCACCTCTGAGTCTTTCTTAAAGTAAGCTTATTTCTGGTCATCTGTATTAAATCCACTCGCTCCACTGCTGAACCTTGCTTACTGTTACAATCACACTTTGAGGTCAGAGTTATTTCAACCGCATATCTCCCTCTGGACTGAGGGTATTTGGTACTTTTTTGGATTTTTTAAAAAATACTTGGAAAATACGTATTTTAATAAAAAATGTTTATTATAAACTTCAAACTGTTCTTATTCATCATCAAGGAACGATTCAAATGTACTAAAATTTAATATTTAATGAGAAATTATAGAAAAAAGCATATTTTATAGTTTAAAAAAAGTTCCTCATAAGAAAGCACATTATTTTAACACATAATTGTACATAGACTAAACCAAATGTTGTACAAATATCTGAAAATAGGATTTATTTGTATATAAACAATATTTAGTAAAACTTGCTTTTGTGTGGTACATTTTAAAGCCCATACAGTAATGCCACAAAATTCACAATAAGTTCAAATTAAGCTCAGATTCTAGATATTTTCATATACTTAATTCTGTTTAATGATTCCCTCTATTATTTTTAATAAAAGGCTCGTAGATAACATCTGAAAAGACTGCGAACGTGTCTAGTAGGTATTCTTATACCTCAGAGAGTATAAAGTTGATGAGAGGGACTCTCGGGCTTAAATCGCTTCACCACCGAAAACCGAGTGACACTCGGGATTAGACTTCAATGTATAAACATGTTGTATTATCATTAAAATCTGCATCACGGCATTCTTTCAAGTTGAGCGATCCGAAGTACATAGCCACAACATGATTGTTTTCCAAATAAAACGTCAAATACTGGTTTTCGGTTATTTTTTCGGGTAAACTTGAAATAAATTCTGGACTCCGGACACGAGGAACTGCCAATTAAATTGCAAAATCTATGATATTACTTTGCAGATAGCTTACGACTTGAAGATGGTATAAGACGCAGGTCCTCAAGTCGCTACATTAGTGAGGAAAGTTTATAAGATTCCCAAGAATTGCACAATCCCCATACCGTGCAATCCTCATGCAATCTTGGATTACTTTATATACTTTTTTGTTGCTGGTGTGCCGACAACGCGATAATCATTTTACACCCTTTTAACGTTGTAAAGTGACGCAAAAAAGGATATTATTAAAGTATGCAATTTCCTTAGTAGCTTTACATGCACACACACAGTAAAAATAAAAGACAAATGTGTTTTAATCAAAAAAAGTATAATGTAATTTCAAATGAAAATATGCAATAAATACTTCCGAGTTACCCATGATTCCAAAAAGGTTCTTTTTTCCTTAGAAACCCGAGCAAATAATATTTTTTTTTTATTAATATTTGGAATACAAAGTTTCACTTGCTGTCACCAATTTTAGGAAGTGTTTAAGAGTACCATATGTGTTTTCTTAACCAGAAAGTAGGCTGTTTGAATACTATAATTTTAAAAGAAACGTTTTCATTTTCAACAAACGTGTTTTACAAATGACCTTGATATATTAATAGCATTAAAATTAATACTTTTCTATCACTGTTACATGCTTAAATTTAGTTACTCAACTAAACCTGTTCAATTTAGAATTGACAGAATCCTAAAATCCGATATTCCCATTTGAAAAATAAATAAATAAATAAATAAACAAATAAATAAATATAAACTAACTGATACGCTGTAAAAAATACACGGAAACGTTTCCAAAAATCAATGGGAGCAAAAGAAACTTCGTTTTCTTAAATGCTTCTGCGTATCTCGAAAATATATTGTTTTTTGAAGTTTCTAAATATAAAGAGCGCTTTTGTATTTCGTGGGTATTTCGTATGAGTTTATTGCGTATTTCAGTACGGGGTTGTAAAATATTTTGATACATTACGAAATATTTGTATTTTTACAGAACAGTACAGAAATTACTTTTAATCTAAATATGTGTACCTTTGAAATTATATTTACTTTCAGCTTTATACAAATATGGCGAAAAAAATATTGTTAAACCATAAACTTGCAAATAAACTTTGATACGAACACTTTGTGCATGTTAGATGAATGATCTACAAATAATTTTGAAGAGGAGTTCTTAAAGCATGTACTATCGCTGAGCATCAATGTATCAGGCATAGGGCAGAGCAGTTTCAATTTTGAGAGAGGTGTATACGATGTCGTTTTTCCATACTTTAAATCAGTCAAACTTTTTTTTGGAAGGGCATACATTAAAGAATCGTTCAATCCATCTTTAAAAACAACTTTGGTAGATTTTAGAAAATAACCACAGCTACGATAAATACAATGTATTATGATATTCTTCATCATGTGTAAAATTAATTCAACTACGTGTATGTTTTAATCGCGAAGGTGGAGAGAGGAAAATGAACATTCATAAAATTTAATAACAATATAAATAATTTATTTAGAAAAAAGCAAAGAAAAAGAAGAAGTAATTCTATAAAAGCGTCAAGGGAAGCATACATAAATGCTATGATCACGGAGTTACCTTCAAGTTTAATGCTGGAGAAAAATTATCAATCGATATTTGTGATCACCTGCACTGCTACAAATAATCCTACAAAAAATATTTATGTACCAATCGACTGGGAATGATGTCATAATATGTAATATTATGTTATATCCTTCTATCATGCTTCAAGATTTGTCAACATATTAAAAATTGTACAAAATTTTATTTTTTAAATAACACCGACTTGTGATACTTTGTGATCTTTGTATCAAAGAAGTCCGAGAAAATACACAATTTTTGTATTTTTTCCGAAATCGTCCTGCAATTAAAAAGAATAATGCGTTAGGTGCTTATCTAAAATTTGAAAAATTAATTTAAGAATGTACAGAGATAATTTTTTTAGAAACCGTAAAATTTTATGAGAAATCAAAATCTAAACTTATCTCACTTTATCTAAAAGAATATGTCATACAGTTATTCTGTTTATTTTCCATGATTTCCTTTTCTGTGGATCAAATCATCCTAGTGAGAAAGATCGCGTAATATTAGCTTTACAATTATGTTATGTTCCTGAAATGCAATTATAGTGATAAACATTTGCAGCTTTAGCTGCATAGTCACACCACCGCTTTTATAGAATATCTCTATTTTGACCAATGAGAGTGCTCCATAATATAGTCAAGTAACCGTTTTCTATAATAGCAAAAAAAAAAAAAAAAAAAAGACTATGCAGATTTATATCAGCAGATTTTTAACAGTGTAAATCAGTCGCTTTTTTTTTTTTCAAAATCGTCTCGAGAAATTAAATATATGTCGCTTTTCTCATATTTATAAAGGGCACGTTAGTGTCAGTATTGTTGAGGATTGGCATAGAATAGATAATCCTAAACTAAAATTTTTGACTTGGTTCTGTAAAAAAGTACTTTATACAATGACTATTTTAGCTTAGAATCTTCCTATTTTATAAGAAACGTGCATTTGAATGTGAAATATTAAGGGATTTAAATGCGTTCATTCGTTTAAAAAAAAATCTCGACTAACATACATAACGGTCAAAAACAGTAGGTTCTTTCTTTAAAACGCATTACAGATCCAGAATTCGGTTCCGATCTGTGGACAGGGCAAGGTTCTCGAAACCTTTCATCCTATCGGATGTATAAAATGAGTACTCTTGCTTGGGTACTAAAATATCGGGACCCCGCATTAGGCTAACCACTTGAGTGGAACATTTGGGATATTATCCCAAAAGGGTACATTTTCAATAAAAAATTTTCTCGTAGGAAAATTTTGTCTTTCAAGACAAATGGTATCATTCTTAGAAACTTGCTACTTACTGCAAGTAAATATCTAAATATCGGCAATGGCCTAGCTATATTATATATATTTTTTTTTTCAGAAAAACAGTTTTTCATTAACATCATTCACGGAGATGAACTTTATGCTACATTTATGTATGTGTGATGAGACATAGTATAAAAAACTACTTATTCTATTAGATATATAACTAAGGAGCAATTCCATGTAAGAATGCATAATGAATTTATTTGAAATGAATACAAAAAAAAAAACACAATATTCCATCTGCAACACATTGTATCTTAGTGTTGATTTAGTCACCTTGAATTACAGTTCACGGATGTGAGAATCTCCAATAACCATGGTACTTTTTTATAACAGAATCTAAAACCTGAGTATAGAAACAAATTTCTGACTTATAATTTAACAACAGCAAACATAATAGCTAACTTTAGCATCATGAGAAACAAAATTTGATGACAACTAGCCGACCTTGGCAACCATTGTAATCGACCTTAAAATTTATGTTTGTGAAAGCATGCTAAGCATTGTATCATGTTACTTTTATTAATAATTTAATTTACTTGGACTCCCTTAAACATAATTAATACAATCCATTAAGCTAATATTATTTTTGTTGCATTAAAATATCGCAATTTGTTGATTTTCTGTAAGCAAGTAAACCCTATTGGTTTGCAATGGAAATCTAAGGAAATTTTGCGAAATATTAGAGATATAGCCAAGTTGGCGTCACTTTTGGCCGCGAAATTTGGCGATATATCGCCAAGTTGGCGGCAGAAAAGCCCCCCCCCTATGGTAACCCCCTTGTAGGTATGGAGATGCATTAAATGCTGTTCAATAAGCTAATGAGATGCGTTTTATTTGGGCATTGCCATTAAACAATTAATGAATAATCGCTATTTCTGTACCATGTACGATATCGTAATATATATGGGGCATTCTCACAAACTTTTAACTTTCATGTCCCTGAATAATAATTTTTTATTTAATACACATTTTTGTGTTTTTTTTAATTTCATATGTTTGGGAACATCCCATTGCATGATTGCACAACAATATTCACGAGATAAATAAGTTGTGGACGATGTTGCGTGTCCAAACACATGGAAAACTCATCTACCGTCCCGTGTCCCGTGATGCTGATTTTTTAGTTTGGAGCTGTCTGGATAAAATTGTTTCAATAAAAATAATTCGTGGTAATTTTTTTTCTGAAACTGGAACTGCTGTTTTGTATAAATATGTAGCTAAAAATTAACCTGCACACATTTTTAGGGTTGTTATTATTTTTTAAACTTAGATTTTTTAGATTCCTTACCATCCCTCTTCTAAAATTATACAGAAAATCATTTGAGATGCAGACACAGATTTTTTTTCAAGTTTTTGCTCATGCAGAAGTATGCAAGATAAAGAATATCTAAAATTCTTTGACAGGAAATTTACTGCAGAATATAAATCAGCATTTAAATATCAATTTCAAGCACCGTGGCTTTAAAGGTAGTCTTACCGTCCCAAAGGTTTATTCCTGCACTTTTCGAGGTAAATTAAAAAAAAATAATAATAATGTAATCCAATGTAACAACTGTTTCTAAAAATCAATGAACATTGTGGCTATCACTTACAAGGAGAGGGCCAACCTTGTTAATCACATATTTTGATTATTTTAATATATGTTGTAGGGTAGACACCCCTTAGAGTCAGGTTCAACGGATTTTATCCAATACCCTATAGTTCTTGAAAAACCAGGGGGTCTAATATTAGTAGACAACTTAAATACTTACTTCGCAGAAAAAATGACAGGCTAGTCGTAGCTCAGCTAGCATGGCGTTTGCCGGCTGATCCGAGGGCCCGGGTTCGATACCTGAATGCGCTAAATTTGTTTTTGTTTTATAAATATAGTTGTAATTATAATTTAATAATTTCAATTAAAAATTTTAACATCAAACATTAATTATAATGTTAACAAACTTAAATTTATCATTTCTTATTTGTAAACTATTATTTCTCAACCATTAAAGAGGTTTAAAAAGAAATTGGATCTATTATTAAATGATAAAAATTCCAAAATCGTGACAAATTCTGTTGTGGTGCCATCTAGTTATGATAAAAAAAAAGGAATATTCAAATAAATTAAATGCAGAAAAAAGATAAAGGGGAAAGCAAAATAATTGAAAGCGCAAGCATACTTATTACAAATTTAAAAAATGCAAAAAATCGGTTGTAATTTAATTCTGATGCTAATTTTTAATATGATTATGCTTGTTACTTTAAAAACAGAATAATGTTATCTCATTGACTTCCTTTGTTAAAGCAATGCGTAAATGATGTTTCTTTAAAATCACGAATTGACACAATTGCTCAATATCATTGCATCGATAAAGAATATATGAAATACATTTTTAAAGTTATTTTTTTTTAAATAACAGTTTTATGATGTTTTATTACAACTATTCAGTTAAAAGTAAAAAATTAAATAGGTTAAAATTATAATTGAAATACAATATTAAAAATTTTAATTGACAGTGAGATTATTAAGTTATACTTACAAGTAAATTTATAAAACAAAAAATGAGAAAAACAAACGTAGCGCATTCAGGTATCGAACCCGAGCCCGCCAATCAGCCGGTTAACACCATACCAACTGAGCTACGACTGACCTACCATTGTTGTAGCAAAGTAAATATTTAAGTTGTGTACTAATATTAGACCCCCCGGTTTCTCAAGAACTAAGGTGCATTGGATATAATCCGTTGAACCTGACACTAAGGGACCTCTACTCTATAACATATATTAAAGTAATCAAAATCTGTGATTAACAAGGTTGGCCCTCTCCTTGTTAGTCTTAACATGATTTTCCTAAAAATAGCTGGTAATTTTCCTTACCGTTCCATCCTTACCGTCTCTTTTTTTACCATTCCGTCCCTCTTTTTACCATTTCGTCCTTTTTTTTTACCTTACCACCCCCTCTTTAACATCCCTGACAATGTTATACAAAAATTCTGTATTAAAAGTACTACATTTGTATTATTTCTTATTTGAATGTCCTGTGGGTACTATGCAAATTCATTATAAGTAAAAATTTAGAAGAAAATAAAAAGTTATCGGGGTAAAATGGTAAGGAAAATTAAACTCGCAAGTTTAACTTAAACCTCAGTTAAATAAGAAATTTTTTGCTGCTGACCATTTTTTCTTTATCTTGAATCATTAAGGCATTCGTCTATCAGATTAAAATGTTATTTTAGCAAGTTTAATTTCGCCAGATTTTTTTCCACAAAAGTCAAAAGATAGTGAGAATGCCCTATATATAGATTTTGCCATCTATTAACGTGAAAATGCAACTTAACGTTTGGTTCATGGGGGTGATATTTTATTGTATGACACTACTTTCCGTACTCAGAAAGCAAACAAAAATACGAAGAAAGTAATTAACTACGCTAAGTTATTTTGCTCTTGAGATAGTAGAAGCTAGAAAAATAATTATTTAACGAATTTTTTCTTCAATTAAAGACGTAATCAAACATTTTCCGTAATAGCATTGGGTGTGTGACACGACTCGGAGGTAAGATCTCACATAATCTGAACAAAGAAATAAAAATTATAAAGTAACTATAAAAAATCTATGCACACAACATATTTAGTCTTTTTTCATTTTCAATAGAAAATTTAAATTAATTCCAAAATATTCATGTCAAATACTGAAAAAGGCTTTGTGATTGAAATTGTACACTTTTGGGAGAATATCCCATATCCTGTATAGTACTTCAGGAACAATGGTGAAGAAAGTGGGATGGGTATTGTAGGCCATGATCCTTAATGCATTGTACCGCCGCAGGTTTAGTTGTTTCAGTAACTACCAAAAAGTATGCCAGTATGGGCATAATTTAGAAAGGGTCAAATATATTTTTTTAAATATAGTTGAAAAGAGTATTTTTAATGTATCATTCAAACGAAATAATAACGTGAAAAGCCTTTTGCGTTGAGTCCAACCTTAAATTTGAGAAAGACCGAATCATTGTTATCCTACATTTATAATAATGATTTTTCATTATGTGGAAAATGAAAGACCATTCTCTTGGGCATGTTTTCATATCAGTTAATATCCAATATAAGTAAGTGATATCTAATCCAATAATAAGCAAGTGATATTTATTTTTAAATTGACAAAGATGAACTAGCCCATGCAGTTGAAGAGTATATTATCGAGAAATTCTTAAGATTCATCATGGATACAATTCAAACAACAGACGATTATGTATCAGATGTTCGGCATCATTTGGCATGGGGAAAGAGCTACTGTTATAATGCCGTACACGATCATAAGCAGAATTTTATCATAAAATATAATAGACAAACAACTGTTTTGTTTACTATTTAAGCTGCTGGTCCTATCATCGATGACAATACTCGGAAGCAACGTGAGCTAACCTTTCACTCGAACTTCACCTTCAAAGCAGCAACAGAGTTAGTTTGAATAAAAGATGATTTTATATTTACATTTTACAATAAACCGACACTTACTCATGTGGAGGTAGAATAACTGTTGAAAAAAGACTGCAGTGTTAAAACAGTACGCCCGGGAATGCAGATGTCGATATCGTCATGGCCGCTGTGATGTCATCTAAACGACACCCTACGACGTTGATAGTGAGGATACTTGTCCTTCTGTAATAAGCTTAGCTAAACAATGAAGAAACCACTCTAAACGTACATGATATCCTAAAATAAAACGAGTTCTAAGAAATAATGTTTCCAATTGTTATTCATTCATCCTTACACAAAATGTGATTCAACATCGCCAATATTTAATAAGACAAGAAGTCATCTTCAAAAAACGTATTAAAAGTGAACAAGCAATTCAAAACTGTATGTATATATGTTTTTCTTCTCCCCAATAAAACAAAATATGTTTTAGAACAGCTAGGAAACAATTAAATGGCTGACTTGTTTTGACGGAAAATGCTATAACCCTTATCTCTTTGCGCTACGAGTTCTTCTAAAAAGAAAAAAAAAAAGAAAATCTGCAATGCCATTCGTAAGTCGAGAGCGATTTCCACCTGGCAAATGCTCGACAAAATACCACATCTTTAGAGTATATTACAATTTATATTGGAAAATGATAGCCATATGGGTGCCGTAGATTGTAGATAAAAATAATTGCATGATGACTATGTACCAGTTATGCTTAATATACCTGCCGCACCAGAATGTCATGTCTTCTTCATTTTCTCAGTTTGAATTGCAAATGCCTCTCTAATATACTGGTGGAGTTTCAAGAGATATACATACTATGTACGTATGTTTGGGGGTCGAAGCCAAAAAGAAAAGGGCTTGGAGAGTAGAATGTGACCGCTACCAAGAATGATTTTGTTAATTTTTGTTAAACTAAAACTAAAAAAAAAAACTCTTTTGAAAAAATATAGATGTGATAAATATATTATGTGATCCCAAAAATATAGTAGTATGTTCTAAAGTTTCTTTATCTAAAAAGAAAACTGAATGAATTATACAGTTGATAGTTATCTTCAAAATCGAACCACCTAAAGATAAATAAATTATTTTTATAGTTTAGATGGAATAAGTGCATTCTGTGATGCTAAAAACAGCTACAGGCATCAATTTATTTTTTTAAGATGAAAAATGAAGGAGCTGGCAATTTCACGGTAATTTTGGATGTCACCTTGCATATTGAATCCGGTGGTCATAATTTGGCAGTATGTTTTTCTAGCACACCTGATACACGAATTACCGTCGCTGAACATTTTGTACCAATTTTTGATGTGCAAGTCGCAAGTTCATTCGCCTAAAACGACAAAGTTTTGTATATGGACAACTTATAAATTAAACTGTATAAGTATGTAAAATGAATGGAAATATGTATATAACCTTTACATTTAAGCGATAAATTAAGTAAGGACATTAAGATAGAAATAATCAACATAAAGGTTTATTTAAAAAAAATGAAAATAGTATCAATTAGTCATACCATTTTCGTTCATCCATAAAATTCTTCAAATAAATTAGCTGTTTCAATTACTTTTATAAATGCTGTTTTTGTACCTTTCAAAATAGATTTTCTGTTGTTTATTATCACATAAAAAATTATTTTATAACTTCAAAAGTATTTGTTTCAATACGAAACTGCTAAATTCATTCCAAATAAACAGTCGTAAAAGAATATAAGGATATTTCTTTTTTTTTTTTTCTCCGAAGTAAAAATTTCTAAATGGTGCGCTTTTTTTTTTATCTTCTTTGATAGTTATACAATAAATAATATAGTTACTTTTTATGGTTCGAAAATTGAAAAACAAAATTGCGTTCAGAAAACCTTATTATATTATTTTTATGTTTCCAAAAATAGAAATATTTTTAAAATATTTTAACAAAATAGCCCTTTAGCTTTTTATTACGCAATTATGTGAATTATTTAAAAGTTATTTATCCCCAATTTCTTTTGCATTTTGCCAAAGGCAGATTATAACATTTCATTTTAGTATTAAAGTGAATACTTTGTGTTAGCTTTTTGAATTCCCGTTTTATATACATATGTTTAAAAAATATTTTCTTACTCTTGCGATTCATTTAATGAACTCTGTATCAGTTGTTTTACAGATGCATTTTAATATTTTTTGAACATGATGAGGCAGGTTCGAAACGATATTATATTTTTGGCATATAATGATACTTTCTTATTTACACAATGCTATGTTTACAGAAAGAAAACAATCTAATGCCGTAAAAGATATTAATTTTACGATTATGATCTATTTTTTTAACAATAAAAAAACAGAATTTTTCAAACGTGTTTAAAATAGGAACCACATTTCTAAATCAAAATATTCTTCGGTAAGCCTGCAGGTTGCTATTTTAAAACTCTGAAATTTTCAGCTACAGCCTTTGATCAATAAATTATTCAATTCTTTTATTTTTATTAACTTAAAAGAACAAAAAATGTAGGCATCGAAAATCACTCGTGATTTACGGACCACATTTTAGTAATTAATGAAGTATAGTATTTAACCGTTAAAATAAAATCAAGATCATAAATTCATTTTTAAAATTATAATGGTTCTCCTATGTCAGATTTTTTTCACTGCAAAACTGTTCATATCTTTCTCCTTTTTCGTGCAGATTAAATTATTTATATTTATTAATATTTATATTTTGTTTACTAAACCTCAGATCTTATTACATGTTTAAGGAAACTATTAAAAAAAATGTGTTTCAAAAATAACAATTATTAAATTTTGTTAAAAAATCTTATAATATAATGCGAGCAAAAATGATCTGTGTATGCAAATTTTATTTTAAGAACGGCTCAAACGATTTTAACTAAATTTTGTATTTTGAAGTTTTCGGGTGCAATAAGGATTAGGCTAGGTAACATATTCGAAAAAATTTGTTTTATTGGGTAATTTTGGGTCATTATGGGTCAGGATAAAACTAATTATATATAAAAAATGGCTGAAATGATTTTGACTAGATATCGTAAGCAACTGTTTACAAGTACCAGAAGAGTTTGGGGCTCGGTCACATGTTCAAGAATATCGGATTAGTGGGTCAATTTTGGGTCACAGCGGGTCAAGCTAATATTATCTAAAAATGGCTCTAACGATTTTGGATATCTTTGTATTCTACCTTTTTCGATTACGAGGAGACCATGGGACTAGTTCACACGTTCGAGAAAATTCGATTAGTCTGTTATTTTTGAGTCACTGCAAGTCAAGCTAATATAATCTAATACACGGTTCGAATGATTTTGGATAATTTCATATTCTGCTATTTTCCATTACGAGAAGACTATTGGGATGGGTCACAGGTACAAGAAAATTAGATTAGTGGGTCATTTTTGGGTCACTGTGTGTCATTCGAGCACGAGAAGACCAATGGGCTACGTCACGTGTTCGACAAAACTAGATTAGTGGGTCATTTCGGGTCACTACAGGTCAGGGTCAAGCTAACAATACCCAAATAACGGCTCAAACGAATATGACTAAATTTTGTATTCTACAATTTTGGGTTACAAGAAGAACAATGGACTAGCTCACATGTTTGAGAAATTTTGATTAGAGGGTGATTTTGAGGTCACTACGGGTCAAGTTAACTTTATCTAAAAAACGGCTCTACACTCTAAAACTGGGAGGAGTGAGAAGTTCACTCTTTGAAAGAGTGACAGGCCTTTTCACTCTTTTGGGGTGAATTTTGTAAAAATACACTCCTTAAAGAGTGGAAATTTCCACTCTCTAGAAAAGAGTGCAATATCTCACTCCGTTATCGAGAGTGAAGTTGTCACTCCCGAAAGAGTCGCTTGCGTATCCATTGCTTATTAACCAATCAGAACAGCAAGGCGACAGCGCCCTCGTAAGATAAGAAAAATGACCACATTTTCGTCTGTCATCTTAGGATTAACAGATTAGGATATCATTAAAATTATTTTTAATGGAATGCATAAAATAAAGGTAAGTCTTATTTAATTTTAACCATTTATTCGTGTAGATATGTTAAGATTATGCGTTGAATAGTTGTATGTTGTAAAGAAAAAGATTGTCCTGATTTCTAGATTTCATATTCCTAGATTCTAGAAGAGATTGTCTATTATGTTTCTTTATGTAGCGGTTTGAAATATACGAGTAATAATATAATTGTTTTAACAATTGAAAAACACGCAAATGCTTAGCAAACGATAATCAAAACTTCAATAATTCGGCCAATGTGAATAAAAATAAATGAATGTAAATGTTTTATTCTTCCCATTCAATTTTCCAAATTCCTTTCGAACTTTAGCCAACGATCGAAAAAAAGTTTTATCCGTTTCGTTTGCAAAGCTGAGTGACTCAGAAGACATCTGGATTTATTTTTTGTTTATGCCTAGGAGATGCGATGTAAACAATATTAATTTGCTGTTCTGTAAGAATTTTTTTTTTTTTTTTTTTTTTTTTTTTTTTTTTTTTTATTACTAATTTCAGATTTTACACACTTAGAGTATTTATCATCATTATTATTGTTTCGGAGTTAAATATGATGTTTGATGATTATGATATTACGAAAAGGTTGGAACTAGAGGTCTGCACGGACCGAAATATCCAGGCCCGGCCGATACAAAAATTAAAAGTTTGGCCCCAGCCCGACCCGCAGAAAAAAATAATATTGGGTCAGCACGGTAAAAAACTTAAAAGTTCGGCCCGAGCTCGGCCCTGCCCGAATGAATTTCTATAAAACATTGATTTTTACGTCAATTTTGTTAAAATTTTGTCTCGTACGAAGAGTTCTGACCCAAAATATGTTTCTTAACTTTTTTTTTCATGTTTATAATCTTCATTTTTATAGAAGTGCCGCAGGCTGGGATATTTATTTTTTTAATGAATCTATATTGTTTGTATGTAAAGGCTTCAGTTATCATTAATATTGTTAATCCATATTCCATAGAAGAAAAAAAAGAAATGCGGTATAGACAAGTTTCTTTAGCAAGTGTAAATGTATTATATATTCTTTTCTTACGTATTAGTATAATAACTTTGCATAGATCAATACTTTTTTGAGTTTAAAAGAGGGTTCCGTCATAGGCAGGTTCCTTTTCACATGTTTTACTATATTTTAATTTAGTTATATTTTAATAAGCGTAGAAAACTACTATTCTTAAATAATAATAATAATAATAATGCTTAAGAGTAGAATAATGGCGATTTAAAAATGTATGTATTTTTTGCAAAAATTTTTGGTCAGTCCTAAATTAACTGACCTTTGAATGGGCCAGGCCACGCTGAGACAATAATTTTCATACGGGCTGTGTCAAAACTACGACTGAAAATTTTGGGCCGTGAAGACTAGGAATGAAACCAGTCCCGGATCTTTACAGAAAAAAAAAGTTAGACCCCGTACGAGCATTCAGAAAAAAGTATAGCCCCGCCCGTCCCGAAAAGAGTGGAGACCAGCCCCGGCGCGAGTGCCGTGAATGAAAATCCTCCCCGGGCTCGGACCTCGGGCCGGCCCGTGCAGATCTCTAGTTGGTACATTAATTTTTTAAAACTGTATGTAAGCTTTTTCTGCGGTTTATGATTTTAAAATTTCGAGACTGAGTAATAAAAAAAATAATTATAGACATTCTGCATCAGTTATTAAATTTCCTTCAATTTAAACGCATTTTCTATGTTTTTCATGCACGTAATTTTTGGCACTAAAAAATAAAACATGATATTTAAGCATTGAAATAAAATGTTTTTTTATGCCTGTTTTGATTTTTATCGATAAGACAGCTTTAGTATATTTTTAAAAAGTTCATATTTTCTTACATAATTTAGGATTGAATATTTTTTTAAGATATTAATAACTACTTTTTTACATTAAAATGTTTTTCAAACAAGAACTTTTCATATGCAGTCATTTACTTTATTTTTATTAAAATTCATACAGATACAAATAAATATAATGCATTTATTTTTATATATTTTTTTTTCTATTCCTAGGTCAATCTTTTCCTATAAAACATATCAAATCAATTTTGCTCATATTCCCAAAATACAATATCTACGAGAATAAAAAAAATTAAATTAAATATGACTTACCGTGTCGTCTCATTAATAAGTATTGTTTTCAACAATAATGGGCGAAAATTAGAAATCATGATTAAGTTAAGGAATATGTTTAAAAGGAATATATATACATATTCCAGAGAACTTGAAATTTAGACTCCATGATCATATTAAATAAAACAAAAGCAAATCAAAGCGGATAAAAAATACACATTCTTAATATTTAAATCATACTTAGAACTCATTTAAAAATTATATGTAAGTTTATAAGCATTGTTTTAAAGTAAAAAAAAATGAAAAATATTTTAGAACAATAGGACTTTACAAAAATAGCAATAATTCACGGAAAAAGTACAGTAAGATAGGAATTTATATTTAAAACCAAAAATTAAAATGACATCAAACATTGTTTAAAATATAACATCCACCTATTAAAAAGTTATTTATAAAACTTTAAAATTAATATTTTTATAGGGCATGTAATAAAAGCAAACACAAAGGATAAGATTGGAATAAAATATATTAGTTTATTTCTGTCAATAATCTAAATTAAATTCATATGTAAATTTAACTGATTTTTTCCTTAAAAGTTCAATTAGTGTTACAAACTATGAATTATATAAATATTGCTAATAAAGTATTTTATTCCAATGTTTACCACGCTTGTATCTATTTTCATTGCATGCTGAAAAAGATGTGATTCTTTTAAAATGCCCATAAAAGCAAAATAAAAAATGAATTGACTCCATAAAAAATGAACATTCACTTCTATGAAAGAGTGACTATTCACTCCTACCAGGGGTGAAAAACCGCACTCCTTTAGCAAGAGTGAATAGTCACTCCTCCGAAAGAGTGATTATCCACCCCTGTTTAGAGTGAATATTCACTTCCCAGGAGTGACTATTCACTCTTTCAAAGAGTCAAAAATTTCACTTTTGCTCAAAGTGAATAGTCACTCTAAAGAGGTTGGGCATATTTTGACTCTGCGATAGAGTGACTATTCACTTCTCTGGAGTGAATAGTCACTCCTTTTTATTTAGAGTGTAACGATTTTGACTAACTTTTGTATACTACCATTTTAGATTACGAGAAGATAATTGGGCTAGATCGCATGTTCAAGAAAATTCGATTAGTGGGTCCTTTTTAGCTCACTGCGGGTTAAGTTAATTTTATCTTAAAATCGACTCAAATAATTTCAACTAAATTTTGTATCCTACAGTTTCGGATTATGAGAAGACTATTGGGCTAAGTCACCACGTTCGGGGAAAATTCGATTATTGTGTCATTACGGGTCAGGCTCAAGCTAATTTTATCTTAAAAACGGCTCTAATGATTTTGACTAAGTTTTCCACTGTACCATTTTGAGGTACTATATTGAGCTAAGTCAAATGTTCGAGAAAATTCGATTAATGGGTTATCACGGGTCAGGGTCAAGCTAAATCTGTATTTAAAAGGCCTCTAATGATCTTGACTAAATTTTGAACCCTATTATTTTGAGGTAATAGAAGACCATTTGCCTGAGTCACATATTCGAGAAAGTTTGATTAGTGGGTCATTTTTGGCTCACTGCGGGTCAGTCTTAAGCTAATTTTATCTTAAAATCGACTCAAATGATTTCAACTAAATTTTGTATCCTACAGTTTCGGATTATGAGAAGACTATTGGGCTAAGTCACCACGTTCGGGAAAAATTCGATTATTGTGTCATTACGGGTCAGGCTCAAGCTAATTTTATCTTAAAAACGGCTCTAATGATTTTGACTAAGTTTTGCACAGTACCATTTTGAGGTACTATATTGAGCTAAGTCACATGTTCGAGAAAATTCGATTAATGGGTTATCGCGGGTCAGTGTCAAGCTAAATCTGTATTTAAAAGGGCTCTAATGATCTTGACTAAATTTTGAACCCTATTATTTTGAGGTAATAGAAGACCATTTTCCTGAGTCACATATTCGTGAAAGTTTGATTAGTTAGTCATTTTTGGCTCACTGCGTGTCAGTCTTAAGCTAATTTTATCTTAAAATCGACTCAAATGATTTCAACTAAATTTTGTATCCTACAGTTTCGGATTATGAGAAGACTATTGGGCTAAGTCACCACGTTCGGGAAAAATTCGATTAGTGTGTCATTACGGATCAGGCTCAAGCTAATTTTATCTTAAAAACTGCTCGAATGATTTTGACTAAGTTTTGCACTGTACCATTTTGAGGTACTATATTGAGCTAAGTCACATATTCGAGAAAATTCGATTAATGGGTTATCACGGGTCAAGGTCAAGCTAAATCTGTATTTAAAAGGCCTCTAATGATCTTGACTAAATTTTGAACCCTATTATTTTGAGGTAATAGAAGACCATTTGCCTGAGTCACATATTCGTGAAAGTATGATTAGTGGGTCATTTTTGGCTCACTGCGGGCCAGTCTTAAGCTAATGTTATCTGAAAATCGACTCAAATGATTTCAACTAAATTTTGTATCCTACAGTTTCGGATTATGAGAAGACTATTGGGCTAAGTCACCACGTTCGGGAAAAATTCGATTAGTGTGTCATTACGGATCAGGCTCAAGCTAATTTTATCTTAAAAACGGCTCTAATGATTTTGACTAAGTTTTGCACTGTACCATTTTGAGGTACTATAAGATCATTGAGCTAAGTCACATGTTCGAAAAAATTCGATTAATGGGTTATCACGGGTCAGGGTCAAGCTAAATCTGTATTTGAAAGGCCTTTAATGATCTTGACTAAATTTTGAACCCTATTATTTTGAGGTAATAGAAGACCATTTGCCTGAGTCACATATTCGTGAAAGTTTGATTAGTGGGTCATTTTGCGTCACTACGTGTAAGGGCAAGTTAATTTTATTTAAAAAACGGTTCAAGCGATTTTGACTAAATCTTGTACGGTCATATTATGGGAAGACCATTGCGCTAAGTCACATCTTTGAGAAAATTCAATTAGTAGGTCATTTGTTGGTCACTACGGGTATAGCTACTGTTATAATAGAGCAACAGTTTGTTGTTATGTAAAATTGAATACAAAGCTAATTTCAACCGAGCATAGCTCGATCTTCCCTGCTTGTATTGCTTAATGCAATAATCTACATAATAATATTAAACAATTCATGTGCCATGACTGATATGTAAAAGCTTGTTTATGACATACTGAAACTAACTAAAAGAAGACCTTACGCTGTTTTTAGACAAATATATGAATATAAGAAAATGCTTCCAACACTCCCTAAAGACAAAGGACATTTTGCAACATTTTGTTAAAAATAAATGTAATAAAAACATATATTCAGTTACTCCAATATGTTTAAATAACCAATTTTGGCAAATATCACACAAATTGTATTGTTTCTTATAAAAAAATACTATACATTTGACCAAAAACGATGTTTGTTTTCTTTGTACTACGATTGAAAGTGTAAATAAGACACTTTTAATACTCTAAGTTTTTAATCTCTAATTTAAGACTCTAAGTTTTTAAGCTCTAAAACCAGAAATGCGTATTTACGCAACCTTCAGAAAGAAAATAGTTTCTAAAATTGAGATTGAAGAGGCCTAAAAATACAAATATGTAGATTTTTAAGAATTTGAAGTGAATATTCCTCGTAGATTTTCAGAAATAAAATTTTTAAATGCTTTTCTAAAAACATTTTTTTAATTAACAATAAGTTATGATAAACTTTCTAGATCCAAACTTTATGATTATATTTATATAGAATTGATTGCTTACTATTTATGTGCCATTCATTCTTAATGCAATAAATTATTGGTTTAAATATCTCAGAATTTCCTAAAAATGCGCAGTTTTTATTATAAATTATTCTAAGGAAATTATATGAAAAATTACCGAGATGATAATATAAAAATGTATATTGATAGAAGATTTCAAATTATGATTAAGATTGTAGATTATCAAAATTAGGGAATTCAAAACAGTCCCTCTGTGAAAACAAAAGTGTGGTAAACTTTGATTATACATGTCGTAAGAACATTTCTGGTATGTTTGAAATATTACAGTGTTTTTCCATAAATTTATAAAATTTACAGGGTTGCTACTTAATACTGTAACACTTTAAAAAATACGAATTAATTTTAATCGTTTGGTAGAACAATTTATTTCTCTATTTTAGCGTTTCGCAATCTTCTATTAGTGCAGAAGAATTTTGTTATAAAGCAAATATTTAAAATTATTTTAAAGCGGAAAGCCAAAAGAATGATGATTAAACAGCTCCTTGATCGTAGGTTTTCCGCAGGTAAAATCTTTAAGCAATTAAAATGCCTTGGTTTTAATGGAACATTTATATATAGAACTATATTTCGATTATTGGATACTAATAGCTATGAAAAGATCGATCTAGGTCTGGTCGTTCGCACAATAGAGTACATCAAAAGAATTCGTGAAAAGGTGAGAAGAAATCCACAACGTTCTGTAAATAAAACGGCTGCAGAAGAGAACGTGAGTCGCAGAACTATGCAAGTTATTATAAATGAAGATCTGAGTTATTGCCCTTATCGCAAAAGAAAAATCGAAGTTTTGACTGCAGCACAAAGAATAAAAATATTACAAAGAAGGAAGAAATTGATGAAGCGGCATGGTAGGAAAAGTGTTGGCAGAATAATACTCTCTGATGGGAAGCTATTTTGCACTGAACAGGGTTATAATGCTAAAAATGATGTCGAATATGCAGCAACCCTGGAGGATATACCTGAAACCTTTGAAACTGTTAAACGCTTTCAGGACAAGAATTCCGTAATGGTTTGGGGCGCTGTGTCAAACAATGGAAAATTGATAAAAATCATTGCGAATATTACAAACATGACATATTGGCTACACATTTATTGCCACATGCTGACAGGTTGTATCCTAAAAAGAATTTAGGGTGGGTCGAAAAAAAGAATTTTTTAATTTTCAAAACGCTTTAATGCGGAAAAGTTGCCTATTGTAATAAGAAGAAAAACATCATAAAAATTTTTAAAATCGGTTAACATTTTCCATTCGCGCACCATACTTAATGTTGATGAAAAATTGCAAAAATCGTGCCTTTTCTCTAATTTTTTTAAGTTTATAAAAACTTTAAAAATAAACACGTTTTAGCTTTTTATGCTTGTTTCATGGTTTACATAACCTAAATAAATTAAATTCGAATCAATAATCTAATTTTTCTGTTTACGCAACATCTTAGAAAAAAACATAAATTTTGCAATTTTTCACAATTTTCACCGTGCAACTCTACGCTCGTTTTGCTAGAACAAAACGATCTACAACTCACCACATGGAGGTGGTTGCACGTAGAGTTCCACTTCCACACTACCCAACTAACCACCAAATTGTTGGGTGTGTCATTTACATTATATTTGCAACTATTTGCAAATATTTTCCGTAGAGTAGCATTCTTTGGCTTACTGTGTTTTTTACGTTTTCTTTCTTATATATACTACGTATTTAAAGTCTGATATTTTGGAGAAATGAGGCATAACCGATTTATACTTCAGTGTTGTTCGGATATGGCCATCTCTAGCTTCATGTCAATATACTTTATTCGAGTCTCTGTCACAAGTTTGACGCACATCTTAACAGTCTTGATGTGACAGGGAAACATTTGTATTTCTCTGATGAGAGTAGTGTCAGAAGCGATGAACGATTTTACATCATCTTCACTTAGTTCCCACGGCATTGGGGAAGGATACACCACACAAGAATTACAATTAATAATTTCTATGTAATCGGAAGCTTGAAAGTTTCCATTAGGTGGCATTACATTTCTAACAGTCTTCTTCTATGGGACGGTTTGTCTTGCTTTTACAATCCTTCTGTAACCAATATCCCAAATATGTTTTCTTTAAGCGACAATCATTGCCAATTATCATTCTCTGGGTGCTCAAAAAACGCATTTCGTTCTATTACTAGATTGACAATTTGTAGTAATTCGTCGAATAAATAGCGTGATGTTTGGATTGCTTGAAATACGTGTTTTGGTCCGTCAGTAAAATGTTTGCTTATTTTATGGCAAATTACACAGACATGTATCATTTTATGATGAAGCCAACTATTTGTTTAAGTTTTTGGATGAATCTGATGTAATCTAAGGACTCGGTTGGCCGCAAATAGTCATCTAGAATCGGACAAAGTGTCAGGATCCCAATTCGCCAAGTCTTCTGGACAATGTCATAAGGTGATTGCATTCAAATTGTACCAAAATACTGTTGTTCTTCGCTAAAAATCTCCTGTCGAACAATCTGAGGGCCCACAATCGACCACAGGAGCTTTTTAACAGCAAGTGTGCTTCTACCCGATTGGCGCACTAAAAGATATAGGCCCTTAAGTTTGACTATGAATATGTTGAAAAATTTGGCGATACAAAAGCTCATTAAAATGCTGGATGCATATGCTCCACATTTTATGATTTTCTAGTCGGTGGATCAGCATTTTACAGTATCGTTTTACAGCGGTTTTACAGTATCATCACCACCCTACTATTTCCAGTTTTTTTAGTGATATTGATATTTCAGACAAACAAGAAATAATGCTTTGAGTTATATCATTTGGTGAACTCTAGGAAGGAGATGCATGTCCAATATAAGTAGATACAATTTCCCGGATAAGAGAATAGTGTTCTTATTTCACATTCCTGTGAAATTGCTTGGCATTAAATTTTTCGACGAACAAAGTGTCTCATTTTGTCCGTCAAAAAAAAAAAAAAAAAAAAAAAAAAAAAAAAAAAAAAAAAACGAACTTTCTTCAGGGTGTGTGAATCGGTTTTTCAAGTCCGTCCTGAATCGACTCTTGTCTCTTTTTATTTACACTTATCAACCACATCAGAAGAATCTGTGTCGGTTATCCAAAACACTTGACGCTATGTCAACTTTTGGACGATCAGAAACTCCAAAACGATTGCAGTTTAGCGATGTTGCGTTCTTTTAATTTTCATCTGCCATTTGGGCTTTTAGTCGATGTACTCGGTTTGTATTTATCTTCCTAGTACTCCGAGGTTTCAAAAGAAGTGTGTATGAGTTCATCAATTTCATAGTACACTGCCAATTTAGGAACTATAAAACTATTTGAGGAACCACTCTGTGCTTTCTGAAGATCACGACACGTGCATGTGGTCTTTTTAATATAATATAAATACCACACCCAAAAATTGTACAGTTGCTTAGGTGGGATGTGGGTAAAACTCAACTTGCAATCAGCATCACGTGGTGAGTTCTGTGTCGTTTTGTTTTAGCAAAACGAACTAAAAGTTGCACGGTGAAAATTGCGAAAAATTTCTAAATTTATGTTTTTTCTAAGCTCTTGCGCTAACAAAAAAAAATGGATTATTGATCGGAATTAATTTATTTAGGTTATTTAAACTATGAAACAAGCATAAAAAGCTAAAACGTGTTTATTTTAAAAGTTTTAATTAACTTAAAAAAATTAGAAATGAGGCGCGATTTTTCAATTTTTCATCAACTTTAAGCACGATGCGCAAATGAAGATGTTAACCAATTTTAAATATTTGTATGCCGTTTTTCTTCTTATTACGATAGGCAACTTTTCCACACTAAAGCATTCCGAAAAAAAATTTCTTTTTTTCGACCCACCCTATTGGACATTTCAGCAAGATTCTACACCTTCACACCGAGCAAATCAACACAGGCTTGTCTACCTGGCAATTGTCCAAACTTTATCATGGAACAAGATTGGCCACCTTCTTCACCAGATCTAAATCCTTTAGATTATTGCGGTTGGGGAATTTTAGAGGCTAAAGTAAACAGCAACAAACACAAAAGTTTGGACTCTCTCAACGCTTCCATATTGCGTGAATGGTATCGATTACCTCTTAAAATAATTCGTGCCGCAGTTGGACAATGGCATAAGATATTATCTTTCATAATCGATAAAGATGGCGGTCAACTTTGGGTAAACTTTCATCTCTGATGTTCATCATATTAGTGTAGTTATCATTTTATATTTTATATTTGTAAAATAAAATGACGGAATATTTGTAAGAGCATTTAGTAGCCACCCTGTAAAAAGAAATTACATGAAAATAACTCATGAAACAAACCTAATTGTCTACTAATCTAGATTTTTTTTAATTAGCATTACACTCATTTATTCTTTTCCTTAATAAGAATGTGTCGAACGTAGAGGAATATTACTAATTTCAAAACCTATTTTTGGTCTGAATGCATCCGTCTTTAATGCGTGACCTTTAATATCTAGAAAACAACCATGCTTTATATCGTAAACTTTTACAATGACTTAACGTCATTTTCTAGGACTCTTTCTTTTTTTTTTACTTCAGAAAAAGTATCTTTCAAGATCGGAATATAAAATTTAAATAATATTCATTCTTTCTAGAATGTTTACTGAAAAACAGTATCATAGAACTGGAGTTTATATGCGTGTTTCTGAAAAGAAAGTATGTTTATTTTGTAGAAATGTCAAAAACAGATGGTCATACACATATGGGTGCTGTGTAATTTATAGCAATTTGTTAACATTTACTTTTTTAAAGAAATACAAAAAAAAAAGTCTCTAAACAAACAGCGCTTATAAAAATAAATGCATCTTTCGCTTTCTTAAGTAGTACGTTTAATGCTCAACTTGTCTGCTCAAATTAGCGAAAAATTTTAATAATATTTAAATTTAATTTTTTGTTCTTCTTATTTTTCACTTTAATTTTTTATTCAAATTTTCACTGAATTAAATGTAATTTTAGAGTTTCTTTTAAATTGAAATGTATTTTTACAGGCTTTTATTATTCTTAACTTGTTTTATGTATGTCAATATACAACATGTATTGTAGTTATAAAATTAGGCATGGTTTTCAAGATAAATACTGAACGCTTCTAAAAGCGTGGGTACAAATATGTATCGTGCATCAGCGATGGATTATGAAACACTTTCCAACCCTTTCCTCAAAAGAAAAAACAACAGAATATTCTTAAGAAATTCCATTTTTTCAGACAATGATTTTAGATATTTGTATACTCATAAGGAATGACTCCAAAAGCGCATACTCAGATAAATTTGAAAAGAAAAATATGGAATATATCTTTTTATAAGAATATATATTTAAAAATATTATTTAAATGTTTAAAAAAAATTCCGGCGGAATCTCGATACAGCGTCTAGAAAACAATAATGAAAATTTAGTTTACTCGGCGATTTATAACTAGTCGCATGTGCCAAACCCAAAACTTTCTTCTTTATCATACATGTTAATATTTCACAATGCTGTTGCACATGTAATCATTCAATATTATTATTTCAATACTGCAATTTATTCAAAAACTTTGATATTAATCTTAAATTTCTGCTTCATTTTACTAATCGGAGGAAAAAAAGTTAATCTCAATCATAATATTTAATAAAATCATTATTTTTCGTTATTCTATTATACATTAGCTGCTTGAGAATCGCCGGGTTAGCTGGATGCAAATTGCCCTTCCGTGCATGAACAACGATATACAATAGAACTATGAAAGATCGCTATTACGCGATCTCCCTTCTGGCGGATTGTTCCCAAATTCCCGTGGAACTTGCTGGCCATCTTCAAAAACACACACAAAAAATTTAGATCAATTCTATGCATAACTTCATGTACTTTTCCATGGTACAAAGCGGACATACCAAAACACGGTCACACGCACAAGCGGGCAGACGGACAAACAGACATTTTGTATAAACATGTTTTTCGGGATCTCTGAACCCTAAAACGTGTAAATACGTCGAAACTGGAAAGCAAAAAAGAAAATCTGGATTACAATATTTTTTTTTCTTTAAAAAGAAGAAAGAAAACAAAAAAGTAATCCACTGTTACGAATAATCATCTTTAAGGAAACACTTTTTCAACTCTTCATATAGAACTAGTTTCAATGTAACTGTAACTTAAGGGCAGTTGGAAGACCTTATACCTACCATGTTAAATTAATGTACATTTTCTCAGGAACTGCGAAAGATATTTACTTGAAACTTTTTATATACAATACATGATATGAATAATTCCTAATAAAAGTGAAGTCAAATTTATAAACAAATATTCTTCAGTTATTTTGGAAAAAAATCTGGAATAAAAACCACTTTTAACTAACAAAAAACGCATTTTTTCCAAAGAAAATCTTTTTAATAAAAATTTTGTACATACGTTTGTAACAAAAGTTCACTTCAAATTAATCAGTCATATACATGGTGTGTTTCTTCACAAAGTTTCAAGACTGGTTTGATAATTCAAAATTTATTAAACATTTTTGTACTGAGAACTAAAATTCTTCGAAATATGATCCTTGGGTGTCAACACACCTCTGCCAGCAGTTTTTTTTCCATTGTTCATAGGCCCCATAGAAGTCTTCGCTCGAAAGGCTGTTAAGGGACCTCGACGAAGCTGCCTGAATCGCTGGAATCCTGACAAATCGCTTCCCTTTCAGGTATTTTTTGATCCGGGGAGAAAAAAGCCCTGGGAGCGAGGTCGGGCCTGTAGGTGGTTTGTGGCAGTATTGGCACGATAAAGATAGCCAAAACGTCGGCGGCGGCGAGCGACGTCGGCATTGTTGTGGGGAACAATGCAATCGTTTCTGATGTCTGGGTGTCTGGGCAGACGCGACTGGTCAGGTCAGTGTTTCTTTGGATTGCTCCATCCGTTTTGGCTATATTTAGCGTGGCAATACTGCTAAAGCCCCTTACAGCCCCGATCTCGGTCCCAGCAACTTTTTTTCCCAGCAATCCCGGGTCAAGAAAGACCTGAAAGGGAAGCGATTCGACACGATTCCAGTGATCCAGGCTGCTTCGACGAAGTCCCTTAACAACCTTTCGTGCGAAGACTTCTATGGGACCTATGAACAATGGAAAAAAACGCTGGCAGCGGTGTGTTGATGCCCATGCCCAAGGGTCATATTTCGAAGAATTTTAGTTCGCGGTACAAAAATGTTTGATAAATTTTGAATGATCAGACCAGTCTTGAAACTTTATAAACACACCATGTATGTAAAATATTCAGGTAAGATTACAAATAATAATATGCAGTAGTTTCTATGAAAAGGAACATCAAAGTTAAAAAAAAAACAACATTTTGGGAAAATTGAGATTAAAGTTTATGTATGTAATGTTTATGCATGACGTAGAAAAAAGGAATTATTAAAAAAAATTAACTTCTTCTATTCGTAGAAACAAAGGTAATATACCATTCAAAAGGGGAGAAATGAAGGATTCAAAATATTAAAAAATTAAAAAAAGACATTTCTCACGAATTTGCCTTCCAACTGCCCTTAAATAAATACCGTTTTTTAACTAAAGTTTTGTCATATACATTTATATCTATATAACATGAAGTTTAAGGATCGTTTAACAACGGTTTAGAACAAAATTTAAATTGATTAAAATTGCTTTAAGTTCAAGCGTCCGATTCTGAGCATTTTCATTTGACTTTGACGTTGTTAGTGTCGGAGACAAGAGAAAAGTATTGTTACCATAGAATAATTTATTCAATATCGTAATGTATAAAAAAGAGCTTTCTTAATCTAGCAGTTACTTTTAAAATGCACTTAAAACTTCTCCAGCCAATGAAGCCGTGTAAAATTAAATAACTTCAGAGCAACAAGCAACTTGCATATATTATATAAGCGTATAGAAAAAATAATAAACTATTTCATCGTTTATGTTTAAATTTATTAAGTACTAAGCGTTAAACACTCATTTAAGTAGCAATTCCCAAATGCATTGAAATCGCTTGCATTTAATGAGGAAAGCTATTGTTTGCCAAATAGAGTAGGATGTTCATCTTTTCGTGCCAAATACTCGAAACTATTGTATTTTTTAAAAGATTTTCTACTGGGATTCCGCGCTAAATTTGATTGACTCTTTAGAATGTACATGAGTAGTTTCTTTCAGCAACTGCAGTCCATATCCGGTAATGTGTTCAAAATCTTTTGTGCAACACTGTTAACCATTTCAGGGGCAAGAATTTGTGTTTATGTAATGTTGATTTCACACCGGAATTTTCGAAAATTTTTATTTGAAAACAAGGAAAAGGAATTTTAGGAATTTTTTCCGCCAAATTTATAAAATTAAAATTGAATTAAAAGTTTCTTCTGAAATATTGAGTGTAATGGCATATAATATATCCCATCACCTTTGAATGGGTTAATGATCTATAAAATCTATAAATAATCAGTAAATGCTACTTATTTCATAATCTATCGAAACATGGTTTAGTGCGCCTTAGTGATACTTTTAAATTTTATTATGATTGAAGCATAAGAACATCATTAAAATGCATCGCAAACGATGTTTTCCTATGGATCATAATGTAAGGGACTTCTTTTGAGCGTCCCTGTAATTGAACAACAAATGCATACATTTATATATTATATGAATACATACATACTATACATTCATATATTACCAATTTTCATCAGAAATTATTTCATTATAAATGGGAACTTTTATACATGTTTCTGTTATTTGACAACTGCTAAAGTTTGTTATCAAAAATGATATTATGCATCTCAATGCCTTACATAAATGTTGCTGATTTGATTTTAAAATTTTTGTTGTATACGAAATTTTAGTGTGGTCCTGTAAAATAAATATAAATGGTACGCACCTAAAACCATATTAATATTACATTGTCATTGGATTTACATAATTATTCAAAATTTAACCTCGATCGGATATTTGAAAGTGAGTTAAAATTGGAATACAAATTTTGAACTAGGAAGACATACATACGAACGTTGTAAGTTAAATAAAAGCTTATAAAAATAATACAACTTTTTTAAATAAAATCATCAAAAAAACACACTCATTTCTTTACAACATAAAGCAAAAAAAAAAAAAAAATGTCAAAATACAATTGAGGACGTCAGTTTCGAAACTCGCCTTATCCGAAGTTTAAAAAATCGTGTTTCTCTATCAATCTATTCTGTTGGTAAATCAGTACCAATCAAACATTACAATCTCCAAATTTTCAATGAAAACCAATGGACCGCATTTAAAGGTTTTACGCGATTTCCCAAAATTTTATTTTCTCGATAAGGTGAGTTTTGAAATTCACGTCTTCAATTATTGTAACCAATCTGAAAGTTAATTACTAAAAATTAACACTACCGTAATACTTATAGGGGGAGCAGCTCCTTCAGTTAAATCGCTTTAAAAATACTTCTTTACATTATTTAAAACAGTTTTGTAATTGGAACTATATGTCTGTGACAAACGGATTAGGATTTAACCATTGGACATCGTTTGGAGTGGACGCCCTTTAAAATACTTGAAGCACTTCGTGTACGACCCCTCAAAGCTTCGTTCATCTGTTTTAAGTTACAGAAAAGTGGTTTAAGTCTTGAAATTGAAAGTTTCATAACTCGGTCAATTTTAGTGTTAGATGAATGCGACTTTTTTTGTCTTACTTGTTAGAGAAATAGGAAAAGTTTACTAAATATTATTTATAAGACCGGGAGACCGTATAAAAATTTAAATTTCGTATTTTTTTAATAATGTTTTTCTTGACCTAAAACGCTTTAAAAATACTTCTTTTCCTCATTTAAAATGTTTTTGTAATTGGAACTATATGTCTATGACTAACGGTTTAGAAATTAGCCATTGGACACCGTTGAGAGGGGTGACCCTGTATATTACGAAAAAAAAATTTCAGTGCTTCATTAAAAATATTCCATAGACATTTTCTACCTAACATTACTCTACAATCCTAGTTTATTAAATTATTTCATACTGTAAAAAATATTCCATCATTCATTTACTTAATTCATTTCTATTTAAAATTCGTATACTAATATTTTGCTTCTCTTTCAAAATCTATTCTAAAAAACATTTCAGGTAAGTATTATTTTTTTATCACATTTTTCAATCTTAAATGTCTATATGAATATTATTATAATTTTCTGTCCTGTAAATTTAATTTTTAACCATTTGTTTTTCTTACTTTATTTTGCTTGTAAACTCAATTCGCGCTCTTTAGGGTATAAGATGGTTCGCTTCATTTTTCACCAGCACTTAAAAATTTAGTTCTATGTATGTACGAGCTATCTCTCGCTATTAAGTACTTTTGCATTGGGGAAAATGGCACACAGTGGAGAATTTGAAACAAAATCTTGGCCAAAATTATTTTAAATGTGTTTTACACTTAAAATCATTGCTGTTGACTTTCTATTAGTAAATACACTTATATAATGTTATATACACATAAAAGCACATGCATTTACTTAAAATATGCATATATAATGCAAAATTTACTTAATTGTTTACTGTTTATAAGAGGAAAATGTGATTTGATAAGAGTTTTTTACTTACAAGTAATGTTTAATTAAATGTGGCTAATTATAGTATATATAAACTTTTCATTATTTTTATAAAAAAAAAGTATTAATATATATATTATTTGCATTTAATAATTTTCGAAGTTTAGTCATACTATAGAGATTTTGGTTTTTGAGTGATATATCCCGTACAATAGATTACAATATACACTGCTCATAACAATTAGGGGAGCACATGGTTTTAAAGAAATTACGCAAATATTTACACCGATAAGTAACGAAAAATAAAACATCCTCAATTTAAAGTGCAGTAGAAAACAGATGAAGAAAACGTCACATGTAAATTATAGTTTATGAAGTCTAAAACTAGAAAAAGGAGATAAGTGCAGAAATTGGGATTTTGCAGAAACGTCTGTTTCACTGCCTCAGTTGTAAAATTCAATTGCTCAGCTTGTGTTTTGAGAAAAAGTTGCTTGAAAATGTCACAACAATATGATTTACCGCAATCCCTGGCTTATCGTGTTATCGGGACAGTTGAATTTGGGGAAACACAATGAAGTGTAGTGGACGCTGTTGGTGTCGCAAAAAGTGTCCATAGAAGGCTGTGGAACCGATTTCAAGACACATGGAATGGTAGTCATTGAAAAGTGCAAGGTCGAAAATGTGCTAACACAGAAACTGATGACCGATATATTCTGTTAACAACTCGTAGAGACGGAACGGGCAATGAATGCTACTCAGCTACAAACACAGTTTTTCTTGGCCACAGGACAAAGGGTATCCACCCAAATAGTCCGAAATAGTCTTCATCAGGATGGTTTCTATGCACGTAAACCAATGGTCTGTATTCCGTTGACCTCAAGCCACTGTGCGGCCCAAAGAAGGTGGGGAACTGAACATCGAGTTCGGAGGCAATATTGTTGGAGTCAAATTCTGTTTACAGACGAGTCCCGATACAGTCTGGATGTGACATGTGATGTGTTTTGGCATGAAGAGAAAGAGGCACTCAAAATAATCCCACATTCGTTTGTGAAAGATCACATTACAGACGAGGTGGGTTGATGCTATTGGCTGGTATCAGCATAGGTGGACGTGCAGGCCTGCATATAATTTGGAATGGCACTTTGACGGTCGGAAGTAATACAGACGAGATACTGAGACCTCAAGACGTATTTTATGTTGCAGTAATTAGTGATTTCTTTTTTTTCCATGCATGATAATGCCAGACTTCATCCAGTTCGTCTTGTGGAAAACATTCTTGAAGCTAAAACAATACAGCGTATGGAATGACCAGCATGCCTCCTAACCTAAATACGATCGAGCATGTTTGGGACATACTCACACGACGAATTTCTGCGGGGCCAAGGCCTCCTTTTACTGTCCGGGACTTGGAGATTGCAATTCTTGTGCAGTGGAACAGTATTCCCCAAAGTCTTATCGATAACCTCTTCGCATCCATGGCAAACAGGTGTGCAGTAGTCTTAGCTGTTCGAGGAGACCACACGCCATATTAAAAACCTTGCATGATTTCGAAACAATACTTTTTTTTATCATTTACATGAAACCAAACTGCTGCCTCAAACCATCTTTTCATGTTCTTTCCATCTTTTCAATGAATAAAAGCTCACTTACATTTTTTGCGTCTTTTTTCTGTATTACGCATTGATACACGTGTACTATCCATTTTATGCGCATATATGACTGTCTTGCACTGTTCTTTTCACTTTTTTGCTTGCTCCCCTAATTTTTTTGAGCAGTGTATATTTAAAAATGGCAACAATATGCGGAAGATATTTTTTTTTTAACTGGCCTTCAAAAATATTATAAATACGATTACATTTTTTAAATGGTCCGTCAAACACCAGCACAACTTAAAAAAGTCCTTTCGGTCGGTGCCAAGAGAATGAGGTAGCTTTCATATTTCTTCTTTTTAAAATTTTGCTAGTTTTTTTCGAAGCTAATTTCACTCAAATTTTAAGAAGCTAAAATGCGACGAAACCGATAAGAGAATATTCGTCAATGCTGAATTTGAATGAGAATTGCGCCAAATTAGTAAGCTACTAGCCGCTTTCGGCAAACAATTTGGTCTCCTTAAAAATCATGTTTGGTAAAGCATGCTAATCATTATATCATGCTACTTTTATTCATAATTTAATTTACTTGGATTTCCTTAAATATAAAACAGGCCTGCGATGAAAAAAAAAAATACAAGGGAATTGATAGCTGAAATGTATGTATTTTTTGGTGCTAATAAAAAAAAATGAAAAATTTCTATTACGTCACGTTTTCTTGAAAAATTCAATTTTACTTGGATTTCAATTTTACATTCCATCGGCCATGCGCCTAGCTCCAAATGGACCTGATCTTTTCCTCCAACGGAATTGCCAGTCATCACTTCAGAGTCTCCAGACTCGGAATATTCAGAAGTAAGGCTCCGATACCGAATATAAGACATCTAGATGCAATTAACTTCAGTCCTTCTCTCAGTTTAAACTTATAGATCTCACTAGAGATCATGACATTTCGAAAGAGTTGTTGGGCCTAAATTGTTGGGCTCCAGATTGAAAGAAAAAACTTATTGCCCAAAGTAACCTTTTTTTATTGGTACAGGAATCGAGAAAGGAATTTGTTAAGTACTTTGAGGAAGAGGGGAACCTGGTCTATTGTTCTGATGTTCCCGGGTTAGTGAGCAAATTTAACATTACCAACGATTAAGATGAATGCAGGCAAATTTCAAGCGTTGGGTGGCTGCATGAGTGTCAAAATGCATTTTCTTCACTCACATGTGAACTTTTTTCCCGAAAATTTACGATCAGTCAGCGAAGAACAGGGTGAAAGGTTCCATCAAGACATCAAAGATATGGAGTACAAATATCAAGGAAGATGGGTCAAGACCCAAATCGCCAACTACTTTGGAATGTTAACATGAGATAGGCCTGAAATTGAAAATAAAAGAAGAATGTCAAAAAGAAGTTTAAGAGGAAAAAAGAGTACGTACTTAAATAGAAACTTATTTGTTTCATTTTGATTTTTGCTCAGTTTAAAATTTGTTTCAAACTTTCCGGTACATATACATAATATTTGTTCCTGTTGGTAAATCGTCTATTTTATGTAAGTTACCTGAATAAAAACAAATTAAAATAGTATGTTGGTAATTGTTTTCAAGAAACTGCACCATGATTTCATGTAAAAAGTTCAAACTCAAGTTAACGTTTTGTTTTTCTCTCGACAACGGGTGGCAAAAGTGGTTTTTATCCATTTAAAGCTATGAAAAATAATCGATTGCTGAAAAATCAATTTGCCTCACCAGGTATAGGTTATTTTACATAGATTTAAATGGACAAAAACCATTGTTGTCAGATAGTACATGCAAATTTATTGTAGGGAATGCCTTTCAAATAGGATTTTAGCAAAAATATCGATATCGATTTTACAAAAAATCCTGACGTGATGGAAAAAAATGGTGTTCATTTTCGAAATCAGCACACCAAACAACATAACAATCAGCAAAAACTTCTCTTGTATTTTTCAAAAACTTTAATTTCGCAGACCTGCGTAATTAATACAATCCCTTAAGCTAATATTAGTTTTTGTTGCATTAAAATATCATAATTTGTTGATTTTCTGTAAGCAAGTAAACCCTATTATTTTACAATGGCAGTCTATGGAAATTCCGCGAAATAATAGAGATATCACCAAGTTGCCATAAATTTTGGAGACTAATTTTGGTCGTCAAAGTTGGCGATATATCGCCTAGTTGATGGTTAACTACTAAAGTTCAAGTAGTTAAAATGCCGCGATATTCTATGTAGTTGTCGCAAATCTTAAATTACGTGTCTTACTCGACTAACTTAATTAAAATGCTTTCCGTTACAGATAAATCAGAATTTTATTAATGGGAAAGCCTCATACATTTCGAGTCATTGCCAATAGAATAACAACGACTGCAAACTTGCTATTATAATAATGGCAACTGCAATTATTATTTACTAATTTTTTAGCAGGTGGCGCTGCTTAGAATTCCTTAATATGGAACATTGAGAGTTTCCCACGAGCTAAATAGAGATGTTCAATGAATGCTTCAATTTTCGTCATTGTTAGAAAATATTGTAACATATATATACACTGGTGGGAACTGATTTATGAAAACACGGTTTTTTAATAAAAACTTCTATAATATTCATTAAAAATTAATGAAATTTCATACATTACACATACTATGTAAACTAAAAATTTAGAAAAATAAATTTATTATTAATAATACATATTAATAAACTAAAACATCAGGCCAAAAATTAGATTTTAGTAACATAAACACATGGAAATTGATTTATGAAATAACACATTTAATTGAAATTAATAGTAAAGTCAGCTTTTTCCCTCAGAGTTGCTTTTATTCTAGATGGCATTGATAAAGCAAGATTTTTTACGTATTTCTGATCAATTAATTTCTAGTTTTGACAGACTGAAGCTTTCAATTCTACAAGTGATGTGTACTGCATCCCATTTGCATAAATCATTTGAACAAGCTGTCCCTAAATGTTTTCGATGGGGTTCAGATCAGGGCTAATAGGTGGATGACCTAAAAGAACAATATTATGTTCGTCAAACTAATATTTCATTGCATTTGAAATGTGAATAGTTGCATTGTCTTGTATATAGATGTAATCTAAACCATAATATTACTATGCAAATAGAAGAAGTGAATTGTCTAAAACTAAACTGCAATCAAAGGAATTCTGGCGACCGATTAAAATTACAATTTCACTTTTGCCATTATAAGCGATCGCTGCCTAAATTATCAAACTTTCGCTACCAAAATTTCTGCTGAATGTAGATTATGGTTCTTTTCAGAGATCCCTCCCATAATACCCATACAAATTAAATCTTTTTTCGTCACAGAAAATTACTTTCTTCCAGTTGTCACCCATTGCCATGTATTTCTCGCAATACTGCAAACGCATCTGTTTGTGGCGCAGAAGTTTTGGACCAGACTTCAATTTCGACCATCTCAAGCTCTGTGAAGAATGTAAAAATTACTTAACTCTACTAGAAGTAAAAAGAAGGAATAGATCTGCACAGATCTGCTTTGAACTGTGACCGGCTTTCGATGCAAGTTGAAGAATCCCTATTTTCTCTCTCTTACTTAATCGTGGATTACATTTTTTGTTAAAATTTCTGCTATAATTTGCTAGATCTTTTCTGTAGTTATATACCAAACCAACTGATCTTTTAATTAATTTACTAATTTCCGGAACACACTTTCCATATTCTAGATATGCATATTTTTTAGCTTTTTCTGTCTCAGACAACATCCTACGTTTACCCATCGTGAAAAGTATGACTGAAACATATTGCTTCCAATATATAACTCTTTTTATATCTACTGTGCATGTCACGTTGCCTTGTTTTATGCAAATGTTTCTCACATTACTTCGGAATAAACAATGAAATGTTCATAATATTTCATAAACCAATTTCCATGTTTGCATACTTCGAAAATATAATTTTGGACTTTTTGTTTATGTTTAATATTATGTAGGAAATTTTATTTTTGTAACTCACGTGTTGTGCATATTATGTATATTCAATGAAATTTCATTCATTTTTAATGAATATTATATAGAAAACCGTGTTTTCATAAACCAATTTCCATCAGAATATATATATATATTTAAATGTGAAGAAATTTTTATTTTATCATACTTATATCAGATTTTATGCTGCTTAGAATTCTGAATATGGAATGTTTAGCGTTTTCTGAAGAGTCTTAGAATGGAGCTAGAGAAAGATGTTCATTGTTAATGCTTCAGTTTTCGTCATTGTTTCAAAATATCGTAATATATATATATATTTAAAGAAATTTTCAGTTCATCATACATATATAGGATTTTGTGCTGCTTAGAATTCCTGAATATGAAATGATGAGCGTTTTGCAACGAGTCTTAGAGTGGACCTAGAGAGAGATGTTCATTGTTAATGCTTCAGTTTTTGGCATTGTTACAAAATGTCGTAATATATATATGTTGCATGTTGCTGTCGACTTTTCTGACATTCCGGCGATACTCGTATATATTGAAGTAAATGTAGTATAGTAATCAAGGGCAACCCTCCTTTATCATGAGACAACCGGAATGCAGTCGTGGTGGCGAATTAGAAGACAGGTTCCATAAACATTGAAAGAATTTACCATGGAATAATTTATAGAGAGGCATCGTAATTTAAACGTTGTTTATTTGGCAGACACATATCGCAACATTTCCAGTAGCTTATCCATCAACTCTCCAATAATCGCTGATCCACTTCATAATAAACTTAAGATGTTAAAGGTATTAGAATCTGCACATTAAAAGTCATTCACCCCAAGTGACGTGGATTTATTAAACAACCGAAAGACGTAAAAATCTCTCACTCCTCGTTGATGCAACAGTATAAATACTCAAAGAAACGGAGCGCGGACGGATACATAACTAGTGAAATAACAAATCTCGTAAAAGTAGCCGGAGGGGATAAGATGCAGAATACGATAGGACTTAGGTCCGGGGGAAGGGGGAAAGCACGCGTGAGGACGATGTGCACTCTTTAACCTCGTCGTCAGAATCATTATGCAAACAAATGTTGGCGGGAGGCTGTCCATGGAATTATGGGAAATTGAATATCAGAGAACAAATGCTGTTAAAAACGTTCGAAACAAAAAGAATATAGTTTTAGAATAAAATGAAAAATTATTTTAATGGCTTTTAAAAGATTAGACAAATGGATTAAGATTTTCAGACTAATAAAAGAATAAGAATACGCATTTAAAGCATGGAAAAATATAAAAGATATTTAAGATATTATTAAAGCTAAGTAAAAAAGGGGTAAATATTAAGAATTTGGAATAGTTTTATTAAAATAACAGGTTGAAAATTTTTATTATTACACACACACACACACACACACACACACACATATATATATACAAATATATATATGTATATATATACACTAGTTATCAAAAATTAAGGAAAAGTCACAAAATGCAAATTTTCAAATACGCGAACACTCAGACGGAAATAATATAATTCGAGTAATTACTATCTCTACAACACAGCTAGTCCATATAACATCTCATTTATGACACACATGGTCACAAGTGTCACAGTCACTACGGTGAAGCAAAAAATAGGAAATTCCATACATTTCGATATGAGTCTCAAATAATCACTATATGTGACTCCACTGAGACGTCACTGTGACTGCTGCTTTGTGGTGAGTCACCATGTGACTTTACTATGTAGTTACATTGTGACTCTCATGTGACTGTCATTTGTAGACTCAATTTCAAAGTCATCGTGAACGCTGCATTGTGATAAGTTACCAAATACTGTCACATTAAAGTCACATGATGACTTTCAGGTGACAGAGAGACTATTGTGAAGTCAGCATTGTGCTCTTTTGGGAATAGTCTCCATGTGACTATAATATGATAATATTTGGTGACTTATCATAATGCAACGTTCATGATGACAATCAAATTGAGTCTAAAAATGACAGTCACATGAGAGGCACAGTTTAATTACATTGTAAAGTCACCTGGTGACTCGTCACAAAGCAGCAGTCACATTGACTTCTGAGTGAAGTCACATATAGTGATCATTTGAGACTCATAATGAGATGTATGGAATTTCCTATTTTTTTGCTTCACCGTAGTGACTGTGACACTTGTGACCATCTGTGACATGAATCAGATATTATATGGGCTAGCTGTGTTGTAGAGATAGTAATTACTCGAATTATATTATTTTCTTTTGAGTAGTCGCGTAATTGAAAATTAGCATTTTGTAACTTTTCCTTAATTTTTGATAACCAGTGTATATATATATATATATATATATATATATATATATATATATATATATATATATAGATTTAAATATGGAGAAACTTTCATTTTATCACACATATATGGCATTTTGTGCTGCTTAGAATTCCTGAATATGGAATGTTGAGAGTTTATTGACGAGTCTCAGAATGTGAACTAGAGAGAGATGTTCGTTCTTAATGCTTCAGTTTTCGTCATCGTTACGAAATATCGTAACATATATATATTTAAATATGGATAAAGTTTTATTTTATAACACATAACACACTTTATTAAAAAGGAATTAAAAAAATAAGGAATTTATAAAAAAAACTTTCTTTGCTATAAACTGAAAGTAAAAAAGAGATAAAAGAAACTGCATATTTAAATTTTATTTCAATTTTATGCTAAACTAATATTTTAAGATTTGAAAATAAAAGAGTAAAATATAAAGATGAAAAAGACATTAAAGAAAGGAATTTAAAAAAAAACTTTCTTTGCTATAAACTGAAAGTAAAAAAGAGATAAAAGAAACTGCATATTTAAATTTTATTTCAATTTTATGCTAAACTAATATTTTAAGATTTGAAAATAAAAGAGTAAAATATAAAGATGAAAAAGACATTCTCCCTGGAAAAGAACGTTATGTTTTTAACTTTTTCATTCGTTTAGAGAAATAAATGTAAATAAATTATATTTTTAACTTACACAGTTCCAACAAATTTCCACATGCATAACACCATCTGCTGTTGATATTTTTACAGGATAAACATATTTTCTTTTCAGAAACGTGCATATAAAATCAAGCTTATGCTGACTGCTTCTCCGTTAGCCTTTTTAAAAACTTTCGTAAGTACTATATTTTAAGACTCTTCTTGGAGAAATGTTTTTCTAAAAAGTCAAAAATTAGAGAATTTTAAAAGAAGCAGTCTAAAGTAAAATAAGTGATTATATAAAATTAGGATGTGTAATATACATTTTCTGAGTTACTAAATTGAACGTATGAAGAGTTATAACCTTTAAAAGAACACATATGAAGTTTAGAAAACTATTTAGACTGTTCAAAGTTGCTCTACAAATCAATATGTATTTGAAATATTTATTCATTTTAATGTTTTGTATTTTGCGTAGTTAAAAAAAAAGTATGTTCCCCTGTTTTCTCTATCATTTTCATCCCAGGTAACATAGCTCAGATTTCAAACGTAATATTAAAAATATATATACATACATAATTGTAATCTGTGGGTGTGATAAAATTGTCAGTAAAAGAAAATAAAGTTGGTTGGTATTTAAAGAAACGAATCCAAAAGACATTGATTAAATGTCTCCTATACAATCAAGCATATTTTTCAAATACTCGACGATATATGTATAGCATAAAAATTATAGACTTATTACCACCACTGTACAAGTATATGCGCATAGTGGATCAAGTTAGTGTAAATATCTGGACAAGGCACTTTTACTAAAACCATTGGTCTTAGGAGGATTGAAAACATTTATTACTATAAAAATTAGAAATACATTACAATTTATCAGCCATACAAGTAAAAATTTCATAAATATATATACAATTAAAAACTCAAACGTTTCGGTTTCAGGTTTAGCCGCTCATCAGTGCAATAACATTCAAATGACCAGAAAACTATATATCATGTTTTATGGTCAAAATTTACGACTTATAATTTTTAAATTCTGTACATCAGACGTTAAACAATATTTAGTTATTTTAATTTATTACTTTCACTGTTTATAAATTCAAAATCTGTAGCAGTATTATTAATCCATGATAATATACAGGGTATCCACTCTGAATGGTGCCCAATAGCTAATTTCTAAACAGTTGGTCATAGATATACTGTTTCAATTACAAACACATGTTTTAAATGAGGAAAAGAATTATTTTAAAAGTCGTTCTGATCAATAAAAACACTTCAAAAATAGTTACGAAACTTCCATTTTTATACAGTCCCTTGGTTCTATAAGTGATATTTAATAAAAATTTCATATTTTCATATTATTCTAACAAGTAAGCCAAAAATGTCCCATTCATCTAACACTAAAATTGACAGAGTTATCAAACTTTGAATTTCATGACTTATACCAATTTTTGGCATATGAACAGAGTTGAGTTGGGTCGTAATTCGAGGGATCACACACATAGCGCTTAAGGGGTCTCAGGACTCTTAAAGTTTTAAAATTTTCGAAATTTAAATTTTTTTAGATGTTAAACTCCTGTCTTTTCTGAACATTCGGATATAATTCTTTCTTTGAAATTCCCATTAAAACAGAAGTTATGGTTTTTAGAATTATACCCGCTCAATATCTGAAGCGGCATTTCCGAAACTTTGAAGTCGTTTTTCTCCAAATGACGTTTTTGAGCATAATGCACACGACATCTCAAAAACTTCTGAATATTTTTTCATGAAATTTTCGAAACGTATGTTTCGTGCAAGTCTGTATAAACTGAACCTAAAATTTATTTTTTATTGTTTAAAAAAATATTTTTTTGTGTGATTATACTGTTGAAATTTTCTAATTTTTGCATTAGCCAAATACAGTTTTGTATTAAAAATCTAAAAATGCTTTAAATACAAATTTATTTAGGTTCAGGAAAATTATTACAATCTGAAGTATAAGTAGGCACCCAAATTTTCATTCTAGTTGAAAAATTTATTTTGTAATCCTGCGCGTAATGCGTTATGCCAATTTTCTGCTCTTTAAATGTCTGGCCATTTGGAGCACCCTGTTGATGTTAATTCTGTATATATATATATATATATATTAAATACGTGAAATGAAAGAACATACTGATATCTCTCATTTCAATTAAAATTGTGCCTTAAATTCAAATACATTTTGAGATATTAAATGTTGAAAATGGTCTTTCTTTTCCCTGTTTTCCAATTTTAAGAGTCCTGAGATACCTTAGTATTAGAAAGATTTATTTCGCGGGAACATTTCTGCTTTGCAGCCGAACGGAATCACTTCGAGGAAGTTTTAAGATAGCTTTAATTCTTATTAATTAGGTTTTAGATTAGATTATCTAATAGCATTTTCAAATATATATCATTTTGTAAAGACTTACGACCGTTGCTTTTTATCATTTCCTTTAACAAACATCCTGTCATTTTATAACTTATATTTTAAGTACAAGTTGTATATTTTTCTTTAAGATCTCAGAATGAAAATAGATTTCAAATTTATAACATAGTGTTAATTTTACTCTCAATATATTTTTACACAGGATATTCTTACTAAATATACCTTATTGGACCGGAGGATCGTTTAAAAGTTTAAATTTCGTAATTTTTTAAGAAATGATTTTATTAACCCAAATCGATTTTAAAATACTTCTTTATTCCATTTAAAACATTTTTGTAATTGGAACTATATGTCTATGCCTAATGATTTAGGAATTAACAATTGCACACCATTGAGAGTGGACACCTGTATAAAAACAAGTTGGAAATTGCTCGTCAAACGTGACAAATGAGGTGCGTTCGTACTATAACTAGTTTCATAAATATTTTTTGCACCGCATATTCTACTGAATGTGTATTTTAGTGCACTTCATAAGTGCATATAAATTTCATTCTGTTCGTAAGGCTGTAACATCATTAAAATCCATTTGAAATATTTTTTTTTCCATAGGCCGTAATGTAACGGAAAAAATTTTGACCGTCCCTGTAATTAAAATATACATCAAATTTTAATAATATTTGAAATAATTCGAGAAAATTTTGTAGCAATTATATATTTAAAATTTCAGACCATTCGATTGGGTAGTTCTTGCTGTGTTATAAGCGGGCAGATGGACAGAAAGACAGACATACGGGCCGAACGACTGAGTATAGGTGGTACGTATTTACATAATTAAGAACGCACCTAAAAAGTGAAATAATGACGATAAAATAAATGCATTCAGGCGAAAATAGGTAATTATTTAAATTTTTAGTGACAATTTCATTATGTGTCTATATTTAATCAAGGTCGCAGATTCTCTCAGATATCTAATACACTTACTAAAACTAGATTTTCTATTGTATATGTTTTGGTACATTTTGGAAAACTAGGACCAAAACCGACCTTTTAGAATAGCCGAACCGAGCCGGGACCCGATCATTTGTATTGACTCTACACCTTTCCAACTGGACGGAGCTGTTGATATGCAAAGTTGTAGTAGTTCACCTGTAAAAATTACTTTTTCCATATGTACAGTCGCGGAAAAAAAGTAAACACACTCTACTAACTCTGCAACAAATTATTCTAGAAGAAACTTACTGGTACCAAACGATTGGAAATAAACTCTACTTTTAAACAATGCATATAAAATTTGCTTAAATCTAAAAATTAGAACGAACCCATACTTTGTTTTTTATGTGCGTTAATAATTATATAAATACTTAGCACCTATAGTCGTCGTTCGGTCCATGTGCCTGCCTGTCTGTCCGTCTGTCCGCATATAACAAAGCAAAAACTACCCAACCGAATTGTCTAAAATTTTAAATATATGATTTTTGCAAAATTTTGTCGAGACATTTCAAATTTTATGAAAATCGGATGTAAAATTTAATTACAGGGACAGTCAAAAGTTCTTTGTTAGATTACGGCCAATGGGAAAAAAATATTTCAAGTGTATTTTAATGATGTTACATCCTTCAAACAGAATGAAATACATATGCACTTATGGAGTGCACTAAAATATACATTCAGTACAATATGCGGCGCAAAATAATATTTATAAAACTAGTTGTAGTACGAACGCACCTCATATGTCACGTCTGACGTGGAATTTCAAACTTGTTTCAATAGTATTACCCATGTTTGAAACCATAAAAATATTCTACACCCTTCAATTTGACTAAATACAAATTTTCATGAAATCCCCATGTTTAGATTCAAAGCAATTAATTATTTTTAAATGAGCATACTTTAGGTGCTGTATCCAAATTGAAGTTTTGTAGTCGATTCTTGAAATTTTACAGAATGACTATGTCACTGTTATTAAAGTACTAGCAAACCCCATGGCTTTGCTCGCGTAATAGTTGAAATATGTCAAGTGATATTTGCATGACTATTTTTTATTAGAAGAACACTTTTTGGAATAATTCAAAAATTGCAAATTAAACCACAGTTTGACTAAATTTCATTATAAAACTGCAATAGACAGAAATGAGATTTTAATTAATAAGAAGAACTTAAATTAATACTAAATAAATGATAATTTAGAAAGTATTTTGAGACTTTTATGCTCATTTCATACGCTCATTTCAGTATACATTTGAAGTTTTGAAATTTTTAGGAAACATCTTAACACATTTGCATCTTATAATTGACCATCGTGTCAAATTCCAAGCTTCTTGTCTAACAGTCTACCCCCTCTCTGGTGTTAATGGCACCAACATAAAATGCTGAAACAGAGTTAAAATATAACGTCTCGAAAAATGTTGAAACAGAGACTGTCACCATTAATTTGCCAACATTAACTTTAAAATCGGTTGGCATTTCATAATATTCTATAGAAAACGGAATTTAGATGTTTTTAAAGGCTTTCTTGTTGTTCCTGCCAACCAGATGGTAGTAGCACAGGCAGAAAATATAGCCCGTATAGGATCAGTGTCTATCACCCTTGATTCGCAACCAATAACGTCTGTAATTGGTTTATTATTTCCTGAGATTCCATAGAAATAGTAATTTAAGACATTTTTAGAATGCTTTTCGTTCCTTCCCTTCGCTGCAACCCTGTTTAATTTCGAATTTATTTTAGACTGTTCTTAGAGAACATTTAAATTTTATAAATAACTACCGTGCTATATTCTCTTCAGTACCGCAGAAATCGCAATTTAGAAAGCTTTTTGCTCCTGCAACCTTCTAGGGGTTGTGGTGGCACCGATATAAAATATTGCTTATGTTTGAGCAGGTTCTATCACCATCAATTTCCAAAAATTATGTTTGAAATCGGTTTCGTATTTATTACGATTGCATAAAAATGGTAAATTACAACGCTTATAGAACGCATTTCACTCAATTCATCCATTTAAATTTGGAATTTTCTTTCGACAATTCTTAGAAAGCATTTGCATCTTTGAAGTAATTACCATTCGAAATTTAAAATGTTAGACCACTTAGTCACACAAAAAACGCAATTTGGAACATTTTTTGCTTCTGTAACTCCCAGGTGGTAATGACAACAATGTAAAATATAGGCTGTGTTGGAGCGGGAACTGTCACCATCAATTTGAAACCATTACTTCTGAAATCGGTTTTTATTTCCTGAGATTGCGTAGAAGTCGCAATTTAGAAAGTTTTTGGAACACTTTTCGTTCATTTTCACCACTTTTAAATTACAAATTTTTAAGAAACAGTTCTTAGAGAACATTTAGATCTCATAAGTAATTACCATGCCAAATTTAAAGTTGCTAACACCCCAGTATCACAAAAATCACAATTTTAAACGTTTTTTTAAATGCAACCGCAAGGTGGTAGTGACGCCGACATGAAATAGGTCCTATATCGGAGCAAGGGCTGTCATCATCAATTTCCAAACATTACTTTTGAAATCGGTTCGGTATTTCCTGATATTGCGTAGAAATCGAAATTTAGAAAGTTTTTTAGAACGCTTTTCGCTCATTTTCACCCCTTTTAAATTTCGATTTTTTAAGAAATGTTGTTAGAGATCATTTGTATCTTATAAATAACTGTCCTGCCTAATTTCAGGATTCTAGGCCCTTCAGTAACACAAAAATCAGAATTTAGAATGTTTTTGCTTCTGCAACCCATAGGTGATAGTGACACCCACATGAAATAGAGCCTACGTTGGAGCAAGGGCTGTCATCATCAATTTCCAACTATTACTTTTGAAATTGGTTGGATACTTTCTGCGATTGTGTAGAAATCGCAATTTAGAACGTTTTTTAGAAAGCTTTTCGCGCATTTTCTCCCCTTTTAAATTCAGAATTTTAAAAGAAATGTTCTTAGAGATTATTTATATCATATAAGTAACTACCATTCCTGATTTCAAGTTGCTAGTCCCTGCAGTATCTCAAAAAACGCAATTTAGAACGTTTTTTGCTCCTGTACGCCCTTTCGGGCAGTGACACCTACATACAATATTGCCTATGTTGGAGCGAGGTCTATCGCTATCTTTTTCACACCATTTTTGTAAAAATCGAATCGATGCTTTCTGATATTGCGTAGAAATCGCAATTTAGAACGTCTTTAGAACGCTTTTCGCGCATTTTCACCCCTTTTAAATTTCGAATTTTTTAATAAATGAGATATCATTTATATCTTGAAAGTAACTACCATTCCAAATTTCATGTTTCTATGACCTTCAGTAACATAAAAATTACATTTTTAGAACGTTTTCTGCTCCTACACCCTCTTTTGGCCAATGGCACGGTCATAAGATATAGCGTATATTATAAGTGGGACTAACACCATCCTTTTGATATCATTACTTTTGGAATAGTTTCGGTAGTTCCAGAGCTTACCTCCTGCAAGCAAACAAACAAACAAACTTTACTTTTTTTATAATATTAGTACAGATTATTTCTTGCCAATATGACCATTATACTCTCTTAAGAGAGTTTGGGTTTCGATTTGCCACCCCAAATCTATACTAATAAAAGAACAGATAGTTGTGTGTGTGTGTGTGTATGTTGGCGATGGGTAGCAAAATCTACGCACGTACGACGTTCAAAAATTTTATGAACAGTGTCCAAGGCCTCTCCTAATGCACCTGGCCCTCAGAATTTTAAAAGTCTAATTATTAGCTGGGTAATAAATTTATTTCGGACATCACTCTAATCAAAATTACGCCTTTTTTCCCTTCCGCTTACTTTCGGTTGGTTGGTTTATAAAGCATCGCTCATCCAAAATACGTTCTTTCTTTCCGCTTGGTTTCGGTTGGTTGGTTGTATAAAGCTTTCGAAGAAATAATTAAGTAAACCGGGGTACAATTAAATAAACCAATTTGAGTGATTAATGTTTCAAGAGTGACTGTTTTTTAAACTAAACATTAAATTTTAGCATGAAGGTGAAACACATGATTTGAAAACATATTTAATAATAATGAACGTTTAAGAGAATAGATTAATTTCAAATGACGTCACAACCTAGCAACCAACTTGACAACATGGCAGGCTTTTTGTTTGCCACACTGATTTCTGTTTTTTCTCTACTTTCATTGGTTGAGCGATAATATCTGCTAAAAAATCGGCGATTTTGATTTGTTTACGGAAAATTGGGGGTGCCTGTTTGATACTATATTATAAAGGACAAACATATCTGTGCGTAACGCATACGTCATTTCGCGAATGGCAACACTTTGAAATTTGAAATAAAATTTTGGTTTTGCAATTTTCTCTACTGCAAATTTTTAACTTCTAAACATCACACATTTTAAATTTTTATACCGTCGTATAAGGAAAAAATGGTCTTTTAAATGCAATTTGTTTGAAAGCTGTATCTCAATTTATTTTTGAGATATAATTTTTTTGTAGTTTTTAATACCACTTTTCTTATCGTGGCAACAAAAGTACCTCATTTACAAAATTCATTCCTCATTACGCAATGTTTTACAAAAATTTAGAGTGTCTTTATAAAAGAGAGGTGACATGCAAATAATAAAGATTTATAATATATTACATAAATTTATGATTCTCGCCGGGATGGATTTGCTTCGCCGAGTAAGACAAGCAAACAAATAATTTGAGTTTTAAAATAATATCATATTCCTAAAGTTTTTGTTCAAATTTCTCGAATAATATAATTTTAATCCTCTTCTTTAGGACAATCTACTATAATTCTATCACAATAACATAATTTGCTGAATTTAATTTTTCATAGTTTTATATAATCTATATATTTAAAACACAAGTGTGTTTTTTAGTCATTTGCCATGATCTTTCTGCTGAACCAATTTTACTAATACATATGTATATATTAACTGAAAGCTGTTCATTTGTAGGTGAGATAACACTGTTTTTTTTTAATATTCCTACTTTTATATTTTAATTTTAAAAGCATTTTATAAAATTTCTTCAAAATGACGAAAATTAGACAGCTTTCGTTATTGCAGACAAGAGAGAAAAAATGAGGTATTTTTATCTTTATTCATGCCATTTTCTGATAAAAATTAAATTGTTGATAAAAATTGTTGTATAGGGTTTAGTAGCGCAAAATCCCGTTAAGAACATAACGTTATATTAGGGGCATAATAACTGAAAATGACATACCGCTTTTGAAAACACGCATTTTTCCTCATAAATATTCTATATTGTTCTTCCTTCTGCATGTGTACTGATACTAAGTTTCAGACACTGGGCAAAATGCTTATTTAAGTGAAAATGAAGTCATATTTAAAAGAAAAATATAATTTTCTTAGATAAAACTAAACATTTTAACACAAATGCGTCTAAAATACATAAATTACGGAAATTTTTAATCTCCTGAATTAAGATTAGAATCTCAATTAAAGAGTGCGTCTGTTCACATAAAAGATGTCACTGACAGTCGTGACTTTAAGTTTTAAGTTAAAATGATTTTAAAATGATAAAACAAAATACAATTTTTTTAAATATAAGAATATGGATATGAGAAGTGCGTGTACAAATTTTGAGAAGGTGAAAATTGCTATTTTTCATTCCGGAATACCAAGCATAAGAGCCTCAACTGATAACCACATCCTAATAACTGATCTTTATTATATTTTGCTGATTACGTATCTATCTATATTATAAAGAAGAAACGTATCTGTGCGTAACGCTGACGTCATTTTGCGAATAACAACACTTCGCGATGAAATTTCGGTCTTTAAATTTTCGCTAATAAAATTTTTTAATCTTCTGACCATCAAACATTTTGAATTTTCGTCGCATGGAGAAAAAATGTACTTTCAAATGCAAATTGTTTAAAAACTGTATTTTAATTCACTGATGTATTGTGTTTTCTAAAATAATTTTTAAACATTATTTTTTTAAGTTTATCTAATCACGTGCCAGTTTCAATACATAATAATAATAAACATTTTGCACATAAAGCAACAAACATTGTTGAGCATTAGTTTCTGACTATTTTTGCATAACGAAATTAATACTTCCTTTATAACCAAATAAAAGAATAATATAAGAAAAACACCGATCTAACATATTTGTGACAGACAAATTAACGGAATTAATACTTCTTTTATAAACAAATAAAAGAATAATATTAAAAAAACAGAAATCTAACATATTTGTAATCGTACAATTTAAATTTTTAGATCATCAAATAGGATATTTTTTTTAATGGAATTTGTTTGTAAAATTCATCACAGTTTACTGATTGTCTATGGTTTTAAAAACAATTTTAAAGCATGAAATATTTTTTTAATTTATTTATATAGCGCGGAGCTCTATTACGAAAGATTAATCCGTTTGCCTTTAAAACAGAATAAAGAGTCCATCATTTTCTGACGGCTAATATCCATTAAAAAACTTCCCTATGAATAAATAAATAAAATAATATAAATAAAACACAAATTTAACAGATATGTATAAATTCTGAAATTATCATAATATAAAAGGATGCCGTAAGTAGCAAAATCTTGGTCAAATAACTCTTAACAAGCGGCTAATAAGAAAATATCGCTTTTGATAAATTTTAAAAATGTAAATTTTAATTGTATAATTCGTATTTTTCATATGAAAAATGCTTTCTTAATGTAAATGGTCAATCTAAAAAAATTTATTGCATGTAAAAAATTATTAGTTTTCAATTAAAAAATATGTTTTCACCTATATTCTGTAACCCGGGAAGCCCGGGTACGATCCTCTAGTTTAGATAATAGAAATGTGATTTTTAAATCTATACTAATATTATAAAGAGGTAAAAATTGTTTATTTGTAGCAGGTAAGCTCTGGAACTACCGAACCGATTCCAAAAGTAATGGTATCAAAATGATGATGCTCGTCCAATTTAGAGCATAGGCTATATCTTATGTCCGTGCCACTGGCCAAAAGGGGGTGCAGGAGCAAAAGCGTTCTAAAGGGGACACAGTACCTTTTAAACTACTTTTTCAATTTTGAATAATACTATAATATACTTAAATATAATGTCACTACAGATATTAGGTACTATAAAGCAAATATAATTTCATATAATTTCAAAAAAAAAATCTTGTAGAACAGCCTATTTAACTAAAATTTAAATTTTAAAAAAATAAAAAAAATGTTTTTAAATCCCTACTACTTTTTTAAATATGAATATTTTTGCTTCAAATGTTTATTCCATAATCCTAAAAACATACTACATAAAAATGTGCATGGATTTAACATTCAAGGTTATAGTTATTTTTTTTAAAGAATTGCAATTGTTTTTACTTGATTTTTTACTATACAAAAGAGAAAAAGATTGATATTAAATGTAATATCCCATACATATAAAAATCCATGCACAGTTTTATGTAGTATAATCAAAGGAATATGGAAAAAAATGAAGCAAAAATATTCATATTTAAAAAAGTAGTAGGGATTTAAAAACATTTTTTTAATTTTTTTAAAATTTAAATTTTAGTTAAATAGGCTGTTCTAGAAGATTTTCTTTTGAAATTATAAGAAATTATATTTGCTTTATTGTACTTCATATCCGTAGTGACATTATATTTAAGTATATTACAATATTATTCAAAATCGAAAAAGTAGTTTAAAAGGTACCGTGCCCCCTAAAAATGCGATTTTTGCGTTACAGAAGGGTACTAGAAATATGAAATTTGAAATATTAGCTACTTATTAGATATAAATGATGCCTAAGAACAGTTCTTAAACAATTGGAAATTTAAAAGATGTGAAAATGCACAAAAAGCGTTCTAAAAAACTTTCTAAATGGTAGTTTCTACGCACTCTCAGGAAATACCAAACCGATTTAAAAAAGAATTGTGTCAAAATGATGGTGACAACCCTTGCTCAAAGATAGGCTATATTTTATGTCGTTGCCACTACCTCAAAGGGGCTGCAGGAGCAAAAAACTTTCTAAAAATGCATTTTTTGCGTTACTGAAGGGCCTAGAAATATGAAATTTGAAATATTAGCTACTTATTAGATATAAAGGATTTCTATGAACAGTTCTTAAGCAATTCGAAATTTAAAAGGGGTGAAAATGCACAAAAAGCGTTCTAAAAAACGTTCTAAATGGTGGTTTCTGCACAATCTCAGGAAATACCAAACCGATTTAAAAAATAATTGCGTCAAAATGATGGTGACAAGCCTTGCTCCAACATAGGCTATGTTTTATGTCGGTACCACTACCCCCAAAGGGGATGGAGGAGAAAAAAACGTTCAAAATTGCGGTTTTTACGTTACGGAAGGGCCTAGAATCATGAAATTTGGATTGGTAGTTAGTTATAAGATATCAGTGATCTCCGAGGACATCTAAAAAAATCGAAATTTAAAAGGGGGTCAAAATGCACAAAAAGCGTTGTAAAAAACGTTCTAAATTGCGATTTCTATGCAATCTCAGCAAGTACTGAATCGATTTTAAATATAATGGTTTAAAAATTATGGTGACAGCTCTCGCTCCAAGATAGGCTATGTTTTATATCTGTTTCCACTACCCCAGAGGAGATGCAAGAGCAAAAAACGTTCTAAAAATGCGATTTTTGAATTATGGAAGAACCTAGACTCATGAAATTTTCTATGGTATATATTTATTGGATATAAATGATCTCTAAGAACATTTCTTTAAAAATTTGAAATTTAAAAGGGGTGAAAATGCGCGAAAAGCGTTCAAAAACGTTCTAAATGCCGATTTTTCAGCAATATCTCAGGAAGAATAAAACTGATTTCAAAAGTAATGGTAAGAAATTGATGTTGACAGCCTCTGCTCTAACATAGACACTATTTCAAGTCGGTTCTCACTATCATCTAGAGGTTGCAGGAGCAAAAAATGCCGTTCTAAATTTCTATTTTTGTGACCGGTAGGGTCTGGCAACTTGAAATTAACCAAGGTACATATTTATTAGATGTAAATGATCTTTAAGAATAGTTCCGAAAAAATAGGAAATTTAAAAAGGGGTGAAAATGCGCGAAAAGCGTTCTAGAAACGTTCTAAATTGCGATTTCTACTTAATCTCAGGAAATACCAAAGCTATTTCAAAAGTAATGGTTGCAAATCAATGGTGGCAGTCCCTGCTCCAACATAATCTATATTCTATGTTGCTGGGAATTGCAAGACCATCTGGGGATTGAGCATGATGATGCTCATGATTGAGCATGAGATGAAGAGCAAAACAGGTTCTAATTTGCGTTTTTTGCACAACTGAGGATTCTAACTTTTTGAAACATGGCATGGTATTTACTTAGAACATGCAACTGCTTTCTAAGAACAGTCGAATAAAAATTCTAAATTTAAAAAGATAAACTAAGCGAAAAGCATTCTAAATTACAATTTTTATACAATCTTATCAAATACCAAGCCGATTTAAAAAATAATGGTGACAAATTGTTGGCGATAGAACCTGCTCAAACATAAGCTATATTTTATGTCCATGCCACTACCACCAGAGAGTTGCAGGAGCAAAAAACTGTCTAAATTGCGATTTCTGTGATACCGAAAAGGCTAGAAACTTTAAATATGACATGGTAGTTACTTATAAAATATAAATGACCTCGAAGGACTGTCGAAAATAAATTCGAATTAAAAAGGGGTGAAGCGAAGGGGAGGTGCGAAAAGCATTCTAAAAAAGTGCTAAATTACGATTTCTATGCAATTTCAGGAAATATAAACAGATTATAAAAGTAATAGTTGCGAATCAATGCTAACAGTCTCTGATCCTACACAGGCTATATTTTATGCCGATGATTGCACTACCTGGAGTTCTCAGGAACAACAAACGTTCTAAAAAAGGCCTTTAAAACTTTTCCAAATTACGTTTCTCTGGAATATTAGGAAATAACAAAACGATTTCAAAATTAATGTTGGCAAATTAATGGTGACAGTTCCTATTTCAACATAGCCCTTTATGTTGAGAGAGGTGGTAGGACTTGGAATTTGACATGATAGTTAATTTTAAGATGTTAGAAGATGGTTTCTAAAAAATTCAAAACTTCAAATAAATACTGAAATGACCGTATTAATTGAGCATAAAAGTTTAAAATATTTTCTAAATTATCATTTTTTTAGTTTTATTTCGTTTTATTAATTTAAATCTCATTTCTGCCTAATGCAGTGCAATAATAATGTTTAGTCAAACTGTATTTTAAACAGTAATTTTTGAATTATTCCTAAAATTAATAAGTACCTTTTAATAAAAAAAAACTTTTAATAAAATAAAATATTACCGTTTAATAAAATAAAAATTTAGTTAGTACCTTTTAATAAAAATTATACATACAAATATCACTTGGCATATTTCAAATATTACGCGAGCAAAGCCGCGGGGTTTACTAGTGTTAAATAAAAGATTTGAATACTTCGTACTGGCTCTTTTACCACTAGAAATTGGCAACAATAAGTCCTTGCATTCTAATGTTTTCTGCTGCAGTAGCGAGAAGCAACAATTTTAAAAGAATATAAATTCTCATTTTTGATACTGTTAATAATATTTTCTTTGAAGTGTTTTTTAACCCCTTGAGTGACAAGCAATTACGTTTGTGTAATGCTGAATTCCCACCGGAATGTTTGAAAAATTCTATTTCAAAATAAGTAAAAGCAATTTTACGGCTTTTTTCCACCAAAGTTAGAAAAGTAAAATTTAATAAAATTTTTCTGGTATAAAACTTCATTAATCGTAGGTTGTATATAATATATACCGGTGCCACTGAAGGAGTTAAAGAAATTTTTAAACGTATTTTTTAATTGCTGTTTTTTGTTTTTTAAATACAGCAAAATGTTCCGAATTTATCCCCGCCTGCTATACAGTGCCGCAGCCAGTGGGAACCCATGCCGGATGTTCGTACAGGACTATCTGCACCCTTAATTTATGATTAGTGGTTATTTCCGAATAGTAATTTTTCGCAAATTTCTCAAATTTTTATATCATTCCCCTACCCTCTCGACTAATATATCTACAAATAGGTATAATGACGGAGTATCGATCTTATGTAGGTTTTTTAAGAACAGAGTGTACCCCCTGGAGGCAGAAAGTGGAATTAACATATTTTACGCAGCCTGCACAGAACGGCTGCTATACGGTGAAGCCTGCAGCAGCGAGCCGTGTCGAAGGTTCTTATAAATCATATTGGTCTCTTAAAAGAGTGGTGGTTACCATTAATTCCGAATAAAAATTTCAGCAAATTACTTAAATTCTTATTTGTGTCCCCACCCCATCGAGTAACATAACTACGGATAGGTTGAAAATCGGAGTTTCGTTCGGACATAGGTTTGTTTACTAAGAGTGTGCATCCTGGTGGTGGAAAGTGAAACTAAAAGATTTTGTAAAGCGTGTGTGCACCTGCTATACCCGGTTGCAGCGGCGATGTCCCGTGTCGGTTGTTCGTATAAAACATATTGTGCCCCGTAGCGGTGCGAAGTGGAACTAAAATACTTTGCAGCACGTGCACGGTTAGGACAGTTAGGTTATCGTTAGTGTTAAGTTACAGTTTGGTTAAAGTCAGGTTACATTTAGATTAATTAGGTTAATTAGATTACTGTTAGGTTACATTTAAGATGCGATTAGGTTACAGTTAGGTTACGGTTAGGCTATATTTAAGTTCCGCTTAGGTTACAGTTAGGTTACGATTAATTTGCAGTTAGGTTATGGTTAGGTTACATATATGTTATATTTAAGTTACGGTTAAGTTACAATTAAGTTACAGATAAGTTGCCGTTACGTCACAATTAGGTTACGGTTAGGATTTTATCAACAGGGGTGAACATTACGCATGTTTTGTTTAAAATATATATATACTTAATTTTGTACAATAGCTCTGAAATTAAAATATTATATACTAACCTTTTAGCTAATGATCGAATATCGATTTCATTGACGTATAATCGGATTTAAGGGTGATATAATTAGCTTAAAAATCGAAATATTTCACTCAGGATTACGATGTGCAAAAAAAAAATAGTTACGTGGCTTAATAGAGATTTTTACTGTTAAATGTAAACATCAGTCGTCGGACACATATTCCCTGTTTCCTGTTGCAATTTTTTTTAGCCTTTTTACCGCTAAATATCAGATTTTTTTTTAAACCGATTTTTCACACAGTCAGCGGTCGCGCACTTCAGACAAAAACAGGTTAGCGATAAAATCATACAAATTTCAGGGTGATTTAATATTATTATCACGGGCCCGGGCAACGCCGTGCGGGTCAGCTAGTGTTTTAATAAAATGAGTAAAATATATTTTTCTTCAAATTATGCTTTTCTACATATCATAGGCGGCTCCTTAAACCATCATTTTGATGTTCTTTAATCATAATTCGAAAACTACTTGGAAGAAAATTTTGAAATTGAGAATTCGCATAAAGTAGGACATAAGAAATATAAATCTATCAAAAACATTGTTGGTTACATTTCATGTTTTTTTTTTTTTTATTTTAATTTCATAATACATAATTCAGATTATAATTTTTTTAAAAATTACAAATTCAATGTTTGGTTTTTTTAGCATTATAACCGCACAATAAATTATCAGATTAGGATTATAATATCAGGAGATAATAAAAATATTAATATGTAATTTTACATTAGAAACTCTAAATTTTCAATGTTTATAAATCAGAAACATATAATCCAAATTACTTGAAATTTCTTTTAAACACATAGTTTGAATCAAAGATTTAAAATATATTATAAAAATTGGGTGTTGCCATTGAAAAAAAAAACAAGTTTGGTCTGGTTTTGGTTTGTAGGTGGCTCCCTAAGCCAATTTTATATACATCATTTAAAAGTAAACTTTATTTCCATTCGTTTGGTAACAGTAATTTTCTTCTATAATAATTATTTGCAGTGTTAGTAGTGGTGTTTACTTATTTCTTTTCTACGCCTGTACATATATACACCTGTAATAATACATTGTTGCACTAGATTAATATTAACACAATGATTCTAATTGGTAAACAAATCATATTAGAAGTAAATTTCCAACTGGGTGAAAAATGTCCGGACCAGGATTCGAACCCGGGACCTCCTGGCTGAAGTCGCCAGTGCTCTGCCATCTGAGCTATCCCGGACGATTCTGGTCGAACTTTTTCACCCAGCTAACCTTGATTATTACAGCATCTGGGCTGAAACCTGGTTCAGCTCAACAGAATAAATCTCAGGTAATGGAACTCCAGAAATCGCTGGATACGAAATTACACTAGATTAATATTAACACAATTATTCTAATTGGAAAACAAATCATATTAGAAGTAATATGATATGGATCTAGGAAATAAAAACTGGAAATAAAATTTATCAATAATAATTTTAAAATTTTATTTTTTTGTCAGGGAGTGATTACTTAAAATTCTTGTGAACAAAATATTGAAACAAAATATTAAGAATTCAGGTTTCATTTTAAAAGTTTATATACAAATTATTAATGCAGATGGAAAAAACACCGTACTTTATATTCAAAATTTGATATTTAAAAAATAAAATTCAGTTTTAATAAAACTTTGAAAAAACTGCATAAGGACTATCAAAAGCATACAAAAGAACATTATTTCCGCCCTTACTGGTTTAATGCAGATTTAATATTATCCAGATACCCGAACGATGTATTAAAAAATGATAAATATTATTTTAATACAGGGGAGAGTGGCTCACTTACGGGCATTCTTTTTCCTCTTTGAATTTTTTTTTATATTGATCAATTGTCAAAATGTTATCTGGAAGTCATTCTTTGCCTACCTTATTTTATTGTTTTTGATCTTATATCCATTATAGAAAAAAATTAAAAAATGTATTTATTAAACGTGTGCGTTGTTTCAAGTGGTGGGAGCACTTTGGGACAGTCAAAAACAGATGTGAATAGTTCAATAATTGAATTACAATATACATGCAATTGTTTCTTCAGGAAAAGAAATTTATTTAAACTGATAAAGTTAACTATTGTAAATTTTCTAAATTTTAGGGATGCAACGAATATTTTGCTGATATTCGGTATTCGTCCTTGGGTATTCGTCCTCGGTATTCGCTATTCAGCTTTTTTCATATGCTCCCAATTCGAAGGAATGTTCTTTTTATTTGCTGAAGCATATTCATAAGCAGGGGATGCATCATTAATTGTTAGTCCATAGTGATATTTCGAATCTTGTAAGATGTAGTCTACCAAATTTCTTTCCTCATCATTGGTGAATATTTTTCGACTTTGTATTTTTGATATATACTTGAAATTAAAACTTGACTGTTCACTTTTTTAAAAAGTACTAACATGACGATTCAGGGTGGCCTTACTAACATTGCAGACAGCAGCAGCTTTCCTCCCATTCACCTTCCTTCCAATTTCACCTAATAAAATTTTTGCAACAGCTTTCTGAATATTGTCATCACGAACTGCTGCATTTTTTGTTATATTCTAAATTTCTAATCCTTGACATTGTTAAGCCTAATGAGTTTCTAAAAGAAGAAATAATAACTATTAATAAATACATGTTATGTAGATTAAATAAAATATGTTTTACACACAATATATTTTTGTTAAAATATTTCGAATAAAAGTTAGCTAGGCATATTTTGTGTTCCAAGGTGCCCCACCTCCACGTGTCCCAATGCGCACCATGTACCCACTATGAAATTTTCGAATATCATGCTGTTAGGCTTAAAACTAGAACTATCACTATAAGTAAGTTTTATAGAGAAAGCTTTAAATTTCATTATACTACCTTTTATTTCAAAATATTTTAAATCAAATTTAACTTTTTAACTTATCAAACTTTTACATGAAAGTTATTAGACATGTTTACAAAATAAAAATCCTAATAAATTCTTGCCTGCTCCATCAATGGAATCAAAACATGTCTGAAAGTTAGATCGTACTGCCATCTGCCTGCATCTGCAAGAGCTAATTTAAAATTTAGGGCAAAAATTAAAGCTGTCTTTTACCATCACAATGGAGCTAGTATTAAAAATTTTAAGATAATTTCTTAAAATTTGCTTTTTCCATTTCTGTTAAATTTTGTACTATATGTGTATAACTTACAAAAAAGTAGTACGGTTATTTTTTTTAAACCTTCACTGCACCACGTGCCATATCTGGCACATACCTAAAAACAGTATAATTCTCATTATGTGTCATGAATTTGGCCAAAATGATATCTGTCCCTGATCAAGCACACTCCAAAGGATGGAATAACACTTATTGGATCCATGTCAGATGGCTTCATGTGCAAAAAATTAGAATTTGTTCTTCGGAAACAAAAATATATTTTAAGCTCATTTAGTTGCAAAATATAGCAATACAATATTTAAAAACCCTAATTCTGTACATACGACCAACACCATAAAATATCAAGTTTTAGCTTAAAATTTCAAAATTATTTTTTTAAATATTTTTCCCATTATCAGACCGATATATAAATTTCAAATATTTTTTTTTTCATAAAAAAGGATAAAATCGTGCAGTGAAGGGTCAATCTGGTACTGTAACTCTAATATATTAAAGGAAGAAACATTATTGTATAATATGTAATTTTTGTTACTTAAAAAATATTTAAAAAAAATATTAGTTTATGTGTAGTTTAAGCAACATAAAATAATTTTAGATAGTAATTAATTACAAAAGACATTTATGATCGGCTGCTCTGAGCAAAGGTAATTTACGAATGTCGCGCCAGAAGGCGAACGTAATATTTCTCAAGCTTAAGATGACTTAGTACCACCCACTTTGACAAGAATGTCGAATTTCAAATTTCTTATCTTAAACTGAACATTAGCATCTGCAGAAGAGTGTGTCCAAATGTTTTGACTATCGTATAACTAGTAAATGAGATATGGTTATTTTTACGTATCTTGTTTTGGTAAATTTAATGTTTAAACTAATTTTTCTCAATTCGTATTTTTTCATATTCTCTATGTAATCCAAATGCTAAGGTTCCCACAATAATTCAGAAAACGGTCTCAAAAATTTTTAAGGCATCTTCAACTTATATGAGAGATTACTACGTATTGATTTTTAAGAGATTTGAAATTTATGTAAAAAAAAAAACAAAAAAAACCTCATATTATACAAATGTATTTTGATAAGTTTATTCTATGTATCCAATTGTTGATTTTACTTCTGATCTAACCTTTGTATCAAAAATCCGATACTAAGCTTTGTAGAACATGGTACGTTGAATATAGGAAAAATAAATTCAATTCCATTATGAAATACCAAAACTGAATTAGAAGAGAATATTTTAAATATGTACTTTTTTTATAATTTTTTTATATTATCCTTTAAATTTTTTTATAAAATATATTAATTAATTGGCAATTTAAGGCTTTTTTATCTGTAATTATTTTTATTTATTGAAACATGGGCTGAAAATTTTAATACAGATGTTATTTACAGAATAATTCTGTTTGGTACCGACTTCCCTTAACACAGGGGTAACCAATCCGTGGCACGCGTGCCACGGGGTGGCATTGCAGAGTTCTAACAGTGGCACGCGAAGACTTATTGAAAAATTAAAAACTTAAAAAAAGGCAGAAATCCAGATAGAAATGTTCCTTGTTAACTGTCGAAAGTTAATTTTCGCAATAAGCTTAAAATAAATCTACATTAGTACACATAAGTCTAATAAGCGCCTGAAATTCCCTATCGAAAAACATTAACGGCGCTGCAGGTAATTCAATCTAAAAATATACAGGCACTCTACTCCGCAAATCCTCCGTTTTGCCTGAATTCACTGTATTTCTTCATCCGCACTCTTGAGTCAGCGAACGGCAAACGGAAGAATCAGTTTTTCCCCATGCAGTGTTTGGCAACAGTACTTCAGCAGGAAGCTAGTATAACAGTTGAGCGGGAAGCAAGTAATGCCGGGCAAGATGTTAAGTTTTTTTAAAACTGTTTCTAGCTTCCAGTGTCGAGCGTTGTTGTTTTAAAACTTTTATTTTCACGATGTCTATAAGTAAACCTTCGACATCGAAAAGAAAATGTGAAGACGATATTGCAATTCGCGATTTTAAAATTGACTGGGAAGACTAATTTTTGTTTACTAATCAAAATACTTCCAAGCCTGTTTGTTTGATATGTGGAACTTGTGTAGCAGTGCCGAAAAAAATTAATCTGGACCGACATTTCACACAACTGTATAGTGATTTCAATCCTGTCGGATCGCACTTGCGAATGAAATTTATCAATAACAACAAAAAAAAAAACTTTAGCCAGCCAACAATCCTTGTTCCAGAGGAGAAATGAAGAAATGGAAAGCACGGTGAAGGCTTCTTATGAACTTTCTCTGTTGTTATCCCGCAAGCAAAAAACCTATTCTGACGGAGAGGAGATAATGAAAAATAGCCTTTTAATATTTGCCCAAAATTTCGGCGATAAAAATCCCAAAAATGCGGTTGATAAAATAGCCTTGTCTAGAAATAAAGGCATGCGTCGCATCGTATAGATGACATGGGCCAGGATGTTGGAACACAAATTTTCTCTGGACTGCAATATTGCAAATATTTTTCATTAATTTTGGATGAAAGCTGTGACATCACAGACAATGTGATGTCACAGCTGAATCACAGATGAATGCGCAGTTAAGCATATTTGTACGCTAAGCGAACGATAATTTTGATATTGTGGAAGAACTTCTTGATTTGCGCCAATTAGATTTTATTACAGGTGAGGACATTTTTAAAGAACTTAAAAGTGTAACTGAAGTTAACAAAGTAGAGTAGGCAAAATTAGATAGTGTTTGCATAGATGGAGCACTTTGCATGACGGACAGGATAAAAGGACGCCTAATTTTGTTAGCAACTTCAAAAACTAATCCTAATATAGATGACTTAGTAAAAAAGCTATAAATTCAAAATCCACATTAATATGTAAGTACTGACAGTTTGTTTAATAATTATTTACAAATAAATGTTTCAAGTTATTCATTGTAATTTTATACATAATCTGGAAGAACATTTAAAAATGTTTGTAAACAATAAAACCTAAGTTTATACTTTTGCTTTATTTATGATATTATTTTTGTAATATCCACTACTCAGACTTACAGGGATAAAATGTGCTATTGCGTAAAAATCACATAATCAGCCTATAAATAACATGTTTTCGCCTTTTTATATTTTTTAGTATGTTGGAAAAATTGGAAGTGGCACGCATGATTTTTTTTTCTTCAGATAGTGGCATCTTCCCAAAAAGGTTGGCCACACCTGCCTTAACATAATGGGCATGATTGATCATACCGATTATTTTGAACACTTTAACTTTCTTTTATGTGAATGTGATTGGCAAAATCAGAGGTCTCTTAACAGTTTGTAAAAAACGGCAATAAAATTCAAACGAGTTTTTTTTTTTTTTAGTTTCCACCAAATATCAAGATTTAGCCATGTCAAGCGGTTTTCTTATGACGCGCCTCAGATCTTCGTTTCCAATTTATCTTCTACCGCACGTATATTGCATTAAGTTACAAAATCAAGACATTAGCTTACTTATGAACCATTCATAGAGTATCTTTTCTGAAGGTCCTCTTCACACATTTTGTTGCCTACTAAGTAAATACAATAATCCGCTGATGGAGGTACAAATTACAGGTTGGATTTTTTATCCCGTAAAACAAGTTAACAAACAAAATTTAAAGGCTTGTAAGACTAAATCATGCATAACAATTAAATGCCAAAATATGAGGATCGTATAGAAAACCTTTGTAGTGCGGTATTGATATAGAATTTGTTGTAATTTCCAAGCCTGACGAAGCATTTATCAGTCATGCTGGGAGAGTATTGTTCCCAAGTCCATGGTTATAACATATTTTAAAGATTCTGAGATACAGTCAGAAACTGTTACTTTCAATTATATGCCAGAAGTCAATAGTTATTTTTCTTAGAAGTAGATTAAAACCTACAGTTACTAACGGCAGAGCAAAAAGATTGCATAGCAAAAATCAGATCGTTTCAAAATGTAGGCCACACTAGAAATCCAAAGTGCTATAACTTATCCATTTTTTAAAATATAGACGAAACAAAAGCTGCTCCGGAATCTTTGTATCAGGGTCAAACAAATAGGAAAAAATCTTTTTCAATTTCTAATTTTTTTGTACCTAATTTTAAATAAAAAAAATTTTAAATGGCCACCATTTTAAAACAAGTTGGCGGATGTAGCTGGCCAATGAAATCGATCGAAACATTGGTATGTACTATCTATCTACCAAGTTACATCCGAATCGGTTCATAAATACGAGAGTCACAGCATGACAAATATCAGATATATATTTATATATACAGACGTGTGAAAATTATTAGAATAATTATGAAATTTACAATAAAATCCTGTTATTTTAAAGAAATAATACGTTATTTAAAAAAAAATATCGATACATTTAATATTTAGTATGCATCCCCTTGTTTTTTATTAAAGATTCGATACGTCTTGGCATACATTGTATGAGTTTTTGGCAATTAATTTGCATTTCGTTGTCATGGTGCCAAATTTGGATGCGTCTTTCTATCAGACCATTCTTGTTTGTGATGATTCATTTCTTTAATTTTTTCTTTACAATGGCCCTAAGATTCTGTATGGGTTTCATATCTGGATAATTTCTAGATCATGGATGTGTTTTTCAAATTTTCTTCATCCAAATATGTGGTCACAGATGAAGCTTTATAGCACGGAGCTCCATCATGCATGAATATGGAGTCTCCATTTGGAAACCAGTCAATTAATTGTGGAATCGGTCTGTTCAAGTACTTTTTTATACTGAAACTGGTCCATCATGCCTTCTACAATGTATAAACGTCCAGTACCCTGAGCAGACATCACGCTCCAAACCATTACTTTAGTAGGATGTTTAACCGTTTGTGCTATTCAATTAGGGGGAAATGCTTCACTGGTACTTCTCTAGACATATTGACTGCTTTCTTCTGATATCGCAAATACTGATTCATCAGAAAAACATACCTAAAAGTTAAAAAATATTTTAAGGTATGTAATTTGTACAGAAATATTCTTATAAAGAAATTTTTAATCACATTTATAAACTGTTCTGCACATTTAGACAGTATGCAAAAAACATGATATCAGGAAAAGAAATGAGCAACTTGAATTCAACTGATTAATTAAAGGAAAATTAATCCTTCTCACCTTACTCCAGTCATTTCCGAATTGTTATTGCACAACTTTTGCCCAAGTAAGTCTCTTCTTTGCCATAGAAGATGTGATTTTAGCTTTTTTCGAGGACGACACTGGGTCCAGCTGAGATAAGCTTTCTACGATAGAATAATCACATACTTCATACGCTTGTAAAATTTTTAGTTCATGATTAGTTGCTCTTCTGTTAGCTTTAGCAATCTGAATTATTTCATTTCTGTTCTTTCAGTAAATTTACTTTTCCTCCCGCATTTACCTACCCTACACTTTGAATATTCACATTTGAAGTCCAAAGATTTTTTTATTCTACACACAGATGCTTGCAAAATTTTTGCTTTTTTAGCGATTTCGTGCTGTGTATAGTGATTTTCTTAGATGAGACACTTTACCAAAGCTAGTTTTCTAGGAGAAATATCACTTGCTTTATCCATAATCACGCAATAATCGTTTGTAAAACGAAGAAAAGCCACCAATTAGTATAAACTGATCAAAACCCAGCTAAAAATGAACTGCAGTGAAACTATAAAAAAATACAGTTGGAAGACTGCGGTGATTTAGCACAAATCCCTGCAGTGTTTTTGAAGTCGACATAACTATAAATTTACTGTAGTTTGTGTGTAGTTGATAACTACACACTCACCTCAGTAAATTTGAGAACTGCTGAATTTTGATATTGCTATGCATATGCAGCGAGAACTGCTAAATTTTGAGATTGCTAGGTAGCGAGAACTGCTGAATTTTGAGATTGCTTCACACCGAGAACTGCTGGTAACAGTGATTTTTTTTCGGTTAATGAACGCGAAGCTTTCATACATGTACGCTGATTGCCGCTTTAACGAGTTTCCTGCGTTTTTCAGATTGCTGCAGAACTAGGTTGCTGTATTCAGTGATATATATTATTTTTTTTATAAACGCGAAGCGTTCATACTTCTTTAAATTAGAAATGAATTGTTCAATGTTTACTAAAATATAGGCACGTACTTACTATATTAAGTGACCCCATGATTTTTCCTGAAAATTGCTGAGAAATGAAAATTTTTATCATTATATCGTTACCCTGATTTGAAAAGGTACTTTAAAAATTTCACATTTTCGATAAACTTATGTTGAAATCACTTGTTTTATTTTGAATCTCATAAAAATCAGCTTTCCTGTGTTTTGTAATACGTCGTTATTTATAAATGTTGTATTTCCCATGATTCCAGGGTGATGACGTAGAAAAAAACAGTCTGGAAGCATTCAGGAAAGTGGACCAATCACGTTAGTTTTCAGGTTGCCGCATTTTAGATTGGCGTATGTGAGGTACTTGGCGCTTGTCAAAAAAGTGGCCAAATGGGGTGTCTCGGCTGTTTTGGGAATCTGCCATAAAAATTATTATTAACACTATGTGATGTTATTAACACACTGTGTCAAACCGCTTTGTATACATAAAACTGTTTCATTCCTAAAAAGAAAATAAGTTACTTACTTGTGAAATGTATACGCACTTATTGTAGGTACCCTAGGCATCAAGTTATAATTTGAAGTTCAGTATTGATTTTTCATGTAACTGAACATCAAAACATACTTTATAGAAAGCACAGATATTTTGGTAAGACATTATTTAAAAATTCTGAAACTTTTAATCTAAAAGAATAAACTGATTGAACCAACTGTAAATCTGAACTAAAACATTTTTAATTACTATAAATAGAAAAGTGCACTAAATCAAGTAAAATCGAACTGGATAACCCTAAATTATCCTCCCTAAATTAAAAAAAAATAATTAATTAAATTTTCTTTTTCTTCTGTTTTCAAAAACATAGTAAAGTTTATACTTTTCGAGTAACTTAGAATAGAAAAATAAGAAATTTTACATTAAGAGGGAAAGAGGGGACGGGTTGAGAGGTTCATTGCCTTCCCTCCCTGGATTTTAAAATGTAACTAATAAAAATTTATTTTTTTACACTTTTGAAAAAGTACTAAAATTTATTGTTTTCGAGTAACTAAAAATAACGAAACTAAGAATTTTCTGTTAGGGGAAGGGGCATAGCTGAGCCATTGCCCCTCCCTTGAATTTAACTTTTAACTATTTTCTTCGCTTTTGAAAAACATACTGATTTTTTTTTTCTTAGAATGAAATAAGAATTAAGAATATTTCGTTAGGAATAGGGAAGAGGGGTAGGAGAAACCTATTGCCCCTCCCTGGATTTCAAAAGTTAAGTAATTAAAATTTCCTTTTCTTCTATTTTCAAAAACATAGTAAAATGTCTATTTTTCGAGTATCTTACAATAAAAAAAATGAGAAAAAAAATCTCATTAAGGGACTGGTGAGTGAGTGGCCCATTGCCCCCCCCCCCCACCCCTGGCTTTTGAAATTTAATTTTTTTTCTCCGATTTTGAAAAAATACATAGCAAAATTTATTCGTTTAGAGTAAGTTTTAAAAAAAACTAAGAATTTTCCGTTGTGGGTAGGGGCATAGGTGGGTTGATGTCACTGCCCCTCCCTCGATTTTGAAATTTAACCATTTTTTTTTCTCTGATTTTGAAAATCATAGTGAAATTTAATTTTTTTTCTCTTAGCTTAAAATGAAAGAGGAACTAAAAATTTTACGTTAGGTAGGAATGTGACTTTTAATTAAGTCTTTAAAAGTCTTGGAATGATTATTTATTATTATTAGTATTTAAAAAGTGTGTTTCATATCATGCAACTCTCACAAAATTAAAACATTTTTAAACACTTTAGAAACTTCGGAAAATATCACACAATCATACTACATTGTGTCTTGCAAAAGAATCTTACAGTAACTGCTTTTATACTGTAGTTACTATTATAATAATCATACTTACAAAAATTAAAACCTGTAAAGTTCTTCAGTAACTGCAGTAATACTGCAGATACATCACCGAAAATTTTTGTGAATTAATTACTGTAAAATCACTTGAAATTCACTGCCGTTTTACTGTGGATATAAAGTCGTACTATTTTTTTTTTTGGGGGGGGGTGGGGGGGGGGTGAATAAATACTTGTCAATAACTGGAAAATAACTGAAGTGTTTTTACTGTTGATATTGCACTACAAAAAAAACTAGAGTTGACCGTAGAAAAACTTCAATAATACCTCATTTCTATAAAAAAAACTGCAGTTCATTTTTAGCTGGGAACAGCGAAAAGATTTGTTTTAAGAATAACATAATACTGATGCCAACTCAACAAAAGAAAGAAAATACTAGGACAGCAAGCAGACAAATTTAAAATTTTATTTTAAATTCGTTTGTTAATCAAACTAATTCTTTATGCAATACAAACAATCTGATTACTTTGGATCAAATATTTTTCTTTTTAAAAAATGGCAACATTTAACAAAATTATATCTCCAAAACTATTCTACAGGAGTGAAAAATTGACTGGATCAACAGTGCAAATTACTTTTCATGAAACATTGCAAGTACATGCAATATTGATCAAGAAAAACTGAAAAAATCACAATTATTCTAATAATTTTCACACGTCTGTATGTATCAACATTTGGATGGAGGGTGGTTTCGAGGTCTGGGGGTCATGATATGTGAAAATATACCAAACATTTTCGGAATCGCTTTCCTCAAAACGATTGCAATAGGTAGCTTTTTGTAATGAAAGCTGCCTAATAGGCTTAAATATCAAGGACATGATTCATAAATCATTTACCATTTATACAAGGTGTCCCAGGATTATTGGGACAAACTTTAAGGGGAGGAACGGAACATTACAATGATTCAGATTTGCACAGCAGCACATGGTCGGAAACGGCTTCGTTCGCCGTTAGGTAGTGTTGTTCATAAGACCATGCTCTTGGCCACCATGCTCTCCTTATTTAAACTGCATAGATTTCTTTCTTTCGGGTGCACTGAAAAGTGCTGTGTACATTAATTGTACACAGCACAATTAATGTACTGTGTGTGTACAACTACACACACAGTTGTATCTAGAGGTTTTTGGTACTAATTCTTCATAGTATGCCATTTTATGAGAAATGAGATGTACATTTTTGACTACTAAACTGTTTCAATACTTGTAGAAATTCTTTAATGATATTCAAAATCTATAAACAAAACTTTCATCGTCCCGTTTGCAAGTATAAGATAGTAATACGGCCTGTGGATTCCGATATCGATCCGGTTGCAAGGCTCGTCTGTGCTGCTGAGGATATCCAACAAAATACAGGTGTATTTGAGCGAGTCCGCCAATTCATTGACTGACGGTGTAATGTATGCATTGGTAGCAATGGTGAAAACTTTGACCATCTTTTGTGACATTTTCACATATCATCTACCCCAGCACATGTAATATCTTTGACCAACAAATTATTTCAGATGATCTCAGTCTTGTGTCTCTTCGGTTTTTTTGTACATGTCATACTACTTTCCCATGACGTTTCCGACCATGGATTGCTATGCAAATCTGAATCATTACATCTCCCCTACCTCCACTTAAACTTTGTCCCAATAATCCTCGGAAACCCTGTATAGATAAAATTAAAAATAAGTTTACGGCTAAAACATGTGTATTTTTCCCAAATGATATTGTATTTTTAAGAGTTGAAACTCTTGGAGCAGAAATAGATCACATATCATGAAAAATCAGATGTCCATACTAGCTGAAAGTACCTCCAAAATGGAAGAAACCGTTTCTTTATTGGAAATTTGGCCACGATGTGTTTCAAATCTAGCTATAGAAACTTATAGGATTGATAGTACGCAACATGACAAAAGGAGGAGTGCTGGATGTAGTCCATATACAATCAACACATAACTACCCCTCCACACTGCTGAATGTGGAACCCCTAATAACCAGTCCCTTTTATGATAGCTCGAACTTTCCTCACAATTTACCCAAATCAAAGAATGTTGAAAATATTGTCACATTGTCTTTATTATCGTTGTTGTTATCAAGAAAAAGGCTCATGTTTTGGTTTTCAGTATATTTTAATGCACAATCGATTTCGATTTAAGGTTTGTAGCAAATATTGCTCGACATGCCATGCAATGTTATTCCTTTGTTGCCGAAATTTATGGATACAATTTATATTGAAATCTTGAACAGTAACTTAATAGAAATATTATTAGTAAGAATTTTATGAAAACATCATCGTCTAATGATGCATAATTTTTTGCCGGTGCGAAGAAAAAGAAATACTGCTTTAATAAAATTTAGCAAAACCTGGTTGACATTCACATACATGTAGTTCAATACAAGTACGTCATCTAACTATTTGAAATCGGAAGCAAATGGTCATCTTGGTTAGTAAGCATTTCTTATCAGTTTTCCAAATTCAGATATGCTAATATGATTTGATTTTAAATTTTGTTAATTAAAATTGAGTACGTGTTGAGCTGTTTTTTGGTTCACACATCAAGGTAATTTTTAGTTGAAAAGAAGGTATTGCGATATTGGATTGAGTATGCTAGGCATCTTGTGAAATCTAAAATAAAAAATAAAGTCTACTATATATTTTCCTTTTGCATAGACCAATTATTTTAGAACGAGATGGTAATACTCCACAAATATTCTTCAAAAATATTATGCATTTGCAAATAAATGCATGGAAATTTGTAATAACAACCATGTAACCCATGTGTAATGTGTTTTTACATGAAACCTATGAGTATAATTTTTCAATATTATACTGATTTAAATACTGATTTAAATAAATTGTTGTAATAATTTTATAAAAGTGTATTACTCAAAAATTCATTCGAAAATATCCTGAAATGTTTGTAAATTTAATATCATAAACTGTATGTATATTTCTTTCTATAAATTATAAGTAAAACATATGTAAATATTTAAAATCTTTGGAGCTATTACTACGAGTATTAACTTAATAGATACTTTAAGAAAATGTTTGAAATTAACAACAATCTTATTTTCAAATTATTTAAAAAACTTTCATTTTTAACATTATTACGTAAACTTATTTCTAATGACTTCACCAATGCTGATATAATGTTTCATGATTAATATGCAATTCAGAAATAATATGAAATTAATTGCAATATCATGAATTTTTATATTGTCTAACATTCTTTATTAATGTAATTATCCGAAATTGATAATTAATCTCATTACAGAAAATGGGATTAAATTTCACCAGTGGGTTCGTTTTAATCAAGGAATTTTTTTTTTGTTTTTTAATTTTGAAAATTTGTTTTAGTACGAAATGAAACACTCGAGAAACTATTATTAACCTGAATTTAATTAATAAAAAATATGAGTATTAACTTCTGTTTCAAGAACTTTTAAGATTTCGTTTACATCAATTTTTTCATTAACCTCTTGTCCTGGATACGTCGCCTTGGATTAACACTAGAAAGCCCGCGACAAATGAATATATCTCGGTTCCAACCAGAATTTTTTTTTATAAAACTATTTTAAAGGATATTAAAAAAAACTAGAGAAATGGATAAGTTAATAATTTTAAATAAAAATTCTGGTGTGAAATATTTTTCTAAAATATGGACGGCTTCTGCCTATTAATTTCCAGCGCAAGGGGTTAAAAGTACTTTACATCTTGAGTTAATTGATTATAAGTATTTGATTCAACACTTCTTCATTGTATGCCATTTTATGAGAAATGAGATGCACATTTTTGACTATTTAACTGTTTCAATACTTCTAGAAATTCTTTAATGATATTCAAAATCTATAAACAAAACTTTCATCGTCCCGTTTGCAATGAATGTCCCATTCCGTATGGCTAGCATGTAGTATACGAAAATGAATGTACATAATACAAAAGTACGTGAATTAAGGGTTTTTTCCGTTGGACTTTTATCGTTAAAACACGCAACTCTCTCCTTTGACCCCCCACACCCACAAAAAAAAAAAAAAAAAAAAAAAAAAAAAAAAAAAAAAATCAGAAAACTCCTTCCAATTTTACGAAAAAATTACTTTCGATAACGAAAAATTTCATTTTCGTAAAATTACTGAGCAGTTCCGAACACTGTGATGGAATTTATTTTTTTCGTATTAGAAACAAATTTTTTATGTATGTCTTTTCTCTTAGAAATATGCAAAATTTTCAAACAGAAATTAAAAATTTTCCGAAATTCTCCAGTCAAAAGACAAAAATTTCTTCAAATAACGGAAACACCTCTAACTGCAAAGAGGTTTTCCGGTAATTTGCTGCCTGAATTTTTTATGTTTTTAGGCAAAATTTGTTTTTGAGAGTGAAGCTGTTTGTAATTTCTAGAATGCGCTATTTATGTTATTGAATTAAAAGTTTTGATGCATTCAAGATCATGCTGGCAATATATGTGACATAATTTTAAAAATGTCTGGAACTATAAGCAAACTTCAATACACTTATAAGTATTAATATTTTTTTGTTTACTTTTAAAACTATCTCTAGTAAGAATATAAACGCTTGAGAAAATATCTCTTGTCTTTGATTAATAGATTTAAAGTTGGAATATTTTTTTTTTTTTTTATGTGAAAATATTAAAGTTTTTTGTTTTCAAAAATTCTTTTTTTGAAAGAATTACACTAACTCTTACAAAGATAATTTTTTTTAATACAGTTTATTAGACACTTAACAGAAGTTCTTATATCTTCAAAAACATATGAAATTTTATAACTTTAAAATTTTAATAAGCTTGAAAAAGCTGTTTATTGATATTAAAAAGCGTAGATAAGAGTGTAATTGCCCTATTTGTGCGAAAATTTCTATTTTTTTTTTTCATATAGATTAATCTTTTAATTTGTGTTTTCGATTCCTTACCAGTCCTCTAATTATTTGAAATATTAAAAGTAAATGCCTAGTAAAAAGTAACTCATATTTTTTTAGGTCGTATTTGGGAGTAGTATTTTACAGAAGCTTTCGTTTTCTAAACACAGAAGAATTCTCTAATTAGCAAAATATGCAGGGTGTCTAAAAAAGATTGAAATGCGTTTTAATGTTTTACTTATTGGGTTTAAGTAGGCAGTGTAAATAATAAAATCGTTCAAAATATACTACATTATGCAAAAGAATTATTTATGCCAATTAAATCCAAAACATTATACATTAATTTTTGTACGAAACCTTTAGACAAAATCAGTTAATTGGAAAAATTACTTTTTAGCTGCGAAGATCATTAGAAAAAACTGCATATTTGTATATTTTTAAATGGATGAGTTTCGATTGACTAAAAAATAACTATTGCGATTGGGCCAAATATCAAATCTGAAACATAAGTATGTGACATAATAAAAAACAAAACATCGATAATAATATATATGTAGTTGATCTTAAAAAAAAAGGATAATCGATGCTTGAAATAATATTTGCGATGAAAAATTCGAAACGATTCCAGGGGCGATAGCATTCATTTAAAATAGCGTGCTTGCTTCTTCTAATTGTAATGAACAATTCCAAATCCAGTTAAGAGAAGGCTAAATTTACCCAGAACTATGGAATCCGAAAGAAAATTTTATTGATAATTGAAAAGTGTAAGATAAAATATTAGTTGATAAAATTGTAAACTATAAAAGTACACCTTTCAAAACATTTTTTGAGTATAAAAAGATCCAAATTTGGAAACATCTTTGCTCATTTGGCTTAAAAAAATAAAAAGCTTAAATATTACAGTTGACGGAAAAATGCGCTAAGAAAATCATACTTTTTCACCTACAAATTAAACACGAAATATCCGATGACATCTGTCCGCTGATTCATTTTCTCTTTTCAATGAGTTGGTTGATTAGTTCAAGAAATTTAAATTAAAAAATGGCTTGAGGTTCAAGAACTTGTGTTCTGAACGTGAAGCAGCTGATACGCTATAAGAAAAATGAAGACCATAAGACTAATGCAGGGAATAGGAAAATCTGGAACGTTTTGTTTTCCGAGTTTGCTGCAGTAAATGTTTTTAATGCAGATAAAACGGCTTTTTTTTTTTTTTTTTGTAAGGCTCTGGTAGAAAAAAAATAAGTGTTTAAAGGTGGCAAACGTGTTGAAGGAAAGAAAGTTAAACATAGACTTACAGTTTTCACTGCAGCCAACGCAAACGTGACGGTTCACAAACAGTGCCTGTTCTCTTTCGCGAAAGTGCCTAAAACCTAGGTGTTTTAAAAAACAAATTCACAAACTTATCGTTACATACCGTGCTAACACCAAGATTTGAATGACTAGTGATATTTACAAATAAGTTGGAAAGTGCAAATCATCAAACGTGGCAAATGTGGTGCGTTCGTACTATAACTAGTTTTATAATTATTTTTTGCACCACATATTGTACTGAATGTATATTTTTTTGTACTTCATAAGTGCATAGTATGTAACATCATTAAAAGGCACTTGCAATAATTTTCTCCCCATTCTCCGTAATGTAACGGAAAATTTTGACTGTTCCTGTAATTAAACTATAAATCCGATTTTCATAAAATTTAATATGGCTCAACAAAATTTTGCAACAATTATATATTTAAAATTTCAGACCATTCGTTTGGGAAGTTTTTGCTCTGTAATATGCGAACGGACAGACGGACTGAACGACGACAAGTACTACGTATTTATATAATTACGAACGCACCTAAAAATTGATGAGTGATATAGATAGACATTTTTTGCAGAGAAGCGTAAAGGTCTCTTAAACGTGGACATTTGTAACTCCACATATAGAAGTATGTGGTTTTCGGGCAAGCAGCGTGGAGTGTCTCCGATTAAATGCAATTTCATTTTTACAGACAATAGATCAAAGAATAACCAATAGTTTCAAGAGAAAGTCAAAAGAAAGCTTTTTCAAAGAGTAATCTTTCGCTTCGAATGAGAAAAGACTTGCGATATTGATATTCTCTGTGCAATGCATGTGTGAATCAGTGTATGGAAGAATATGATAATTTTAAATGTCTTTCGACGTTCCGTTTTTTCTTAAAAATAGCTATACAAAAATTATTCTGTAAATATATAACCTACGCCTTTAGTGAAGATGAATAATTCGAAAAAAATCGCTGTAGAATTTCACAGTTACAATAAATATCATTAAAGAGAATTTTACAATGAGATCTCTAATGCCATCCGCATGGAGGAAATAGGGATTAATGCAATAATCAGCAACATTATTGCTGATGCGGAAACAACGCTTACTTTAACCTCAAAGCAGGCATTAACTTTAGCATGAATTTAGCAAAAAGGACAGTTTTAAGATAAATATCTGATAATTAAAATGCGCTAAAAAGGTACTGATTACTTTATTCTAATTGTTATTATGGAATGTATGTATGATGTTAATTTTATAAAGTCTTATTTATAATAAGTATGTGTTTCGAAAAAAATTTATGGGCTGTAATATTTTTGTAATATATATATAATATTTTTCTGTTTTGTAAATGTTTTATTTATTTTCATTGTAAGACAAAATGTATATATTTTATTTTCTCAACAAAGTCTTCCTCATGTCTGCGCCTAAGAGTGATATAAAAAGAGGTCTGAAATTTTTACAGTTCAAAATTTACAACCGAACATAAAATTCAGGCAGCGCACAGCCAAGATTTCAGAAAGTTGGGGATAATTCCCCCTCATGTAGGAGGACCTAACTTCTGATGATTTCACAAATGGAATGTACCAGTCCATAATGGGTTCTGAGATTTGGGAGCTGAGCATGAGCGAAAATTAAATCGTAACCTCCAAAAATAAGGGGTAAAAGAGGTTGTGAGCCCAGGCTGTTCTGACCTGGGAGAAAATACAGTATATGCAAATGCATTGTAGACTCTGATTCTTCGAGAAACTGTATTGATTTCAAGACATCGAGATGCATTCACGCAATTATTTGCTGTTTTTATAGTTGCCTACTTAGACGGCTGTTTTCTGTTATGACGATTCATGAGGTTATCACTCATGAAAGACTTCTCTCTTTTTAGAACTTGTCTTACAAATATTTCACATTTTTCTTAAACACATAGATATACTTACAAAATTACCACAGATAAAGATGTTTTGTTTGCTTGACTTCCTTCAGGGTTTAAAGTGATAAAATAATATTCTTGATTTAAAGAAAGGTAATGCAAAATTGAGCTTCGGTCCACATTCATAATTTTTATGTTCATGTGTGTTTTTATGTTCATGTGTTAGGAACACGTTTAGTCGATGGCGACATCGACTAAACGTGTTCCTAAAATTTGGTCCATCAACCACTTAATCCCAAATGGTTAAAAAGGTACTTTCTTTTCTTAGTTTACATAGATATGTTTAGGTGATAACTTATACTATTGTACTGGGGATTGTTACCGGGGGCTGAGACGAAAGAGCGTTAAATAGTATCTATATTAATAAATTTAACATACTTGAACCTGAATAATATTTTTGTTAATTTACAGAAATTATGTTAAAGCAACAAATGGTTGCTGAGATACTTATACTAAACATTATATTAAACATTAAATTTTTGTTACAAATTCCAGTGCGGAATTAGGTAATTTATCTAACCCTTTGTTATCCAGCGATCTGATAGTCTTGTTGCATGGTAGCGTAGTTTAAATTTAATGTTTTTTCTGTAAATGACATAGAAATGTCCTTTGTTAATAAAATACTGTTAAAATTTAATTACGAGTTTCCTTTATTGCATCATGTTATATTAATTTTTTAATGTTAGTCTTTTTTCCCTACAAGCACAGGATTTGCGGCCGCGTGGAGTATTCGTCTGGTCCAAAGTGAGTTAAGGCCATTTATAGCCAAACAACACTTTACCTTAAGTGACGCACCGCTAATTATGGCAGTTATCGCCAAACTGATTACTGTTCGGCGGGGAGAAAACTGTCGCTTTTACTTTTGTCGTCAACAACTTAATGTCGGTTTCCGGCAAACATGTAATGGTCCGTCATCGTCTGAAAAGTAAAGAGGTAATATTACCTAACCCTCATATTTATTTAAAGATAAATATATTTATTTAAAGTATTGTTTTCTTCATCTTTTAAGTAAAATTAATTATTTTAAATGTGAGTTTTAATAAAAATATAAATACGTTATGATATTTATGTAAAAAGCAGTAAAATATATTACTTATTTTTATTTACTTTTAAAATGTTTTTATAAAAAATAAAATAATATTTCCCAAATATGCTTTGATATCTTTGCATGAATCTATTTTTATGGTCTCGTTACAGGGTTCGTAGGGGTGCTTGAATTCCTAGTCTAAGAAACCTCGGTATACTACCTAGAATACTCGGTACCAGTATTTTCTTATGGAAAATTTCTCCTTAAACAAGGAGAAATTTCGTCCATTTAAACAAAATTTATTTTTCTATTAAAAAAATTCTGATTATTTGGCCTTGAAAATAACGATACCCGTACGAGCCTTGCGTTAGAAACAATGAATATTTTTCAATTTCTATTTATTTTAATAGCCGAAATAAATAAAATACAAATCCATGGGAAATGCATCTGATTCGGAACAATACAAAATATTTAATTACAGTCAGATACATTCATTGGGCTTTCATATTATGCAAAATATCTACAAGAAATTTAATGATAAGCGTGAATTTATTTGTATTTTTTTAAGTTTCATGAAAAAAAATATTTGTCATAAACAAAAGAAAAAAATATCATTTTCATTGATCCTGCAAACAGTTATTCTTGAACGTGAAAGAGTAAAAAACGGGGAAAAGCGTAGAACTAAGCTTTTTCTAAAACACAAATTTTTAATATCATTTGAAATATATTTTCAAGTCAAATAATATACTTGAAAATGAAATTTAAAGTTCTGAATTCAGTGTAAAAAGAAAATCATGAACATGCTTTTATTAAATTCTTAAAAATGTATGTATAATTATTTGCTTTATTATTATTATTTTACTAATAAAAATATAGATAAAACCATATACCTGGCTTTAGTAAAGCATAAACCTGAATTTGTGTGCAGAAATTAGTACGTTGCATGATTTATATTTTATGGAGTAATATATATATATATATAACACACTAGTATGCCAGACGAACTTGGCTGACACACTGCCGAGTGTCTAGATATATAAATTCCCAATGTTAAATGAAAGATTTTTTTTATGGAAATTTTTTTTAATGGAAAACACGCTCAATGGTCTTGTTTTTAAAATATGCATTAATATTTTAAATAAATATATTTTTGTGAGCACATTGGAATAAAAATGAATATAGTTAGTCGTTATTTTATATAATTTTTAATTGCCAGAATATAAATTTATCAAATAGAAAAAAACTGGCAAATATAATTTATTTGATACATTGGTTATAAGTGATAAATATAAATAGTTATTATAATAATTATTATAATAATTATAATATACTAAATAATAAATATAGTTTATTTGATACATTGGTTATAAGTGATAAATATGATGATACATTAGATGAAAATTTTGAACAATTATTTAAAACTTTCATCTAATCAATTATTTTCCCCTGGCTAAAAACAAAATTTGTTTATAAATAAATAAAAATTAAAAGAAAAAAATATATATGATAGAATGGTAGATAGCATTTTTTATTCATTAGAATTATGCATTTGTTTATAAAACACAAGAACTTAAATCTGTTATAACTTCTTTGATAAAAACGGCCCGCAAAATATCTTTCCGAGAGAAAAACACTCGTAAAGGTCTCAGGAGGTGTTGGAAAAGTTCTGAGAATTCGGCTTTCTGTCACTGACCCTTCGATTTAGTATAGTAACGCACCTTCATTCATTTCACATGGCACTGAGCGAATAGATGGTTGTTTACAGATAATAGGATTGTACCAATAAGTGCACTTTAAAATTCTTAGTAAGTCTTATTAATTTTTGTTTATTCGTTAAAGAATTATTCTAATCGCTCTATTTTACGAACTCGGGTGGACTCATATAATGTGCTCGTAAAATCGAAAGTTCGTAAATGGAATAACATTAGTTTAATGGAATGCTGGTCGAGACCAGTACATCAGTTTATGAAAACGAAGAATTCGTAAAAAAGAGGTTCGTAAAATCGAGCGCCTACTGTATTAGTTTAACTTAATCTGTGTTTTTTTTTTTTTTTTTTTTTTTTTTTTTTTTTGCACATTTTGATTTTTATTTGTAAAATATACGATATTTATACATTAGATTTAAGAATTATATAATAATACAATTATATGTATAAGAAATATATAAGATTATACATATAAGAATTATATATATAAGAATTTTTTTAACGTTTTCATTTCGGCAAATGTAGAATAATATTTGCTTTTAATTACATGATTTAAGGATGTTCTGTTACATTAAAATTTTGTTTAAATTAGGAAATGCTGAGACATTTTTCTTTACATAAGGTTTTCTCTCAAAGTCTGGAACTTTATCAGCTTTCAAAGTATTGATTACATTGCAAAAGCTTGGATAGTTTAATTTAAATAAAGTTTATTCTTATTGGTCAAAAGTACTTTATTTTCCCATTCTGTTTCTTTAAATAGTGTAAAGTTTCATACAATGTATAATATTGTAAAATTTTATTCAATAGATAATTGCTTTATGATTTGTTTTCTCTTTGTTGAGGAGTGATTACATTATTTTTAAATGTTATATTTATCGGTATCATTTGAGATTCTTTGAAATAGTTTGTTTTAATAGAATTATAAAAAAGTAAGACTTTGAGAGAAACACCTTTTTCCTTTTTTTTGAGAGAAGAAATTTAATAGTAAAGTTTAATTGATTAAAATAATTGAATAAAGTTTACTAAAATTTAGAAAATTACAATAAACTTGCATTTAATATAATTTTGAATAAAATTTAGAAAAAACTTTATAATATTGGTGACATTTCTAATTATAAAAAAAAAAACTCTCGGGGATTTAGGAAAAGTTAAAGTAATAGATATTTTATCTTTGACTAATAAGCTGTGGCATAAAACTTTATATAAAAAAAGCCGTCACTATTTTCTAAGTTAAAGAAAATTTTAATTTATTAGAACATTGATGAAACACACAACATAAAGTAAATATTATCTTACATTTGCCGAAATGAAAGCTTTTCAATATTTCTTACACAATAAAATCAAAATATACAATGACCTCCAAAAGTTAAGGTACAGGGATTGGATGCTTTCGATTGCACATGTTTTGTCGAATATCTATCAAAATTATTGGCGAATTGTTCTTGAATTTCTGGGATAAAAAGAACACGTTTGAGTTCATATTTCTTGGTGAAGATTTAGTCGGGAGGACAATTAGGGGGGTAATAGTAAATTTATTAATAAAATAAGATTTGTGATTACCTATGTAACAGAAAAGTCTGTAAATGGCTTGTCACTGTGTTAAATGACTATTTGGGTCTTGTTCAACGTTTGTGTGCCTTTGTGTAAGCATGGCACTCATATTCGTGAAGATGTTATTGTGTCTGTGAAAAATTCAAACATTTTCTGCTTATAGCATACAGAGTTTTCAACCAAATTTAACACAACTTTCCAAAAACTTGCCAAAGAATAGTAGCAACAGTATACTGCAATTAAAACATGAATATATTGAATATTTGATGAGATGTGGGCATTTTTATGAAATAATTTTTAACAGCGCATGCGTGGAAGATCCTAAAATTTTATTATATAATTTGGTAGTCAGCTATTTAGGGCAACTTATATAAAAAGTCCATTCAAATACCGTGAAAATTCACAAAGATAGGGTCGATAAAGTGAGTTGCTTCCTAAAAATAGCTTTATTATAAGGGATTTTTCACAACTTTTCAATCAGCTCGTTATATCTTTCTAAGTTTTCACAACATTTAACTGAATTTTTTATAGAAGTTGCCCCAAAATACTGACTACCAAATTATGAAATAAAAATTTTGAAATCCTCCGCGTATGCGCAGTTAAAAAGTATCTCATGAAAAGGCCCATATCTCCTCAAATATTCAATATATTCATGTTTTAATTGCAGTATACTGTTGCTACTATTCTTTGGCAAGTTTTCAGAAAGTTGTGTTAAATTTGGTTGAAAACTCTGTATGCTACAAGCAAAAAACTTTTGAATTTTTCACAGACACAATAACATCTTCACGAATATGAGTGTTATGCTTACACAAATGCACACAAACGTTGAACAAGACCCAAATAGTCATTTAACACAGTGACAAACCATTTCCAGCATTTTCTGTTACATAGATGATCGCAAATATTATTTTATTATTAAATTTATTATTATCCCCCTAATTGTTCTCTCGACTAACTCTTCACAAAGAAATATGAAATCAAACACGTTCTTTTCATCCCAGAAGTTCAAGAACAATTCGCCTGTACTTTTTGTAGATATTCGACAAAACGTGTGCAATCGAAAGCATCCACTCCCTGTACCTTAACTTTTGAAGGCCAGTGTATATAAAAAAATATATAATAAAACAACAAAATAATTTTTTAATGAATAAGTATAAAATTATGATAAAAGACGCGCAAATAAATGCATAAAAACAGTAAACAAAAATATATCACGAACACATTTTAAGTTGTAACATATATTTTATATATTAGATCTTGTTAAGATGATATATGCATTATTTGGGAAAAGCTTCAAAATTTATTCTAAAAGAGAGGTACTTATTGTACTTAAGGTTATTAAAATGATAAAGTGTTTTTGCATGAAAAACTAATAATAATACTTACTTATATACACTTTTCAAGAAAATCGTAAATTCATTTAGCTTAAACTTTTTAAAAATTTTCAAAAAAGCAATTCATGATATAGTGAATTAATAACTTAGTTTATTTTTTCAATAATAAACTTTTAAAATTTGCATGACATGCAATTATTTAAAAGGACATTGCATATGAATTTTAAAAATATGTAAATACATTTTTGTGGGTAGCTTTGGGCTAAATTTAGTTCTTGATAAGCATGAAACCCAGTTACACGTCGAGTTTCCGGCTAGATTTGCTTTTTAATGACATTTGAATGTGACCATTTTGAGGTTATTTAACATTTTTGATAAAAAGCTTCTGACGTGGTTGTGGGCATTTTCTTGTATTTTCGGACAATTGTTAAGCCGCTTTTTTGCGGCTGGAGTGACACTTCTTTACGAAGCCGTTACGGTCAATGACAGTGAGCCCTAATCAAACACATCTGACCAAGGCTAACATAGCCGTGAGCGGTTCTCAAGTTCTGTGTTTGTTAGGTTGGTATAAGAGAAATTAGATTTAAGAGCTAGTTTCTTATCCATCGGTATGTACGTTGCGGTATTTTCTTTAAAATAACACAGTTCAACGATTTTAATTATTAATCTTTTTTTACAGTTTTAAATGAACACTCTACACGCGGGCCAGGACCCTTCGAACACGGTTTAATTTTTATTAACTATTTGATTTAACAGCCAAGTGCTAAAGCAAATTTAGTTTCTTAGAAGTTTAAGAGGATTTTTAAGAATACAAATCGTGACTAATTATGTAGGTGTCTAGATCTTCCCCCAACAATATCAGTGAAAATAAGATACAACTTTCATATCTAGAAGAAGAAGAGGATCAAATAGCTTCAAAACAGAGCTTAACTCAAGCTGCTATAAGCTTTTTCAGGACAGTAATTAATGTAAAATGCTTTTAAATATAGATCAAATGGAGTCAGACACTGTTTAAAAGTTATTTAATACAAACACTATAAGAGATTATTTTTATGCTGTATGTCTTAATAAGGCCACTTATATTCGAAAACCATTTTATATTTCTTCGTTGCTTACCAGCAAAAATACTACTAATTAAATAGTAATTATGAAAAGAATTCTATCATATTAAAAAGCTCATAACACTATTACTAACCTGTCTCTCAAAACAGATAATGTGCAAATAGTAATTTTCGATGTCTTTCTAAATTAAGAACTGTCGATTTAACGAACTATTTTCGTAGTCTCCACAAATTCATAAAAACCGAGCGTCTACTGTATTTTTGGAACTTTCGCTGCTCCCATGGGGAAGAAAATCTAGATTTATTACACCTTTCTTACATGTAAAGTATACAAGCTCACTTTAAAACAAATTCCAAGAAATTTTAATATATATTATTAAAATTATTTTTCACTTAAGGCAAAGTTCTTAGAAATATGAAAAATTTTATGTGTATCAAATGTCTTTTTCCGTAGCTTATTCAATATGATTTCTTTAGCAAAAACAAATGTAGATTTATATATATTTGACAATAAAAAGCAATAACATAAACAAACAACCATTTCGGATATTATTTAATTTAATTTTCCTTGGAAGTCAAAAAATTCTTTGTGGTAATGTTAAAGTTTGAAACAAAGTTTTAAATTAAGAACCTTAAATAGCCATTTATACCCATTTAAAAACACTTGTTACGTAACTGGGAAGGATATAAAAGTAATTCCAAGTGTAGCGAAATAGCCTTTTTCTTTGGTGAAATAAAATGTTTCTTATAAAATAAAACTATACGAAAAGAATTTAAATATCGAGTGTGCTAATATTTGCTGAAAGATTAAATCGCTATTTGAACATTATTCTAAATCAAACAAAATTCGCTCCGTAACATGTGTGTACGTTTCTTAAATACTTTGCCGATTAAGTGCTGTTATTTTTACTTAGAGTTTTTTCTATGAAAATTAAATAGATATTACTTTAACTGATTCGTTGAGTTAGTAGAGAATAGCAGGCTAATTTTTTTTTCATTTTCTTTTGTTCACATGTGGATGGATTTCATGTATTCATTTTTATATATATTATGATGTGATTTTCGTCTGGTGTAATATATTACCATGTTTCTGTTTTATGTGTTTTAAGCATTTTCAGGAAAATAGAAAACAAATCAACAATTAGATTTTCGCCCTGTGTGCTTTTAAATATCACAAGGAATTAACGATTCTCTAAAGAAGAAACCAATAAGGACAACTCTCACGGCAGAGTGCATAACTAATATGACATGAACAGTCATAGAGACAGAACCCAAAAAAGAAGGGACATCACCTATGCCTACATTTATCGCCACTGAATGTCTAAACATAATGAGTTTAGTTTGCCGCGGAAGCTTAACCACGGGTTCAAGTGTGCAGTAAGAAAAAACAAGTTGGATATTGCACCACAAACGTGGCAAATGAGTTGCATTCGTACTATAACTAGTTTTATAAATATTTTTTACACTGTATATTGTACTGAATGTATAATTTAATACACTTCATAAGTGCATATAAATTTCATTCTGTTCGAAAGGCTGTAACATCACTAAAATGCACTGGAAATAAATTTTTCCCATTGGCCGTAATGTAACGGAAAACTTTTGACTCTCGCTGTTATTAAACTATACATCCGATTTTCATAAAATTTGAAATGACTCAACAAAATCATGCAACAATTATATATTTTAAATTTCAAACGATTCGGTTGAGTAATTTTTGCGCTGTTATATGCTCACAGACGGACTGAATGACGGCTATAAGTACTACGTATTTATATAATTCCAAACGCACCTAAAGGTCGTGAAACACTGCAATTCCATCCAATGGAGAGGTGTCCCAATTGACAGTCGCAGCCGAAACGTCGCGAGTTGGAGGTTCGCCGCTAGATAAAATCTACCATGTGCGCTAATGTCACCTGGTGCGTGTAAAATCCGTTGTGGGTGTAACGCCTTCCATGTTCCCTGCGAATTATACCTCTGGAGGTGCCTAGTCAGGTTATGGTCGCGTCACCTGATCAAGGTTCTAAATTACGAGACCAACTCGAGTAGGAAGATCCGTCCTTCAGATGCTCGGCTTGATGTATAGATGTGCGATACAGCGCGAATTAAACAAGTAAATCCACTTTAATTAACTGGCCAACATACAACCAAAACGAAGTTAAGCGGAGTTGCCATTAAGGGGGGGGGGGGTGGTCACTGAACTTCCGATTTCCCCTCACTAATGTAAAGTCTATGGACATTTGATGCATTCGTATATTTAAAATATCTCCTCGGGATATTAATATTTTTAACTTGTATTTTTTGTGTACACTTCTTAAGAGATGTCTCTTTTTTTTAGTTCTCGAAATATTTCTAATGTATAGACATAATTTTATAGGAAATCTTACTCACTGTTCGCCCGTTTTTGATACCTAAAATATTAAATTCAGCATATATTTTAAGAAATATTTTGAAAACTAAGAAAAAAGAAACATCCTTTAAGAAGAGTACATACAAAAAAGATGTTCGAAATATGAATCTCCCGAGAAGATATTTTAAATATACGAATGCATCAAAAGTCCATAGACTTAACATTACGGAGGAGAATTCCAAAGCTCAGTGACTAGCCCCATTAAGACGCCCCCCTTAAGCTCTTCTCCAGCAGACTGCAGCTACGCGGCGATCAGAAGATTTCGCCCGTTTCCAAGGACTCAAACCCGTAAAACTGGTTTATAGCCCGGTAGGTAGGGGTCTGGTCAGCGGTTAGAAAGAAAAAAGAAATATCCTAAAAGTGCGTGGGCAGCAATGATTTTTAAGCAATGTTCAGAGACCTCAACTGTTACAGCATTGGAATTAAAGACAAAAGCGATCTAAAAAGTGGCTTCTAAATCTCGGTTTGGACATATTGACAATTAGTTGGAAAAGGTTACTACCTGTATGATTTAGTTACCAATCTATTTGATTTTGTTAAAATAATAAAAAAAAAGTATTGTTGTCTTGGATTCGTAAATATTCTGGACTTCCTGTTTGTGATGGATTTATATATACATAAATCTATTGAATACGATTTGACCTTGTTTAATTATGTCTGTCTGTATGTATACACATAATTGTTAGCACTCTAAATGAAGACGTAATTAAAGAGAATCAGAGACGTAAAAGAGAATCAGAGTCCAGCAGAGTAGTACTGTAATTTATAGCTCTTGTGCTTCACCGGTATTTAGTATTTTCTGTCAATTATTAAAAAAAAAGTAATCATCGCTGAAGCTGCCATAAATAATTGTTTTATGATCGAAAGTCTTCTCACCTTAAATTAAGAAAACTATTGCATAAAAAATATGAAAATTGGTAGTTTCATAACCATTTTACACAAGCTGATTTTCAAATGTTTTATAGATCTTATTTAATGAATCACGAAAACAGCCGTTAGCTGTCGCGACAGCAGTTGATTCGACCTTAAAAAATGAAAAAAATCCCTACATCAAAAGAGAAATTAATGGCAACGCGATTACAAAATTTCGCCTAGTCGTTTAATTATATATTAATATTGCGTAATATTTTAAAAGTAGAGCGAATTGGTGTGTTTTTAGAGCCTGCGGTGTTTGAAAGAAGGTTGGTATGCGTAACTCGTAGGGTGCAGAACCCCCAAGATTTTCAAAAAAGGCTACAAATCATATACATACATATACATATTCAACAAATTTTACAATTAGCATATAGGGATACAAGAAAATACATTTATGTATTCAACGTGTTGACACTAAAGTCATCAAAAACTTAAAGAATGTCGGGACTAAGTAGATATAGTAATAGTTCAGTAATTTTTAAATTCAGTCTCTGAAACGATTAACTCTTTATGTAATAAATTATGAATTCATGAAAATTTTATCTTCTAACGCATTTTTTGTGAATTGTTTAAGCTACATTTGAAGATTTACATAATCATTTAATAAATTTTAGAAGGATTTTAGAAGAATTGAAGGATTTAGAAGGATTAATTAAATTTGAATTTATAGGGATTTTGTGCAATATTTATAATCCCTCTTAAATGTTTTATTTAAAATATCTTTCTTAGTATTTTGTAGAATCAGGAAATGTACATATATAATGCTCTTACGATAGAAATATAGAAATATTTCGAATTCAAAAATCTTCCCTCCCACCTAACGCCAAGAAAGCTAAAAAGATGCAAATGCAAAAGAAATCATCCTTTTAAAAATATTTTTGCCTTGTGTAACCAATAATTTTTCTGGAGCAAGTTAAAGTAATGCATTTATAATTCATTCTAAACTGTATTACTACTAATCGATGTATTAAATAAATTTTATAACAAGTTATTTTAATGGAACATATAAGTACCGTCAGTAGATAAAGGGTTAAAATAAATGCTGATAAGGAAATTAGATTAAATATATATTATTATAATTCCTTCAAAAAACCCATTGTAATTAACAATAAATGATTTTCTCAATTCATTTTAAATTAGCTAAACATTAAAGTAAATTATAATTTAAATACGCATTGCAATAAACAGCAGTGATTTGATCTTAAATATTCATTTGTAAAAGAAATATAACGTAAACAAAACGTGGGCTGACAGTAATTTTCGTAATTAAATAGCATTTAAATAAACATATGGGTTTCATATTGATTACCACATACGTCATTTCTGTCTGAAGTAATCAAATGCAGATAACTATTTTAGTTTTTTTTTAACCACCACACTTCCTCGAATGCTGACATTTGCAGTCATAAATTAAACGAGGCTAAAGAAGTCACCTTGTAAGTTCTGATTCGTTTCAGCCTAATGATCTTGAACATACTCATTGATGCATGATGCCGATAATTAGTTCTATTCTTGTTTTGCCTACCTAATAAAATAAAAATAAGAAGTTGTATAAATTTCATTTTATCAAAAAGTACTGTTCATTAAAGAAAGTAATTTAATGTTCTAGAGAACAAAATATGTAAAAAGTAAGCCGTATCTTCATAATCTATACTGACTGTTATTTTTTACACTTTTTTATTTAACGCTACTTTATTTTTGTGTGTAAAAATATAATTTTGTAATTGATTTTTTACCCCCTTCCTGATATGTTATAATTCTAAAAATTATGTACACATGTGTCTTCCCGATGACAATATAATATTTTAGTAATTGTCTAAACGAAGCGAAGGCTAATACACAGCGCAGTATTACGTCTCGGGCACATACAGCTACGATGGACATTAAAGTCATGGCCTACTAAAAAAAAGCCTAATAAAAACCTTTCGTCAAGCATAACTCAAAAAATATTTGTCGGATTTCGTTTCTGATTGCACCAGAAGGTACCTATGAGGGTCGCCTACTGAATGCACCTACTATGAAAAATAAGTTCCAAACCGTTTAAAAATTATATAGAAAAAACTCTTAAAAAAGCACAATTTATCTGCATACGTCACAGAAATTTGGTTGAATTTTTGCTGAATTTGTGCATTATTTCGCGATAGTGTTGTGCTACGCATGCTTTACTGTAGATGTTTAAGAGTAGATCGTAAATGTGGAATTCTTAAGCGGATGCGAATGACGTCATTTCACATAAAATAAAATGTGTACTTTAAGTCTTAAAATTGAAATATGTTTTGTACTGCAGTAGAGTCCCGCTTAACAGAGTTATTTTCTTCTGATGTACTAGTGGATTCTATTATTATGAAACAACCATTATAATAAAGTGTTAGGTGAAGATGAAAGAGCAGTCGTAAAAAGTTAGAACTCTGATTTTCTGGTCAGAATTGGGGGGGGGGGAAGGCCATTTTTTTAACTATGCACATTCCCCCCCCCCCCCCTCATTCTGACCAGAAAATCAGAGTTCTAACTTTTTACGGCTGCTCTTTCATCTTCACCTAACACTTCATTTATAATGGCTGTTTCATAATAATAGAAGCCACCAGTCCATCAGAGGAAAATGAAGTAACGGAAATGCCGGGGACGACACTAAATTCTGAAAAGCAGAATTCTTATTCTCTAGTTTTTTCTTTTCTTGGCGACGGAACAAGTTTTATTTTTTACACAATATATATATAAAAAAATCAAACAAATTTTATATATGTATTTTGATAACGAAACCACTTTGCACGTAAGTCGAATAAACTAAAATACTAAACTAAGTTAATACTTGGTAAAAGGCCTAAAAATACACTTACAAGGCAAATAAATACCTTTATTTATTCAGATCGGCATGTTTCATCACTCAGACAGCGACATTCTCAAGATCTATAAATTACGCAATTTATAGAAATATAATTTACGTAGTGAGAATATATGCAATGATTCAGCGTCCATGAGATACCTAAAGTCTGGAAAGAGATGCTCTGCAGAATAAGAAACAGTAGTATAAAGGAATTCACGTTCACAATTATCCCGGTTTTGTTATTGCAGTTGACTTAATTATACATGAAGATCGCGTGATTTTTGTTTACCAGTTTTCAATTTGAAAGGTTTTTATCGAAAATATTTGTGTCATTATAGATCTTGAGAATGTCATAATCTGACCGATGAAACATGTCGATCTGAATAAATAAAGGTATTTACTTGCCTTGTAAGTGTATTTTTATCACATTTAGGGAGTATTAACTTAGTGTGGTGGATTTCAGCTATTTTCATATACAGTGGGTGTTCGGTTAACGAACTTAATCCGTTCCAAAACAATGTTCGGTAACTGATTTGTTTGTTAAACAATCATAGATTTAGTGGGAGATTCTCAAAAGGTGGGAGCATTAAACGTTAACTATATGTCATTTTTAAAATTTTCAAATTTAAGGCCAAATTTTTTTAATAGTATAGTATTTTGTCTATAAATATAATATATAAATATTTTAATAGTATGTCTACAAAATTATACACAAACATTAAAAGACAGAAACTATTCTGGAAAATTAATGATTAAAGCATTTAATAAGCAGTTGTGTACGTTACAAATTTTGGACATTTGCAGATTTTGGACTTAATGATTTTGGACGTTGCTCTTAGTATTTAAAAAATTCTTAAGACTAAGAATGTAGTAAATGTGTCTGTATACATATATATATGTATAATTAACTTTTTGTTATCCAGTAATAATAATAATAATAATAAAATCAAATGCTTTGTTACGTACGTTACTTTCGGACATAACAAAATACAGAAAAATGCTTTATAGAAAAGTCCTTCTATCTTCAAAAAAGCAATAAATCAGCCTGCCATCTCTTAACGAAATTATCAAAAAATCATTCGTTTCCTTTATGCATTCGTTGTTTACCATTAGAACCACCTGGAAAAAAGTTAAAACTCTTTTTCTTGGTGGTACATTGGAGCAGTTAACGTTATGAATGTCCGAAATTGGCTTCTTTAGCATAAAATAATAAAATTTTAAGATATTTATACAAAGCTTTTACAATAAATTATGTCATTTTCTATCTCTGAATAGAATTAAAAACTCAGTGTAAAAAAAAAAAAAAAAAAAAAAGTCAATGATAATTAAAGTTATCTTTGAAAGGCTTAAATTTTATGACTTGTGTCCAGTGCCCACCTTTTGAGAATCGCCCTAGTATAGATTTGTACGGAAATTCAATTAATTCGTTCTTAAAAGTTAAATAATATATAAGAAATAATATAAATCTTCCCTTAATAATAGCGTTAATGTACGTCCTTATTTAAAATGGATAAATCGTATTTTGATGGCACTGTCCGTGTCGTGGCGCATTTAAAAAAATAAATGACATGCTCTTTGTAAAAATTTTATGATTACATTCATTGACTACGGAAATAATCATATCCATTTATAACTTTGACCTTTCAAAAAATCTATAATTCTCTAAATTATCGTATTTACTGCAGTGTCCGATAAAGCCGAAGGGGAACCTAGAGCCTGTTAATAATTTGTGAACTAAATTTCAATTAAAATAATTAATTTACAATTAAAATTATTTTTTTTTAAGAGACACAAAATATAAAAACTAATATTTCCAATCTGTTCACTCTAGCCCCACCAGTGGCCGAGAGGTTCTGCTCTCGAAGCTGGTAGACGATAGGTGTGGGTTCGAACCCAATCGCGCCCGTCGGCCTAATCGTTCGGAGTTTTCGTGGTTTTCTTCGAACCGTGGATTTCCACGTGTAAATACAGGTTAGGTTCCCTTAGAAAGACGCCCACGGATGGCACTCTACCCCCCTTAGGGCCTATATCCCTCGTGTTCATAATTGGCCGTCATAAACACAACCAACCATCCAACCTGTTCATTCTAATTTGGGGGTCCTGAAATGTAGGGCCGAACCCCCGGTAGCACATAAATTAATTAAGCCATAAGTATGCAACTGTTAAAATATTATCTATGTCGCCAATAGATGCAATTAAATATATCTCGGCAAATCTGAAACACAGCATTGCTTCTTCTTGGCTTTATTTTGTGAGGTCTTTGTTAACTGAAGATGTGTTTGTTATCTGAACATAAAAATCTCTTGCGAAAGTGTTCGTTAACCGATCACCTAGAGCATAATTTTATAGAATAAAATATGTCAGACAAAAGCTATTGCACATAAGTTAAACGAATGACATGCCTTATCAAATCAGTTGTTTAAGAGGAAGCAATCACTATAGATTTTCTTTATAGTTTTCGTTATAAAATCTCAATCTTGAATATTTCGAAATCTTTTTTCCCTTACCTTGTTTTACATTCGAGCTCTTTATTTCCCAAAGTCCTTAAGCTCTTATTGCTTTATTAAAATTACAATCATCTGTCTAGTGTATTGCATCACAGTACACGAGGAGACAAAATATGCTGTCCTTTAAAATATCGATTATTTCCACTTGATTTGTGTTCAGTTCGAGAAAAACTATTTACGTAGCAATTTTCAACTCCCCAATTGATATTTGTAGGCTTAGAAAATTTACATTTTAAATGACAATTTTTTGTAAGTGTGTTTATAAAACTGAATTATGCTCAACCAAGCACGAAAGATTCTGTAAAGTACGTTTAATTTTGAAATTTTTAATTCAGATACTAAAATGAAACTTCTTTTAAATATAATTACATTTATTTATTTTTCGAAAATTAAAGAGAATAACCCATCAAAGCATCGCTAAAAATATTTCAGTTGATTTATTTCTATGTTTATCAAAACATTATTGATTTGTTACAGGTATAATTATCTGTTAAGCGTGTTATATCAGAAATAAACGAAGAGAGAAAAAGCCTTTAAAATATTTACATTTTCAATCATTTTGTTTTATGTTGGAGAAAACTACGCATTTCCTTTTGAATTTTCAACTACTTTATTGACGTTTTAGATACAGAAAATCCATATTTTGAGTGACAATAAATAAACGTGTCAAGGAATTCTAGGAATGCTAAGTCATGTCTATGGCGGTATTTAAAAGTACGTTTTATTTAAATTTTTCAATTACGCTACTAGCAAGAAAATTTGCATTTCGTATAGTTTAATTTATTTTAGCTTTTGTGAACTTCCATACGATTTCTAACCAATGTGACTGAAATTATTGCTTTGTATTTTCCTACTTCTTTGTTGACGTTTGTAGATGTGGAAAATTTATGCTTGAATAGTAAATTTCGGAAAATATATTCGGGAGACCGAATTTCAATTGCTAGAGCTTACTTTAAAAGTAAAATTAATAGTAATTTTTTTAATTAAGTTACTAATATAAAATTTTGCTTTAACATAATTTGTTTACTCAGCTTTTGAAAATTTCTATTCTATTTGAATTCAATGTAATAGAAATAATATGCATTGTATGTTTCAAATCCTTCATCGCCGTTTGTAGATGCGAAAAATCCACCTTAAGAGGTAATTTCCTGTAAAAAATCTTCGGTAGACTGAATGGTAATCAGTCATTATAACACTATTTAAAGGTTCGTTTAATTTGAAAATTCGAAATGAAGTTGCAAAAATGAAAACTCTTCAATCAACATAGTTAGATTTAATTGTCTTGTAAAATTTTCTATTCTATTTACATTCAATATAATAGAAATAATATGCATTGTGTGTTTCAAATCCTTCATTGATGTTTGTGGATGTGAAAAATCCATCTTAAGAGATAATTTCCTGTAAATCTCTTTGGTAGACTGAATGTTAATCAGTCATTCTAGCACTCTTTAAAGGTTCGTTTAATTTTAAAATTCGAAATAAAGTTGCAAAAATGTAAACTCTTCTATCAACATAGTTAGATTTAACTGGCTTTTGAAATTTTCTATTCTATTTTATTCAATGTAATAGAATTAATATGTATTGTATGTTTCAAATCTTTTATTCATGTTTGTCGATGCAAAAAATCCATCTTAAGAGATAATATTCCTGTAAATCTATTCGGTAGACTGGATGTTAATCAGTCATTCTATCACTTTTTTAAAGGTTCGTTTAATTTAAAAATTCGAAATAAAGTTGCAAAAATGAAAACTCTTCTATCAACATAGTTAGATTCAATTGGCTTTTGAAATTTCTGATTCAGTTTCTACTCCGACAGAAATAATATGCATAGTATTTTTCAACTCCTTTATTGCGATTTGTAGATGCGAAAAAAACTTCTATTCGGGAGACTAAATGTTAATCAGTCTTTTCTAGGACTTTTGTAGAAAGTATGTTTAAATTAAAAATTTGAAATTAATCTACTAAAATGAAACTTTTCTTTTAATATAATTTAATTAAATTAGCATTTAAAAAATATAGAGAGTAGTCAATTAAAACAGTTTATTTTTTTTTTTTTTCATGAAGGATAACCTCATATAAAGTTGAATAGTAAAACAAACATAAAAAAAAGCATATTTTATATTTACTTCTTTATTGCATTTAAATGTTAGATGAAGTTCCATAATGCTTGTGTAATACAGTAATAGGTGTCAAAAATAATGTTTCTCAAATATTTTGAAGAAAAATACCTCTTTGATAAATTTATTTTTGTTCTAAATCTGGTAAGCTCGAAATAAACCAGCGTGGCAGAATGCAGGACCTTTTATCGACTTGTTTTTGTCATTCTTTTGTCGCATAACGTGAAAATGCTGCGATCGTGGTAGAGGATGCCTGACATATTTATAAAAAATCACTGCGGTTCCGGCTACAGGCGCATGTAGATTTTGAAGTTAAGTGCTAATTTCAACAACAAAAACTAAATCATTATTAAAGATAAACCCACTTTAAGAATTTTATTTAGGCGCTTTTGACGTGTTTTTATTTCTTTTTATATAATAGATGGATTTATCAGAATAATATGAAAGCGGAATTTAAAAAAATACTTTACCGCGCTCAACAACTCGAACTTTTTTGGCACGTTTTCAGATTAATTTTTAAATGAAAACATATGAAACTTTCTGACGTTTTTTTTTTTTAAGAGATTTATAAGCGACCTGTGTTTTTATTTTTTGTTCAATTAATTCAAAATTGATTTATAAACAATTATTTTCTCAGTAAAACAATATTTTTCATTTCCAACACAATGGCTTTGGGAAATTCGGCTCAAAATGCCCAGTTTGACATCAAATTTTGAAATATATTCTGCCTCATCAAAAGTCGACTATTAAGGTACATTATACAGTTTCTGAATAAGAGAATTTATCCATTGCGTGCGTTTGAGAGCAAAAATTAATTAAAAAATGAGTATAAGCAGTTTAGATTTTAATACGCCCTTGATACGATGATTTTTTTTTCAACCGCTATGTATTTTTGCTCTAAGAATTGGTCCTACCAGAAACTTGTCAATATAAATGTTGTAGATAATATTAAGAAGATATATGATAAATTCATGCGGATTTTATATCTTGTGAATTGACAAAGTTATGGATTTTTTTCTTCTTCAACTCCAACCTCTTTTTTTTTTTTTCGGTACGAATTGGTCCTATAAAAAACTTGTCAATATAAAAGTTGTAAATAATATTAAGGAAATTTATAATAAAATTAATTGGATTTGATATCTTGAGAATTGACAAAGTTATGATTTTTTTTCATCCAAAAACACTATTTTTTGCGCCCCTTGAGCCCATTTTTAATTTTATCACAAATCTGTGATACATAAATTTTTGACCCTATTTTTCAAAGTAATAAAAACTTTAAAGTGATTTGATATGTACAAAAATTAAGAAGATATGGGGCTTTTTCGGTTTTCACAAGACCCCTCCATATTTCCATTCCCTTGGTCCGATTTTGTCCATTAACGAACTTGACCGAAATTTTCTACGCCTTCCATTTATGCGTCAGTTTGGAAGAGATTTGTGCAGGCTATTTGTGTGTTATTGTGTCCATAAAAAAGTGATATATATGTCGTAGGCTAATTTAGAAATCCGGCTCTTTGCAAAAAGCCTAGGCTCTTTGCAAAGAGCGGGGCTAATTGGAGAATCCATCTCTCTTTTTCCAATTAGCCTGATATTTTTCAGGCTTATTGCAAAGAGCCTAGAAAGCGTTAGGGTAATTGCAAAATGACCACTTATTATCCGATCAGGGTGATATTTTTAGCTCACAGACTATCAAAGCCTGAGAGCTTATGTACCCGCCGATTCTGTATGTACGTGTGTACGTACGTACGTACATATGTACGTAACGCGATAACTCTTGACAGAAATATCCGATTTTCTTCAAATTTTTTTTTCTAGGTTCATTCTGATAAGGTGCTTCCATGATTAGTTTTTGGGGTTCATTGGTTAATGATAAAGTGGGAAAAGGGGGGCTAGTCCTCCCCCCTTAATTTATATAAATGGGTTTTTCATGCAGAAATATTCGATTTGCTCCAAATTTGGTATACCGGTTTATTGTGTTGAGGAGCTTCCCTGATTACATTTGGAAGCTCATTATTTAAGTATAAAGGCGGGAAAGGGGGCTACCCCCCTTAATTTAGATAAATCGGTTTTTCATAATGAATTATTCGATTTGGCAAAAATTTGGTATACCGGTTTATTGTGTTAAGGAGCTGCCTTGATTAGATTTGGAGGTTCATTAGTTACATATAGAGGGAGGAAAGGGGGGCTATCCCCCCCCGTAATTTAGATAAATGTGTTTTTCATGCAGAAATATGCGATTTGCTATAAATTTGGTATACCGGTTAATTATGTTAAGCAGCTTCCCTGATTACATTTGGAGATTTATTCGCTAAGTATAAAGGAAGGACAGGGGCTAGTGTCCCCTTAATTTAGATAAATGGGTTTTTCATACAGAATTATTCGATTTGCTTCAAATTTCATATACCAGTTTATTACGATATGGCTTCCTTTATTTGATTTGGAGGTTCATTGGTTAAGTATAAAAGGGGGGAAAGGGGGCAATTGCCCCTCCCCGTAATTTAGATAAATGTGTTTTCATGCAGAATTATCTAATTTAGTTTAATTTTTTTCTAGGTTCATTCTAATAAGGAGCTTTTCTGATTAGATTTGAAAGTTCATTGGTTCAGCATAAAGGGAGAAACGAGGGAACGAATACCCCCCCCCCCCACCCCCTTAATTTAGTGAAATGGTTTTTTCATGCAGAATTATCTGATTTGCTTCAAATTTGGTATACTAGTTTATTATGTTAAGTAGCTTCCCTGATTAGATTTGGAGGTTCTTTGGTTGAGTAGTAAGGGGGGCAACGGGGACTAATACTTTCATTTATTTTTCGAGGGGCATTATTCTTTGAAATAAGACTATAATATACAATTAGTGTGAATAGCCTGTGAGCTCAATGCCATCAGTTTAACTGGGCAATTTTCTTTTTATCATGTTTATTAACGCATAACCCTACCCAAACCCGAAAAATAAATTACAACAGACCGTACCCCGATCCAAGCAAGACAAAATAATTTCAGTCTACATGCAACCCGACCCGAACCTGAGAGTTCCATTTGAAAAAAAAACCCGAAATCCCGAACCAAATCTGATAACCGACAAAAATTTTCCAAAGATCCATAACCGGATCCGAACAAGACAAATTAGTTTCCGTGGACACGCAACGCTACCAGGACCTAAAAATTCCATTCGAAGTCAACCTGAAACCCGTCCCGAACCAAATCTTAACCGACAAAAATATTCCAAAGAACTATAACCCGATGCAAGCCAGACAAAATAATCTCCGTCCACCGGCAAACCGATCCGAACCTGAAAGTTCTAATTGAACTCAATCCGAAACCTTGTTGTGGTCGGTTTTCGGGTCGACTTCAAATGGAACCTTCAAGTTCGGATCCGGTTGAAAAAAAAAAAAAAAAATTAAATCAGATAATTCTGTATGAAAACCTATTTATCTAAATTAAGGGGAGGGCAAGTGCCCCCCTTTCCCCCCTTTTATACTTAACCAATGAACCTCCAAATCAAATGAAGGAAGCCATATCGTAATAAACTGGTATATCAAATTTGAAGCAAATCGAATAATTCTGTATGAAAAACCCATTTATCTAAATTGATGGGACACTAGCCCCTGTCCCTCCTTTATACTTAACCAATAAATCTCCAAATCTAATTAAGGCAGCTCCTTAACATAATAAACCGGTATACAAAATTTGGAGCAAATCGAATAACGCTGCATGAAAAACCCATTTATCTAAATTAAGGGGAAGGGGGGGGGGTTAGCCCCCCTTTCCTCCCTTTATACTTAACTAATGAACTTCCAAATTTAATCAGGGAAGCTCCTTAACATAATAAACCGGTATACCAAATTTGGAGCAAATCGAATAATTTTGCATTAAAAACCCATTTACCTAAATTAAGGGGTGGGGTCTGCCCCCCCCCCCCTTTGCTCCCTTTATATTTAACTAATGAACCTCCAAATCTAATAAAGCTATCTCCTTAACATAATAAACCAATATACCAAATTTGAGCTAATCGAATAATTCTACATGAAAAACACATTTATCTAAATTAAGGGGAGAGGCAATTGCCCCCCTTTTCCCCCTTTATACATAATAATGATCTTCCAAATGTAATCAGGGAAGCTGCTTAACATAATTAACCGGTATACCAAATTTATTGCAAATCGCATATTTCTGCATGAAAAACTCATTTATCTAAATTACTGGGGGGGGGATAGCCCCCATTTCCTCCCTTTATATGTAACTAATGAACCTCCAAATCTAATGAAGGCAGCTCCTTAACTTATTAAACCGGTATACCAAATTTGGAGCAAATCGAATAATTCATCACGAAAAACCGATTTATCTAAATTAAGGGGGGTAGCCCCCTTTCCCCCCTTTATATATAAACAATGAGCTTCCAAATCTAATTAGGGAAGCTCCTTAGCACAATAAACCGGTATACCAAATTTGGAGCAAATCGAATATTTCTGCATGAAAAACCCATTTATATACATTAAGGGGGGAGGACGTGCCCCCCCTTTTCCCCCTTTATCCTTAACCAATGAACCCCAAAAACTAATCAGGGAAGCACCTTATCAGAATGAACCTAGAAAAAAAATTGAAGCAAATCGGATATTTCTGTCAAGAGTTATCGTGTAACGTACATACAGAATCGGCGGGCACATAAGCTCTCAAGCTTTGATAGCCTGTGAGCTATAAATATCACCCTGATCGGATAATAAGTGGTCATTTTTCAATTAGCCTAACGCTTTCTAGGCTCTTTGCAATAAGCCTGAAAAATATCAGGCTAATTGGAAAAAGGGAGATGGATCTCCAATTAGCCAGGCTCTTTGCAAAGAGCCTAGGCTGTTTGCAAAGAGCCGGATTTCTCAGTTAGCCTACGACATATATATATATACAGAGAGAGAGAGAGAGAAAGATAGACAGATAGATAGATACATATAAAGTTTTTTACTGAGGTTGGTTTTGGGTTTTATGGGTCATGAATGGTCTAGATCTGCAAAACTTTTTCAGAAATTCCAACATAAGGGAGAATGTAATAGGTGGTATTTCATAGGAAATCTACCTAAACCACTCTCTGGCGAAAATTTCTTTCTTAAATTTTTTCCGCTTTGCTTATTAACTTTTAAAGAGCATTAAAAAGGTCGCAACTGACAACTTGGAAATGAAATGTCAGCGGATTAAATTATAGTTGTTGTCGCAGGATTTGGTCTATACGCAACATTAAGGCACTATACTTAACTGTAAATTTAAAAAAATGCATTTTGTAATTGCATTTTAAGAAAGCACAATTAGTAAGTAAATTTCAGTTTGAAGTTGATTTGATAAAAATTAAGAGAGTTTTGTACTTTGAAAGGCGTTGTCTAGAGCTCATAAATTATAATTTGAATCTTTAAACGTAATTATCTCAAAATTATTTTTTTTTAATCGGTGATCACGATAATTTGAATAAATCTCAACCAGTATTCTTCAAATTTGGATGAATCAATTTCTAACTATAATCCCCAAAGTAGAATATGCTTAAAAGTGCGACGAACGTCACAGAATAACGGACTTTCTGCAGAACATTTCAAATTCTCATTTTCAAGAGCATTCACCATTCAATCGAAGGAAAAATCGCGAAATTCGTCACACAATGGCCGGGCAAAAAATCACAAATTTCTTTAACCGTTCATTTAAAAATATTTTAAAATTCATCAGTTGGTCAAAGAAAAATTCGCGCAATTCGTCTGTCAATCATGGAGAACAAATCATGAAATTCTTCAACCTGTCGTGGAAAAATATACAAAATTCGATGAACAGTTGTTGAACAAGATCCATGATTTTCGCCAATCGTTCGCAGGTAAAAGAAAGCGCGAAATTTGTCATTGAATCGCTGTAAGAAACTGAAAAAATCCTAAGATTTTCCTAATCGGTCACAGGAAAAAGCCTCAAAATTTGGCTCTGGTACAAGGAAAAAATCGCGAAGTTTACAAGTTAGTCTCAGTTTAAAAAAAACCCACGAAATTCGTCAGTGGATCGTCGGAAGAAACTGTGAAATTTGTTGTTAAGTAGCAGTAAAAAAATCACATTTTTTTTCCAATCGGTCTCAAGAAAAAGCCGAAAAATTTGCATATTGGTAAGGAAAATATCTCGAAATATTAAAATCGGTCACAGATAATAAAAAACGCAAAATTCGTCGATCAGTCTTGGAAAAAACTAGAGATTTCGCTAATTGGTTGCAAAAAAGCGACAAAGTTTTCCAATCATCAGAAAGAAAATATCGCGAAATTCACCGATTTGTTGCAGGTAACACGCAAAATTAGTCGATCTGCCACATAGAAAAGTTTGATTGTTACCAATCGATCGCACGAAAAAGCGAAAAAATTTGCCAATCAGAGGAATAAAAATATTACAGAATTCATCGATCAATAGCGGAAAAAAATGCAAGATTATCTCCAATCGGTCGCAAAAATCTGTTGCTGAATTTGCTTATCGGCCCCGATCGGCCGTGAGAAAAAAATGCGAAATTCCTCAATGGAACGTCTGAAAAAAAAAAAAAAAGGATATTCGTCAATCAGTCGAGAAAAAAATCCCCAAATTTCGCCAATCGGTTGCAAAAAAGTGACAAAGTTTGCCAATCAGTAAAAAGTAAATATCGTGAAATTTGCCCATCAGTCGCCGCTAAAAAATTGTAAAATCATATACTGGATCAATGGAAAAAAATCGGAAATTAGTCGATCTAATCAGTCGCAACAGAAAAAGTTTGCTAATTACTAAAAAGAAAATATAATGAAATTCGGTCATCCGTCGCATGTAAAAAATACCCTCTAAAATCGTCCGAAGATCTTCAGAAAAAAATCACGAAATTGTTCGATTCTAATCTTTTGTAAGAAAAAATGGAAAATTTACCAATCAGTCATCAGTAAAAAATTACTAAATTCGTGGATCAGTACCGTGAAAAAAACTGCGATTTTCGCCAATCGGTCGAAGTAAAAAATTGTAAAATTTGCCTATCGGTCGAAGTTAAAAACCTCGAAATGCGTCAGTGAATTGTGGAAATTTTCTCGAAAGTCTTCAATCAGATGCAGGAAAAAAAATTGGAAAATTCGACGATTGGTTCGGAGGAAAAAAAAACATGGCAATAGTTTCTTTCGTGTGTGTTTGTCAGCATATTACAAAATGTCTTTTGCATTTCTATAAAAGATGCAATTGCACTTCTTCACATATAAGAAAATATCCCTGTGCCTTTCTTCTTTATTACCGCAGAACATTCTTGATCAGCTGAAAATCGTTGCAGAACATTGCAAAGTATTCTGCTTTGGGGACAACAATATTATCTAAAGTCTAATCGTCTCTTTCGGCGCTCTGGGGATATTTCCTATTTTTTTTTTATAAACAATCAAAGTTCAAAATATTTTGTGAAAATCGATTAATTTAAATTTGAACGGCCACTATTTTATTCAAAATCTTTTTTTTTTTTTTTTTTTTTTTTAAACCGAAGGATTGCTCGCCAGTTTAAAATATTTGAAGTAAAGTTAAAAGAAAAATTAAACGATATTGAGTTTTTAAGTCTTTAAATATCATCAATAAAATAAAAAATATTAGTATGATGCAAATTTGTTACTCTGCTAATTTTCGAGCTCTGCGATTGTATTAAAAAATTCACAGGTGACATTTAATTTTTTATTAAAACCACTTTACAAAAAAAAAAAAAAAAGCTTAAAATAGCTTAAGGTTGATAGTTGCTAAACTTCCGAATTCCTCTTGCTAATGCTAAGTCTTTGAGAGTGTGATACATTCGTATATTTAAATATCTCCTCAGAAAACTATATTTTAAACTTATTTTTTCAGTGAACTCTTCTTACAAGATGTCACTTTTTTTATTAGTCGTCAAATTATATCTAAAAATTTTATGTGAGGTGTTAAAATCTTACTCACAATTATTTAACTTTTAAAACATAAAATAATAAAAAGCATATTTTTTAAAAATATTTTGCGAACTAAGGGAAAAAATAAACGTGTTTTAAGAAGAGTACTAAGAAAAAAAGGAGTGAAAACATTAATTTTTCGAGGAGATATTTTAAATATACGAATGCATTCTATGCCCATTGATTTAGCTTTAGCGAGGAGGATTCAGAAAGTAAGTGACTAGCAGCCTTGACGCATTTTTCACCAATGATAAATATATTCGTTTTTCAAAAACTGCAAACATTTGTGTTTTTTATATATATTTTTTAAAACTAGGAATTACGACAAATATTCTGGTGAAGATTATAGAGTAATTCTAGAATAGATGGCCATAGAGGAGAAATGCCCAGTCTAAATTTTTCGAAAACTAAATCATAGATTGCAGCATAAGCTTTGTTCGTAAAAATAGTTCAACGTGTTCATTCAATGCGATGTACAGCTGTGTTTTTTCAATTATGAAAAGAAAGTGTAATTTTAATGTTTATTTAATTTAGTAGTTGGATATTTTTGTTGGGTTAGATATCTGAATGTTTCGCATTACGTATGTTACATTTTTTTTTTTTTTTTATTATAAGGACTTTTAAGGCACGTATACAATTCAATGTTTACTTTTAAGTCTAAAAAAGACGTACGATGACGGAGTGATATTTTAAATTGGGTAGCAATCTGACCATCAGTTTTAGGATAGATGGCCATATCAAATCCAGGAGAGATGGCCACCTATAATCAATATTTCAAAATTATACGGAGTGAAGATTTTAACTAAATATAATTTTTCTTAAAATAAATATATAATTTTTATATTTATAACTATATAAATTGATATAATTATTTAAATTTTTATAACAGTAATAAAATATGGCCTAACGATGTACTTTTGTTTCAGAAAATATTGAAAAACTTCAGGAACGTTCATCCCAGAAACAGATAAAGTTGATAAATAAACTTAAAACCGTGAAAGTCTAAAACAAACGCTAGAAAAAAAATTCGTCACTTCGAGCAGTGAATAAGATAAAATACAATTGAAATTATTAGATTCTACGGATTCCGAGAGGATAGAATTGGGGGAAGATCACTGTGTTGATTATGGAGAAGAATTTAATACCACAATCAAAAAGGATAACTGGATACAATGCATAAGGTGCCAGAAGTGGTTCCGTGAAAATTGTATAAACTATCAAGGTTTTTGATGAGAATGTTTTAACATTTTACGAAAAGTGGAGGATTAAAATTATACTTCAAATTTTGTTTATTCAAATTTTATTCACTTATTGTTCGTGATATAATTGCAACTTTACACAATTTCTATATTCTTTTCATCATTAACTATACGAAATGTGTCATTTGTGCCTATTTTAACTTCATTTTTTCTTTCTTGTATTCGATGGCCATCTCTCTTTGGCTTGGAGGAGAGATGGCCATCTACCATTTTAATTTCAATTTTGTTTCCCACATTTTGTTCTCGATATTTAATTATTTTTTGGCCAAAATGTGATGAGTATATGTACAAGGACTTGAAATATGCATAAGCATTTCTTGTATTTGCATTCTAAGAATTTTTATTTCAACCTTTAAAAACTATGGCCATCTATCCAAGAGTTACCCTATATGAGTTATAATAATATGAGTTATAATAATAAAACAGTGATTTTAGATTAAATGTCCGGGCAACGAAGTGTTAAAATGGGATTTCAATCCATCAAAAATATCGTAATTTATAGAAGGAGTGGAACCTTGCAAATTTCAAGTTTCTTGTCAACACCATTATACTTTTAAATGCAAGTAATAAAGGATTAAATATCAGATAACAATAACATCAGAAAAGACTCATTGTTTTTCAGTTTTTGTATGTATTGCTTCCTATATATATATACATATATATGGGAACGTCCACTGTTACTCTTGTGACTATTCGAGCAAATTTTCATAAATACTTCGAATTATTTTATTTAAAAATATAATTAAGATAAAAATTGATATAACCAGCTAAATACAATTGTGCCCTACTCTCATAAAATATATCTTATTTGTAACAAAAAGATTTTTGCTTGTCTATATAATAAATCAAAATTTCGTTACTCTTGTGACCAGAGTGGCACAAGGGTAACAAAATTTTGTTTTCATATATAGACAAAATATTTTTGTAACTAATTAGACATATGTTACGAGAGTGGAACACAATGGTATTTAACTGGTTATATCAATTTTAATTTTAATTATATTTTTTAATAAAATAATTAGAAGTATTTATGAAAAATCGCTCTAATTTTCACAAGAGTAACGAATAGATGTTCTCATATTTAACATTTCTTCAAAAAATAGATTAATTATTTCATAACTGCAATTTTTTATGAAGAAAAATCCTCCTTTGATAATAAAGAAATATTTTGCATTTTTAGTTAATCTAATGGAAATAACCTCGGATAAAAGTTAATGGTATATTATTTTTTATTTCTTTTTTCTCATTATATGAAAAAATAACATTTCTCAAAAACTTTTAAAGGTAAAACTTCCACTGTCTGTAATATTTTGTAAGTAACAAATTTAATTCGCTGCGGTGTACCCTTTTATTTATAACTGTCGCAACACGTACTTTAGAATGCATTTTCCATCATTGTTAAAGACGAACTCAAATTATAGAGATTAAGAACCTAAATCTTTCATCATGAATTTCTCTTGTTAATAATATTTCTAAAGGCGCCAGCTGTTGTTATTAAAGATAAAGACATTTTATTAGCGAAAATCATACCAGCAAATATGTAATTTTTAGATCATTATATAAAGAATATCTATTTCGCATTGAAACTTGTGTTTAACATTTACTTAAAAAATACTATAACTTACTTATAATTCTTTTATAATTTTGTCATTTTTTGTAATGTTAGAGACTTTTTATCAGTCTTTTAATTAATAAGATTTTTATATAAAATATTCTGCACATGTAAAAAGCTAAATATTTACAACTATTTTGTTGCGGTGAATTTTATAAAGCTTTGTTTATGATTTTAGTTAAAATATATAATTAACAGCTGTGAAGTAAAGCCCTAATATATTTGTCAAATCTTTTATTTATTTAAGAATTTTTATTTTCGTGATATTAATTTAAATGAAAACAGTGTTTTGATGTTAGAGCATTTCAGGAATTAAAAATAATATTATATAATAAACGCATCCTGTTGTAATTGTGTGAACAATAAAACATGTAACACATTTTGATTTCTTAACAAAAAAAATATTGAATGATATAAAAATTTCTAACAGATATCAAATAATCATAACACACAACGATCAACCTCATTTATTATTTACCAACCCATATGCATTTATCACATATAGGATGATTCATAAAGATCGAAATAATAGGCTACAAGCTATTTCTTTAAGACCAGTACTCTTTTTTCAGACATATGCGCATGCGCGAGCACTTCCGAAATCTTCCAGTTAAACCAGCTCCGGCCAAACGGCGCATGTGCAGACACTGAGCTCCAATGGAGTTCCAGTGTGTGCAGAAGACATTCCTCTCTCTTGATAGAGTCACGCATATCTGCTCTCTCCTGTTTGTAAGTGCTTTAATTACGCTTTTTTAGGTATTTAGTTCATTTATTGTTTGTTTGTTTATTCTGATTTGTTGTGATTCCATTTTTAACTTTTCTTTTGATTTAGTTACTGATTTAATGTGTTCTTTATATTTTCGCAGATTTAACCTAATCGGTGGAAACTGTAGTGCTATTGCTATGTAATGTATGGTATACTATACGAACCGTTCATTTTCTCTTGAAATATTTCTTTAAATATATTCCTGTTAAAGAAACTTTGTATCATTTAAAACAACCCATTTATTTTTACTGTTATCGTTAGCTGGTGATGCAATTATCAGTTATGCTTTCTACTGTAGATTTATTGCTTTTAGCCAGTTTTATCGTTTAATACGTTAGAAATATTTTAATACCCAGCAGTAATTATTTTGACTGTAGCTTATAGCTTCATTGTTTAAAATTTCTCTGCTGAATACCACCTATTTCTAGGTTAAACACTAGGTCTCTAAAATGTGCAACTGAAATGCTTTTCTGAAAACCTTTGTTTTGGTTATTTATCGATTAACTAAAAATGTTCTTGGCTCTTTAGAAAATGCAACTGAATTGATATTTTTAACAATTGAATCATTAATAAAAATGATGTTAATTTAAGAAAGAAAAACTTGGAAAATCTGAGACTAAAAAATTAAACATTTAAACAAATGAAGTTTTTTAATTATGAGGATTAATTTCTCGTAAAGAAGTTACTAAAAATTTAAAACTATTTAGCTGGATAAGATTACAACTTTTTTGTTGACAAATAAATGAATTTGAATGCTTACACTAATGTAAATTTAAAATTCAATGTCAGAATTACAAATTAATTGAATTGTTTACTGTGGGATCCCCATAGCTCAACAAATATTTGAAAATAAGCTACCACCGTTTTTCTAATTTTTGTTGATAGACGATTGCGATTTGCGTTAAAAACCACTAAAATAAAATTTCCTATGCCCTATCGTATCATACATACCAATAGCTTTCTAAACAGTTTCCACTTGATAATCCAAAGACCATTAAGATTTCTAAATCGAAAGAAAAGTTCGCGATTAATACCCAATAAATCAGAGTGAATAAATTTTAAAATGCTTAATGAGTGTAATACTATTTTAAAAAGCTTTTACCAAAAAGTAGAAATATATTCGCATACATTATGACGATAAAATTATGAGTGTTTCGGTAGGTGGGAAAACATTTAGAGTATTATATCAGCGCTGTCCAACATGACATGATATATGCTTTTTATTATTTTTTTTTTTTTGGGGGGGGGGGGAAATTACATTTATAATATGTTTTTGTTTTCCCAATAATTTACTGAGAACATCGCATCGATCTTCAAGAGCAAGATAGCATGCCGGATTGCAAGAATCGTGCAAAAAATAGGAAAATCCCGCATAATAAAAAATGCTGTGTGTTCTCCCCTCCACCCTTTAAGTTCTTCCACAGGTAGGTGATTTTTTGCGATTTTTCCCCCGAGAAAGTCGGTGACTTTTTTTTCCTTTGAGCGATTTTGAAAAATTATTTTGTGAATTTCTACAAATGATCGTAAAAAAATATTGTGAATTTTGCCAGTTAATCACAAGATGAAATGACAAAAATTGCCAAACAATCAGAACGACCAATTGACGAATTTTGCGGGGGTTTACAGCGGTTGTTTGAAGAATTTTCAGAATTTTTTTTACGACAGTTTACAGACGAATTTTACAATATTTCAATCAACCGATTAGAGAATTTTGCGATTTTTCCCGAAGATAAACTGACAATCTTCAAATTTTTTTTCTGACGAATGAAGGAAGAACGTTGTAATTTTTTCCCCACAATCGATGAATTTTGCAATATTTTCTTTATACTGATTGGCATTTTTTTTTTTTTTTTTTTTTTTTTTTTTTTTTTTTTTTTTTTGTATGCGACCAATCGACAAATTTCATGATTTTTTCCTCACAACGAACTGTCAATTTTAGCATTTTCTCCCGTGACTGATTGACAAATTTTGTGATTTTTCAGGCGATGGATGGACAAATTTTGCGAATATTTTGATTGACCGACCGGAGAATTTCATGAATTTCACGGAAAGACTGGCAAATTTGGCGTTTTTCTTTCACAAGAGCGATTGAGAAATTTCGCTATTTCCCCGCGACCAAATGACAAATTTTACAATTTATTTTCCGTGATTAATTCACGTATTTCATAATTTGTTTTTTCTGCAATCAAAAAAGAAAATACAAAGGGTGAAAAAAATGGCATTAGGGTCATCGGGCATGTTAAATATTTTAAAAGGGTCGTCAGGCACTTAAAAAAGTTAAAACGGTCGCTCTCCTCTGCGTCCTGCCAAATTGACCTAGAGTCAACACTAAGTTAAGAATAACATCAATGAAAATGTTGTAGGATATTTCAGGCTTTACATATTTGGTTAGGCTGAATTTTAAAAAAAGAACAAAAGTAAGAAATGTTTTTTTTCTTTTTTTTTTTTTTTTTTTTTTTTTTTCTGGACACTGAACATACATTTATGATCTACAGTGATCATTGACAAAATTTATGCATTAACAGATTCCTATTTGCTGATGGTATCTCCTGCATAGATTATTCTTTCTTTTATGACCATTTTTTCTTATTTCGAAATAGGAAAAATATTATCAATATTTCGTTTTTGATACACAAAAACCCACACGTATCGTATTTTTGATAGTTTATGTACCCATACACGTGTTACGTGTGTTTAGATTGAGAGGTGTTTGCTATTCAAAGATATAAGCATTCGAATATATAAATTTTAGTGTTCCCTAAATAGAGGTGTCCGCAATTCGGCAGAAAAGTCTTATTGTATATAGATTTTTAACCTGAAAAATATTTGGGCATTCTTTTGAAATTCGGGTCGACCCGAACCCGACCAGCTAAGGTCAAAATCCAACTCGAAACCGAACTGAACCTGAAACAGTAAAAGTTAACCCGATCCGCAACAAAAATATCTAGCACCAAACCGCGAGTCGAGTCACGTGTGGATAAAAGCGGATAAGCTCTAATACAGATATATTTCAGTTAGTGCAGTAATTTTTTTTAAGCTTCCTCAATTAGTGCTCGAAGCACAAAACTGATTATGCTATTTTTTCACAGCAAGATGGTGACCATTATTCAACAATTGTTAAGTTTTCTATTATCTAAATTAAACGGTTTGTAAGTTTACAGCAATTAAACTGTAATGCAATAAGTTTTAAATCATATCGGATAATGAAAAATAATCAACTTTATGATAAGTAAAATAACATAATTAATATAAAGAATTGTAGTAATACAGAATAAAAATTAAAAGAGACTTTGTACTACTTTTAGACTGTTAAATTATTTTACTTTGCTCACATGTTACATGGTACTTACATATTAACCTGTCCAGACTGCGCCAACAATGATTCCGAAAATATTAATTATAATAACTCTTATTTATTTATTTTGCTACTTTCATTTTAAGTATATAGTTACCATATTAAAAAAAGTCTCAGAAATTACATACTTATATAGCTTTTCCCTTAATCAAAACTAATCTAATACGATATACATTGTACACGTTTGTCATTATCTAGCATTAGTTAACACATAATGCATTTGTGTGCACTGCATGCTTTACAACCTACCAATTCTGATAAGTATTTTATCATCGTAGTATATACGAATGTATTTTATATGAAATCAGTACCAAATGATGACAGATTTATGGATGTTATTATATCAGTAAATTGAAAAGTGTCAGAAGAGGCAAATTCTGTGACTGCATGTCTGAGTGCAACTCAGTGCCAATTGCCTGTCATCGGCCTGGATTTAAAATGCAAGTTTTTTTTCATTGCAAATAATTATTCTTTAAAAATTTCTATCATTTTAAAGAGGTAAATAGACTTTTTTGTTTCGTACCATCAAGTTGTTGGCCGTCAAGTTTTGACGAGTTCTATCTATTGTTAATATATATATATTTTTTTTTATTCTAACATTTTACAGCGGTAAATAAAACATTTTCTTTGATGCCATTAAGCTGTTTGTCGTCAAGCTTTCAAGAGACAAACCGCCTACATCCAATATATGTATACTAATATTTATTATTAGAAAATATAAACTAAATGTACTTATATAAACAATCTGGATTTAAAAGAAGGGTTTTTAGTTATTTCGATGTAGTATAAAAGAAGGTAATTTTAATATATGCGTCCATACATATACTGAGGCTTGCCTGATGCATATATGCATGTAAATTCAAATAATTTTAGATTAATGTTTTATTTACCAACATGTCGCTAAAAATTCAAATACTCTATATGCTTTTCAACCTCCCGAATCGTTGATTTTGACAAGCATAAAAATTTAGATTTTTCTGTTCTTATTTGAAACAATTCTTACTTATTTGAATTTCTGCTAAGAATTATTATTTTAAAATGTCTGTCTTCTAAAAGGAGTCATTAACTTGTTTTTAAAAGGCACCATTTTTTTGTTTGCCGTCAAGTTTTGACGAATTCCATATAGAACTTATTATAGCTTTTCTTTTTTTCATGTTCATAATTTTCATTTTTAAAGGAGCGCCAAAGTCTGTGATATTTATTTTTGTTAATGAATTTCTATTTGTATGTAAATGTTTAACTTATCATTTAATATCGCTAGTCCATATTCCATGAATTGGAGACTTTGAAAAATTGCTATACAGTAAAATCTCAAAGACGGAATCACATAGGAAAGTATAAATAAGTTATAAACAAGTTACCTTCTTAGGAGGTGTAAATATAGTTTGCTCTTTTTTCAGGTATTATTATATTCATTTTGCAATGATCAACGCATTTTTACGTTTAATACAGGATTCCGTCACAGTCAGATTTTTTTCACTGGTTTTACTGTGTTTTAATTTTTTTTTTTTTTTTTTTGCCTTTAAATCTACTATCCTTTAAAAAAATGAATTTTAAAAATTTAATTGTAAAACAATGGCAATTTAAAAATATTTGCATTTTTTGAAAATTTTTTGGGCTGAGTCAAATTTTACTGATTTTTCACGGATCAGGTTAGTGGTTGGGTCGAGCCCGGGAATGAAAATTTCGTCCAGTGAAGAGCAAGGAAGAAGGGAGCCAGTCCCTGTTCGGTATGAAAAAATACATCAGGCCAGGCACAGCCGAGCATCCATAAAAAAGTTAGGTCCTGGCCTGACCAGGGCCCAGGAATGCAGACATTTTTTACTCACCGGGAGGATATAAAACCTGAACTTGTGAGTGCTAAAATTATGAAAAATCTCTTAATCGGTATGTTAGGAAAAGCCTTGTTTTAAATCAACTGATGGACATTTAAATAGTACAGAAAGAGGGTAGAAAGGGCAATAGATTAACTTAACTGAATCAGCAGTTTAAGCTACAAAAAGAAGTTACTTACTCACATGATTTTTTTTTTTTTTTTTTTTAAGAATTTAAACTATTTTAGGGGTCAGTCTTTGTTTAAAACTTTAAATGCGTTTTTCTGCATGATGGTTTTTTTTTTTCATCATTTTTCGCCATTAAATTATTATATGTCAAGAACTGTTAAAGAAAAAGGTACAAACTTGGAACAGTCTTTTTTAATTATTTTACATTAATTTTGTTTCGATATATTTGAAAAAATATTTGCTTTTGAAAATATGATTTTCTTAAAAATAAGTTACATCATGTTTTAATTTTATATTTTTAATAATACTATTTAAAAAAGGTTTGAAACAAAAATAAAATTATATTTTCCTCTTTAATTAAATAAAAAAAAAATGAAATTCGGCAAATAATGTTTCGCGTTATAACGATTTTAAATTACTCGACTGAAAAAATAATAATCATAAAAAAAAAAAAAAAAATACTTTATGAGAAATTTTAACATGTGATTTTGTTTACAAATTATATTGTTAACCATCACAAAAAATGAAAAAAAAATCAAAATTTTAACTCAGTAAATAAATTTTTTACATGTTTCCTTGAACTCTTAAAGTAACAAAGTTTTTTGAAATACACGCATTTCAATTTGTGTCTAATCCCTTAAAATCTGACGGATTATTTAAACAGGCATATCTATGTGAGTTTTACAGGTATGAAGAGGGAATTTTTTGTGTTTAATTCACGAATGAAAAAGGAAAATTTTCCTAGTTGGAAATTTTACCCTACGGGGGCCGTATATAAAAAAAATTAGTTTTCGTAGTTTCTCAAATAGACCCCCCATGGAGTTTCAACTTATCTCATAAAATTTTGCGCCTTTTTTATGAGACTATGTGTTTAGAGGCAATATTTAAGGAAATAACCTATTGTTTTGATCATTATGAATCACCCTGTATATATAGTGTGATATTTATCAAACAACAGCAGAACTCCAAAATCGATATGTAGCTGCAACAATAGAACCTTTCTTAAAAAATAAAAATTTCATATTTTAATAAGAAGAATTTCTTTCAAAGTTTAATTACAGTTATGATGAAACTAAAAGAATTGACCTTGCAACAAAATTAAAGCTAGTCTACATTATTTTTCCATTTTAAAATTTCCTCATTATATAAAAATTTAAAAACTAAACATTCATTAAGTGTGATATTTCATAAGCGACACATTAAATTCACTGTGGTGTGTCTCTTTTAATTATAAACGACGTAACATGTGCTTTAGAACACATTTTTTGAGCAAAGTTAATGCCGAATAAGGAAGTAACATTGTATCGATTAAGTAGCGTAATCTTTCATCGTGAAAATCTGTTATTTATAATATCTCTAAGCACCAGCTGTAGTTATTTAATATATGACATTTTCATTATCGAAATACTGAACGAAAAATAATTTTCATTTTATTACATAAATGCATTTGCATTAAAAATGTTGTATGATGTCCGAATATTCACTATATTAGATTCATTTTCACTTTTTAGATGCATATAAACCAATGGTTCCCAATGTGGGGCGTACGCCCCACAGGGGGGCAATTTGACTTTTGAGGGGGGCAATTTCAGATTTGCTATTAACCCAATCTCCCTCAGTTTTTTTTTGTCATTTTTTAATAAAAGTGATGTTGTACAATTAAAATAGAAGTAATACATGAAAATTAAAAAAAAAAAACTGAATATAAATAAATTTTCTTAAAGTTCAAAACACAACTATTACCAAATAATTATATGAAAATGCTTATTTCATATTTAGACACCATTTATATATATTAAAAGATTTTACAATTTTTCTGGTTTCAATATTATTTTAATGTTATATCTTTTTTTTAATTATCTTTTGAAACTTGCATCTCTATTCACAGTACAATGTGTCACATGAAGGATCTTTTACATACCAAATTAGTTAAGGGTATATCTAAAAGTGATTATGTTGAACACATTTAACCTTTAAGGATGTCCTCAAATCCAAAGGGTCAACTTTCTGACATAAGTTTTAATTCATTATTGTTCGGAAACGCATGAAACTAGAAAGTGTTGTCATTCAGAAAGTATGTCATCATCGAACTGTTTTTTCCGTTTTCTTGTAAACGCAATAGATCTTTCAGAAAATACTGTGAAAGTTGGCATTTTGAACCGAATTTCCGAACGAAAGAAAAAAATCCAGTCAAAAGGGAGAGAAAAATACCGTGTGACGTGATCAAAATTGCTTATAACTCAATGGGTAATTGATTGATCCAAAAATGGAAAAGAACAGTTCGATTCCAAATCGCTTCTATGGTCAGGCTTTCCAATTTTACAGCTTTCCGTTAAAAAAATGAATTTGTAAATGTGTCAAAACGTTTTGCACTTGTTGAGCAGAGCAGTTGAGAACAGCCTTAACTGATGTTACTGGTCTCTCAGATCGCGGCTTTTTTCAATTTTTAGGGTTCCGTACTTAAAAAGTAAACACGAAACCGTTATAAGATCACTCCTGTGTCTGTCTGTCACAGCCATTTTGCTCGTAAACTATGGAACGTGGAAAGTTCAAATTCGGGAAAGTAACAAAATCTATTGACCCACATATTTGAAGATTATTAAACATTCATAAATATATTTAGTAAAAATGTAGAGGGCCTAATTGAGCTACTTGAAAAAAAAAATATTTTATTTGTATATCAGGTGTGATATCGTTTGAAAGCTTTCGTAACGCTGAACTCAAAAATACATTCCTTTTAATTTTAGGTATTATATTTTAAAATATATCGTTGAAAATGTAGCGTAAAAATATGTTCTCCCTATCTAATTCCGAATCTACTGAAACTAAAATTATGAAAAAATTAGAGGTAGTAGACTTTAATTTAAACCTTGAAGGAAAATTATAGCAATTACTCTAGGTCACAGACTTTCTGAGAAAATCGCATTTTTCTATTACACACAAATTTTGATTTACGGGCATTCAGCGAAAGTGATGAGCAGTGCTGCAGGTACAGTCGTGGAAAAAAAAAAAGTAAACACCCCCTACTAACTCCTCAACTAATTATCGTAGACGAAAGTTACTGGTACCGGACGATTGGAAATAAAGTGTATTTTTAAAGGGTGTGTATAAAATTTGCTTAGAGGGGCCTATACATATTAAAACGAATCCAAACTTCATTTTTTTCAATAGCAGTACCCAAATTGAACAAGATATTTCAAATCTTCGGATCAAAAAATGCCTAGAAACCAAATTTCAAGTCATTCGAATAATAAGTTTTTGAATTATAGGCATTCAAAATTTAGTACTTCTAATGTTAAATTACATTTTCATATTTTTATTTATATCTCCTGAAATTATGCTTCTAATGTGCTAATTTTTTGTGTAGCAATAATACTAATATACCCAAACATAAATACGTTGAATTTGAATTTTTTATAATTTTATGATATGAATTATGAAATTAATATTCGAAAAAATTATGAATTGCAACATACAATTTTTTTGATGGATTTAGATTTATTAATTCCTGCTTTATGGAAATCCAAAATTTCACATTTTTCTTCCAAGTAGTTTTCAAATTATGCTTAAAAAACGGCAAAATGATGGTTTAAGGGGCCGTCTATGATAGAAGTGAGTAAATTTTTGAAATTTATTCTGCTATCCTGTAATCAAACAGGTTTCATTGACGCTTAAACGTGCCTTAATCAGGAAGGCGGCTCTCTTGGGGAACATTCGAGTTCGGAACTTCAATTTGGATACAGCCCTTAAAATACGCTCGTTTTAAAATAATTAATTTCTCGGAAACTTATGGCACGAATTGCATTAAAAAAAATTTTATATGCTAATTGAAAGGTGCAGAGTTCATTTATGTTGTCAGAATTGTGTCCTGCTATTGAAAAAAGAAAGTTATGGTTCGTTTTAATATGTAGATGGCCCCTTAAACAAATTTTAAGTGCATCACTTAAACGTAGACTTAATTTCCAATCGTTCGGTACTAGTAACTTTCTTCTACGATAATTTGTTGAGAAGTTAGTAGGGGATGTTTACTTTTTTTTCCACGACTGTACATATCGTAGCAGAAGTAAGCATTGTTGATAATGATTTTCGAAAAAAAATCGTCAGTAATTAGCCGAGATATTAACCCTTAAAGATACGGACAGTTTGGGCATACATAATGACAGGGGCGGCGTACTCTATTCCTAGTTAAGAACTTTTAATGATATATATGTATAATGTAATGATCAGTAACAGTATAAAAGCAATAAACGTCAAATTCTTAAAAACAGACCGATTTAAGGGGTCTCAAGACTTTTAAAATTGGACAAAATGGGAAAAAAAGGGCATTTTCAACATTTAATGTCTTAAAATGTATATGATTTTAAAACACTTTTTTTATTTGATTTTTATTGGGATGAAATATATAAATATTTTCTTTCAATTCATGTACTTAAAGAATTGCAAGATGCAGAATCTGTATCTATAGGGGGCTCGAAACTGTTAGACATTTGTCGAGCAGAAAATTGGAATAACAGCTTACGCGCGGGATTACAAAATAATTATTGCAAGTAGAATAAAAATTTTGGTGCCTACTTATACTTCAAATTGTAATAATTAGCCTGAATGTAAATAAATTTGTATTTAAAGCATTTTTATATTTTTAATGCAAAGTTGTATTTCGCTAAAAGAAAATTTTGAAAATTTCAACAGTATAATCAGCTAAAAAAAATATTTTTTTGAACAATAAAAAGGAAAATTTAGGTTCAGTTTATACAGAAATATTCGTTTTTAAAATTTCATGAAAAAATATTCAGGAGTTTTTCAGGTATTCTGCACGGTATCTCCAAAAACATCATTTGGAGAAAATTTACTTTAAAATTTTGGAAACGCTGCTTCAGCTAGTGAGCGGGTAAAATTCTAAAAGCTATAACTTCTGTTCTAATGGGAATTTCAAGGAAACAATTATATCAAAATGTTAAGTAAAGATAGGAGTTTAACATCTAAGAAAATTAAAATTTCTCAAATTTTGAAGCTTTAACACTTAATTAGAATAAATCACAGAAATGTTATGTGATTCGTGACTAGTTTGCATTGAGTGCATCTTTCAATACGCCTCGAGTGACTTTAAAAGTTAATTAAAAACCTATCTGGAAAAACGCGGCACGGACCAAGGAGGGTTTGCAATTTTGTGACCTCCTTTCGAAGCGAGCTTAGCATAATGTAAATTTCAACTTTTAACAAAGGTTTTGTTTTAGCTACACTGTAGAAATAATGGTTATTACTACGCTGAATTTAGTTTTATGAAATACCAATTGAAGTTTAAATGTGCACTGCTTTTACTGTCAGTACCGAATTAAGTTCATCATAAACAGATTTGGATAATATTTAAAAAATGAGTTAGTTATACAGAATAGCTATATTTAATATTATTTAGGTTCCATATCTCTTTGAAATTTCATGGTATATCTAGTTACACTTTTCTAGTATATACAGTTATACCTAATCCTACGTTGTATAGTTTTTTTTTACAAAGTCTTAGTATTCTTTTAGCAACTTTTTTTTTTTTAATAATACAATTGCAAATTCATAAATTTATTCTACGGAACCCTCTGTGCGCGAGTAATACTCGCACTTGACCGTTTATTATAGTTTAACTTGCAATTTTAAGTTTAAATACAAACATTACCGAAAGTTTGTTACGTTTGGAAGTTTAGTGCTATCAGCGGATACTTTTGAACAGTTGAAATTTAATTATAACAGTCCTTAACAAAAAGTTTAGTACAAAAACACTATCCTATGAATTAATCGTGCCTTTTAATCATCTTTCGATGGAGCGGTCTCACAGACCACTTCACACTAGTCATGGGACAATTTCTGTGGCATCAGTTAATAGCCCAGTGGAAAGTGAGCAAAAAAAGGCCCAATTCGGAAATAATTAGGGGAAATCTGGAATTTTTTTAATCCCTTCAGTTTATGTCTAGAATGAATATGCTACGTTTTCCCCCTCGTGCTATGTGAGTGTTAGACTAGGTGCGTGCTAGGTGAGCAATTATATATTGATTCATAGTCAAAAAACACGTTTTTTTTTATATATACCATAACACTATCTCGAAATTACTAACTTTTTCAAAAACATTGTCAATGCAAATGTTGTAGAGCTCAAAATTCTGAATAAAATGAGTACTTACACTTTATACTTTTGTTGACTATTAAGGTCACAATTCTACTTTAAAGTTTTAGCCCCGTGGTCAAAGGTTTGAACTCAGAATTAATTAGGGGAAAACTGGAAATCGTTTTGATCCCTTCAGATTAGGTCTAAAATGGATATTATATGTTTTCCCTTCGTACTAAGTGAGCATTAGGAAATATCTACACATTTAGATTCGAAAAACACGTTTTTCTTTAATATTTTTAACAATATCTGAAATTGCGATCTTAATTTTGAACAAAAATATTAATGTGAGTATTTAATTTATTCAAAATGTTAAGTTCTACAAGACCTGTACTGGCATTTTTTTTTATATAGTTAGTTGTTTTGAGATAGTGTTAAGGTAATCTGGTCTGTCCTATCTTGAAGCACTTGATTAGTGATTAAGGCAAAATTTTGAAATGGAATTGCGACCTTAATTGTGAACAAAAATACTAATGTGGTTACTCATTTTATTCATAATTTTAAGCTCTACAACATTTGTATTGACAATGTTTTTGTTAGAATTAACTATTTTGAGATATTGTTAAAAATATTAAGGAAAAACAGAATTTTGTGAATGTAAATACGTACATATTTCCTAACGCTTACTTGGTGCGAGGGGAGAAAACATAGAATATTCATTTTAGACCTAATCTGAAGGAATTAAAACGATTTCCAGTTTTCCCTTAATTAGTTCTGAGTTAAACCTTCTGACCACGGTGCTAAAACTTTAAAGTAGAATTGTGACCTTAATATTCAACAAAAGTATTAAGTGTAGGTACTCATTTTATTCAGAATTTTAAGCAATGTTTTTGAACAATGTTTTTGAAAAAGTTAGTAATTTCGAGATAGTGTATGGTATTTAAAACAAACGTGTTTTTTGACTATAAATCAATATACAGGGTGTGCGGTCTCAATGGTGTCCAATGGCTAATTCCTAAACCGTTAGTCATAGACATATAGTTCCAATTAGAAAAATGTTTTAAATCAGGTAAAGAAATAATTTAAAAGCGATTTGGGTCAGTAAAAACATTTCTTAAAAAATTACGAAATTTAAATTTTTATACGGTCCCCAGGTCCTATAAGTTATATTTAGTAAAATTTTCATATTACACTGACAAGTAAGACAAAAAAAGTCCCATTCATATAACCCTAAAATTGAGCGTGTTATGAAACTTTAAAAATGCATGACTTATGCCACTTTTCTGCTCTGAAAACAAATGAGTTCGGCTTGACTTTGAGGGATCACATACCAAGTGCTTAAAGTATTCGAAGATCTTATTTCATGTGTATCTGCGCTTTGAAAAAAATCGTACAAGTATTACGATTAAGTTAACATTTATAAAGTTTCAGATTGGATAAAATAACATATATTTTATTTTGTCAGGATTTGAGACTGTTTCTTTTATGATTTCTTTTAACAAAAATTATGTTATTTTTATAAGTTTTTATGTTTCTTCAAAGATCATATGTATGTTTTTCCAGTTCAAAATTTGTACCCGAACTTTAACTCACTTTTAAATATCCGATCGAGATTACATTTTACATATTGGCGCAAATCCAATAACAATCTAATATTATTATGATTTTCGGTGGTTACCATTTATACTTATTTTACAGGATAACACAAAATATTTCGGATAGATTCCCGCCAAGAAGTTTAAGAAAAAGTTTTAGATAATACAAGACTGCGATTGTTGGTTTTTTTTAACTTTTATGTATTTTTTAGCACTGAATCCGAAAATTACATTAATTTTTAACCATTATGTCAGAATATTTCGCAAATCATAAATTGTCAAATTTAAAGAGCAACAAAAATCGGTTACTATAAATTAGAGGAGATGGTTGTGTTTTTTAACTTTTGATAATTTATTTTTACGTACTTTTTAGCACTGAATATGAAAATGACCTTCATTTTTAACCATCACGTTAGAATATTTTTGCAAATCGTAAATGTGTAAGTTAAAATATAGCGAAAATCTCATACTATAAAACATATGTAAAACTTTTTTTGTTTTGTTTTATTTTATTTTATTCAACAATTTATTCTATATTTTTGCTTATCTTGGGATTCTTACAGCTAAATCGCTGAGTGGTCCGATGCGATGTGGGAGGAGATTCAATTTTAATTTTAATTTTGCGAAAAATCCTGATGTGATGGTTAAAAATGAAGGTCAATTTCAGATTCATTGGTACAGAAAACATAAGAATCAACTTTCAAAAGCTAAAAAACATGACATAACCCAACTTTTGCAGGCTGGTGTAATCTAATAAAATTTTAAAATACGTATCATTTTGTAAAGAATTGAGGCTGTTAATTTAGCATCACTTTATTTAACAAAAATTCTGTTTTTTCTTTCTTCTTAAATGTTTATTACAAATTGTATATTTAGCATTGTCAGAATGATTAAAGATTTCAAATTTATATTGCAATGTTAATTTTACTCTCAACCATTTTTTAATATATCTGACGAAATTATATTTCGACTAAATTTGTGAATGACCCCCAATTTGCAGCGAAAAATAGGCTCCAAATTTAAACAGCTATTACTCGGTCAATTTTAATCGTAGAATAACGGGACGTTTTGTGTATTACTTCTCAGTGTAAAAGAAAAATTTTACTAAATATAACTTATAGGACCGAGGGACCGTATAAAAATTTAAATTTCGTAATTTTTTAAGAAATGTTTTTATTGACCCAAATCGCTTTTAAAATATTTCTTTACCTGATTTTAAACATTTTTGTAATTGGAACTATATGTCTATGACTAACGGTTTAGGAATTAGCCATTGGACCGGACACCCTGTATAATTCCTAACGCTCATCTAGTACGAGGGGGAAAACGTAGCATATTCATTCTAAACCTAAACTGAAGGGGTTAAAACAATTTCCAGCTTTCCCCTAAATATTACCGAATTCAAATCCCTAAGCACTGTGCTATAAAAGTTAAACTAAAAAATTTTGAAATATCTTAACGATGTACTACTTTTATAAAATTAATATGTTCTCAAAGGATCATCACATAAGGAAATGGTTTAAAAAAAAAATTTAGGGTTCTTGTGCAGAACACATACACACTATATAAACATACAACATGACATACGCATTTTAAAATTTAAAATAGGATAACATGTGGTAACAAATTAACAATAATAGGAAAAAGAAAACAAACTATCATATAAGTATGTTATTAGGGGAGAGAAAAACGGCTTCTTATAATTTTATTTTTTGCCTAAGTGGAGCAAGATCACCAGATCACTAGGATCTGGTGTAGACCTTATTTGCTCCCCCCGGTAAGTTCCCCGAGATGCGGCGATTCACTACATATAGTTCCAGTCCTCGGACAAAAGGCACATGCCAACGAGTGAAAAAAATGCATTAACACATAGATATACATAAAAACTAGCCGCTGGAGCACAATGCTCCTGTGTGACAGGCAGCGGTGGGTTGATGCTGGAGATAAAAGTCCATTAATCAAAGAAGAAAACTTGAAGATCGTATCATGATTCCGGACCACATCGTCCAGATGGTATGTGCGCCAGAGACCTGCTCCTGCACGACAAGGGTTGCTAGGACTGCCAGGAGCTCGACAAAGGTTCTAAAGCGACAAAGGGTGAGTCTCAAAAATGCAGATGCAGAACAGCTAGGAAGTAAGATTGGTCAGGTCCATGAGGAAGTGAAATATTTCTGCCAAATGGCGGAGTAGTCTTGGGCGAGATAAGATGTTTTTGTGCCAAGTATCTGTGCGGGGGTTAGGGTACCTAAGGTGCAAGGCCTCTGTGAGTGTGCAGAAGATATAGTAATGATCTGAGGACCCAAAAGCCCCACACTCGCAGAGGTCCGTGCCAGAGCGTTTGAAATAATTTAGGTATGTCCTAAATGGACCATGACCGGAGAGGAAATGATAAAGTTGCAGCTGTTCTTAAGGAAGTAAAAAAATCAGTTATAAAATGTATCAAATTTATCAAAAGTAATGCAAAATATGAGAGCTTGGTTAAGAATTTTTATGAAGATAAAAATGCAGACTATATAACACCTATGTGTCCAACTCATTCGTCCCCTTCCTTTCGGCCGTGGTCCAAAGTAAGTTGCAAAAGAACAAAATTTTTCTAGAGATAAATGCGAAGATATATGGCCTCATTGAAGAGAGTTATGCTAAAATCATATTTAAGCAATAAATCGATCCTTTAATTTTTTTGAATGTGAAAGGATACTAAATTCATCTATAGTCAACTAAATTGTCCCTTTTAGGCTTCTTCGGTCTGAATAACAGTTCATTTTTATATAACAATAATTATATGTTATAGAGGAGATGAGTGGGGGGACATGAGGATTTTAAAGATGCTCAGGTGGGGCGCGGCCAAAAAAAGGTTGGGAACCACTGATATAAACTATACATAAAAACCACTTCAAAATATCAAAATTCTCAATAATTGCTATAAGTGATAAACATAATTTTTTAAAAAGGCAAAATATCTTTATTTATACCGACATGTTTCATTGGATAAGGCGGCAACAATCTCAAGAAAATAAAATGATAAAAATATTTTTACAAGAATTCAAATTAAAAACTAGTAAACAAAAACAAAAATCACGCAACACAAGGATAATCAAATTAACTGCAATATTAAAAATGGAAAAAAACTGAACGTGAATTATTTTAGATTATTGTTTCATGATTCTATGTAGCATTTCTTTCCAAATTTTAGGGAGCTCCATGGAGGCAGAATCATTGCAAATATTCTCATTGAATAAAAAGATTTCTATAGTTTCTCTGATGATGGATAGCAAATAAGATCTTGATAGAAAAAATTATTCTGCTATTTTTAATATCTATTCGCAAAGGTTCTCTATTATATAGTTTTATATTTATGTTTATCTCTTATAGCAATTATGGAGTATTTTGATTCTTTCATGTATAGAGAAGAACGTGTTGGAACCGCGAAAATTTTTCATTTATGTTTTTTGATGTAGGGGAGACTAGGGAGGGTTGAGCCACTCTTTACAAAATTATTTTTCATTTTAGGTAGCTTTCTTTACAAAAAAGCTACCTATTGCAGCCGTTCGGAGGAAAGCGATTTCAAAAAATTTTGGTATATTTTCATCGATCATGACCCCCAGACCCCGAAACCACCCTCCGTTCAAAATTGATATATATATATATATATATATATATATATATATATATATATATATATATATATATATATATATATATATCTGACCTATGTCACACTGTAACTGCCGTAATTATGAACCGATTTCGATGTAATTCGGTGTGTACATAGTACATACCAATGTCTCGACAGAGTTCGTTGGCCAGCTTCATCCGCCGTTTTGTTTCAAAATGGCGGCCATTTAAAATTTTTAAAAATTTTTAAAACTTGAAATGTGGTACCAAAAAATTAAAAATAGAAAAATATTTTTTTCTTATGTATTTGACCTTTATACAAAGATTCCGGAGCAGTTTTTGTTTCGTCTATATCTTAAAAAATGGCTGAGTTATAGCATTTTGAATTTCTAGCGTGGCTGACATTTTGAAATGTCCTGAATTTTGTCACGCGATAAAAGGCGTATTTGCGAACCGATTTGGATGTAATTCAGTGTGTACATAGTACATACCAATCTCTCGACCGAGTTCGTTGGCCAGCTTCATCTGCCGTTTTGTTTCAAAATGGCGGCCATTTAAAATTTTTAAAAAATTTTAAAACTTGAAATGTGGTACCAAAAAATTAAAAATGGAAAAATATTTTTTTCTTATGTATTTGACCTTTATACAAAGATTCAGGAGCAGTTTTTGTTTCGTCTATATCTTAAAAAATGGCTGAGTTATAGCATTTTGAATTTCTAGCGTGGCTGACATTTTGAAACGTCCTGAATTTTGTCACGCGATAAAAGGCGTATTTATGAACCGATTTGGATGTAATTCAGTGTGTACATAGTACATACCAATCTCTCGACCGAGTTCGTTGGCCAGCTTCATCCGCCATTTTGTTTCAAAATGGCGGCCATTTAAAATTTTTTTAAAAATTTAAAATTTGAAATGTGGTACCAAAAAATTGAAAATGGAAAAATATTTTTTCTTATGTATTTGACCTTTATACAAAGATTTCGGAGCAGTTTTTGTTTCGTCTATATCTTAAAAAATGGCTGAGTAATAGCATTTTAGGTAGCTTTCTTTACAAAAAGCTACCTATTGCAGCCGTTCGGAGGAAAGCGATTTCAAAAAATTTTGGTATATTTTCATCGATCATGACCCCCAGACCCCGAAACCACCCTCCGTTCAAAATTGATATATATATATATATATATATCTGACCTATGTCACACTGTAACTCTCGTATTTATGAACCGATTTGGATGTAATTCGGAGTGTACATAGTACATACCAATGTCGCGACCGAGTTCGTTGGCCAGCTTCATCCGCCATTTTGTTTCAAAATGGCGGCCATTTAAAAATTTAAAAAAAATTTAAAATTTAAAATGTGGTACCAAAAAATTGAAAATGGAAAAATATTTTTTTCTTATGTATTTGACCTTTATACAAAGACTCCGTAGCAGTTTTTGTTTCGTCTATATCTTAAAAAATGGCTGAGTTATAGTATTTTGAATTTCTAGCGAAGCTGACATTTTGAAACGTCCTGAATTTTGTCACGCGATAAAAGGGGTATTTATGAACCGATTTAGATGTAACTTCGTTTATACATAGTACAGACCAATGTCTCGACCGAGTTCGTTGGCCAGCTTCATCCGCCATTTTGTTTAAAAATGGCGGCCATTTAAAATTTTAAGAAAAATTTAAATTTGAAATGTGGTACCAAAAAATTGAAAATTGAAAAAATATTTTTTTCTTATGTCTTTGACCTCGATAAAAAGATTCGGGAGCAGTTTTTGTTTCGTCTATATCTTAAAAAATGGCTGAGTTATAGCATTTTGAATTTCTAGCGTGGCTGACATTTTGAAACACCCTGATTTTTATCACGCGCTAACAGGCGCATTTATGAACCGATTTGAATGTAACTTGGTCTGTACATAGTATATATCAATGTCTCGACCGAGTTGGTTGGCCAGCTTCATCCGCCATCTTGTTTAAAAATGGCAGCCATTTAAATTTTTAAGAAAAATTTTAATTTGAAATGTGGTACCAAAAAATTGAAAATTGAAAAAATATTTTTTTCTTATGTATTTGACCTTGATACAAAGATTCGGGAGCAGTTTTTGTTTAGTCTATATCTCAAAAAATGGCTGAGTTATAGCATTTTGAATTTCTAGCGTGGCTGACATTTTGAAACGTCCTGATATTTGTCACGTGATAACAGGCGTATTTATGATCCGATTTGGATGTACTTTGGTGTGTACATAGTACATAAAAATATGTCGACCGAGTCCGTTGGCCAGCTTCATCCGCCATCTTGTTTCAAAATGGCGGCCATTTAAAAAAATTTAAAATTTATAATGAGGTACCAAAATATTGGAAAATGAAAAAGATTTTTTTTGTATGTGTTTGACCTTAATACAAAGATCCCGGAACAGTTTTTGTTTCGTCTATATCTAAAAAAATGGCTGAGTTATAGCGTTTTGAATTTCTATTGTGGCTGACATTTTAAAACAACCTGATTTTTGTCACGCGATAACAAGCGTACTTATGAACCGATTTGGATGTTACTTGGTCTGTACATAGTACATACCAATGTCTCGACCGAGTTCGTTGGCCATCTTCATTCGGCATCTTGTTTCAAAAGGGTTGCCATTTTAAAAAAATTAAATTTAAAATTTAAAATAAGGTATTAAAAAATTGGAAAATAAAAAAGATTTTTTTATGTGTTTGACCTTGATACAAAGATTCCGGAGCAGATTTTGTTTCTGAAAATTTGTTCTTTTGTTTATATCTTAAAAAATGGTTGAATTATAGCACTTTGAATTTCTAGTATGGCTAACATTTTGAAACGATCTTGTATTTGTCACGCGATAACACACGTATTCGCCTATTTCCATGTGAGAAAGCATGTGGATAGTATACATCAACATCTCAGCCAAATATAAGTTACTTTAAATAAAAGCAGCTTGGATAAAGCTGACTAATTTCGTGAAATTCTCATTCATAATGATTTAGTATTGATAAAAATTAGTATTGAATCTCCTATATTCGGTTTCCACTAAATTGAGCTTCGTGTGTTTGAATAATATAAGTTGGCTTTTTTAAAATAAGGTATTTGAAAGCTACCTCTTCCTCCCGGCACTGGCCGGAAGGACTTTTTTAAATATTGAACGTAGAATAATATTTTATATATCATTTTATTTGTTATACAATCAGTTATCAAAATAAAATTGGTACATATGTGTAACATATAAGAAATTTGAAAAATGATTGATTTTAATTATGTAAAAATAATGGGTCAAGGCTCCCCACATATGGGAGGCTTGACCCACTTTGTTTTATATTGCAATATTTATGAAGAAAAATAAAATCAGTTTTAAAAAAATCAAAATAACATTATACTACATTCTTTAATTATTATAAAAAATATTTTTAAAAGTATGATGCTTAAAAAAACCTGTTGAGACGCAATAGCAAATCAGAGGAGAAAAATTTTGTTTTAAACAGGATTATGTCTGGGCAGGTATAATTGTACAGCAGGGAAAATGAAATTTTAACATTTAAGGCAGTATTCTGTTAGAGAAAGGTTCCGTTTTCATGGTGTTTCATGTTATGTCCGGATTTAGAAGCCACTGTCCCGCTTTTTTTTTTTTTTTTTGTCTCTTTGTCCTATTTTCGTGACACTCGACATGACAATGTTAACTAAGTGACAACTCTAATTTTCACATAGTTTCGCTTCATCTCACTGTAGTCACCCTGGTGAAATTTGTCTACATACCTTCCTAAAGTTTTTCGATCGATGCTATGTTTTTTTGCAGCAGAATGAGTTCTTAACTTATTAACATGATTTAAACGTTTAAGGGACAAAGTACTTTCAGTACTAAAATGTTGAAATAAATGGCACCGGAATTAACGAACAAATTTATTTGGAAATAAGAAAAAGGCTATATTTCACATATATATTGAATGGAAAATATTTTAGCAAAATTCTATTGCCATTGTGACGTTTCGGAATTAAAATTAAGTGGTTTTATAAACATACCACTGTCCATGAAAGGGTTAAGATTGCTGCTTTCACCCTTTCTAGACTTTACCACTGTTTCTATTTACCCATTGTAAGTAATATTTAAATGGAAAAATGTTCCTATCAACTTTCCTATTTTCTAGCATTTTTTCACATCTTTCTTTAATCAGTTTTAAACATTTTTCTTTTCTATGACACAATTTTACTGTAGCTTTTCCGAATAAATTTACATTATTTTATATACATAACCATTAACTTTTCATAATGCACAATGTATAATAAAAAGATTTCCAAAACTACTTAATTAAGGGAGCCTTGAGCATCTGGTCAACCGTCCCTCACATTGACTGGGTCAAGCCTCCCTACAAAGACCTTTTCTAAAGAATAGCACATTGTTATGTTAAGCCTAACCTACTGTACAATCTTTATGCCTGGAATGAAAGCTCGATATTTCTGCATTACTTTAAACCTACTTATTTAAATTTCTATGATATAATTTATCTGAAAAAAGCTTACAAAATATTTCTAAAAAACACAACTTTTAGGTTGAAAACGCCTCCAAATTGATTTTTCCCACACCTATTTCGATTATCTCTATGAAACGAAGACTGTTGTTTGAGCATTCCAGTAGCTTTTTTTGACACCTATTGATAAAACTCTGAAATCCTTTTAAATATGAAAATTGATGAGTGGGTCAAGCCTCCCGTAATGTCAACCGTCCCTAGTCTCCCCTATTTACACGTTTCGGAGTGTATTAAACATGATTTAACTAATTTTGGAACTGTTGTCTCTCTGTGTGCATGCATCACAAATTTTGTGGGATCTCTATCTGAAGAACTAATGCATGGAATTTCACCAAACTGAATGCTCTATTAGATCAAGATGTAAATTAGTTTTGATTACGTTTCAGTGTATATCGCTCAACAGGTGGTACTGAAATGCCGTGTTTTTCACGATTTCCTTGATAGGTATCGGAATCAAAAAGATTGAAATTCAGTGAGCGTAATATTCAGTTAGACATTAGAACATATAGGAATTGATTAGATTTTGATGTGTAACACCCAAAAAAACAGCTCTTCTGTTCTGCGTTTTTTATGATTTCTGTGATAGATGTTGATAGCTGTGATAGCTATTTCTGAGATACATATGCGATGGATTTTCAGTTAAACGTTCTCACAAAATAATATATATATTTTTTTCTGTGTATATCGATGAACAGTTTGCTCTAATGTGCTGTGTTTAAAACGACATTTTGCAAAATGCCTGCACAGGGATAGATGAGAATGAAGATTATATGTATCTTTGCGATATGTGCTTAAATATTCCGAGTTTTCGGATGGGGCGGAAATAGGCATTATTTAACATATTTCTGCGTCTATTATGGGCCATTACTTTTGGATACTTTACATACTATTTATCGGAAATCTGCCGAAATACGAAAGATTCTCACTCCTGTATATGCCTTATTTACTTGTAAATTATAGATAAAGATGGGTTTCTTAATGATTTAAAAAAATCTCGATTATAACCCCCTCCCCCCAGCTTCTTTTGCTTTTGAAAGAGGGGGGGTTACAATCGGGATTTTAAGGTAGTTATCAGTTTAAAAATTTTACTTTCTTAAAATGTTACCGGTATTTGGGTCATTCCACACAAAATGAGCAAAAATTTTAAAAAAGTCGTGGCTGCACAGAAACCGATTTTAATAAAATTTCATACACATATTTAATTCATATTCAAATAGAGCATTGCAAAATATTTCGACAAAAAAATAAAAAATTTTGGAAATTCTGGACATTTAAAAAACTTTTGACATAGAATGGCATATGCACAATCGTTCAAAGTTGCAAGTTTGAAGTTCCGTATCTTGAAAACTATTTAACATAAATTAAATCTTTTTATAATATTGTAATCTCTGGAAAATTATCTTCATATTTATTTAATAATAATTATTTGGTAACGTCATAATTGTTGTAAAAATTGAAAATTTGTCAATTTTCAGAAAATTAAAAATGTTATAAAAATTAAAGGAATTCAAAAACATCTGTGAAATTGATGACTGATGTTGTGTTACATATTAAGATCGAATTGCTAAAGTTTTTAAGTTGCCATGTATTTCCTTCACCTTTAAAAAAATTTAGAAACTTAAAAAAATGTCAAAACTGTAATTTTTCCTCTTATTGATAGGCAAAAAAATATTGAAGGAAAGGTCAGACATTATAGTTATTGCACAGACATAAAGATCAATAAGTCCATGATATGCTAAAGAAATTTCAAGATTGCCTTTTGATTCCTAACGTCACAAAATTTGGTTTAAAAAGTAATATTTGTTGCATTCCAAGAGCTTTACTCTTTGAATAAGCGCGCGTTTTTTTTTGTTTTTTTTTAAACAATATTGCACGATTTCAAAGGGAAAAAAGATGCTGTGCTGCCACCTATGGATTTAGAGGATAAATATGTAATTTTTTTGTTCAAAGTAATATATATATATTACTGTAGTTTAAAATAAATATATTAAAAGCCAAAAATAAACTGAAAGCAAAAATTAAAGTTTCCATATTTAAAATATACACTTTTATCCATAATATGAAATAATTTAAAAGTTTAATAAAGCTTTTATTCGCTTAAAAAGAAGTGATAGAAATATTGCATTTTACCCTCAACATTTTTTACTGTTTATTTTTTTTCTCGTTTAGGAATAAAAAGGCAAGAATGAAACTTTTGATATTTAAAATATATACATTTAGCTATAACGCCAAAAAAAGTAAAATTGTCAAAGCTGTCCTTCGTGCTTAAATGAGCAGCAGAAATATTGCATTTTTACTTCAAAATTTTTGAAATTTTTTTCTCATTACGGAATTAAAGTACAATTACTAACTTACGCCAATCTGTTACTTATTATTCATTCCGAATTATAAATAGTATTTAATATAGTCTTTCCATTCTTAAGGCTAATAATCAGAATTGAAATTTTTAGCATGTAGACAATACCTCGATTTTGAATTCACTTTTAATGTATATTTTAATATTTAAATAAACAATGCTGAAATCTATTATTTTATATTTACTCATAAATAGATATGATCTACATATAGACTGATTTTCATTAAAATCCGTGACATGTTTGCCACAGCTGATTTGCTCATTTTGCATGAAATGACCCATTTATGGATATGGTATTTTGAATGGATAGCTCCATTCAAAGCATCATATACATAACTGTTTTAGAGATGGAAGTAAGCCATCATTGCAGGGTTAGAACAAATGTAACAGAAAAATTTGCAACGTTGTTCAAGGTAATACTTTTGTATTAACAATGCATAAAAAATATTGCTGTAAACCGTTTAGTAAAGTAATATATAACACTTATTGCATTTTAGAAAACATTAAATTTATTTAAAGTACAATTGAACGTAAATGAGCTTGTTGCACTTTATGTATTTGCTGAAAGATATGTTTGTGGAAGTTTCAATACAAAATTAACTTTTTGTGAGGAAAATATCTTCTATTTTAGGAAAATTTTAGATAATGGAACTTGCATCATTTCTTATTAAATTAACTGAAAGAAACAGAATCACAGAATGAGTATTGGGGCACTTATGAACTGTTCATATCTGCCCCAACTAGTCTGTTCACAAGTGCCCCACATTGCTCCTTTTGTTAAATTGATAAATCATTAACATTTCTCAATTTTAAAAGAAAAAGAACTGTATCAAAAATGTTTATTAGTATTCATAGTATATGTTAAAACACCCAAATTCAAATAAATGAATAAACAAATAAAGTTATTCGCTTATCAACTTGGAACAAAGATTTTACTTTTGAGATCTAATAACAGTGTTTTGGCTACGGAGGACAAACAAAATGTCATAGAGCTTCAAAAAATTTTTACCATATGTCTACAGGTGCTATCATCTTTAGTAATTTTTTGCAAATAAAATAACTTATAATAACTATCGAAAAATTGCGATGTTCACATGTTCCCCCATCTCCCCTACTTTTTATAATCGAAAAACACAACTGCACGTCGCTTTAAATAAGCTCGTTGAACTATTTCATACTAACAAAGTTTATGTTGCAATCCATGATCAAGTGTTTTAAAAATTTAGATAGGCCATCCCTCCTCTATGGTCATCTATTCTAGAGTTACCCTATAATTAATTTGACTCTGACCAATAATGTCCCAAAATTACCTCCTAATCGGATTTTCACGAAACTTTTTCACGATTTTTATGTGACCCAGCCCAATGGTCATTTCGTGCCCGAAAACGGTAGCGTGCAAAATTAAATCAAAATCATTAGAACCGTTTTCAAGATAAAATTTACATACACACACACGCACATACACACAATTTTTGCTCGTATTATAATAAAGAAGTGTGTGTATACCATATGAGCCCAATGCCATCGGTTTAACTGGGCACTTTTCTTTTTTTATTTGTTTATTGATCACTATAACTTTGAGTTAATAATAATAAAAAAAAAAAAAATGCACTACATTTTGTGATTATTGGTGTGTGTAACAGCTCTACTTAAATTAATGTATTAGAATAGTACATATTAGAATACATTAAAATGTTTTTTGATGGCCACATAAAACAAGGTAAGCTTTTTATTTTCTTTCTTTTGACTTTTGCCATTTAAAAAAAAAAAAAACTAAAGTTATATATTTTTTATTATTTAAACTTGTTGTTTTTAAGCATTCAAAAATGTTTTTTTTATTTCCATTGTAAAGCTTCTAAGATGCGTTATGTTTCAAAATATAAATATTTTTATATTTATGAAATATATATTTAATTAAAAAACATATTCAGTTTTTGTGTACTTGAAATAGAATTATTTTCATTTTCATTGTAATATTTATGTATTGTATAGTATAACATACAAAAGACAACTAATTACGTTTTTTAAATAATTATTCAGTTTAAAAAAGTTTTAGATATTTCCTCTATATATTTTAAAAGATTTTCTCTTTTTTCTATTAAAATGTTTGTAAGATGTATCGTTTAACTAAAGATAAAACATTATATTTTGGAATAATTAGCATACATTTTTTTATATATATTCAACAAGTTAAAAGGTTTGTACGTTATAAACTGCTTTATATTTTGTTTTCATTATTTGATTTATGTGACAAAAATAAACAATTACGCGTTTTAATAATTAGTCAGTTTAAAAGTTTTTGCATATTTTATAAGGTATTATTTTTTGTTTTCATTGTAAAATTTATAAGATTTACAGGAAAAGTTTTAGAAAAACTCAATTTACAAAATATAAAAATATATGTTTTGAGACTCCCAAATTTAAATACTATTTTAATAAATAGACCCACTGAAAAGCCCCTGACACGATGTATTTTCATTTCATAATTTAGAAATCTGGAAATGTAATACGCCACATAAATATACTGATGGATATGAGTAACAGTAATTGTTGTATTACGACGTATACAGATTACAAAAAAAAAAAAAAAAAAAAAAAAAAAAAAACAGTTAAAAACATACTTTAGTCATTTCGGTGAAGGGTGTCGTTTACTCTTTTAAATTTTATGCACAGTTCTTTTAATAAATTTTTTCAGCTTACTAATTCGCTGGAAATAAGTTTATCTGCGATTAGATAAGGCATAAAATTCTGATAAAAATTACTGATGCTCAAATTAAAGGATTTTGTGCATCCTAAATGGCACGTATACGGTATCCATATAACTATATCGCTCGTTGATATAAGTTTAACGACAAGAAACGACGAGAAAAAAAAAATCACAACGTCAGATGTAACTTCAGTGAGTCAGTCAAACACACAGGGACAGACACGGTGTAGTTAATAGTTCAGAGTAGTTTCAGCCCATTTTTATTATTATGAGTATAAACTTTTATCTTATTTATCTTATTAAAGGGACGGTGGGCGTAATTTTTTTTTCATTATCGAGATATGAATCTGTGTAAAAATATACATTTCGCCACATGTATATAGAACACCTTAAAATAAAATCCCAATCTTATTATAAAAAAAAAAAAAAAATGCAATTTAACAAATTACAACGACCATTTGGAAAATGATTTTTTCAAAGACTTAAAATTTAAGACATAAAAAATCGCACGGAGTTGATCATACATTACGTACTTCATGGATTAAACATTAATATTGTTATTACACGTAAAAATTGGAAGCGACAAAAATCGCCTGCGATTCGTCAGATTTCCTGAAACTTACGTATTATCCACATGAAACTTACGTATTATCCAAGCATTTCATTGGCTGTTCGGGAAAAGGCTTTTCCATCGTCAGATTTCCTAGAAATCTGACGACCAATTTTAAATGAAATTTCATTCTTAAACTTCTAAACTTACCACAATATTACTTTTTACACCGCCGTATAGAGAAAAAAATGTACTGTTAAATGCATGTTTGAAAGCTGTATCTCAATTTGTTTCTGAGTTATTAATTTTGTTTTTGTAGTTTTTATTACTTTTTTGTCATATTGGCAACAGAAGTATCCATCTCTGTTGAAAGTAACGGTCAGTGTATAGACCAATCAGAAAACGAATAAAATGCGGTTTAAATTAATAAAACGCTTCAGATATGCTTTTGATTTCCTACCCTGACGATGGCAATAACCATTTTTCCAAATGGTTAATAAATAAATAAATAAATTTAAAAAGCTCTATGCTCATAATTTTTAGATATTTCCTTGATTTTGCATTCACTTAAAATTCTGTTACAAACAAACCTGTGTATATGGATTTTTCAATCTCTTGAATAGTTAATATTTTTTATATTTTACTGAATTCGATACCGATTTTCATTAAAATTTTATCTTTTAATAAGTTCAAAATCAAATTTCATTATCTTATTCAATTCGAACTTTAAGATGCATAAACAGTTTTTTAGTAAGCAATATTAGGATTCTTCTTTATCAATTTCATGAATTTTGGTAACAAATTACGACGCATGGAACATTTCAAAATTCTAAAAATGTTGAAAAATCATTTTTGAGAAAAACAGATTTAAAGTATAGTAAAGGCCGCCAATTTTTGTGAACAAATTTCAAACGTTTTCAACTGTTTTCAAAATATACGCATCTGCGTGCCGTTTTTCGCAAATGGCTCAGAACAAACTGGACAATAATAATATGCACATTTTTTTTTTTGGGGGGGGGGGGGGTCGATTTCTGCTCAAATAAAGGTCTACGGTTCCCTTAAACAGCGAAAGTTGGTTAAAGTATTACCCAGGTCGAAAGTCATGCAGGTATTTGTTTGCTAGACAAGCATCAAATGCTGTATCCCAGCAAAGTAAACTAGCATAAACTACCATAACACATTTGCTGGCTCCACCATAATTACCAGCTATTCATGGTGTGTATTGGAACACTTTTCTGCTTGGCCAGCATACATATTCCAGTTGTGTTGCTTGAATATGTTGCCGGCCTAGCAGCAGTTAAGATCACCACTTGCTTGTAATTTCTGCTATTCTAGCAGTAATTCACAAGCAACAGATACTTTTTTTGTTGTTATTCCAACATTACATTTATATCATCAGTTGCTTTTAATTTTTGCTTTTCTAGCATAATTTGCTTTTAATTTTTGCTATGCTAGCATTACTTTTATAGCACCACTTGCTTTTATTTTTTGCTATTCTCCCAGTTAGACCAAAAAAGACGTTGGTGGCGCCATCTTTGGAGAATTTCTGAAGTACCTACATTTTTTAGCAGGGGAAACTTATATCGGATTTACTTTTCCTCTGAGAAGGGCAGAACTGACTACCTCCGGTTTAGGAACACGATGCTCTACTAACTTCGCTACTGGGACCGTGTTTGTAAATGATTTTAAATGCGAGTAATGGGTGTAGAGTTGATTCTGCTGTGTGTTGATATGTTTATAAGATAAGAGCGAATTATTCGATGCTGTTATTCTTCCAGTTTCAATTAATAAGTTTAATTTATTATTAGGGTTTTTTTCTATGTTTAATGGATAATTGGAATATGGCTTAATAATTATAATTTATAAGTGGAATTTTCTTTGCTTAATGAATGGTTTGAATATGGTCATAATTATTTGTTGCAGAAAAATAAAAGATTCTGAAGTGTATTTGGATAGAATTTATCAATTTCAGTGACTCAAATCAGATTTTTTATCAGTGAGAACAGTATCACCAATATATTCGCCAAATGGTTACTAGTTGGCATGATATTCTGAAAGAAAAAATTCTATGATCAGTTGTAATTTGGTTCGTATATCACCACAATTTTGAATTAATGTGTTGTGGAGAAAGAATGATAACGGATGCGCGGTCCCTAGATAATACATGGGCTCCTGAAGATAGTCAAGGATTTTAGATGGGCGCACTGGTGAAACATGTGCAAGGCGCGCAGGTTAAACGTATACAAACTTTAGATTTTAGATGAGGTCCGGAAAAATGCATGTTAGAGAATGCTTGCGTTTCTCATAAGTAAGTTGAGAAAAGAGCAGATGCAACTGAATTTTGCATCTGTAGAAAAATCGTTGGGATGGTGTGATGATCAGACATGACCAAATAATAATTAGCAATAAGTTTGACGGTTGCAACAATGAAACTAGTTTAAATTTTCCTTTATCACCATTTTTTTTTTTTTTTTTTTTTTTTTTTTTTTGCCATAACGGACAGCTGAATGAGGCAGGATATTCGTATTAAAAGGCAACACAGAGGGGATGTATTAAAAGAAATTAGATATTATAAAGTATACTGCGATGAAATTGCCTCATGTGGAATAAGATAAACGGGTTAAACTGAATGAAAAGAGACTTTTTAAAATGCCAAATTAAATGAAAGGGGAAATTATACTAATATATGATTGCGATATCATATCGTTTTCAATTTATTACTGACTCAAAATCATTGTTTTACGTTTAACTATTGAATTTTATGTGCTACATTCTGAATATTTTGCTAGGTTTTTTATTTTTTTCATTGAGGAAAAACATTAAAGGACATAACGATAGTTAAGGATAGTTCTAATTTAATTCTAAAATAATTCTACAGCTAAAACTGAATATCCTTCAATTTATTATTGACCGTAAATCATTGTTTTACGTTTAACTATTGAATTTTGTGTGCTACATTCTGAATATTTTGCTAGATTTTATTTTTCATTGAAAGAAAACCTTAACGGGCATGGCAATAGTTAAGGATAGTTCTAATTTAATTCTAAAATGATTCTTTAAAAATTTGCCCGTTTCTCTGAATGTTAATATTATATAAACTTTTGAAATTTAATCTTTCTCCCACTCAGATGTATGTTTTTTGTATTTCTGTAATAGTAAAATATTTTCAAAGAAAACTTTTCAAACATTCCAGGAAATGCCCTGAAAGATCAAATTCATTATTATATTGAAGAACAGCTGTAAATAAAAATAGCAGAAAATGTCTATTTTTTGTTATGTGTTTCTCGTCATTAAGTCCTAAAGAAAATAGGGGAGACTAGAGACGGTTGAACATACGGGGGGGGGGGGGCTTGACCCGCCCATCAATTTTTATATTTAAAAGAATTTCAGAGTTTTATCAATAGGTGCTAACCAAAGCTACTTGAACGCTCAAACAACAGTCTTCCTTTCATAGAGATAATCAACATAGGTGTGGGAAAAATCAATTGTGAGACGTTTTCAACCTAAAACTTGTGTATTTTTGAAATATTTTGTAAGCTTTTTTCAGATAAATTATATCATAGAAATTTAAGTAAGTAGGTTTAAAGTACTGCAGAAATATAGAGCTTTCATTCCAGGCATAAAGATTGTACAGTAAGTTAGGCTTAACAGAACAATGTGCTATTCTTTAGAAAATGTCTGTGTAGAAAGGCCTAACCCAATCAATGTGAGGGAGGGTTGACTAGATGCCCAAGGCTCCCTTAATTAAGTGGTTGTGGAAATCTTTTTATTATACACTGTGTATAAGGAAAAGTTAATGAATGTATATATAAAAGAATGTAAATTTATTCTGTAAAACTACAATAAAATGATGTGGTGGAAAACAAAATGTTCAAAACTGACTAAAGAAAGATGTGAAGAATTACTAGAAAATGGGAAAGTTAATAGGAACTTTTTTCCATTTAAATATTACTTACAATAGGTAAATAGAAACAGTGGAAAAGACTAAAAAGGACTAAAAAGGACTAAAAACAATGAAATCAGCATTCTTAACCCTTTCAGGGGCAGTGGTATGTTTATAAAACCACTTAATTTTAATTCCGAAACAACGTCACAATGGCACCAGAATTCTGCTAAAATCTTTTCCATTTAATATGTATGTGAAATATAGTCTTTTCCTTATTTCCGAATACATTTGTTCATAAATTCCGGTGCCAGTCATTTATTTCAACATTTTAGTACTGAATGGCCTTTGCCATTTAAAGTTTTAAATCATTTTAATGATAAGTTAAGTGCTCATACGGCTGCAAAAGAACATAACATCGATCTAAAAACTATAGGAAGGTATGTAGACGAATTTCATCAGGGTGAATACAATGAGGTGAAGACAAACTATATTACAACTGGAGTTGTCTGGTCGAGAGTCACAAAAAGTAGGACAAGGAGACAAAAAAATAAGTGGGACAGTGGCTCCTAAATCCGGAAATAATAACACGAAACCCTATGAAAACGGAACCTGTCTCTAATAGAACATTGCCTTAAATGTTAAAATTTCATTTTCTCTGCTGTACAAATATACCTGCTCAGACACAATCCTGTTTAACCCATTTATGCCTAGCGTCCCATTTTTGGGACGTTTCAAATTTTAATGCATTTGTGTTATTTTCTTCTTCTTTATAACATGAAAATTGCATGAAATCATTATTTATAAATGTCTTTATCTATAACCGAGAGATGACAGCACAAGGTGGATATTTATTTGCTTAAATTAAGGCTTTTTTCGGTGTTTATAGATTTTTAATTTTTCATGAGGGCGAAATGTAAAAAGTAAGTTTATTTGTATTTTTTCTATCATGGACCCAAAATCGCAAGTTATAATCTTAGCTTGTGGACTTTTTAGAAATACGTATTTTTTTAAATTGCGAAATTAAATGTTCACGCCTATTTTTTATGCGTTTTTTAATGTACAAAATATAGGATTCTAGGTACAAATGGGCACATATTTTTGTTAGAAATTTAGTAGACAGTTATTTATGCAATGTCCTTTCGAAGATATTTATGAAATAAATTGTTATTAAATCTGCAATACGATTATTCTTATATTATTATTAATAATAGTTATAACGTTATTAGTCTCTGCAAAGAAATAAATATATATTTTTTTGCAGTTCATTAAAATACTAATTTTAGTACATAATATACAATTTAAAAACATTTTAAATATAAATATAGGCAAAATATATAATTATGCATATTATTCTACTAGAAATACTCATATTTAGTTCTTTTACATTTTATCAAATAAATAAAAAAATTAAGCTTAATTTTTTTAGTATTTTTCCAGTTCATTTTGCAATATTTTAAAGTGATTTTACCAAAAAATTTGAGAAAACAAAAATTCAGGCACAAATGGGTTAAAACAAAAATTTTCTCTTGTGACTTGCGACAAGTTCGACTTGATTATTAATGCTTTGGTGCACACACAGTTCTCAAACTAGTTTGCCTTTTTGTTACCCGTTATTTATATAACTTCAAATCAGCTTAGATTGTAAATACTTCTTTGGAAGACTTGAAAAATCAGGAAATTAGGAAGTATGTGCTATTGTAAATTTCTATTATTTTGTGGAATTTTCTCGAAACGAAATCTTTGGTTATCCCAAGGATAGTTTCAAGTTGCACGTAGGCAGTTTTTACGAAGAGAACGAGACATTTTTTAATGAGCAACTAACTGTTTTTTTTTTTCATAAGTAGTTTAATGTGTTTTACTTGCCTTTATTCTTATCAGTAAAGAAAAGTCAGTAAGATTAATGCTACTAGTGATGATGTAGCTATTTTCAATACGAACGCATAAAACGGTTTCAGATTAATGCACGGCTATGAAATTTAAGATTAGTATTACATGTCAGTAAACAGAAATATAGTTCATAATACAGAAAAATTTCGAATTAAGTAAGTAAAGCTGTCTGTATTATAATTTAATAAAAAATTAGTTAAAAAAATAGTAATGCGTTTCGATGAAATTATTCGCGTGTAAACTACTTTTGTAAATTATTTTAGAAGTTCTATCACTCGTTTTATGGATGGCAGATTTTTTATACAGTATAAGAAACATTTTAAACAGACCACACAATAATAAAAATCTTAAAAGTAAAATTAAATTTTATACGTCCAGGATTGACTTTTTATGCTTATATATATATATTTTTTATATTTAAATGTATGGTGTGAAGTATAATGTATAGTGACTTTAGAATCACCCTGTACTTAATTTGTTTTTTACTAAGTCTATAAAGTATGAAAGATCAGTGTGAAATACGGCTTGTTCGAATAAATTATGTGAAATCAATATATATTTCTTACATTAAATAGTATATTAAGTACCTAACATTGCCGATTTTGTGATTTCCTAAATAATTCAAGGAGGATTTATTTTGATGAATAACGGCGGCTTATGGTGACTTTCTTATTTGACACTATTGATTAACTGTGATAAGTAAGCTATATTTGATTGGTCATTTGCAATAGATATACTAAAAGAATTTATACCATTGTTTTACTTGTATTTTAGACAATATGTTTGTTAAAGTATAAATATTTAATACAGAAATTTGTATAAAATGTTTATCTCATACATCGATAATTTTCCTTTAAGTATCAAAATACAACAAAAAAATATTTATTTTATTTTTACAATTAAATATTTTTTAATTTATTTTTAAATGTAAGCTACTTTTTTTTATTAAACTACTGTACTTTTACTAAATGAAGACTTTTAAAGAATGAACTACTACATAAAGGGAAATTATAGCCTATCATTTAAATTCTGAGATTTGTATTTAATTTATTAAGCTGTAAAATAAAAAAAACATACATTTCGCGAAAATTAAAACTTTATTAAATTTAAAGGTACTTTTTTTAAAAATTTAAACGAATCTGTCTAAATTTTAAGAAAAATATAGATTAATTAGTTTCTAAGATTCTTTTGAAAATAAAAGTCGGAGATATTTTTTAAAAAGAGGAAAAATATTTCTCCAGATTTTTTAAACAAGTGTATCTCTTTAAAACCATCAGTTCTGTTTTTGAATTTCTACTATATTTTTTAATTATAATATTTTCAAGTTTATATATTTTATTAGCACTTGACATGAGAAAGATACATTTTTCTTCTTAAAAATGAAAATATCGAAATAAATTTGCATTTTTCATAATGTGTATTTGCTACAAGTGCCTTTGGACCATAATCTTGAGATTTGCTATAATACAAATCCAAATGTTCCGAGATCGGATAATTAATCCGTGTACCCTTGTTAAACTAATGAAATTATTTTTTTAAACAGGCTTAATTTAACATATATATATTATCCAAACGTTAATTTTTAACCTGTAAGAAAATTATTTCCTTATAGAATTAAGAAATTACTAGATAAAAGCGACATTTTATGTAAAGAAATGTTTATGTTGACATTAAAAATTAAAAATTCAATTATTATTAAATAAATGCTTGAAAATAGTTTATTTTATGTAAACAAAACTATTTCAAAAGGTAAATTTTTTTGTGATATATGTTGTTTAGGGGATAGTTTTTACACTATTTTTTTTTTTAACTCGATCTGGTTTTTGTATGTAAAAATGGAATATTGTAATCAATTTTTAACTCACTTCCAGATATGCTAGAATTATTAAAATTATACTAGGACTTCCCTCAGAGGGATTAGTCTGAGCGATATTACTGAGAACATAGATTTAATAATAACATGTGGAAGCAAAGAAAATGAGATGTTATCTTTAATTGTCCATATACTGCGAAAAATTGAAATGATGAAAATAAGCGAATTGTAGAATTACAAAATCTTATATATAAATTCGTATACACTGTTTAAAAAAATGGGAAATCAAACCATTCAAGACAGCCATGCATGGATATAAAATTGAAAGTACGCAATATATTAAAAGTAAAATAGAAAATGAAACACTAATTTACTTATATCGGAATTTCAACTGTATAAAATGACGGCAAGAACATAATCAGACGCTCTGCACCAATTTGAGTAACTTTAAATGACAAATATATGATGTTTAAAAAGAATGGACTATACTTTATATGATGTGTGCTCCCCCGGAATAGTTAATATTGTACAATATCTGTTTTCCACGGATGCAATGAGGTTGTCGATAACATTTAAGGAATTCTCTTCTAAAAATCTAATATAGTATCAAAGTACTGAATACATCAAAAGTGGCATGCAATGCTTCGTTAGAGTGTGTTTTAGATATGCTCGATCGGATTTAAATGATGAGTGTATGCTGGCCACTACATACGCTGTATTGTTTTGTTTCAACATATTCTGCACAAGTTGAGCTGTATTTAGCCTGTATTAAATAAAAGAAATCGACAATGATTACAACATAAAGTATGACACAAGATCTGAATATATCGTCTGCATAACTTTTGAGCTGTCAAAGTGTCATTTGAAGTAATTTACAAATACATACATATTTATTCAGCAAATCATGCAAGCTAACATACGCCAATATGAACCCGATTACAAAATTTCACCAGAATAAGTTAATATATAAAAAATCTACTAATGATAATTGAGAATATGACCTTATGATAAAATGTCTAGAAAAATGAATCGGATAAAAAATTCATATCATATTTAAAACGGCACTTCCCTCTGTTAGCGGCCTTGGCGAGAGAGAGAAAAGCCTAGAGAAGGAACACTTTAACAAGTACTTTCGGGCAACTTACTCACTGTTTCATACAGGTCTTTATTCAATATTTACACAATTTATTTAATGCTAGGTGGGTATCTATCAGTTTTGTTGCATTTAAATCGCATGTTTTGCGGAGGAAATGCAGCATTATGAAATATTTAAAGTTGCTGTACCTAATAATTCCAAATTAATGGTAATTGAGATCGCTTTCCGTTAATTTTATCTTTTTAAATTTAAATTTTTTTAAAAACCATTCATAGAGACAATTGTATATATTAAAACTAACCCGAAGCAAAATTTCAAGATTTTGGGCTCAGGAGTAACAGAGAAATAGAAAATTTTTGAAAGTTTTTTGTTTCTGCACTGTTTTTTATAGCGACATTTTTAGAAATTGTGCTATTGCGAGAATTTACGTCATGATAAATACAGCCATGTCAATTTTCATGTTTATATTCCTAACAGTTCCATGTTCTTCGTTACTTAGATCATCTTTAGATCTTTTTCCGCTTTGTTTAGTCTTTCTATTTTTTAGAATTCGTTCTACAACGAGCATTTACATCTTATTAATTACTACCATGCCAAAGTTCTAGTTTCTAACCCCAACAGTATCCCAAAAATTTCAGTATTCCGAATAAATCATAGTTTAGAACCTGTCTAGAAATTTTTAAGTTTATCTGTCAAATTGAACCTTTTAGAGAGGGTTCATTACGAGTATTTACATCTTAAAAGTAACTACCGCACCAAATTTAAAGTTATCCCAATCAATATCGCAGAAATCACAATTTTAGAACTTTTTTGCTCCTGCAGCGATGTAGGTTCTTGCACTGACATAAAATAGACTTTTTTTCGGAGCAGAGATGGCCACCAACATTTTTTTATGTTGGCTATGTAGTTTCAGAGATAACACCTCACAAACGTACAAGCGTTAATAATATTATATACTTTATAATATTATAACGCTTTATAATATTAGCATTAGATGTACAGATACAAAAGCCATTTATCTGTTACAAGCTAAAGTGCCGGCGTTGCCCAGAATTTGAAGGATGTTTGTTCTGAAAAATCAATTTCAAAATTTAACATACAACACAAAACAAACATTAAAAAAAGCAGTCGAAATGTTGTTGAATGAATCATATGAAAACGCTATATAAAAATGTATAAATGTATATAACAGACGCAAAAGAATACAGCTATAAATGAACTTATTTCAATTTATAATTGGAGCAATAATGTTAAAATACGCCAATATTTCCCTAATCGGGTTTTTATTATGCTTCAATACATTTTTCACACTCATATGACGTTATACTATATCCACCATGCCCTTTATATTTCCAATATGACGTAATATTTTCCTCTTTCACGTGGAAACCTTGAGATAGAAAAGTTATGAAGTTATATTCACTTTCATTTAAATTCGTCAAACCATTTATTTCATTTTCATATTTCACGTGAATATCTTGCAATAGAAAAGTTATGACGTAATATTCACCTTTTTTTTTAAAAATTCGGCAAACTATTTATTTCATTTTCATTTTTCACGTGGAAATCTTGCAGTAGAAAATTAATTGTTGTAGTAATAATTTTATTGTGTTTTTTAATTGTCGGCAACTGCTATAACGAAAAATGTTTAAATTTGATAAGAAATTGCTGTTAAATTGGTGGTTTTTTATTAATTAAAAATTAACTATAAGTTATTTCGATTCCGGATTACTTTCGTTGTCTCGGCCATGTTTTAATACACATGTACGTATCTTTTCACAATTTTGGCTTCCAAATTGCGGATTTTTTATAGAATTACAAACAGACAGATAGACAAGTTTTCATTTTTATATATCTCTCTATTCCATGAAAAGTAACTAACGCTGTCACAGCCGCCGCCGCCGGTTTTGAATTTTTTGTGACCGGAGGTCTTTCTTCGTTAATATTAAGAAAACTATTGCATACAAATATATGAAAATCGGTGGTATTATAGCGAAATGTTTGATCAACACACTAATGCATACAGTTTTCAAATCGAAGAATTATTTTAAGAGATATTTAATGCTAAAAAAGGGACAAAATCGTTCCATTAAAAAAAAATTTATAAAAGCAAAAGCTATACATGGGAATTTAATCATTTTTAGATCATTTTATTCAATAGAAGATCCCGGTCTGCAGATTTCATTATTTTTTTTTTTTTATTTGACTCATTTTTTGAGGTTTTATTTCTATTTTAAATTCAAATATTCAGCATTTCGACAGATATTTTTTACATATTTTAGAAAATGGTATTAATTTAAACTGTTGCCAACTGTATAAACAGCGCAAACAATAATGTTTGCTTCAAATAAAAAAAAAATATTTACACGTTACTATTATAAACAGAAAAAAACCTTCTAATTACAATTAAATAATTAGGTATAAAAAGCAGGCACTTATTGGAAATTACGCCATAAAAACTATATTTACATGTGAATTTTAAAAGAGAAAGGATATTGTAAAATAAATTCATTAACATGCGTTAGAAATCTGAAATAGAACAAATTACGTCACATTACACTTATTATGCAAAATGAACAAAAAATAGTATTGCAAAACAGTTTAAATTTAAAAATTGCGCGAGACAAAATATTAGAGGTTAAATATTAGATTTTTTCAAAATTTTATTATTTGTCGTTTGATGTGAGGTGTTCAGCTATAAGTATGCAATTTTTTATGTTTCAACATAATTAGGGGCTGAGTTAGAAAAATTGCTTTAAATACACAAGTTAGAGCCCAGACGATTAAATATTAGACTTTTTCAAAATTTTATTATTTGCTGTTTGATGTGAGGTGTTCAGCTATAAGTATGCAAAATTTCATGTCTCCAACTTAATTAGGGGCTGAGTTAGAAAAATTGCTTAAAATACACAAGTTAGAGCCCAGAGGGTTAAATAATAGACTTTTTCAAAATTTTATTATTTGTCATTTGATGTGAGGTGTTCAGCTATAAGTATGCAAAATGTCATGTCTCCAACTTAATTAGGGGCTGAGTTAGAAAAATTGCTTAAAATACACAAGTTAGAGCCCAGAGGATTAAGTAATAGACTTTTTCAAAATTTTATTATTTGTCGTTAGATGTGAGGTGTTCAGCTATAAGTATTCAAAATGTCATGTCTCCAACTTAATTAGGGGCTGAGTTAGAAAAATTGCTTAAATTACACAAGTTAGAGCCCAGAGGATTAAGTGATAGACTTTTTCAAAATTTTATTATTTGTCGTTAGATGTGAGGTGTTCAGCTATAAGTATGCAAAATGTCATGTCTCCAACTTAATTAGGGGCTGAGTTAGAAAAATTGCTTAAAATACAGAAGTTAGAGACAGGAGGGTTAAATATGACTTTTTCAAAATTTTATGATTTATCGTGTTATCGCAAGTGTTCAGCTATAAGTATGCAAACTTTCATGTCTCCAACTTAATTAGGGGCTGAGTTAGAAAAATTGCTTAAAATACACAAGTTAGAGCCCAGAGGGTTAAATATTAGACCTTTTCAAAATTTTATTATTTGTCGTTTGATGTGAGGTGTTCAGCTATAAGTATGGAAAATTTCATGTCTCCAACTTAATTAGGGACTGAGTTAGAAAAATTGCTTAAAATACAGAAGTTAGAGACTGGAGGGTTAAATATGACTTTTTCAAAATGTTATGATTTATCGTATTATCGCAAGTTTTCAGCTATAAATATGCAAACTTTCAATTCTCCAACTTAGTTAGGGGATGAGTTAGAAAAATTGCTTAAAATATATAAGTTAGAGCCCAGAGGGTTAAATATCAGACATTTTTCAAAATTTTATTATTTGTCGTTTGATGTGAGGATTTCAGCTATAAGTATGCGAAATTTCATGTCTCCAACTTAATTAGGGGCTGAGTTAGAAAAATTGTTTAAAATACATAAGTTAGAGACCGGAGTTTTAAATATGACTTTTTCAAAATTTTATGATTTATCGTGTTATCGCAAGTGTTCAGCTATAAGTATGCAAACTTTCATGTCTCCAACTTAATTAGGGGCTGAGTTAGAAAAAATGCTTTAAATACACAAATTAGATCCCAAAGGGTTAAATATTAAGCCTTTTTCAAAATTTTATTATTTGTCGTTTGATGTGAGATGTTCAGCTATAAGTCTCCAACTTAATTAAATTAGGGGCTGAGTTAGAAAAATTGCTTAAAATACACAAGTTAGAGCCCAGAGGGTTAAATATTAGACTTTTTCAAAATTTTATTATTTGCCGTTTGATGTGTGGTGTTCAACTATAAGTATGCAAATTTTCAATTCTCCGACATATATAGTTTCTGAGAACGGGCTCTGTGACAGACGGACAAATAGACAGACAAAGGAGTGAGACAGGTAGGGTTTTGTTAGATGGACGAAACTCTAAAAACATGCTGCGGATGACTGTAACGACATCCTAAAATTACATTACTATCAGCAATCTACCAATCCCGAATTTAGTTTATGTTCGTTTCATATATTCTTATTCTTTTGTGCGGCCCTGTAAAATAATTATCAATATTATATACAGTAAAACCTCTGAATAGCGGACATCCCGAAAATGCAGAATTTGTCCTCTATTTAGAGGTGTTCGCTATTGAGAGTAAAAAATGTATAGTTATTTAAGGGTTGGTAATCGAAAAAATGCCCGCTAAATAGAGGTGTCCACTAATCGGGTGTGTCCGTTATGGAGGTTTTACTGCATAATAATATCATCCTTTACAAGAAAATTGCATGCTGTATGATAGATATACAGACATCCAGAGAAAGATAACCTCCGGATCAATAAACACTCATGTCTTTTGTTTTAATCATCCACAATTGTATGTCATACAACATGCCAGATTTTATACAACAGGCTAAAAACGGTCACCGTGGTACGGAATTCTGTATTATTATTTGTTTGCCCACCAAAACTGGTTGCCACGGGTTGTTGCAAGGTTTGTGATCACGTAGTTGAAACTGATCTATTCTATATTACTGCGTGCGTATTTTTTTTTTTATTTGCTCCATGTGTTCAAACCAGTTGTCTACGAAAACATCAACCGGTGAAAGTGACGCACACCAAATTTCTGTGACGTATGCAGATAAATTGTGCTTTTTTAACAGTTTTTTCTATATAATTTTTAAACGGTTTCGAACTTATTTTTCATAGTAGGTGCATTCAGTAGGCGACCCTCATAGGTACCTTCTGGTGCAATCAGAAACGAAATCCGACAAATATTTTTTGAGTTATGCTTGACGAAAGGTTTTTATTAGGCTTTTTTTTTAGTAGGACATAGCGTTAATATCCATCGTAGTAGTAGAGTGTCCGGACAGTAATATTTCGCTGAGTATTAGCCTTCGCTTCGCTCAGACAATAATTACTTTCAGAGGCGTGAGCTCGATGACAACACCACATTGGTACTACTTGGTTATCCCGTCGACCAAAAATCTATAGTCAAACTATAAGATAAAATGCTAATAATGGTTGATCGTAAATGTCACATTCACTTGACTTTAAGCAAGTTACACATGTTTACGACATCAAGTGTTTTTTTAATTCGACGTTTTTATTAATGTTATTTTAATTTATTTGTTCTTTCGTTATTTAAAATAAAAATTATGCCAATTTGTGTAATTTGGCGAGTGGTTTGGTGATTTACATAATTTGGCGAAATTGGTAGACGGAACAACTAAGTAGTACACAACATTTTAATATTTTTAGATAATAATTATAAATAGGAAATTATTTTTATAGCATTTTTCCGTTAGCCCGCCAGAAGTGATAAATTGCCATATATTCTCTGTAACTCGTGAAATTGTATGGGCGTTAAAATGCAAATAGCTGTGAACATAAAAAGAAACAATGAAACATTTTAATGGCCAAAAAGTAGAAAGTATATTATAAATAAAAAATAAAAGGTGTAACATTTAAAAAATAATATATATGTTTTTTTATGAATTAATAGTTTAATATTAATTTATTTACCATTAGACATTGCAAATTAATTTTCTTAAAAACGAGTGTTTAATATACTAATTTCAAATGCTAAAAGGCTCAAATTAAAACTTTAAAAGCAGTAAAAATACGTTTATTTCGACTGTTGACATGTTCGACTCAATCCGAGTCATTTTCAAAATAAATAAATAAAACTAATCTAAAATCGCACTATGAAACGCCATCATTCAGTTTTCCACGTATTCTTTCATATTATCCACGTTATTTTTATTTTAGTTGGATGTTTATTTTATTTTTATTTTCACAGTCACTGAGTAGCTCGAGCCATATTTTTGGCAAGTGAAATGATGCTGCATCGTTACCTATTGATTTTTTGCGCCTTACAATCTCTATGGTTTCTCTTATAATGGATAAATAGTATGGATCGGAGGGGAAAACAGTATTGTCAGATTAGGGACTTTTTTAATTCAGATTATTTGACTGTCACCACTTTTTAAAATTATTATAATTCGCCTTATTTTTCAGAATTTTTAATCTATTTCAAAATAGGCCGAATATTTCTTTTTCAAATAAGGGGTGGCGATCAACACTCTGGGGACAAAAAAGTCCCCAATCTGGCAACACTGGGGAAAAATTAATTTAATGTTATTGAAATTTATTTGGATGGCTTCTTCTTGATAAAATCTTGCTAGGGCTGTGGTTTTTCTATTATATTTAATGTAAGCTATATGCTCCTTTTTTCTATACTTAAATTTCCTGCTAGTCATACCAATATAGTAATTCTTTGATCCGCTTGCTCTAATAAATGTTATTTCATAGATTTCCATGGGAAATTCTTAAAATTTAGAATAGTTTTATTTATTTATTTTGAAAATGACTCGAGGTGGGTCGAATCATGTCAACAGTCGAAATAAACGTATTTTTACTGCTTTTAAAGTTTTAATTTACACCTTTTAGCGTTTGAAATTAGTATATTATTACAAGGTGTTAATTTGCCACATATTTACGATTGTTTAAATATATTTCATTTTTTCTTTCCCTCTACCTTATTTTGAAAATGAAACAACGCAAAAATTATAGTTTTTTGATAAATTCCTTTGCTTGCAATTTCTACCAAACATAAAAGAAGCAGTGAAATTTTTATTACAGAATCGATTCCTACGCCAAATTAATGTATTGTAATGGAAATTAATGGAGAAAAATAAACATTCGATTTTGACGAGAGGAGTATTGTTGGATAGATCTTGTCGTGAGAATAAAAATCTCAATGGAACTACTCGTCTGAAATGAGTCATTTTTGAGATATCCCATGTAATTGGTAGAATGTCTGTAACGCCAGCAACTAACTCCTTACCAGGTCCTACAGCATGAAAAGAGGACTTGAACAGGGCTTATTGGGAAATGTCCCTAGGCTATCAACCTGGGCGAATTTTAGCAATAATCTGTCGTGCACGTTTAAGCGCGCTGGTTCTACTAACACGACATGCGCCTATGTGATATTCGAAATCCGGCTCAGTTTTGAAGGTGTTGTCGATGAGTCTTCAGTTTATAATGGTATCGCCGGCAAATCTGTTATTATTAGGTTGAGCCAAAAGTTCTGGGAAATTTTTAATCTAATAGTTGCCAGGTTTAGTTACCAGAATTTCTATCTACCAGGTTACCAGAATTTGTGTCGTATAAAGGAGTACTAGTGGTATAACTATAGGAGTTCGGGAATTTCGGCTCTGAAATTGCCTATTGAACAGCATGATTTACGTGTGTTGATCCGGCATTATTGGAGAAAAGGACTAACGATTCTGAAAGCCGTAGATTTGATTAATGAAGGTGAAGATGCTGGTACGGCGAGAAACATCGCACTTTCAGCAAATCCGGAATCTGGCAGAGCGATGGCAGAAAGTCGTGGACTATGATGATATCTACTTTGAAGAATAGTCCTTGGAGCTTTTGTTGTGAATTTGTGCATAACAACACAACTTTCACAAATTTCCCAGAACTTTTTGCTCAACCTAGTAAAACACTCACTTCTTGGTGGCAACTTACTGTCTCATTTTGGGAAGTTCTGGTAGGTAGAGAAGCTGCCTACGTAGAAAACAAATCAATCGCCGAATCTCTGGCACAGCACACCTTTTGATTGAGAATGAATTCTATACCTCTGTGGATTTAACAATAACTGCAGACAGAGATGATAATAAATTAGAAGATGATCCTGCATACAAAACCATATACGATAAAAGAACAAATAGAAGTTCTAGGGGTTTCTTTGAAAATAATAAGCAAAAAGAAACTGAAGCAAAGAATCAGTCCAGGAAAGTGACACACACATGGTGATTATGTAGCTCACAAAATGATATTTTTACAAACATTAACTTGGATTCACTTCCCTGCACTTTTTTTGCTTGCATGTTTAATTTCAAAATTTAAGTAATATAATTAAGTTTTAACGGAAGCCATTTACAGAAAACAATTATAAATTTAATGACATAATAATTGTAAAAGCATAAATGTATTGCAGTAAATAAATAAATAGATACGAGCAATCTAATTAACATAGGATTACACAAGTGCAACCCAAAACGTTGAGAGACTGATATCACGTGATTTTTTGCGTGTTACCCGTAGCGTTCAGAATCGAAAATTACCTAAACTTTGGGTAATCCAAATTACCTAGTGTGTTTGTTGGGTAAAGTGATCACGTAAATATGAAATCTGATTTTTTCACATTTTACAGCTTAACTCTGACTGTTAACCAGAATATTTTAGCTTTGGTTTGTTTTTTCGCGCAGTTTTTGTTAATTAGTTCATTAATATTACAAAATATAAAAGTAAGTAAATAATTTGAATTTAACATATTTCCCACAGAATGGATGCATCTCCTATTCAGCCTAAAATAGCTAGCAAAATATCTATCAGACATTGTTGCGACAATATTTTCCATATAAAAATTAACTCTTGGAACACTTTCTCTTCCAAAAAGAGTGTTAATTGCGAAAATGTCATGAACCTCATCATCTGAGGAATAATAAAAAAATATTTACCCTATCAAACGTTCACCTTCCGCCATGTTTGTAAATGTAAATAAAAAATACCCACAACTTTTCCCAAAAGCGTTAAGAGCCACTTTAAACCAAACTTACACTAGGAAACTAATATGACATCATTCCCCAATCTTCCGAGTAACACTTTTTTTGGTCTGTGAACGGCCCTCTCAGCTAGAATGTCCAAAAATAAGTTTTCCTAGGCCACTATAGTCAGTTTTTTTCATTCAAGGACAGTCTGCTGTCATACAGTAGAAGCTTGTGTTATTCTTTAACATAATCTCAAAATAAATTATGGTATTTGAAGTAACGTTTAAATAAGTTTATTTTTAAAAAATGCCTATCTCATACATAGAAGAACAGTTTTGCTGCTGTGTTTAATTCTACATTGGTGCCAAAGTACCTTCTTCTGATGTGTTTTTTTAATGCTAAAACGAGATGGCAGTTGCTTGGTGAGAAGTCTGGTATGGAAGGTGGATGAACAGGCTCTTCGAAATTAGTGTAGGATGACGTCTGTACACGCCTTTTATGTATTTCAGAAACCTTCGTCACTACGCACATTAATATTACTCAACAGTTTCCATTTCCTGTTTGGTCCACAATTAGAAAAGAAGTCTGCTTTCCACATCTCTGGGCCTCTCATCCGCGCTTTTTTCTAGGTCTGAGACATCGCCATCTTCAAGACCTCGGTTGTTCATAACCAAATAACGAAAGGAAAATTCTTGCTTAAAACGGATGTCTTCTTTACTCCATTAAAAACCATAATTATAATTATCAACAGTGAATTATGTAAATTTATACGAAAATTTATTTAAAAAAAATTTATAATCTTTGACAAATTATTAAATGTGATGTAGATTTTTTTAAATATAAAAATCAAATCGCAATATTTTAATGAAACACGATTTCCTTATTTTCGATAAATCAAATGTCGGATTGAGAAATAATTGCAGCACATCCCTAATAAGATTTTTCTATCAATATCATGAGCGCTATTTTTGAGAAAAATTACTAATAATATCAGTAACATTTATCGATTAAACTCATTAAAATATATGATATTTACGATAAAATACATACTTTAGCTAATGCATTTGAAATAAATATACAGTCCAGTTTATCAATCTAAATAACTATTTTAGCATGTAACTGGAATATTAGATAAGATGTATCTTGATGCGATATCATTAAAAATATTTCAAATCGTCTTGAGGTATTAAAATAAAAATGTTTTAGATTGTAAATTTTATTTAATTATAAGGATTTTAAAATTCAGACATGTATGATTAAAAACAGTAAAACACACATATAAGTGAAGTTATTAATCTTTTCAAAAACGACAAGAAGAAATTACGTTTTTTAACTTTTTTCAACATAGTTGAGAAGCGTTTATGAATTCGGTCTGGCAGTCCGTTATCTGGCTGTGCTCTAACTATTGTAAATATACTCGTATTCCCATGAAATTATCTGGCTGTGATCTAATTATTGTAAATATATTCGGATTCCCATGTAATTTGTGTATGTTATTAAATTTATTATAGAATATCCGCTATTGGAAATGAACTGTGTAGCAGTTATAGTTCGCCGATAGGGACCCACAAACGAATTTTGTTACATTACGGTCTTTCTACGGAAAATCATGGTAGTGGATTTCATTTCTTTTGCGATATTTCAAACAAAATTTTATCTAAATGCATCACTGAGGTAACCTAACACATACATTCTCAGGAGGTACAAATTAAGTAGCATTTATAATTCGTTTACAGGGAGGTTCAAAAAATTGCAATACATTGTAATTTATGGAAGAAAATACGCTTTCGGTGTATTTGAATGATGTTTTAGTATTTCAAACATAATGAAATTAAAAAATGTCACTAAGCGCACAACAGCGATATTTTTACACTTTACAACATAGTTGAAAATGGTTTATAAATTTGGTTTGTCTGTCCATTTGTCTGTCCGCGCTGTAACCCGCATAAATAGACTCGGACTTTCATGCAATTGATATATATTAATGATTTTTACAATGACATGTTCGGTATTGAATATGAAGCGTTTAGCAGTAACGGTTCCTGTCCTGGTGAACTGAAAAAAATTACGTTACATTATGGTCGATGTGGAAAAATCGTTTGCAGTGTATATTAATCACATTAAGCTATTTCAAATGTATTGAAATTGATATAGGTCGCTGAATTTCACTACAAGTTTATTACTATAGTATAGGGTATATTTAGCGTTTATCGTTCAGTTTCAGGGACTAAGAAAAACATCGGTTACATTACTGTCTTTCAGCAATAATTGCTTGAAGTGAGTTCTCAATTTCGGTGTGCTCTTTTAAATTTAACTAATTTTTTGCATGTTACATGTTGTATATAAATTCTATACATCGTATACAAAGCTTTACAAAAGAATTGAGGTAGGGGAGCTGGGGGATGAAAGGGATAGTTTGTGTTTTTAAGCTTATAAAATAATGACATTAAAAAACATCACTTTCAAACTTGGGCCTAATTCTCGTCTAAATTCTCGTCTGTATTCTCGTCCTCAGTTACTATAATTTAAAATATATACGCATTTTTATAAATTGGGAGAAATGTCCCTTTAAACCCTATTGTAGGGGCTGAAAAGGACACTGTGCGGGATTGAAAGGACACACATGAATAAATCAGTTTTATGAACATTTTTTTTCTTTTTATTTGCGATTTCATTATTTAAAAATAAAAGATAATTATACACAAATAAAAATAAAATATATTGCAACATATGATAAAATAAAAACAAGAAAGATAACATGTTTAGGCCTACTTGACATAAAACAACCTTAAATCTGTTAAAATGTTTAAGAAATATTTAGCTCTAGCTGTCTCACCACTAGTTACGGCTCCAGGAAAGTTCACCACAATATCATTAATATTCACGTCATTCATGTCAATAGTATCAGTAAATACAAAATGGTTTTATTCTGTTTTTCCTGAAAAAATGTACTTTTAATTCATTATGAGTGCTTTTCTGTACTTTGTAGCTACAGTGCGACGGGAATATCACCATAATTATTCAATTACCTTTCGCAAATTTTACTGTCTTATTATTAATTGTCTTATTAACTTGTCTTATTATTAATTTTTTATTTATTTTTTCATAATTATCAAATAAGAGAAGCGTAGGATCAGTTTAGGAATAACTAGCATATTTAGCTATAAAATTTCTGCGGTCATTGACCAACTATGATGATCAAGTCCAAGTTTTTGGGATGGGACACATCCGAGCATAAATTCCTTGAAATTCTTCCTTGGGAAAACGAATACTGTTGAACAGAATTAATTGATGCAGAATCAAAATATAAGAGTGTAACAAGTTTAACACTTTCAGCTGATGTTACGTGAGGAAATTGTTTTTCACTATATTTTGCTACTATATTAAGTGGTTTGTGCTATGTCATTAAACCTGTTTTATCACAGTTAGATATTATGTTCAGTGTAAATTTATAGCGATCCATAGCTAACTGGAGGTTTTATAAAAATATCAACATTAGCTTTGTTGAAACTTGTACTTCTTGATAAACTAATGGCTATAGGTTTCTTAGGAGAAAGTAATGAATTTCGTTGCATAAAATCTTGGAAGCAATCAATTCCAGCTTGCATCTTTGTGTGCCAAGATAGGGACATATTTAGGGAGTTCAAAGCAATTGAATACTCATATGCACAGTTATCAAACCATAGTTGAAATTAGATGATTGGAGCAAATATGAAGCTAACTCTTTTTATTTAGCTTCACTAAAGGAAGCTTGATAGGAATTACCTGAGGTTCAATCTGGGGGACTGATAGAGGCATGTCCCTTTCAATCGCATACCCACCTAGCGAAATTAAAAATATATTCATACGGGAGAGTATTTTAGTTAACAAAAGATACTGATATTCACATAAAGTGCATAATTTACAGTGCTGTACGACATAAATATTTTAACGCTAAACACAATATTACTTTTTTAGCGAAAACAAGAAAAGCAACATCAAAGTTTACTTTTTTATATCAAAAACAAGTTTTGCTTTCATCCCCTACAATAATACTGTAGGTGTTTGTGTATTAACTTTATGTAGAAGTTGAGAATAATTAACAGGAGCTGGTTAAAATTCTACATTCACTTGGTTACAATTCTGAACAGATATATGATTGTGTAATTCAAATTAAAGTTGAAAAATAGCCAGGTGTTAAATGCCTGGTTGCGAGTGAAGATTTCCCAGCAAAAACCAGGAGCTGGTGCGGTTATGTGAGCAGAACAGAATCTGAATTACATCTGAGTAGTTCCAATGAAGATCAGTTTGAACAAGGACGTGTCTTTGAAAAATGTTCTTAATAAACAGATCACAAGAGGTATTTCAATAAGCAAATGAAAGATGATGTTTTTAAGTAGCAATTTGAAGTAATACGGGACGCAGTTTTGAATTATTGCATTGAATGATGATGAGTTATTTCACTAGAGATATGAAATATATTTTTAACACAAAGAGTTATAGCAGTACATAACTTAAATGGTCTTTTTCATAAACATGAAATAAGGTTTTTCACTAAATTGTCAAATGATTTAGGATTAAAGTTATGAGCTGTTTAGATGACTAATGTTTATCTAAACAACTACAATTGCTGATGTTAGTTTGAAGATTATTAAGATAGAATAAGTATCGTCATCGACTGAGCCAAAGTTGAAGCTTTGTACATTTTATTTTCTTCCTGAAATTTTGAGTGTCCCTTTTAACCGTTGTTCCTTTCATCCCCAGTCTCCCCTACAATTCTCCTCGTTAACGGAAATTGCAGAATGTGAATTTTTAATTGTGTTATGTATTTTCTAAGTGAGCTAAATTTTTGGATGCATGCAGTTCAAAGATACAAATCTATGTATCATATACAGGGCTGCTCAAAGAATTCGAAGTATTTTCCTACTGTAGATGGGAATCGCTGCAGTTAGATTTTCAAATGCATTGTGTGTTTCTAAATTGTTTAAGTAGACCTTATATTTCAACATATTAAACGATGGAGCTTTGTTATCTTATTCTGAATGTGTTGGAAAGTGTTTCATAATACATGCTCGACGCGTGATTTTTATTTCTTGTTTCTATAGATTAATGAAGTGCGTAGTATTTATCATTCATTTTCCGAAACGCAAAATAGAATTTGGCTACAGTAATGACTATGATCCGTAATTGATAGAATTATATTTTCCGCTGTAGTATGTTTTTTTAAACTCTTCTAGTTTTTCGTGTACTACCTAATGTGTATAAAATTTATAGATTACTAAGAGGCTCTTCCCCCTGAACTACGCTCGCCAACCCCCAAAACCCCTTTACAGTAGGGTGTAGCGAAAAAAAATATTTTTTTTTTTTAAATCAAAAACAGGTAGGTACCAAAAGTTGTCTTTCTACTAGTACATCAACTGCGTGCAATTTTACCGCTGAAAAAAAAATGGCTTGAGTCTGCGCTTTTGGTTCAAAAGTCAAAATTTTGGATAAAATTTGACATTTTTTCCAAAATATATATATATATATTTTTATAGAGATGGTTATTATTTAAATGTGTTATTTAAATCTTTATTTAACTATTGCGCAGCAGCGCAATACTTATTTATTTCCATTCCAGGGTCACTTCTCAATGTTAATTTAACATAGCGTATGGAGCTCATAACTTTTTCATTTTTTTTTTCTTCCCACCTTTTTGTCCCTGATGCCACTCATTTTTTTAATTCTTTACCAATTCTAATAATATTATAAAATTAAAGTGTGAAATGTTTGCCTGACGGGAGGGTCAAAATGGATGATAAAATGCCTTTGCATATGGGTGAATTATAACCCAGAGAGTAACATGGGCTAATTTTTATTTACATTTTTCATATATTTTTCTTAATAATTCCAAATTTCGCTTTTTTGATTGAGAATCAACGGACATTTTTCCAATAAAATTTAACCTTTTTTTTCATTGTTGCTAATAATTCAAAAGCCGTAACAATCATTTTTCTATATTTAGTTGAATGATTTTCAAGTAAAAAATTACTGAAATATTTTTTTTTTTTTTTTTAAGAATTAAAAAGAAGTTGGATATGGCGTCATAGTGAAAATAAAAATGACATTTTGAAACAGATTTTTTACTTTCAGATTGGAAGCTTTTGCCCAAAGTACGGCAACTTGCATTACTGCACTGTTGAAACATTTTGAATTATACATAGGTAAATTGCATCTCACATTGTGATATGATACCGCATGCATCAAAGCCTGATGATGGTACCCTCCATTAATTTTGAAATGTGTTCATCTGAATGCAGTAGTTACTAAAAAACTTGACATATTAAACAAAAACCTAATTTGAAGAACAAATTTAAAAAACATACTTTATTTCCTACATTGTTTAAGCCCGCGAAGGGACACATATTAAGGTACTTCATTCAATTCATTCTACATTTAATGTTAAATTTTTGTAACAAATAAGTTAAACGAACTGAACATTAAAAAATAAAAGTAAAATTCATACAACATGATACTTTAAACACCATAAAAACTTACAAGGAGAGGGCCAAGATTGTTAATCACAGATTTTGATTACTTTAATATATGTTGTAGAGTAGAGGCCCCTTAGTGTCAGGTTCAACGGATTTTATCCAATGCTCCTTAGTTCTTGAGAAACCGGGGGGGGGGGGGGGGTCTAATATTAGTACACAACTTAAATACTTACTTTGCTACAACAATGACAGGTCAGTCGTAGGTCAGTTGGTATGGTGTTAACCGGCTGATTGGCGGGCCCGGGTTCGATACCTGAATGCGCTACGTTTGTTTTTCTCATTTTTTGTTTTATAAATTTACTTGTAAGTATAACTTAATAATCTCACTGTCAATTAAAATTTTTAATATTGTATATCAATTATAATTTTAACCTATTTAATTTTTTACTTTTAACTGAATAGTTGTAATAAAACATCATAAAACTGTTATTTAAAAAAAACCACTTTAAAAATGTATTTCATATATTCTTTATCGATGCAATGATATTGAGCAATTGTGTCAATTCGTGATTTTAAAGAAACATCATTTACGCATTGCTTACGCATTGCTTAAAGGAAGTCAATGAGATAATATTATTCTGTTTTTAAAGTAACAAGGATAATCATATTAAAAATTAGCATCAGAATTAAATTACAACCGATCTTTGCATATTAAAGATTTTTAAATTTGTAATAAGTATGCTTGCGCTTTCAATTATTTTGCTTTCCCCTTTATCTTTTTTCTGCTTTTAATTTATTTGAATATTCCTTTTTTTTTATCATAACTAGATGGCACCACAACAGAATTTGTCACGATTTTGGAATTTTTATCATTCAATAATAGATCCAATTTCTTTTTAAACCTCTTTAATGGTTGAGAAATAATAGTTTACAAATAAGAAATGATAAATTTAAGTTTGTTAACATTATAATTAATGTTTGATGTTAAAATTTTTAATTGAAATTATTAAATTATAATTACAACTATATTTATAAAACAAAAACAAATGTAGCGCATTCAGGTATCGAACCCGGGACCTCGGATCAGCCGGCAAACGCCATGCCAAATGAGCTACGACTAACCTTTCATTTTTGCCGCGAAGTAAGTATTTAAGTTGTCTACTAATATTAGACCCCCTGGTTTTTCAAGAACTATAGGGCATTGGATAAAATCCGTTGAACCTGACACTAAGGGGTGTCTACCCTACAACATATATTAAAATGATCAAAATCTGTGATTAACAAGGTTGGCCCTCTCTTTGTTAGATTCCGTTCAAATGAAATCGAAATAAATCTTAGACTTTTTTAAAGTTTCGTATTTTGCATGTATTTTATCATTTTATGTATAATCATCATAAAAATAATACAAAATCTGCAGCATTACAAATATTTACAACTGAAAGTTGGAAAGCGTCTAAGATTTATTTCTATTTCATTTGAACGGAATCTAAGTTTTTAGGGATGTTAAAGTATCATGTTGTATGAATTTTATTTTTATTTTTTAATGTTCATTTAGTTTAACTTATTTGTTAGAAAAATTTAACATTAAATGTAGAACGAATTGAATGAAATACCTTAATATCTGTCCCTTCTCGGACTTAAACAATGCAGGAAATAAATGTTGTTTCTTTTAATTTGTTCTTCAAATTAGGTTTTTGTTTAATTATTAATGACTTAACAAATTTAAAGGATAAAACGATATCTTTATTCTGTATAACTGGAGCAAAACTGACAACTTTTGGTAAAAAAGTCTTTGCCACTCTGTTGTGTCATACAACTAATTAACTAACAGCTCTTTCCTAGTTTCTTTCAAAACTACCCAGGAGGCACCACGTGGAGGAGACTGCATCTCATGTCACAAAAGTGCATAGCTCGACCTTCCTACCATCTGAGCACAATGTTTTTTTTTATATATACATTGAATTGTGATTTTTTATCAAAGACTGGCATAAGATTTCTATGTATCAACATAGTCTATTTCTTCTTTATATCCACAGACATTGGATGCTGTAGCTGTTGCACTCCTTCACGTATACTTCTACTGCTTGTTTATGATAAGGCAACGAAAGTAATGCAGTGTCATTAATGGAATTTATTCAGCCGTCTATTATCTTAGCCAAAATTGCATCCAGTTAATGCATAGTAACTGGGAGTTCTGTTACTATAGCATTTTATAACATTTAGGTATTTCATATTTGAGCATGCCATCATTTATTCTACCTCTTTCATTTTTTATGTGCTGAGAAACTTGCTGTTAAATGTGATGAGAGTCGTCAGAGAGCATTGCAATAAGAATTTGCTCTCGATGTGGAAAGCAACCATTGTCCTAAATAAATTTTCTTAGTATTTGTTTTATGCCGTTTTCTATGATGTTTAGTAGCCGAGTAATTTACCATAAGTTTTTAGATGCATTTTTTAGATGTGGATTACATTTGGTGTAAACCATCCTGCGCATAAACTTCGATTATATACTTTGTGAGTGAACCTACAGATTTTGATGGTCAATCAGTCCTTATACAAAGGCGAAAATTTTTATTCGCCTTTGTGAGCCATATTGTGTAGGACAAGTTTCTTGGGTTCCTATTCCCTCGTTGTTATGAGCCATATTTTGATGAAATAACTTTGCAAATGTCTAGCAGAAATTTCTGGTCTGTGCTGAGTAACCTTTTCTCGGTTTCAGGAAATAATGTTTCAAAATTACTCTCTATAGCTTCACAAATTGGAATAAGAAGGGAATGGCACGCGGACAAATATTTTCCTATTGGTCCGGCGAAACCATGTGGGTTAGAATCAAATTTTGGTGACCGATCTTGTCTAATAAATGATGCAGAGGAAATTCACTGGACTTGGTGATGGCATATGATCCATTGTAAGGTTCATTCTAAACATGTCCTAAGCAGAATGGATGGTTCGACAAACAGAATTTCCAGCCTTTAAGTGAGCACTCACTGCCCATCAGAATCCCTACGTTCACTCAAAAAGTACTATGTAACCGAAATTTGGCCCAAGGATGGTTTACCATAAATGTAATCCACATCTAAAGAAGGGATCTAAAGACTCATGGGAAATTACTCGGCTACTAAACAATACACAAAACGGAATAAAACAAATTCAAACAAAAAGTTATTTAGGAGAATGGTTGCTTTGCATACGCAGAGGAAATTATGATTTCAAAGCTGTCTGACGATCGTCATCACATTAAACAACTAGCTGCTCAGCAGATAATAGTTGAAAGATGAGAGTAAATGATGCCATACGCAAATGTGAAATATCGACAATCAACTTTGAAGCGGACATTTATATAAACATAACTGAGTGGAAAATTGCTGTGGTAATAGAACCCTTAAGCAATATGCATTTATCGGTTGCAATATTGGTGGAGAAAATAGACGGCTAAATAGATTACATAAATATCATCCCCACTGCATTACATTGTTTGCCTTCTCTTACATTAGCAAGAGAGAAAAACGTGAAGGTGATCACAGCAGCAGCATCCAAAGTCTGTGGATACAAAGAAGAGTTGGACTAGGTTGATACATAGAAAACCTATGCCAGTCTCTGATAAAAAAAATCGCAATTCAATGTCTAAAAAAACATTGTGCTAAGATGGTAGGATGGTCGAGCTATGCACTGTTGTGACATGAAATGCAGCCTTCTCCACGTGGTACCTCTTGGGTAGTTTTGAAAGCAACTAGGTAAGAGCTATTAGTTAATTAGTTGTATAAAACAATGAAACAACAGAGCGGCAAAGCTTCTTTTTACCAAAAGTTGTCAGATTTGCTCCAGTTATACAGAATAAAGATGTCGTTTTATCGTTTAAATATGTTAAGTCATTAATAATAAAGGTTTAAATAACACATTTAAATAATAACCATCTCTATAGAACTGTTTTAATTTTTTTGAAAAGAAGTCAAATTGTACCCTAAATTTCGACTTTTGGACCCAAATAAATATTACAAGGTTACTGAAGATTGAATTATATTATCTTTATAAAGGTGGCTATCACCAGTAATTGGCTTGCCATGCTTTTCCGCTGGAATTGGGCATTTTTCGATTACCATGGCCCCATCCATCTCTGTCATAACAAACGACGGCTGTTTTCGGGATTGATAAGTCAGATCAACTACACATTTGAAAATCAGCTAGCATAAAATATTTAGGTTAAAAGTGTCGCGATATTTCTTATTTTTATAACGACACTATAGACAATATATTCTCTTTATAGACCGGGTTGCGGCTACACAAACTATTGCCTCATCTAGTTGATGGCTGAAATTTCAGGTTTAATTGAAACCTGATTTCCATATTAAAATGCAACTGGTCTGCCAAGTCATATCTTCATGGAAAACACTTGTAAACACGATTTCCGTGGTTGACCATTGCTTTTCCTGCTCCCAGTCCTCCAGTCCTTTGGGTGCAGGAAAACACAATGATAAAACTACTGATGAACCACTGAAATTGAGTCTGAAGGGGCTTTCCACCATGATATGACTTGGACGACCAGTTGTATTTTAATATGGTAAATATGTTCTGTCTAATCATGGAATTTCAGCCGCCAACTCGATGAGGTAATAGTCTGTGCTGTTGCCTCACGCTCTATTAGGTTCGAGGTTAAAAACTCCACCTGCTTGGTAATATTTTTTTGAACTTTGGTATTGAAAAGCTTTATGTTTTGAAAATTTATGCTTACATTTATATTTTGATCGAGATTTGTGTATTTTCCGGAACAGATATAGCTTATTCAGGAATTGTTTTCTCTACTTTAATGCACTATCTTCAATATTTTGAAGTTGTTTTTACAATGTGTATTGTTTATATTAATTAATAAAAATATCCGAATTTTCTAATATGTTTTTAACAAATAGTCATTCGTACAAAATAAATCAAAAGTATTTTCCGCGTATATTTACCTGTATTTATGCAGCGTCTAATTAAGTAATGTATAAACAAAATAAAAGACACATACTACAATATATATTAAAACACACATACACACATAAATAACGCCTGCATTCAACAGTTAAAGGTATATATAAATATTATACAGACATACACACAATAAATACAATAAACCCAACTGGAGAGAAAAATTGGCCAGAGCCAGGAATCGAACCCGGGATCACAGTACACAAGACCAAGAGCAGCAGTCTTGTATACTGTGGTCCCGGGTTCGATTCCTGTCTCTGGCTAATTTTTCACTCCAGTTGGGTTTATTGTATTTATTGTGTGTATGTATGTATAATATTTATATATACCTTTAATATATAAACAATTCGCTAGCCGCACTATTTTTACGCTATATGACGTCACATTAAACTTCTCCGGAAGGAAAATTATTTTAAATGTATCGCTTTAACTACTTCACCGTTTGCCGTGAGATAAATCGTGGGTAAAAGTCGCCGGTGAAGTGATTAATATATGACGCAATTTTCTCTGTTAAATGCATTCCTAAGGTAATAATTTATTTATTAACATGTTTTTTCTCTTTTAATATTCACGGGTAAATATATTATTTAATTTTAAATTGTTTGAGAGTATAGCCTTTTAAATATCAGCTAATATTCACAATTAAAAGTTTTTCACGCGGGATAATTTGATATTCGGGCATTCTTTCTCTTTACTCTGTGGAGCATCTGTGTCATGTGTATTTTACATATGACATGATTATCACCTTTAAATGCATTTCGCGTATAATAATTTTATTATTTTAAAGTTTCATAATTTTTTAGCATTTATGTGCAAATATTTTGAAGTAATTTTCCCTATTTTCTGCTTTTGACACGTGATTTTTTTTTCTTTCCGTTTTTAATAATTTCACTTTTCAGTTTCAATTTGGGAATGTTGACAAAAAAGAAATCTAAATTTTATTTTTCCAAATTTTCCTGAAATACTTAATTTAATCACAATATTGTTTCACTATCGATTGAAATAAAAGATAATTTTAATTTCAATATTAAAATGACGAAAAACAAGAATCTAATAATCCGTATAATTTTTCCCTATTCTCCCCTTTTTCCCACAAAAATTGAGCAATTAAGCCACCACCATTAACTAAATGGTGACAAAAAACAAATCTAATTTTTATTTTTCCAAATTTTCCTGAAATACATAATTTAATCACAAGGTTGTTTTACTATCGATTGAAATAAAAGATAATTTCAATTTCAATTTTAAAATGACAAAAAGAAGAATCTAATAATTCCTATTTTTTTTCCCTATTCTCCCCTTTTTTACACAAAAATGGAGCAATTAAGTTACCATCATTAACGAAATGCGATTAAAATATGAAAAAAATAACTTAAAACTAATTAAAACTAATTTAACTGAAAACGTATTTAAATATTAAAATTCTAATACCAGTTTTGATACCGTGGACCAATGTGGATAGATGGCGTTAATTTCACTGTCAAACCTTTTCTATTTTAGGAGATATATCCGTGAAAACAGAATCAGTCTTTTAATGTGTATCAGTAAATGTAATAAAAATATGAAAAAAAAGCTAAAACTAATTAAAACTAATTTAACTGAAAATTAATTTAAATTTTAAAATTCTAATACCAGTTTTGATACCATGGAGCAATGTGTATAATTGGCGTTAATTTCACTGCCAAATCTTTCCTATTTTAGGAGAAATTTCCGTGAAACAGAATCCGTCGTTTCATAAAATCGTTTTATAAATTTGTCTCATAAATTCGTTTCATTAGGATTTTATATATATAGGGTAGATATACAGAGTTACACGAAAGTATTCGTACAAGATTACCAGATATGAATAGCAATGTATGAAAATGGGTTGTTACAGTTTTATGTATTTTTTAAATTTCTTATTTTCTATGTTGGGAAGTCCTAAGTGGATCCGATGCCTTAAACATAGTACTGAGCAACCGTTAAAAAAATCACTATAACGGAGATTTTCGATATTATTTGAAATCGGAAAATTAGCTTTATAAGGATAAACTAACATCTCTCCGAAGAAAGACTATAACTTGAAATTTTTTATCGTGCCTAATGAAAAATTAAAATATCAGTCATTATAACGGGAGACTTTCATTAATATGCAAAATCGTAAAAAATGAATAAAATAAAAACACGAGACGAAAAAAAAGTATATAAAAAAATGAAAAATTATAGTTTGGTGATCAGTGATATTTTTACTTATAATTTTTATACAAGATGATCTTGAAATATGTAATTGATCTTAATCAATTATGACAGCGGCAATCATGAGTCACGATAGGGGACTGCAACAACCCCTAGTGGGACGTGAATGCAGACCCGCTTACGGAAGATTGAAGGATATTACATCGACCAATGGCGAGCTTCCAAATTGGGATTGTCATTTATTTTCCTTTAATTCGGGGAAGTTGCAGCCTCGCGACCGCATCCAATGTATCGCGGCATCTGACGACTGCTTTCGTGAATGATCAGGTACTATCAATTGCACATTTTGGAAAATCATCAGCTTCTTTAATATGGTTAAGTAAAAATGTCGCTGGTTTCCGAATCTTTGATAATGCTTTAAAAAAAGGTCTGACAGACATTGAAATTAATGTGTCTATACCTTTTGGAAACTTTAATTTTTGAAAATAATCTGTGAAAATAGAATATGACCTTTAAACGGAATTCTACATCACCATCCACATTATTTATTGTCATAGCAACATAGCAACGTTTTTTTTTCTTTTGTATGCCGTCCAATTTTGAAACCTTAGTTCTTCTTTTGAGGGCTAAATTTCAACCTCTGTTACTTCCGAGTGCCAAACTTTAGATGTTGAGGTAATTAACGATTGTCAACGTAATTATCTAATTATAAAAAAAAAGACTTGTAAAAAATCTAAATTCTTGTGACCAAATGTACTTTTCCAGGTATATAAGAACAATTCTAGACAAATAGCTAATAAACCTGAAATAGGGGACCTAAAATAAACACGAAATAAATCTTCAGCTAATAAACTTGAAATAGGGGATCACATTGGGTCCCCATGATTACGGGTCCCCATTGGGTCCACTATAATAATAGCCTAAGTCATGTGACTGTCATCAACAGTTCCGGGCTGACCGCTTCGCGTTTTATATACCAGACGGCTATTTTGATACTTGGCGCATGTGATAACTAGCCAAATATTGTCCGTCCATCGCCATCATTTCATCTATATTAAAATAGTTTGAGTCATCTGACTGTCATAAACAATTTACGCTTTTCATACGCAAGCGTAAGAGGCTATTTTCAATCAAAATTATTTTTTCGAATAAAACTACATAAAACTTGCCACGATCTCAAAGAATTCTTGGTACTTTTATGTTAGCTGGCTAAAAATCTTGTCAATAGCATTTTTTAACTCGCTAGTTAGCATTTTTCATTTTCAGCGTGATAAATTGAAAAATGCTTTGATGTTGAAATTAAAGGTCATGGTATTATTTATTATTTTTCTTTTCTTTTCTTTTCTTTCTAAGTAAAAGTCATGAATTTTAAATGTTTCAGCTTTAAACTAAAGCTGCGTGTTAAAAAAAATATGAGTGAAAGGATTATATTTTAAATGAAATTAATGACATACGAAAAAATGCGAAGTGAACAATATTTGGCGATTTATCACCTGCGTCTGGTTAACATAAATATACCGAATTTTTTATTTCTCTATCAGAATTTTTCAATTTAGCGAAGGATTGAACAAGTAAATTAAATAGTGAATAAAAGTAACATGATATAATGCTTATCATTGCATTTAAGCCTCGAACGGGAATGCTGTTTATTTTTCTTACTGATAACTTTAATAGATCTTCTACATTAAATATATATGAGGACCCCAGAAGCCAAGGGGTATAAAAACAAAATTTAAAAAATTGAGTTAAGTGCACTGGCTATCTGGAAATAAGTCTATTTGTTTGTAGGTAAAGAGATATAAGTGATTTTTAATTATGCGCTGTGATCTAGGAGTCAATTACTTAACCTCTTTCTCGAAACCGTGAAACGCGTGGAGAATAAGAGGTATAAGTGCACTTGTTTCCATTGACATCCACATAGCTGAACCGTGACCAACGAAATACAAGGTCAGTTCATGACTTTTAAAACGCCACACGAATTTGATCATCTTTAAACAGCGATTGGCACAAAAAGACGAAGATGATTCTAACAAGCGGTTGCGAAACATAGTAAACAAAAAGGAAGAAACAGTTTCTGGTGTATCATATCACGAAGAAAGAGGAAAAGAACCGTCGAATAAAATTCCACAAGACGGTATTGATGTCATCAAAGAACACTTAAGCATGTTTTCACAATACACAAGCCATTACTACTAGAGAAGATATCCTAAACGTAAATATCTGAATCCAGAACTCAATTTAAAGAACATTTATAAACTCTATGTTCACTTTTGCTCTGAATAAAAGCGCGTAGAGCCGCTCAAGGAAAGTTTCTATAGACACATTTTAAACACCCATCTATATCTCAGTTTTCACCGACCGGGGACTGACACATGCGTTTGTTATGTGTGACAAGCACATTTGAAAATTGGCCATGGAAATGAAGATGAGAAACAACAAGCAGAAACTCAAAAGGAACTATATCTTCGCAAAGCAGAAGCTGCCAGATTACCCAAAGACGCATTCCATAATTTAAAGGATGATTCAAAGGTCGCGATATGCTTTGAGTTGCAAAAGATCATGCCAAATCCACATGTAACCAATTTAAAGGCTTATTATCTACGTCAAATTTGGACGTACAGCTTGAACATTCATAACCTCCAAAGCGGAAATACCCACATGTACACGTGACATAAAGGCCAGGCTTTTCGTGGTTGCCAAGAGACTGCATCCTGTCTCTTGAAGTTCATAAAGCCACTTGATTGTGAAGTTCTGGCTATCATAAAAAAATACACACACAGAAACAGTCGATCATCGCTTTTTCATTTCAGGATACTCCTACCATGCATGTGACCAAGACTTTGGTCTCATAAAAATCAGAAAGAGGAATAAAAGAGATCTGTAAGTTCCAGAGCACTGGGCTCAACTTGTAAATGATTCCAGCAAAAATTTCACTGTAAAAGTGCTAAAAGATGAAAGATCTGAAATATGCAGTGACTGCATTTTGAGAAAAAACCCTTCACATTATCCTACAAAGAAACTGCTGGTGATGAATTTGAATTTTTCTACGAGCTAAAGGTGAAGTCCAGCCTTGCCGGAAGATGTCCTAGAGTTCTGCAGGAGCTTCCCATAGCACAAGAAAAACCAAAACTCAAGTACCTTAAGTTTAAAAATCTCATTGAACTATTGCAGTTTGTACCATCGGTGTACCACTTCTTCTACCGAGATCTTCCCCACCAAGTGGCACTAGGACACATCGAAGCCCGGCACGCTTCTGAAGATCAGGCTGATGAACCTAATCGTGCTTATGAAACTAACGAGGATGAGATAATGTAGATGTGTTATTCCTAGAACAATATTATTTCATATTTTCAAACTGTTTTGCATCATTTTTCCCCTTTTAGAATTTACTTTCTTACACATTAAATAAATGCATTCTAACGGTAAAAAAATTATAAAATTTCAATGTTTCAAAACTTATAATAAAATTTTAAAACTTATATTAGAACAAAATTTTGTCATTTCATTCATTTGTATAAACAATGTTCTTAAAATTTTCCTCAATTTTTTTTTCGTGATCTTTCATTTTTAAAACTTATAATAAAATAAAATTTTGTCCTTTCATTCATTTTTATCAACAATGTTCTTAAATTTTTCATAAATTCATTTATTTAATTCATAATTTTTCGATTAATGTGTACCGCTTGGAAGCCAAAAGGTACAAGTGCCGAATGATGATCAATATTGCTTGATTATAAATTTAAAAAAAAAATTACTTCACTTTTTTTTCACACTTGTTGAAATAAGAGTTCAAAGACCACTAAGAAATAAGGAACAGTTTCATATTCCAATTCAGTCAGTTACAGTTCATGTTTAAATTTGGACTAAATTTACTCGAAATCTAAATTTTGTCACTTGTATCCATTGGCTTCTGGGGTCGTCATATATAATTTTAGCGCCTACTAACAATATTAAAAATCATATTTATATGAAAAATATAAAAAAGCCATACTTTTGTATTGTACTCGTGGCAGGATTTAACACTCGAAGAGATCTCCAAATATAACTATTTACAATTGGCCTTTTTGATTCTGTTAATTCTGTTAAAAACGCGTAGTTTAATCACATGTCTTAAATATGGTTTTTATTGTTTTATTTATTACTTGACGAATGTTTTAATTTCTTTATGGCACATAAGCTGGAAACAAACGCTGAGCTATTTATATAAATTTAAGCACAAACGTATCTATCTTTCGTAAATAGTGATCGACTGCACGCGATAGAGATAAATTTGAATTTAAAAAAAACATGCTTTAAAATTACTTTTAAAACAATAAAAATTGAGTAAATTGCGATACATTTTTCAAACAAATTTCCTTTGAAAGTACAATTTTTTCCCCATTGGACGGCGTAAAAATTGTAAATGTGCGATTTACAGAATATTAAAAAATGCAGCAAAAATCAAATTTAATCGTCTACTGTTGTCATCGTCAAAATTTCTTCAGCTTTACGTATAGACATGTTTATCTTTTACAATATAGATAGATAAATAGACAGATAGATTGGAAAAGTTTTTCAAATCCTCGTTATTTTACTGACTTTGACTTTATAAGAAAACTATCTATTCATCTAACAGTATATTCCTTGTCAATAAAGTCCAATATATGCATCTTTAAAATACCAAATAGAAATCTTTTCGAAACTCTGAATGATTTCTATCAATTTCAAAGTAATAACACCCGACTAACAGAAAATAAGTAGAAAATATCATAAGAGATACAATCCAAACAATTTGAACTTATACTGACGAAGTGCAAACTGAGTATGGAAATCAATTTCCAAGCACGCTTTAAAATTTCCTTCAAAGAGTATGAATATATATATCTATATATATATTTGAATTCCCGCATAAAAAATAAATTTCAAAAATGTTACATTATGGTACTTTGTATAAATATAATTTAGTAATCATGGTAATGTAAACTGTGGTAAGAATTTGCATTATACAGAGTGGAACAAAAGTCCCAATCACATTTTAAAATTCAGTAAAAAAATAAAGTACAGAGGGTGTTTGCAAATTTTTAGAACGATTTGGGGACCTTTTATACGTAAAATGTAAAGACTAATTTTTTAAATATTCCATTTCAAAACACAGGTTTTATATTATACATGTCTGCATCGTGCTTATCATGATAGAAGGGGTTTTCGGGAAATTTCCAGGGGTATTGTTTGCCATTCCTCTTTGACTACTTTAAACAGTGCATTAATCATGGTGACTTTTCTATCGCAAGAAAATGAGGAACTTTTCATTCCTTCAAGGGATACAGCGGTTCTTTTTAAAGTGTGACTGGTGGCCTTGTCTTAGTGCAATATTTTTCTTTAAATATCTTTGAGATAAGGTAATGGAATTTCTTCTATAAATATCGGACGTAACACATTCTCCTGTAAATATAATGAGTTAATTTTAAAATTTCTTCCACTCCTATTTAATTTCTACGGTAAGAGAAATCAGTGACAACTATAAGCCTTTTATGAAACTTTGTTTCCCCTTTGCTTGCTCGGAATTAGGTTTGGACATCTTTTTTTTCACGTTTTTTATATAAAATATGCTTGTTACGTTGCAGTTATTTAAGTAAACTCATGCTTGATCAAATGTAACAATGTATTTTAATTTATATCCTGCTAAATTATTTTCATAAAGGGCTCGACAAAATGTGTTGTATTGAGCCACATGCCTCAAAAAACAAAAACAAAAAGAGGTAAATATGACGGGTTTTTTTTAGCTGTAAATCTCAATTTCTAATTCTATTTTATTTTATTTATTTTTTGCTATTTAAAGACTTCCCGATGTCTCCCTGGGTAACATATAAACTCAGGTGACCCCACTGGGTTGTATACCATTTATATTACAGAGACACCATTTACATGGACATTTTCCAAAATATCTGGAATGGAATACGTTATCACTATACTAATTGTTTAAAGCTGCCACTTTTTAAAACGAGCTGAACGCCTGCTGTTCATTAGATACTACACACACGCATATCGTCCACATCTTTTTTAATTTCGTCTCCTTTTATAAGTCTATCGGGTCAATTTGTTTATTTATATCTTTTATTTCTTTAAATCTTTTTTCTTATTGTGCTTGTATTTTCATGAGTTTTAATGAAGCTTATTTTTATTTCTCTTTATGTGACTTCGTGCTTTTTCTTCCGCATTTCTCTTGAAAACTATGCATTTCAGATGTTTTTTTTTTATTTTTTACAGTTTTCATGCACTCTAAGTGAGGATTTTCGTTCTGCAAAGTTTGTGCACTGGCATTCGAACACCCTGTGCATTGAACTTTTACACATTTAACCCTCTTAAGTATGATAACTTCATATGTGACTGCAATGTAAAACAATTTCATGTAACACTAGATTAATTTTCACACAATTATTCTAATTGGTAAACAAATCATATTAGATGTAAATTTCCAACTGGGCGAAAAATGTCCGGGCCAGGATTCGAACCCCGGAAGTGTAATTTCGTATCCAGCGATTTCTGGAGTTCCATTACCTGAGATTTATTCTGTTGAGCTGTACCAGGTTTCAGGCCAGATGCTTTACTCTTCAAGGTTAGCTGGGGGTGAAAAAGTTCGATTAGAATCGTCCGGGATAGCTCAGATGGCAGAGCACTGGCGGCTTCAGCCAGGAGGTCCCGGGTTCGAATCCTGGTCCGGACATTTTTCGCCCAGTTGGAAATTTACATCTAATATAATTTCATGTAATTCTGAATTTTTTGCTTTTATACCATTAACAAATGTAAACATCATTTAAAATTCAATAGTGCTTCTAAAATAGAATAACAGAAACATTTTCTTTTTAAATATTCGCTTTAAACAACTCCTTTTGACCACTTTTTTTTTCGTTTTTTGCATGAGAGATTTTCTCAAAAAATTCTACTTTTTGATTTTAAAGAAAAAACATTACCAAAATTTGATTTTTAATTTTCATTTTTGCGTTAATGCATCCTAAGTTTAAATTATTACAAATAATATTTAACAGCTAACAATTACAATCTTTTATTGCTTATAACCCTAATATGATTTGGTCCAATGTAACAGTTCCATCAGAGTTTTCAACAATAAAAAGAAATAGTTTTCATCTGTGTTCTGTACACGGTGCATTACGTTCTGTAGCCCTCGAAATCCTGTGGCATTTTTTAAACAGGCAAAATTTTCACATACAGTTTCCAGAATATCTTCATTAAACACTGAAAGACATGGTTTGTAGTAATATAAAGAATTAGGCAGTGCACTTTATGCGCCACCAATTTTTACAGTCTAAATGTCAAATTTTAACAGTTTTCTTGTTTAATGTAATATCCAATAGCAATATAAATGTAATAAACATGAAATTGTTTAAAAAACTAATTTCATTAAAATTAACAGGGCACGAACTGTACATAAAGACAAGCACTGCAAGGTGTAATTTCTATCAATAGCATAAAATAAACAGTTATCACAATCATAAAAACAAAGTTTAATTAAGAAAGTAAATAGTATATGTTGCGCAAATACACGGGCAGACTATTCTTAGATAAATTGTCTTCCTAATAATTGTACTGAAACAGATGAGAAAAAACTGCGAACTTTAACTTTAAACATTGGTTGAACATTAAAGGGACTTTGGGAAGAAGATAAATGAAGTGCAAATGTTAATGACGTAATTACATTAGAACTCACAAATAGTTTTAAATTTAATGGCGCACTCAGCATGCCGCCTGTGTCTTTTCTGATTCGCTTCCGGAAAATTTTATAAAAAAACAGCTTTCTAAATACTGTGACTATTTTCATTTAGTGAGATAATTCGTTTGTGTTCTTCTTGGAATCAAAAATTTCGCATTAAATATATCTATAGATGTTTTAGCATAACAGATTTACGAAAGTTTCAAAAGAGATTATGTGTATATTTTTATCCTTAAATGCACTTCGCTGTTTGTTCTTAAAAAAATATTTAAAACGTGGAGTTTCCATTCAAACATCAACTTTGTGGAAAATGAAGACAGGTAATGTATTTTAATTCTTGATGTTTAATAGCTATTTTTAATGCAGGGACTTTGAGGAAATGTTTAAGTTTAAAGGAATCTTCTGTATAGTAAATATTTATAAAATTGATTCAAACGCATTCTTTACATAAAAACATGCACGCAATTTTAAAAACTGTACATGTTACAGAAATATTAAAGACGCATTTAAGCTCCCAAATTACCCTTATCTTGAAATTTTAGATTGTACAAAATATTAGTTTTATTCATGTGCGTTATTTTATTAAAATATATAATGTGATATTATTAAAAGAATCAGATTAGAAATAAATTTACATAGATACCAATTTCACATATAGAAGGTGATTATAAAAACACTATCTCGATGTATGAGCCCCTAGCCATCATACCGTATACAGAACTGAATGGAATATTCGTTTAAAGTATTTTAATGTAAGCACTCAAGAATCATATAACAAACAACAGTTTAACCTTAAAAGCTACAATAACTATGACAAAATTTTGAAACTTTCAAATGGAAACACTTACTTTTTTTATTGAAATGTTATCTTCATAATTTAAAACGATAAATAGCGTTGAAACGGCACATGTAGCGCACGAAAATCGCAGGCGCTAGACAAACTAAGAAGAAAAAAGTAAGCAACATATAAGATCAGAACAAGCAACAGAAAGCAAAACATTTTATTGTGTTTCACAAATTTTCCGCGTGACTTCCTTCACTGCTGACACCCTAATGACCTTGATGACACTTTGCATGCGGCAGATGGTGGAAGCACGTACCGTGGCAAAAGGAATCTGTTGAACCTGACGTTTGATGGCATGTTTCAAATCAGATACAGCTTGCGTATTAAATGTATATCCTTTGGATTTCAAGTATTGCCAAAGATAGAAATCCATTGGAGTGAGATCGGAGGTCTTTGGCGGCAACGGAAACGTAATGGCGGTAAATCACTCTGTTACCAAACTATTATTTTAAGTGACATTTGACAGAAGACCCGACAAGTGGGGGAGCGCCATCTTGCATTGACACGACGTCCGATAGAGCGTTTCGTTGTTGAAAATTCGGAATTATGTAATTAGTGAACATTTCTAGGCAGCGAAAACTCGTTACCGTACACATTTATAGACCGGCCCCAGTAACCTCTTCAAAAAATTAAGGACCGAGGATGAAGGCGCTTGTTATAGTGCACCACACAATCACTTTTACTTCGTGTAGCGGAAGTACAAACACATCATGAGATTATTGTCTGCCCGGTGCACGCTGTTATTCGAATTAACGTTACCAGTCAAAGGGAAATGGGTCTCGTCGCTTTCACAGAATGCGTAAAGCCCAGATCTCATCCTCGTCATCCCGGATGAGGAGTCCATTCGCAAAATCTAGCCGTTTCTGTTTATTACACTCTTGGGACATCTAGACGCGCTGGAACCGATACGGAAAGATGTGGGAAACAGGGAGCAGAATCTTGCAGACCATGGAATTTGGTAACTGCAAAAAGCGTGAAACACCGCGTGCACTTGCAAGATTAACTTCGTTTATCGCCTCATGGACTTATTTAATAGCCTCGACACATACGGAAGGTCATTCACGTCGAGATCGATCGTTTGTGCAACAGTTTTTTCCAATTTGCGTATGAAGTCCCATACGACTTTTACAGCATACGGATTACAGTACCCATGGTTTCTGCAGTAAACACGCAATACATCTGTGGCATTTTGTCCGTTCGGATACTAAATCTTTACAATTTCTACACGTTCTTTCCCTGTGAGTGGCATGTTATTCAGAGTGCAAGAAAGCAAGATTAGAGGCGCGTATTTCACAGTACAGTATATTTCAGTAAGTGCGATGACATCAGTAATGCTAGTGTATAACGCCGAACCAAGAAAATTGCATACTTTGTAAGGACTAGAAGCAACAGAAAGCAAAACATTCAATTGTTTTTCACAAATTTTCAAAGTGACTTCTTCAATGATGACCATCGTTTCGAATTAGATTCAGTTATCTGGGATCAGAGCCGAAGACGCAGTGGGAAATTTGATGTCATTCGAAAAGAAAGTCGCGCTCTGGTAAGCACAACAGTTGTTTTCACTTTTTTTCTTAATCTGTAAGCGCCGGCGATTTTTGTTCCAAAGCTGTTTGTGATTTTTCACTGTAGAGATCATATTTCAATACAAAAATACTTGTTGTCATTTGAAATTTTGGAAATTTTGTCACTGTAACTGCAGCTGTTAGAGCTCAACTCTTGTCTTTCATATGATTCTTGGGCGCATACCTCAAAATACTTTAAACGAAATTTCATTCAGTTTCTGTGAGCGATTTGATAGCTACGAGCTTACATATCGGAATTTTTTTTTTCAATTCCTACTATTAGTTCACACTCTCCCTATATTTATTTATATATATATTTATATATCTTGTTCAAATTTTCAATCGTTAATAAAATACTCATTATTCATCCTATCAAGTTGAAATAATTTTTTTTTAACTTGTATTGGATGACAATTGATGTTCATACAGTTTTTTCAAATATTAATTAATTAATTTTAATTTTGCATAGGAAACAAAAGGGCGGGCATTGGTTATTGAAGATCAAAGAAAGCATTTTCAATATTACCATAGGGGGGACCCTGTTCTGTCGCCAAATACCGCCAAGTTTGTCTCCAACTTGGCGATATATCGCCAACAGGGACGCCAACTTGGCGATATCTCTAATATTTCGCCAAATTCCCATAGAGTTCCATTGTAAACCTACTTGCTTATAGAAAATCAACAAATTGAGATATTTTAATGCAACAAAAACTAATATTAGCTTAAGGGATTATATTAATTTTTTTTTTTTTTTGATGACCTAAGTAGGAATTGACTTTAAAAACAAAATTTTTATATTACTTGTTTATAGTCACTCTGTATTTTCAGGAATATATTCATTGATATATTTAGTTTTCGTAATTTTTTAAATGAACAACTTTCTGTATAAAGTCAAGAATTGCGCTTAGTAAGATAATCTCTTTGCATTTTTCTCAGAATCAAGAATTTCGCGTTCAAGATATTTACAGAATCTTTAATGTAAGGAATTTCCGTGCATGTTAAAAAAAAGATAATGCATAAACTTTATAGTCAAATGCACTAAGTTTTCCGCTCAACAACATAGTTTAAATGTGAAATGAGTTATTTAATTTTCTGCTGAAAATCAAACGTAATTCGAGTTTTAAAAATATCCGATAATGTACCTTAATTCGTTTTTTGTTTAAATCATGTTATAGTAAAGGGACTTTAAGGAAACGCTTAATTTTGAAAAAGTATTCTTTGTAAAGGATTTGCATAAAATTGAGTTAAAGGTTTTGTTTTTCTATGTACCCATTTATACTAATATTATAACGAAGTAACGTTTGTTTCTTTGTTTGTTTGTTTGTGTCTTTGTGAGGGATAATCTCTAGAACTACCGAAACGATTTCAGAAGTAATGGTAACAAATTGATAGTGACAGTCCCTGTTTTAACATAGGCTATATTTTATGTCGGTGCCACTAATCCCTGGGAGGGGCAGGTGCAAAAAACATTCCAAAAAGGCAATTTTCATGATTCTGAAACGCCTAGAAACATGAAGTTTGGCATGTTAGTTACTTATAAGAAATAAATGCATTCTAAGAACAGTTCATAAAAAATAAAAATTTAAAATGTATCAAATTTGGCAAAAAAGCGTTCTAAATTACGATTTTTATCGAATTGTTAAAGGTAGAAAGTTTAAATTTGGCATAGAAGATGCTTATGAGATGTAAATGCTTGAAAAAAGATTTAAAAACTCGCTGGGGATGGTTTAAATAAACGGTCCAGTGTGAATATTACTCGCGCATAGAGGGTTTCGTAGAATAAATATATGAATTTGTAATTGTATTATTTAAAAAAAACCGTTGCTAAACGAATACTAAGACTATGTAAAAAACTATACAATGTAGGGTTGGGTATAACTGTATATAATAGAAAAGTGTAAATGGATATACCATGAAAGTTCAAAGAGATATGTAACCTAAATAATATCAAATATAGCTATTTTGTATAACTTATTTTTTAATATTATCCTGATCTGTTTATGATGAACTTAATTCGGTAGTAACAAAAAAAAGCAGTGCATATTTAAACTACAATTGGTATTTCATAAAACTAAATTCAGCTTAGCAATAACCTTTCTTTGTATAGTGTAGCTAAAACAAAACCTTTGTTTAAAGGGACAGTTCCTTTAAAAATGGTCAAAAATTCGACTTTTTTAAAAATATATTAATTGAATGTAAATTTTATTCTGAACAATTTGATACCACTATTTTTATTCTACGATAATTAGATCAGAAGTTATTAAAGTAATTGTGAACATCCAAGCAGTGAATTTTATTAAATGCCCTACAATCGCCACCTCACCCCACTTGTTTACATACGGTTTAAATGTATTTGGCGATTCCGAGGCTCTGATGATGCAGTCAACAGACTGTAATATGTTTACTCCGTGGATTTAATACTATGATATTAAGTAGGCTAAGCACTACTCAACTCATCTGCTAGTTTGTTTTTATTTACACTTGTTTGTTGCTTTTCAATTGCGTGAGTTTTTTTTTTTTTTTTTTTTTTTTCTGTTAGCGTTTGCTTTAATCATCACTTGATTTAAAAAGAAAAAAGTTCTTTTCAGAACTAGATTTTATTTATATCTAATTATTAGATTATTTTGTCAAGATGCCAACTTCTGTCATGAAAGTTGAAAATAAACGTCGATCTGGCCAACGTGCTAAAAAGCGAAAGTTTTAGGGAAATCAGTATCAAGCCAGTAATGTGCCAATACCTGATTCTAAAAAAGGGAATTTTCCTGTTTCAACACCTGAAAGTGCTTCTAGAAAGAAATTAGAAAATACCTCTTTGGATGATGCCATAATCGATAATGAATTTCTGGGATGTAGGTTGATAGATTTAACTATCTTATTTAATGAACTGTCAAATAATTTGTGCTGCAAAATTTGTGGTGGTGTCATAGAGATGAAAGAGACACTTATAAATGGCTAGTATCAAAATTTTCAATTTCCAGTACTAACTGTGATAAACTTTCATCCTTTTATAGTACAAAAAGTCTGAATGATAAAAGAGATTGTCCAGAGGTAAACATGCCATGAGATGTCTCGGGCATGAGTGGGCTGGATGAATACATTCTGTAGTATAATGGATATGCCCCCACCTCTTCAGAAGACAGCTTATACTAGGCAACTGAAAGATATATCGCATGAAATTTCAAGAGCTGACAATTCTTCAATGAGAGAAGCTGCAGAGAAGGAAATTCGAGAAACGGGGCATGCCAAAATCACAGTTAGTGGTGACGGTTCTTGGAAGACTCGTGGACATTCTTCCCAGATCGGCATAGTAAGCGTCACTGGTGCAGAAACCTGGAAAGTTATTGATATTGAAGTAATGTCATCATTTTGCAAAGGGTGTGAGAAGGGGAAAAAACTGAAACCTGGTTCTGTTTGGGAAAATGAGCATAAAAAAGTGTGCCTAAAAATCATTCTGGCTCAGCCTAAAAAATGGAAGTTGACGGAATGTTGAGAATTTTTCAACACTCAGCAACGAAGCATAAGGCACAATATTTGAACTATATAGGAGACGGTGACACTAAAACTTTTCTAGAATTGCAGGAAAATCATTCATACGGGACAGATGTCAAGTTATGTAAAATTGAATGTGTGGGCCATGTGGAAAAGTGGACGAGGAGTAGACTGAGAAAGTTGAAATCAAATATGCGGGGTAAAAAATTAAACGATAACAAGCCATTGAGTGGTAAAGGACGTCTAACAGACAATTAGATAAAACAAATAACAGTTTATTATGGAATTGCTATTAGAGCCAACAAATCATGCCTTATGAACATGCGAAAAGCCATATGGGCTATATATTATCACAAACGCTCTACTGATGACGAAATTCTCCATGATTTCTGCCCTATAAGTTTAACATCATGGTGTGAATATCAACGATTTAAAGCTGGAGGGAAAGAAATATGTTATCGTCACAAAAATGTGTTACCAGCGCAGTGATGGACTGCATAAAACCAATTTTTAGAGCTTTATCTCACCCAGATATTCTTAGACGGTGTTTGGGGGGTCGAATTCAAAAGCCAAATGAGCCATACAATTCCCTGGTATGGAAATTTTGCCCCAAAACAAGTGGATGCAGCAGAATTGTTGTAGAAATAGCTGCAAATGAAGCTGTTGTTTCATTTAACAATGGCGGAAAAGGGCGATTGACAGGGATGAACTTTCTCGGCTTTCAAGTTGGTCGTTATGCCCTCGATGCAGCAAAAAATATTGATACGAATAGATTACAGGAAGCCGTAAAAAAATCCACGTAACTAAATTTAAAAATTTGACGTGCTCGTCATATGCTGAACAGCTCCAAATTAGAAGAGGTGAAAAAGTCCTTCCGGCCAGTGCCGGGAGGAAGAGGTAGCTTTCATATTCCTTATTTTTAAAAAGCCAACTTATATCATTCAAACACACGAAGCTCAATTTAGTGGAAACCGAATATAGGAGATTCAATACTAATTTTTATCAATATAATGAATGAGAATTTCGCGAAATTAGTCAGCTTTATCCAAGCTGCTTTTCTTTAAAGTAACTTATATTTGGCTGCCAAATTCGGCAATTTCTTAAAGTGCCTGACATTTTAAGACATCATGGTGGATGAGGCTAACCAGTGAACTTGGTCGAGATCTTAGTAATTGCTGTGCACATGCTCACTCACATCGGAATCGGTTGATATATACGAGTGCTGTCGCATGCAAAAAATCAGATTTTTCAAAATGTCACCCACAATAGAAATTGAAACTGCTATATCTGAGCCATTTTTTAAGGTAAAGACAAACAAAAAATGCTCCTGAATCCTTATATCAAGGTCAAATACTTAAGAAAGAAACCTTTTTCAATTTCTAATTTTTTTGCACCTCACTTTAAATATATGTATATATATATATATTTTATTTAATGGCCGCCATTTTGAAACAAGATGGCTGATGAATCTGGCCAGCGAACTTGGTCGAAGTATTGATGTATACTATCCACATGGCTTATTACATCCAAATAGGCGAATACGTGTGTTATCGCGTGACAAATACAAGATCGTTTCAAAATGTTAGCCATGCTAGAAATTCAAAGTGCTATAATTCAAACATTTTTTAAGATATAAACAAAAGAACAAATTTTCAGAAACAAAAACTGCTCCGGAATCTTTGTATCAAGGCCAAACACATTAAAAAAATCTTTTTCATTTTCCAAATTTTTAATACCTCATTTTAAATTTAATTTATTTTAAAATGGCAACCTTTTTGAAACAAGATGGCGAATGAAGCTGGCCAACGAACTCGGTCGAGACATTGGTATGTACTATGTACAGACCAAGTTACATCCAAATCGGTTCATAAATACGCCTGTTATCGCGTGACAAAAATCAGGTCGTTTTAAAATGTCAGCCACAATAGAAATTCAAAATGCTATTACTCAGCCATTTTTTTCGATATAGACAAAACAAAAACTGTTCCGGAATCTTTGTATTAAGGTCAAACACATACGAAAAAAATCTTTTTCATTTTCGAATTTTTTGGTATCTCATTTTAATTTTATTATTTTTTAAATTTTTTTAAATAGCCGCCATTTTGAAACAAGATGGCGGATGAAGCTGGCCAACGAACTCGGTCGAGATATTTGTATGTACTATGTACACACCAAGGTACATCCAAATCGGTTCATAAATACGCCTGTTATTACGTGACAAAAATCAGGACGTTTCAAAATGTCAGCCACGCTAGAAATTCAAAATGCTATAACTCAGCCATTTCTTAAGATATAGACGAAACAAAAACTGCTCCCGAATCTTTTTATTAAGGTCAAACACATAAGAAGAAAATATTTTTCAATTTTCAATTTTTTGGTACCATATTTCAAATTTAAATTTTTCTTAAAAATTTAAATGGCCGCCATTTTTAAACAAGATGGCGTATAAAGCTGGCCAACGAACCCGGTCGAGACATTGGTATGTACTATGTATAAATGAAGTTACATCCAAATCGGTTCATAAATACGCCTTTTATCGCGTGACAAAATTCAGGACGTTTCAAAATGTCAGCCACGCTAGAAATTCAAAATGCTGCAACTCAGCCATTTTTTAAGATATAGACGAAACAAAAACTCCTCCGAAATCTTTGTATAAAGGTCAAATACATACGAAAAAAATTTTTTTCCATTTTCAATTTTTTGGTACCACATTTGAAATTTTAAATTTTTTTTAAAAATTTTAAATGGCCGCCATTTTGAAACAAAACGGCGGATGAAGCTGGGCAACCAACTCGGTCGAGACATTGGTATGTACTATGTACGTACCGAATTACATCGAAATCGGTTCATAAATACGCCTTTTATCGCGTGACAAAATTAAGGACGTTTCAAAATGCTAGAAATTCAAAATGCTATAACTCAGCCATTTTTTAAGATATAGACGAAACAAAAACTGCTCCAGAATCTTTGTATAAAGGTCAAATACATAAGAAAAAAATCTTTTTCCATTTTTAATTTTTTGGTACCACATTTCAAATTTTAAATTTTTTTAAAAATTTTAAATGGCCGCCATTTTGAAACAAAACGGCGGATGAAGCAGGCCAACGAACTCGGTCGAGATATTGATATGTACTATGTACACACCGAATTACATGGAAATCGGTTCATAATTACGAGAGTTAGAGTGTGACATAGGTCATATATATATATATATATATATATATATACATATATATATATATATATCTGGGGGTCATGATCGATGAAAATATACCAAAATTTTTTGAAATCGCTTTCCTCCGAACGGCTGCAATAGGTAGCTTTTTGTAATGAAAGCTACCTAAAAACAGGAAGGTGCTGTTTATGAACTAGGAAATTTTTTAGATTTATAACGAAGTAATGCAAATATATTTCTGACATAAATATTTCATGGAAGGGGAGGGGTCTTTTTTTTTTACAAATAAAACTGCAAATGATCCAAAATTCGGAATTCTTTCTCGCTTTTTTCTGCATATTGAGACAAATCATCTGTCTTTATTGGCGACTTGAAAATTTTATGCATAAAGCGAGCGGCCGAAGTTTCGAATATTTACGAAACTTCGCGTGACTCGAGTTGATAGTTATTTATATCTGTTATTACTCTGCTATTACAGTACCGGATTTTGTATTATCTTTTTATAGTTTTGCAGATGTATTTCTGACATAAGTATTTCATGGAAGAGGGGGGGGGGGGGTCTTTTTTTTACAAATAAAACTGACTGCAACTATCCAAAATTCAAAATTCTTTCTCTCCTATTGAGACAAATAATCTGTTTTTATTGGCGACTTGAAAATTTTATGCATAAAGCGAGCGGCCGAAGTTTCGAATATTTACGAAACTTCGCGTGACTCGAGTTGATAGTTATTTACATCTGTTATTACTCTGCTATTACAGTACCGGATTTTGTATTATCTTTTTATAGCATTGCAAATGTATTTCTGACATAAGTATTTCATGGAAGGGGGAGGGGGTTACAAATAAAACTGACTGCAACTATCCAAAATTCAAAATTCTTTCTCGCTTTTTTCTGCCTTTGAGAAAAATAATTTGTCTTTATTGGCGGCTTGAAAATTTTATGCATAAAGCGAGTGGCCGAAGTTTCGAATATTTACGAAACTTCGCGTGACTCGAGTTGATATTTATTTACATCTGCTGTTACTCTGCTATTACAGTACTGGATTTTGTATTATCTTTTTATAGTATTGCAAATGTATTTCTGACGTAAGTATTTTTTTTTAACAGATAAAACTGATTGCATCTATCCAAAATTCAAAATTCTTTCTCGCTTTTTTCTGCCTTTGAGAAAAATAATTTGTCTTTATTGGCGACTTGAAAATTTTATGCCTAAAACAAGCGGCCGAATTTTCGAATATTTACGAAACTTCACGTGACTCGAGTTGATATTTATTTGCATCTGTTATTCCTCTGCTATTACAGTATCGGATTTTGTATTATCTTTTTATAGTATTGCAAATGTATTTCTGATATAAGTATTTCATGGCAGGGGGGGGGGGAGGGTCTTTCTTTTTTTACAAATAAAACTGCAAATGATCCAGAATTCAGGATTCTTTCTCGCTTTTTTCTGCCTATTGAGACAAATAATCTGTCTTTATTGGTGACTTGGAAATTTTATGTGTAAAGCGAGCGGCTGAAGTTTCGAATATTTACGAAACTTCGCGTGACTTGAGTTGATAGTTATTTACATCTGTTATTACTCTGCTATTACAGTACCGGATTTTGCATTATCTTTATATAGTATTGTAAAATGTATTTCTGACATAAGTATTTCATGGCAGGGGGGGGGGGTCCTTTTTTTTTTTTTTTTTTTTTTTTTTTTTTTTTTTTTTTCCTTTACAAATAAAACTGCAAATGATACAAAATTCAGAATTCTTTCTCGATTTTTTCTGCCTATTGAGACAAATAATCTGTCTTTATTGGTGACTTGAAAATTTTATGTATAAAGCGAGCAGCTGAAGTTTCGAATATTTACGAAAATTTGCGTGATTCCAGTTGATATTTATTTACATCCCTTATTACTCTGCTATTACAATATCGGATTTAGTATTATCTATTTTTATTATTGCAAATGCCTTTCTGAAATAAATATTTCATGGGAGGGGGGGGGGGGGTCCTCCTTTTTTTTCTTTTTATACAAAGAAAAGTGCAAATGATCAAAATTCAGAATCGAAGCGATTTGGAGGATTCCGGATTTTGGAATTTGTACTGTATAAAACATTTTTCTCAAAAATTTCAATACTCATTAGCAGAATAATAACGGATACAAATAAATATCAACTCCTGTCCCATAACAAAGTTTCGTAAATATTCTAAACTTCGGCCGCTCGCTTTTATACGTAAAAGTTTCAAGTTGCCAATAAACATTAACTGTCTCAGTGGTCAGAAAGAAGCAAAAAAGAGACAAAATCTGATATATATAGACTAAAACATAGATGAAAGAAAAGTGACCCATTGTGAGCTGTGCATGTAAAAAAAGAGAATGACTGAAAAGTTTGGATTTTGAGAAATACAAATTTCGAACCTCGAGATTTGAAATTTTCTACTATTACATTACTAATTTAAGCTTTATCACTATAGCTACCTTTAGCTATTAATTAGAATAGCTATAGTTACCTGAAAATAAGTAAACTTATTTCTTTTATAGAAAATTTATTGTTTTATCGGAAATTTTTAACTTTATGAGCATTTATATCAAATTATGATTTTTTGACTTTACGTGCATTATTTTTCAAAAATTATTAAAGATAATCGCTTGAAATTTTTGAATATATTAATATTATCATCTTTCATAAAATGAACTAAAATCTCAGAATTATCTAAATTAATAAAAATTTTATTTAAAATACATGCGAGATTTTTTACAGATTTTTTTTTAAATTATTAATTATAAATAATATAAATAGAGATAATTAAAAGATTTTAGTTCATTATCTTAAGCCAAGTGTTATCTTTAAATTAAAATGTATTTAATGTTAATAAATTAAAATGAACATGAGACATCATGTGGACAATTATTTGATATCATCTGTATTTTGAAAATTCTGAATTTCGGGGATCCAGATTTGAGATTTTGTACCGTATTATGTGCTATAACATTATTAATTTAAGCTTTATCACTATAGTAACTTATATATATTAATTAGAATAGCTAAAGTTACCTGAAAATAAGTAATTCTTTCTCTTTTATGGAAAATGTATTGTTTGATACACGTTTTTAATTTTAAGAGCATTTATCTCAAAACATTTTTTTTTTTTTTACTTTGCGCGCATGATTTCTCAAAAACTATTAAAGATAATGACTTGAAATTTTCAGAGTGCATTAATATTATCATTCTGCATAAAATGAACTAAAATCTTATAATTTTCCAAAAAAGAGAAAGAATTACTTATTTTCAGGTAACTTTAGCTATTCTAATTAATATCTATAAGTTACTATAGTGATAAAGCTTAAATTAATATTATCTTAAATAATAAAAATTTTATTTAAAAAAATATGCGAGAATTTTTACAGATTTTTTTTTAATTTTTATTATTAATTATAAATATTATAAATGAAGATAATTAAAAGATTTTAGCTCATCATGTTAAGCAAAGTGTTATCTTTAAATTAAAATCTATTTAAAATTAATAAATTAAAATGAACATGAGATATCATGTGCAGTGAGATATAGTAATTAAGAAAACAAAAAACAGTTTGTTATTTAATTAATTTTTTCTAATTAATTTAAATGTTTTTCATCAGTCTGTTTTGTTTATTATAACAAGTAATGCTAAACTTAACAATCTAAAAAAATTTCATTGAATTTGCTTTATTGGTTAGGTTGTGATAAGGTATAGAATTTGGATCAGTTTTTTAGCATTTTTGATCAGTTGAAGGGGAACTGTCCCCTTAAAGTTTAATTTTGCATTATGCTAAGCGCATTTTGAAAGGAGGTCGCAAAGTTGCAACGCTGTCTTGGTCCGTGCCGCGTTTTTCCAGATAGGTTTTTAATTAACTTTTAAAGTCACTCGAGTCGTATTGAGAAATCCACTCAATGCAAACTACACTGTTAAAAATTTGCAGCATTCTGGCAGGTCATTTGACCGTTTTTTCAGAACACGGTTACACAACCGTAATTTTAACACTATTCTGAATATATTATTGGCCATATTATGGTCAGAATATAGTTAAATTATGGTTATGAAACCGTTTTTTCAAAAAACGGTCGAATGACCTGCCAGAATGCTGCAAAAATTTTTAACAGTGTAGTCGCAAATCCCATAGTATTTATGTGATTCGTTCTAATTAAGTATTAATGCTTCAAAATTTTAGAAATTTTATTTTTTTTTAGATGTTAACCTCCTATTATTTCTGAACATTTTTATATAATTTTTTTTATTCCCATTAGAATAGAACCTATACCTTTTATAATTATACCCGCTCAATAGCTGGACCGGAGTTTCCTAAACTTTGAAGTCATTTTTCTCCAAATGATCTTTTTGGGGCTTAACGCGCTGAATACCTCAAAAACTTCTGAATATTTTTTCCATAAAATCGTCAAAACGTATATTTCTGTATAACTGAACCTAAAATTTCCTTTTTATTCTTCAAAAAAAAAAAAAAAAAAAAAAAAAAAGTTGATTAAACTGCTGAAAATTTTCAAAATTTTGTATTGGCTAAATACAACTTTGCACTAAAAATATAAAAATGCTTTAAATATAAATTTATTTAAATTCATGATAATTATTATAATCTGAAGTATAAGTAAGCACTAAAATTTTCATTCCAGTTGCAATATTTATTTTGTAATCCTGCGCGTAAGTTGTTATGCCAATTTTCTGTTTGACAAATGTTTAACATTTTCGAGCCCCCGATAAATACTAATTGTGCATCTTGCAATTTTTTTAATACACGAAATGAAAGAATATACTTATATCTTTCATCCGAATTAAAAATGTGTTTTAAAATCATATACATTTTAAGACGTTTAATATTGAAAATATTTTTTTTTCATTTTTTCCAATTTTAAGAGCCCTGAAACCCCTTAAATTAGTCTGTTTTTTACAATTTGACGTTTATTGCTTTTATACTGCTACTGAAAATTACGTTACACATATATATCACTAAAAGTTGTTAACTAGGCATAGAATACGCCGCCCATGTCATTATGTATGCCCAAACTGTTCGTATCTTTAGGCGTTAATATCTAGGCTAATTACTGACGATTTTTTTGCGAAAATCATTATAAACAATGCTTTTATACTTCTGCTACGATAGGTACCTCCAGCGCTGCTTAACACTTTTGCTGAATGCCCGTAAATCGAAATTTGTGTGTGACAGAAAAATGCGAATTTCTCAAAAACTATATAACCCGGTGTAATCGCTGTAATTTTCCGGCAAGGTTTAAATTAACGTCTTCCACCTCTAATTTTTTCTTACTTTTAGTTTCAGTAGATTCGGAATTAGATGGGAGGGGACATATTTTTGCGCTACATTATCGACGATATCTTTGAAAATATAATACCTAAAATTAAAAGGAATGTATTTTTAAGTTCAGCGTTACGAAAGCTTTCACATGGTATACAAAGAAAAGAGGGTGTTTTTTTTCAAGTAGCTTAATTAGCCCCTCTACATTTTTATTAATTATATTTATGAATGTATAATAATCTGAAAATATGTGGGTCAATACTCTTTACTACTTTCCTCAATATGACCTATCCACGTTTAATAGTTTACGAGTAAAATGGCTGTGACAGACAGACACCGAAGTGATCTTATAATGGTTCCATTTTTACGTTTCTAAAACGGAACCCTAAAAAATCGAAAGGGGAAATGAGCAAAAAGCATTCTATAAACGTTCTAAATTATGGTTTCTATTGAATTTCCTTTAATATTTTTTAATTAATTAATTCCATGTCCATTTCATGTTTAGATGACATATTTGAAATTCTGATTTTGGGCAATTCCACAGAAAATTCTCATTTTTTTTTTTGTTGTTTGGGGGGGGGGGGGGATAAAATTTATAATATGTTTAATTTAAGGGTATGATTATAAAGCTTGAAATTTTTATGTTCTACACTGGCCTCCAAAAGTTAAGGTGCAGGTGCTGGATGCTTTGGATTGCACATGTTTGTCGAATATTTACCAACATTATTGGCGAATTGTTCGTGAACTTCTAGGATGTAAAGAACATGTTTGATTTTATATTTCTCGGTGAAGATTTATCCGGGAGTACAATTATAGGGCTAATTTTAAATTTAATAATAAAATAATATTTGCGATCACCTATGTAACAGAAAAGTCTGGAAATGGTTTACCACTGTGGTAAATGACTATTTGGGTCCTGTTCAACGTTTGTACGCATTTGTGTAAGCATAGCTCTCATTTTCGTGAAGATGTTAACGTTTTTGTGAAAAATTAAAAAAGTTTTTTGTTTATAGCATACAGAGTTTACAACCAAATTTAACACAACTTTCCAAAAACTTTCCAAAGAATAGTAGCAACAGTATACTGCAATTAAAACGTGAATATATTGAATATTTGATGAAATATGGGCATTTGTATGAAATAATTTTTAACTGCGCATGCGTGGAAGATCCTAATATTTTTATTATATAATTTGGTAGTCAGCTATTTAGGGCAACTTATATAACAAGTCCAGTCAAATATCGCGAAAATTCACAAAGATAGGGTCGATATAGTGAGTTGTTTCCTAAAAATAGCTTTCTTATAAGGGATTTTCCACAACTTTTTAATCAGCTCACTATATCTTTCTAAGTTTTGACAACATTTGACTGGACATTTTATGGAAGTTGCCCCAAAATACTGGCTACCAAATTATGAAATAAAAATTTTGAAATCTTCCACGCATGCGCAGTTAAAAATTATCTCATAAAATTCCCATATCTCATCAAATATTCAATATATTTATGTTTTAATTGCAGTATACTGTTGGTACTAATCTTTGGCAAGTTTTCGGAAAGTTGTGTTAAATTTGGTTGAAAACTCTCTATGCTATAAACAAAAAACTTTTGAATTTTTCACAAAAATTTTAACATCTTCACGAATATGAGAGCTATGCTTACACAAATGCATACAAACGTTGAACAGGACCCAAATAGTCATTTTCCACAGTGACAAACTATTTCCAGCCTTTTCTGTTACATAGGTAATTGTAAATATTATTTTGATATTAAATTTATTATTAGCCCCCCAATTGTACCCCCCGTTAAATCTTCACCGAAAGATATAAAATCAAAATTGTTCTTTACATCCTAGAAGTTCAAGAACAATTCGCCAATAATGTTGGTAGATATTCGACAAAACGTTTTCAATCGAAAGCATCCAGTCCTTGTACCTTAACTTTTGGAGGCCAGTGTATAATAAAATCCTGCTAAAAAGACATTGTAAATTATTGTTTACAAATTATGTTAAGTACCATTATTGTCTTTGTAAAGTCATAATGTTACGTCAATTACATTGTAAAAGTTACGCCAGTTATCTGTGTAAATGTCATTTCTTCTTTTTTACTGTTCAGAAATTAATTAAACAAGTTACTGTTATAATTTTTCATTACTTAGTGTTATTGAGAACATTAAATCACTTTTTTTTTTCGGGATAGTTTTGATAATTTTTACACTTCAATGAAGGCAGAAAAAATGTTTGTCTATTTTATGTTACATCAGTTACAGAATTTTGAATTGTAATTTTTGGGACTAAAAGCGAGATTGAAATAATTTGCAGGTATTTGGGTATTGAGTTCTTAGTAAGAAATACTTTAAATTCTAAAAATTTCTTCTCGCTTTATTAGTAAATTTTCTACACAGTTTCGAACACAAAATTCAATGATCAAGTGTTACATCAGTTACGATGGAATTGATGACAGTTAAAGTTTCTTTGCTAGTTAAAATTTCTGACAGTTAAACGAGATGACAGTTAAGATGACAGTTAAAATTTCTTTAAAATTTCTTATTGCCAGTTAAAATTTCTTTTAACTGGCTAGAAAAAAAATTGATTTTACCAATTGTTAATTTCATGAACATGAGTATTTTCAGAAACATTGGTACTTTTCGGTTAGCCGGGCGCCAGTGTAATATATATACACCCATATACTATGTATATGTACATGTATATACATATTACAAAATTTAAATTTTTGCGCCAAGTTTAAAGTATTTTATGTAAATTTTCCTTTTTCAGTAATATTCCGTATATTATACCGGCTTATTAAATTGAAACCCTAGTCTATTAATCTCTAAGATCTTAATTCATATTTATTCCAAATTGCGTAAATCTAAAAATGGCTCAATTATTTATATTTCTTTAATAAAACTTTTATTATTTAAATTCCTATTAAATTCTGCTATTAAATCCCGGTATCATATTCCCCTTAAATCTTTATTTAACTGCTAAAATATTATTCTGTCTTAAAGAAAAAACTTACTTATTTCAATTTATTCTTTTATTTAAAATATCCAGGTGTAATTAAAATATTTCAAAGATTAAAACTTCGCAGACATAAATTCATTTCTTTTATCGTCTGAAGAGGGAAAAAGGGGTTATTTTTGCATAATCTCGACTACAGATTTTAACCTTTGTTTATGCTTTAGATAGCTGTTGCGAGGATATAAGAATTTTCTAGAACAGTCTTTTCAGCAGAGTATAAATACGAATGGCGGGAATCAGAGAGAGGGCATAAAGCAATATAGCATATAGTAGAGGAGCTGTGAGTTTAGAAGCTTTTTAGTTTTTAGTATGTAGAGATGAACGTGGTGGATTGCAGTCGTAGCAAACTGGATATTTAATGTGATTGCTCGATGGAGGTAGTAAAACGTTGGATGAATACTGTTCATTATGTGAGTAGAATGAGGAAGCAACGGTATCGTAATGGGTGATAGATGTTAGATATTAACGGATTAAAGACTAGACGGCTGTCAAGAGATGGAGTGATTTTAAACTAATTGTGACAGGAAGAATATACTTTATTCTTTTTACCATGGAAGGAGAGAGCATCTTCCCTAGATTTAATCGAGAGTGTGGAAATAAAGTGAATAATGTTCCAAGCGACTGCCTTATGTTAATTCTTCATTTTTCTTTAGTATTTTAAAACCCCTCGGCTGCTACCTGTGTTGTTTAGGAAAGGAAACCCTCATGTTTTTTCGACAATACCAACTATTTGCCGTCAGTCAAAATGTCACAGAGAAAAGAAAAGTCCGACAGGATTTAGAAGTGACGGCAATAAAAACGAGTGTGTCTCCAAAATTACAAATGTGTATTGGTACTGGTACACGATAGCTTATGATAGTTACTAAAGATCAGTGCCGGAAATTTAAAAAGTTACATCGCTATTGTGAATAGCAATGTATAGTGCTGGTGATTGTGAGACAAGATGACTGGAGTGAGTTCTTTTCAAAATATTTTTACACTTATGTTATTATTTTTGTTATTGTTTGTTATTTATTGAGATTTATTTATTATTAAGTATGAGAATTATTTATTTATGAGATTTATTTATTATTTATTTATGAGGTTTATTTATTATTTCATGAAGAGTATTTATTTATTTATTTATTTATTGTAAAGTTTATTATGAAGTCATGAGAATTATTTATTTATTTATTATTAAAGTCTAAAAGAGTACTTAATCTATTATGAAAAATAGAACTCTATTGGTTTAAATGTTGTTAAAGTCAGGTTGTATTAAAGAGAATAGAAGTGCTTCTTTTATTTTAATGAATACTGATATAATGGCTGAACCAAAATTAGTCAATTTTGATCCTAGTACTGGAATGGAAATCCAGGCTTGGTTAAATTATTATGATGATATGAGTATTAGAGAAAATAAAGATTTAGAGTGGAAATTTAAATCTATTCCACAGTATTTAAAGGGTGAAGCACTAAAAGTCTATATCAATGACTGTGTTAATTGTACTAGTTATGAACAGATTTCAAAAATCTTGATAGAAAAATTCATTGAACTAAATGTTCCAAATTTTTCTGATTTCTCAACTCTAAAATTAGATAAATTAGATAATTTAGAAAATTATTTTCACAAAAAAGTAGGAATTGGGAGGAAACTCCATCTTTGTGAGACTCTTCTAATACAAGGGTTGACAGATGGATTAAAACCAGAGTATAGAAATAATATTAATGTAAACCCTCCAAATAGTACCACTGAATGGTACCGGCTTGTTAAGCAATTTGTTGAAGTTTCCACCCCTCAAATTTCAAGCCAAACAGTAAATCAACAACCAGTTAGACAAAATTTTCAACAATTTCAACCACCTAGGCCTTGGACTCAACCAAGTAGACCTAATTTTCAGCCAAATAGGCCCAATAATGCACATAGGAATTGGATTCCACAAAGACAGTATCAAAATCAGGGGTCTAGAAATTTTCAAAATAATTACTTTCAGAAACCATATCCTTCTAGACCATGTAGAATATGTACAAATAAAGGTGTAAATAATGCATATCATTGGGAACAAGAGTGTTTATTTAGAAATGATGCAACATCCTCTGATACTCTTCCTAGTAATTCACCACCTACTATTCCTAATATTTGACAACTAATTGTGTATGGATGTACCAATAGTTATAATTTACCATGTATAGTGGACACTGGATCCACTACGGCAATATTACCCCTCAAATTTGTTAAAGAACTAAATGCTAAAATTGAAACTATACCTACAGTTATTATTGGTCAGGCAAAAGGGATGTTAAAATTAAATCAAAAATGTAAAATTTCTCTAAAAGTGGGTAAAATTACCAAATGTGTTAACTTTTTAGTGTGTAATACTAATTTGGAGTATGCTATTTTGGGTTTAAGGGAATGTTCTAAATTTAATTTAACTATAGATTGTAGAAATTTTACGGTAAAACAAGGAAGAAAAATTATAAATAAGAGTATATCCATACATAATGAAAAATCTCTTTATTTTCATACTGTAGATATGAATAAAGTACAACAAGAGAATGATTTAGTAACAGTTGATTATGATGAGAATTTGAATTTATATAATGATGATAATGTAATAACAGCTAATGAGAGTATTGAAACTTTGAATTTATGTAAGAATGATAACGAATTACCATCTAGTTGTGAAAATTATATGACTACTCAGGACTTTTTTGAGAATGATAGAAATGATTATAATGTGCAACCTGATTATGGACAGTTCATAACTTCTCAAAATTTTCGCGATGTTAATAATTCTGATTCAGATTTAATTGGGGATTTAAATTTAATTCAAAATGATGATTTAAGGGAGATAGTTCAAAATTATAGGGATATTTTTGCAAAACATAAATATGATGTGGGTAGGATTAATATTGAGCCACAACGCGTTCTTCTAAAATCTGACCTACCTGTATCTTTGAGGCCCTACAGAACTTCCCCCTTAGAAGAAAAGGAAATAAAAAGTCAAATCCAATCTTTATTAGAGGCTGGACTCATAAAAGAAAGTAATAGCCCATATTCTGCCCCTATCACTTTAGCTATGAAAAAAGAAGAAGGCAAAAAGACCCGATTATGTATAGACTATAGGAAACTAAATTCAATAATTAAAAGTGATGCAGAACCCTTGCCCCGTATCGATGACATTTTAGACAAATTGAGTAGTGCTCAGTACTTTTCAACTTTAGACTTAGCCTCTGGCTACTGGCACATACCAATACATCCAGCTGATACCGAAAAATTAGCTTTTGCTAGCAACTTTGGCCTCTTTGAATGGCTAGTTCTTCCGTTCGGTATAAAAACAGGCCCCCCAATATTCAATAGAACTATTAGAAGGATCCTTAACAAATATAAAATAGATTTCGCGTGTCACTATTTTGATGATATTATAATATTCTCCTCCTCTCTAGAAGAACACTTAAAACACTTAACTCAAATCTTTGAAATCTGTAAATTAGAAAATATTAAACTTAAACTTTCTAAATGTAAATTAAGCCAAAATAAAATTAATTTCTTAGGCTACGAAGTCACCAATGGGACTTTAACTCCAGCTAATGCAAATATTGAGACCATTCAAAAATTAATACCCCCTTCTAATGTTAAAGAATTACAACGATTTTTAGGTTCTATTAATGTATACCATAAATTCATAGACAAATATGCTGAAATTAGATACCCCCTTAATAAATTACTTAGAAAAAACACAATATGGGAATGGAACTCAGAATGTCAGGACTCTTTTGAAAAACTAAAAAATGCCTTAATTGCAAAACCAATCCTCAAAATTTATGACCCAAAATTGCCCCTCCACATGTTTGTAGACGCCTCTCAGGTAGCGGTGGGTGCAGTTCTAAAACAACCTGATAAAGATAATTTCTTGCATCCTATTGCTTACCATTCTAGAATTTTGAAGAGTTATGAGCAAAACTATTTTATAACCGAGCTAGAGTGTTTAGCAATTATAGATACTCTTGATAAATTCTATCATTATTTCCATGGAGTCAAATTTACAATCCATACCGATCACGCATCTCTAGTATGGTTGAAGAGCGTTAAGAACTTAAGAGGTAGACTTTTTAGGTGGTCACTTAAACTTAGCATGTTTGATTACGAGATTAAGTATGAGAGGGGTTCAACAAATGTCGAAGCAGACATGTTGTCTCGAAATCCTGTTGCTTACTTCAATCAACATGTAAGTTTATTGTTGGACAGGAAAGAAATCATAGAGATGCAAAACAAGGATAATGTCTGTGATAAGAAATATAAAAAAGAAAATGGGATTATTATAATTCAGAGAAAGGGATTCAAAAAAATAGTTGTACCAATGTCATTAAGGAAAAAATTACTTCATATTGCTCATGATAATTTTGGACATTTAGGAATCCAAAAAATGCTTAACTTAATATCCCCTAACTATTATTGGCCTAATATGACTATAGACATAACACAATTTGTTAAACATTGCGACACCTGTCAAAAAAATAAAAAACCAAAACAAAAAAGATTTGGCTTGTTACAAGCTATGCCAGCCACAGATCAACCTTTTGAATGCCTTTCTATTGATACTGTGGGTGGATTTAACTATTACAACTCAACAAAAAAATTCTTACACATAATAATAGATCACGCAACTAGATTTGTTTGGGCTTTTCCTTCTAAAAATGTTACTACAGAAGCATATACAAACTGTTTAAAGCAAATTTTTAATGTTCAAACACCTCAAAAAATACTGAGTGATAGACACAAAGCTTTTAGGTCTCCAAGATTCAAAAAATTCCTCAGAAAACATCATGTTCAACAACGTTTTACATCATCACACCATCCACAGACCAATGGGAAGGTAGAGCGCGTTAATCAGACAATAGTTACCAGGCTTAAATGTAAAGTCAATTCCACTTCTTCTAAAATACCTTGGACAAGATTATTAGACCAAGTCATCCAAGAATACAATAATACCCCACATTCCATAACTAAATTCCCACCTGCCTACTTATTTTATGGTCAATTACCCTATCAATCTCCTTTAAAACAAAATTATTACCCACCAGTCAGTAAAGCACTCAAAATTGCAAAAGCGCGAACTCGTGAATTTCATCTTAAAAGTAAAAGACTATATGATAGAAATTTTGTTGAATCCCCCTTAAAAATACAAGATTCTGTAATTTATGAAGAATTTAAGTATCCTAACACTCGAAAATTAGAACCTACTTTCTCAGGACCATATAAAATTATAAATAAACTTTCTGAAGTAACTTATGAAATAGATAAATTTAATTATGAGACAGGACTAAATTCAGTTATTGTACACGTTTCTAAATTAAGACCCTATTTTTCACCAAATGATTTCAGAATGTTTCATGAGCAACCCATAAAACAAACAAAACCACAACCAACATCACCACCACAATTGCCATCACAAACTCAAACTAAAGTAAAAACCATAGATTAAATTCTAATTCTTTAGATTTTTTTTTCTTTCATCAATAGTTTTCAACATTACCAGGTATGACCTTGGGGCGCCACGAGGATATTACTTGTGTTTGGAAGTTTTTGGAATTAGGTAGACACTCTATGCAGGCATAGGATGTGTATTTGATTTTGGGAGTTTTCAGATTGATGTTGAAAAATAAAAATAAATATTTGTAACTCTATATCAAGTTTATATCAAAATAAACTATATTTATTTTATTCCATTGTCTTAACCAATTGTTTACAAAAAATAGTAAGAATTGATAATATTATTATAATTATATAAACATAGAAAATTGATAATTGTGATGAGATTTTGTAGTGATTGTGTAGCAAGGGAAAACTAAGTATATAAACAAATTGTCTTTAAGTCCTATTTATTTTCTTTATTTTATCATTCTAAGTTTATCAAATGCACGTCTATTCATCAAGAGTATCAGAGAGATAAATTATTGTAAAGAAATACTGGTTGAGAGTCCACTTTCTAAATATTTAGAGTTAAATTTATTTGGACTTTGGAATTATTATTATTATTTTTTTTAATGTTTCGGCTGGCAAAAATACTTTCTTATATAAGTAAAAAATAAGAAAATTATTGATTGCTATGTATTATTTTTATCCTCAACCATTATTTTCTGTGTCAATAAGTAAACAATCTGTGATATTTTCTTAGAATATAATATTGTTATTAAGTATTATTATTGTTATTATTCAAGTATACTGTTGAGAATTTTTATTATTATGATTATGAATTGAAAGTATTATATTATGTATTGAAAGATTCATTATTTATTAAAGAAAAAGAGAACATAACTTATAAGTGAAAAGTTATGATATTTACTAAAACAAGTGAGAAGTTGTAAAAGATGGTGAGTCCCAATTAGAATGGGAAAAGGAGCTCAAAAGAAAAGTTGATAAATAAACGTTAAAAGGTAGTTGAATAACTACTAGGAATTTGTTTATTAAAATAAAACTACTATTGTGATGACAAATAGTATTTAAACATAATGTAAAGAGTTTAACATGCAGAGTAGTCAAACAAATTTAGTAAAAAATATTTATTGCAGCTGAACTTTTTACTTAAGGACTGTATCACTATTTTTGCTAAAATACTTTTATGACCTACGAACTGATTAAGCCAATGGGACTTAAAATTCTACTTGAAGTAAATAAAGTGCTAAACATTACTTGATTGGAAATATGTTTGTGATAAGAGAAATGGAAATACACTAAATTTCCATAAGATAAAAGAATTTGTTGTTATTTATTACTATAGTTTTATTATTTCTTATTATTTATTTCTTATTGTATTTATACTTATTCTTTATTATTGTGTTTATATTTTCCTAAGCACTTACAAATGGTAAGTGATGTTGTAACCATTATTTGTATTCTTTTACAGGGGAAATGCTCTCAGCTAAATTTAAATGCTCTTAGTATTTTTTTTTTCTTGCATTGCTAAATTTTACTTTTCCATCTCTTCGCTGATGTCTCTAAAATTGTCAATATTCAAAAATCAACTTCCAAATTTATTACAAATCTGTTGTCTGAAATTGCAGTTAATTAACCAGAAATTTCATACAAAGTCTTTGGGGAGGGGGGATAATATTACAAAATTTAAATTTTTGCGCCAAGTTTAAAGTATTTTATGTAAATTTTCCTTTTTCAGTAATATTCCGTATATTATACCGGCTTATTAAATTGAAACCCTAGTCTATTAATCTCTAAGATCTTAATTCATATTTATTCCAAATTGCGTAAATCTAAAAATGGCTCAATTATTTATATTTCTTTAATAAAACTTTTATTATTTAAATTCCTATTAAATTCTGCTATTAAATCCCGGTATCATATTCCCCTTAAATCTTTATTTAACTGCTAAAATATTATTCTGTCTTAAAGAAAAAACTTACTTATTTCAATTTATTCTTTTATTTAAAATATCCAGGTGTAATTAAAATATTTCAAAGATTAAAACTTCGCAGACATAAATTCATTTCTTTTATCGTCTGAAGAGGGAAAAAGGGGTTATTTTTGCATAATCTCGACTACAGATTTTAACCTTTGTTTATGCTTTAGATAGCTGTTGCGAGGATATAAGAATTTTCTAGAACAGTCTTTTCAGCAGAGTATAAATACGAATGGCGGGAATCAGAGAGAGGGCATAAAGCAATATAGCATATAGTAGAGGAGCTGTGAGTTTAGAAGCTTTTTAGTTTTTAGTATGTAGAGATGAACGTGGTGGATTGCAGTCGTAGCAAACTGGATATTTAATGTGATTGCTCGATGGAGGTAGTAAAACGTTGGATGAATACTGTTCATTATGTGAGTAGAATGAGGAAGCAACGGTATCGTAATGGGTGATAGATGTTAGATATTAACGGATTAAAGACTAGACGGCTGTCAAGAGATGGAGTGATTTTAAACTAATTGTGACAGGAAGAATATACTTTATTCTTTTTACCATGGAAGGAGAGAGCATCTTCCCTAGATTTAATCGAGAGTGTGGAAATAAAGTGAATAATGTTCCAAGCGACTGCCTTATGTTAATTCTTCATTTTTCTTTAGTATTTTAAAACCCCTCGGCTGCTACCTGTGTTGTTTAGGAAAGGAAACCCTCATGTTTTTTCGACAATACCAACTATTTGCCGTCAGTCAAAATGTCACATACATATATATTTATACACATATATATGTGTATACATATATATATATGTGTGTGTCCATATATATTTATACATATACATATATATGTGTATTTATAACACTGAAGCCCGGGTAATTGAAAAGCACCCAAACACTTTGTAAATTTGCTAATATTTCTTGAAAGATAACTGTACTTATACTTTTGTTGTGTTTAAAACCACTACCATATTATTGCAAGCATTGCTATATTCGTAGTTTAGTGCAATGGCGGTATACCTTGGTGCAAAATTAGCAGCAATTGTAGAAGCAAGACAATTTTTCTGCCAAATTTACCTAATTGCTACCGAAAAAGTTAATTTTTTTCCTCCAACATTTGACTTGGGCATCGATTGTTGAAGAATAATCTCTCTATTCTTAAAAAAAAAGTAACTAACGCTATCAACGCCGCCGCCGCCTGTTTAGAATTTTTTGTGACCGGAGGTCTTTCTTCGTTAATATTAAGAAAAATATTGCATACAAAAATATCAAAATCGGTTGTTTTATAGAGAAATGTTTGATAAACACGCTGATGAAGACAGTTCGACATGATCGAAGAATTATTTTAAGAGATATTTAATGTTAAAGTGGGTCAAAATTGTTCCATTAAAAAAAAAATTATAGGAACAAAAACTATACATAGGAAATTAATCATTTTTAGATCATTTTATACATTATAAGTTCCCGGTGTGCAAACTGCATTTACTTTTTTTTATTTGACCTATTTTTTGTGGTTTTATTTCTATTTTAAATTCAAATTTTCAGCATTTCGAGAGATATATTTTACAACTTTTAGAAAAGGAAATTATTTTAAATTGTTGCCAAATTTAAAAACATCTCAAAGAATAATATTACCTTCAAATTAAAAATTTATTTACACGTGACAATTATAAACAGAAAAAAACTTTCAAATGAGAATTAAATGATTACCTATTAAAAGCAGGAAAATATTGATAATTACAGTATTAATAAAAATTGCCAAACCATAATATTGCTAAACAATTTAAATTTAAAAATATACTTGCTCGAGACATTTATTTCATACTTTAAGATAATCGTTTAAAACTAGTTTATATATATATATATATTGCGCTATCGTATCAATGAAACGCATCTCATTGGTTATTGAACAGCATTTAATGCATCTTCTTACCTATAAGGGCGGTTACCATAGGGGGCCCCTGTTCTGTCGTCAAATACCGCAAAGATTTTAGCCAACTTGGCGATACATCGCGAAATTTGGCGACTAAAATTAGTCGCCAAAAGGGACGCTAACTTGGCGATATCTCTAATATTTCGCCAAATTCCCGTAGACTTCCATTGTAAACCAATAAGGTTTACCTGCTTACAGAAAATCAACATGTTGAGGTATTTAGAACCAATGCAGATGTTATTGAAGCGGCTACAAGAGTCGCATTGCTCTCGTGTTGAGAATGCGAAGACAGCATAAATAATATTTCATTTCTGCAACAAAAATATTTTCACGTGAATATTAAAAAGGGAAAGCCAACTTTGGTGAAAATTGCGTCAGATTTAAAATGATACATTTAAGTGATACATTTTAAAGCTGATCAAATTAGCATGCTTTTAGAGTTTGCGGTGTCTGAACGGGGGTTGGCGAGTGTAGCTCGTAGGTGGCAGAGCCCCCTAGTACCATAAAAAAGCTATTTATACATTTTAATAAAGAAACAGAAGTAAATTTTGCACAGATATCATATACGCATAGAGTTTGGCGTGATATTTTTCTGACGCGAATTTGGCAAACATCTCGCTTTCGAATACCAGTTACATATATATTTTTAAATTATTTGCTATTATTTTGTAAAGGAAATAACAATAAATAAATGAAAGTTTAATTAATAACTATAGAAAAAATAGTTTATATAATTAAAAAAAGGAAATAAAATTAAATAAAAGTAAATAACAATTTATTAATATATAAAAAATAATAGCCGGGTTACCATATCATGCAAAATAACACCATTTTGGCGCCAGTTAGTTACCCTTGTGCATATATGACATGTGTTCTGTAATTTGTATATAAAAAAATATTATATATATTTAGAAATGATTTTTTTTATGTATATAAAGGAACAACTGCTGTACATTCCCACTGCCGCCATCTTCGGTTTTTTCTTGGCGTGAAAACCCCTTTTCCGCCATGTAGTAAATATCGCCAAGCAGCGATTTATGTTCATGTTAGGCTTAACGGGGTTGCTAGAACAGGTCACTAGTCGGGGTTGCCTTATCGATAAAAGCCAACAAATTATCGCTAAGAAATCTAAGATGGCGGCCGCGGGAATATACATCATATAAGCCTAAAATTACATACATATATAAACAAAAATAAAAGATAAATGTTCATTAGATTTTTTTTCATTGCTGCTTATATATTTTGGCAACATATCTCACTTTCTGAAGCCCGAATTACGCCAAGCTTCTTTTTAAATGCAATGTGCTCTATAGTGGAAAAGAACCTGAATAATTAATTAATAATAACAAATACATGTATAAGAAAAATTAAAATTCATCAGGTTTGTTTTCATAGATGTTTATATATTTTGGCAACATATCTCACTTTCTGAAGCCCGAATTGCGCCAAGATTTTTTTTTAAAAATGCGTTATAATGGAAAAGTAGCTAAATAAATAATTAATCGAAATAACAATTATATAAACTAAAACATTTTATTTAGAGATCAAAGCATTGTTTTTAATTTCGATTAAAAAGTACATAGGGAAGATGGGGGCACATGTGAGCAGTTCACATAAATATAGCTTTTTCTTATAACTGGATAAATTTCTGTAAACAAAAACTACTCGATATAGTAAACAGAACTTTCTTTTATACATGGTAATTTTTTTTAAATCATTGTATAGTTCTTCTTACATTTTTCAGTAGTTTTATAAATTCAAAAAATTGTTCACATGTGCCCCATGAGCGGGGTAGTTGTGAACACACGTGGGGCACATGTGAACACATGCAAAAAATATTCTTTGGCATGCTTTTTATTCTGTTATTCATTTGTCATCGTAATCATTAGTTATATTACTTGTTAAATTCACCATACGGGGAAAAAATGTATATATTTCTCTAGTTTTGGGGTAATTATGTTTAAGCAAAAGATTATAAAATAAAAATAAGTAGATTTGGGGGTGGGAGGCTTAAAGATGATTCATTAAGTATTGTTGCAATAACATAAAACAATAAAGAAGCAATTTTAAAAAAGAAATTAAAGCCTTCACATTTTGCTTAGGGGTTTTTGTTTGGGGGAAATTTTAAGGAGGGGGCATTTACATACTATTTATCGGAAATCTGCCGAAATACGAAAGATTCTCACTCCTGTATTTGCCTTATTTACTTGTAAATTATAGATAAAGATGGATTTTTTAATGATTAAAAAAATCTCGACGATAACCCCTCCCCCCCCCCCTAACTTCTTTTGCTTTTGAAAGAGGGAGGGGTTACAATCGGGATTTTACGGTAGTTATCAGTTTGAAAATTTTACTTTCTTAAAATATTACTGATATCTATCTCTATTCAAAGAATCATATGCATAACTGTTTTAGAGATGGAAGTAAGCCATCATTGCAAGTTTAGAACAAATGTAATAAAAAAATTTGAAAAGTTGTTCAAGGTAATATTTTTGTATTAACAATGCTTAAAAAATATTGTTGTAAACCATTTAATAAAATAATACATAACACTTATTGCATTTTAGTAAACATTAAAATTATTTAAAGTACAATTAAACGTAAATGAGCTTGTTGCTATTTATGTATTTGCTGAATGATGTGTTTGTGGAAGCTTCAATACAAAATCAACTTCGTGTGAGGAAAATATCTTCTATTTCAGGAAAATTATAGATAATGGAACTGATATTACTTCTCATTAAGTTAACTGAAAGAAACAGAATCACAGAATTATTATTGCGGAACTTATGAACTGTTCATGTCTGCCCAAACTACTCTGTTCACAAGTGCCCCACATTGCTGCTTCTGTTAAATTGATAAATCATTAACATTTCTCAATTTTAGAAGAAAAAGAACTGCTTCAAAATATGTATTAGTATTCAGAGTATATGATAAAACACTCAGATTCAAATAAATGAATAAATAAATAAAGTTATTCGCTTATCAACTTGGAACAAAGATTTTACTTTTGAGATCTAAAAACAGTGTTTTGGCTACAGAGGACAAACAAAATGTCAAAGAGCTTCAAAAAAATTTTACCGTACGTCTACAGGTGCTATCATCTTTAGTAAATTTTTTCAGATAGAAAAACTTATTATAACTATTGAAAAATCGCGATGTTCACATGTGCCCCCATCTCTCCTATATACTAGGATCACTTCAGATGAAATTAGGTTGACAGCTTAATATATCTCATTCCATAAACCTAAACAAACACAAGTGATTCATTCATCGTGAACCGTAAAAAATATTAAACTATTGAGGTAATCATTCACAAAGTAAGTTCTCCAACAATCAATGGACAATATTCTTATGACGTCATAGTAGGTAAAATGGTGGTGGTGTCATTTGTTTATGGTTTGAATTCACAAAGATTTTATTTTGCAATGTCTCTTAGTTACATTACTTTACTGTCATATTTATGAGCTCAGAACAAAAGCAAATTTTGTCATTTTTTAGTTATTAAATAATGAAAAAAATTATAAATACATGATTTGAAAAATTTAAATAATTTTCTTTCTTAATACTAAACAATAACATTGAAGTAACAGCGGGTTTAAGTTAAATAAGTTTAACTGTTTAATTCTGTTGTAATATTCAAAATAACTGTATTTATTAGATTTCAGTAAACAACATCAGGGCCCGATTAAACTTTGAAGTTAAAAGAATTACAATGTCATTTCAGGATCTATCTTTTGGAGAAGCTTTTCTAAATTCCATATATACATGGAAGCTCTTCAGTGTCACAATTGTTATTCCTAGGACTAACATAAAATCAGAACGGCAGGAAATTTTACACAAGTTTTTGAAAAAATACTTTATATCAGAAATTTTATTGAAAACTGGTTACTCATATGTTGTAGGGTACCGCGCAATTATGATTATGACAAGTTGCAGCCTATTTCGCCAACGTCGTAACCAAGATCGTGAAACACACACGTATAATACCATATAATATCATTTCATTAAATCGCATACGCTAGTTTAATAGTTTTTACCTTATTTCAAGTGTGTAATTTTTTTATTTTTAAGAATTAACAATCTAAATTGTCCAGTATATGATTAAAAAAATGTAAACAAAGATTGAATAAACATGACCGCAAAAAGCCTCAAATCCGCACTACACTTGGAACCAAACGGTGCAGATTAGTGGTCTTCTACTGTACATAGTTTTTCATAAGTGTGTATGGTTCTTGAAATGTGTTCTTTTTATCTATCACTGCGGAACAAGTGAGAAAAACTTTCACATGAGTTGCACATGAGTTGTACATATCTTTATATCTAATTTCCCGTCATTTTTGACGGGCTACCTTTCTAGTATATTATAAAAAGCATCGAATTTTTGTTGTTGTTGTTGTTTTTGTAAAGACTTGCATTTCGACATCTTACCCCAAAATATGGGTAAGATGTCGAAATGGGGGTATGTTATCTAGGGGTAAAATGCCTTCTGGTTTTTCAATATAAACAATAATTTTTGTGAGACAGTATAAAAGATAATGGGACGTATAAAAGTAACATTAATATTTTAAATATACTAAAGTTAACTTACTTAAAGTTAGGAAATTTCAAAAATATGAATGTAACAAACTTTGTAAATTTAATAAAAGAACAAACTAATATATTTTTAAAAATCTGATTTAAATCGTTGACAAGTTAGTTAGCCAAGAGTAATTTAAACAATGAAGAAACAACTAGGCATTTGACTGCAACGAAAAATAACAGGAATCTTACCACACGAAATAACAACTGGCATCTTACTACCAAAAATTTTCGTCGACTCACCCCAAAATATTGAGCAAGACGCCGGTGCTCCCACTGACGGGAAGAAGTGGGAGCCGGCCACCTTTTATGCTTGGCAGAAAGGCCAGGTACCAGTACTCTCTACATCAGATTTATTTCTCTGGTGTTTAAACTAAGACTTATATAGACAAATAAAGCGGTCACGTAAAAGATTGTGGATATTTACCTGAAGTTTTAAAACGAAATAGCAATAAAAAAGCACACTTAATTCTTTTTAAAGAACACAAACGGAAATTAAAGTATCAGTAATGATCCCTCTTCTTTACAACTGAGAGGCGTTTCCCTACAGCGCCTGCGCACATGAAAACTACGTGATACGGCATCTTGTACCAACATGGCATCTCACCTCAAGTTACCCTATATTAAATGTAAAAAATCTATTAGAGTTTTCACTTAATAAATATATATATATATACACAGTGCAACACCAATTTATATTTTGCTCGGGCTCGGGACAACTCAATTAATGGTCAACCGGAAACATTTTTAAAAATATATCAAGCAAATTTACCTTTTATATCGAAAAGTGAAGTTTTGTAAGTATTACTGCATCCATGAGATAAATTCGCGGAAATGCAACTGAGCAAAAAACAAAGGTACATCAGAAAACTACATATGAAGTTATTTTATAATAAAAGCTTTATTAATAATATTTTTTACATTTGTAGAGTAGTCAAAATAAATCACTGGAATCACTTTGGTATATAAATCATTTATCAAAAGACATTTCAGCAGTTTTATAAATTTTATTGAAATAATCACTAATCTTCTCCTGAACCGTCACTGAACAGTAAACTTTGCATTTCTGTTAATAATGCAGCCGCTTTATAGTTATTGCTTGTACTCCTGACAAGCCGCTTTACTATGTCAAAAGCCCCCATAGCAGCTCCGAAGTTTGCCATCAAATGGTCGTTCAGAGTGGGATCATCACAATCAGACTCGTCGGCAATCGGCAAAAATGGAAGGCAAGGCATAGCAAAAATGGTGAAATTATTTTCAGCAAAATGTAAAAGGGAAACAAAATTTCATCCATAAACGCAAAAACATAATGTATAACTGAGGAAAACGTGTAACTCGAAAACGTATAACTCAGTTAATTTTCAATGTCTAACGACCGGAACCGCTGGATTAAAACATATAACTGAGGGAAACTTACAACTCAGGTAACGTACAAGTGGAGTTCCACTGTAAAGGGTTTTCCCCCTATATTCTGTAACACGAAAAGCGCGGATTAAAACTTCTTGTTTTTTTTTGTTTTTTTGTTTTTTTTAAGGGTTATTGTAATCTTCGTAAAAGTTCAAGAATATACAAAATAACTTTTTTATCCAAAAAGTTTATAAAAGTAATTGAATGCAAGACTGCCTTATTTTTTTTTTTATAATGATGTCAATAAACTTGATCTAAAAGAATTTTTGAACCATTAATTTATATTACTAGTACTCGTGTATATTTTGTAGTAAACTTTTCCAGAATGACACTTAAACGACTGATTTATATTTAAGTAGCAATATAGAAATGACACGGATGGAATTTTTTAACCCTATTATAGAATATTCCAATATTCATAAAATACAAATAAAAATATGTATGAGGAAAAAATAAAATTGTTATGTACAAGATTTTAAAAAAAAGTTTAGTAGATTTTTTTGAAGATTTGTTCTAGTAACTAGCATTTGCAAATGCTCTTAACATTTATAATTATCTTACATTACATGTTCCAGTTTTCATTTATTTTATATTATCGATTTTTGACTCAAAATTTTTAGTTCTTTTTGTATATTTGTATAGAATTTATTTTAATTTTTAAAAAATCATTAAATTTTGTAGTATTTAAAGTAAGTTATATTTTCTGAATTGCAAAGTTTCTGGGTAATCCGATTTATTATAGTGAGTTTCAAAAGAAATTTTTTTGTGTGAATCGACGGATTAAGACTCCAAATGGATAATTTTTACAGAAGATGTCTTAGTCCAGGCAATAGAGACCGTATAGAGGCTCTGCCTAGCAAAATTCATGGTAGTTCTGGAAATCGGCTTACTTTATGTTTTTTGGGTCGCTGAATCCGGATTTGTAACTTCCCGCCAAAATTTCCACCCGGCAACCTCCCCAAATTTTGGTAAAAAGCCCCTCAAAAAGGTTTTTATTAAAAAATCAATTTTTTATTGTTTTAGGGGAAAAGTATCTAGAAATTCAGAAAGTAGACAAAATTTGCAACAAATTAGATATATAACATTATTACTTAGGATGAAGGGGAAGGGGGGATCTGCCTCGGAACATGCGCGCGGTGCTGCGTGAACTATTGCACGCAATTCCACTTAACCACTCACACGTTTACATTCGCCCTCCCATATCCCCTCCGAACTTTCTCTATAAGGTTTACTTTAAGTTTTTTGGGTAGCTGAATCCGAATTTTTAACTTCCCCTCCCCAAAATTTCCCCCTCCGAACCGCCCCCCTCCCAAATAGTTGTTTTTAACTTAAATTTATTATTGTTTTAGGGAAAAAGAATTACAAAATTCAGAAACTAGACAAAATTTTCAACAAATAGGATAGGTGACATTATGACGTAGGATGAACGGGGAGGTGGAGGGCTGCCTCTGATCATGCACTGCGGCGCTACGTGCACTAAGTTATGAAGTCCAGGCAATAGGGGATTTTACATGGAAAAATTAATACTAGTTCTGGATTTCGACTCACTATATGTTTTTTTGGTCGCTGAATCCGAATTTGTAACTTCCCACCAAAATTTCACCAGGCAACCCCCCAAAAAATTGATTTTTTGAAAAAAATTGTTTTTTGAGAAAAGCGCGCGGGGAATGTTCCGAAGCAGCCCCCTCTCTCCCCATTTATCCTACTTCATAATGTCATATATCTAATTTGTTGCAAATTTTGCCTAGTTTCTGAATTTTGTAATGCTTTTCCCCTAAAACAATAATAAATTTAAGTTGATAACAACTATTTTGGGGGGTTTTCGGGGAGGGATTTTGGGGGGTAAGTTAAAAATTCGGATTCAGCTACCCAAAAAACTTAAAGTAATCCTTATAAGAAAAGTTCGGAGGGGAGATGGGAGGGCGAATGTAAACGTGTGAGTAGTTAAGTGGAATTGTGCAACTTAGTCCACGCAGCACCGCCCGCATGTTCCGAGGCAGATCCCCCCCTTCCTCTTCATCCTAAGTCATAATGTCATGTATCTAATTTGTTGCAAATTTTGTCTACTTTGTGAATTTCTAGATACTTTTCCCCTAAAACAATAAAAAAAGTGATTTTTTTAATAAAAACCTTTTTTGTGGGCTTTTTACCAAAATTGGGGGGGGGGGGGGGGTTGCCGGCGGGAAATTTTGGTGGGAATTTACAAATTCGGATTCAGCGACCCAAAAAACATAAAGTAAGCCGATTTCCAGAACTACCATTAATTTTGCTAGGTAAAATCCCCTATTGCCTGGACTATCTCCTCAAATTACATTTTAATTACGGTTTTCAATAGATACCACAAGTTATGGAAACTGCAATGTTTCCAAAGTGTTTATAAGTTTTTATTATAAGTAGTTGTACGAAATAAGATATTTATACTGGTATAAGATATGTCTTATGTCTTTCTTTCAGGTTTTTTTTTTATTATTGATATTTTTTGTATTTAATGAGCTTTTCTTGTATATTTCGGTTATTTTTCACTTTAGTTGTAATAGTATATTTTTTGTCGATTATTTAGATATTTCTGTTAAATTCTTGGTCTATCGACCTTTGTCAGAAATTGGGAGCTTTTGTCGCTTTTCAGTTTTTAATTTCTTCTATATGTAAGAAGAAAGTATTGGATTTGTGAAAAATTTCTATTTTCACTTTTCGAGGGTTTTGTACATTTAGGAAGACCTCAACACGATTCGACTGTTTTTGGAAAATATCTGTCTGTGAGTCGGTTTGTGAGTATTTTTGTCTGTTTATATGGAGCATAAATTTAATGAGCACTCTAATTCAGGAAATACTGCACGGCATTTAATAAAACTTCATATTGATTTAGATCATGGTTGGTGCTGATTTCGTTTTAGTGTATATCTCCCAAAATGGGACGCTGCCATGCTGAATTATCCACACGTTCCAAAATAGTTTTTCTCAAGAACTAAAGCGCGAAATTCCCTCAAACTTCATATTATATTAGATCTTGACATAAATAAATTCTTATTATGTTTTTGTCTATATAATCCAAAAGTTGGCGCTGAATATGTGCTCTTTTACGATCCCCAAAATTGCTTAATCTCAAGAACTAATGCACGGTATTTTATAAAACTTAATATTATATTAGACCTTGACATAAATAGTTGCTGATAATGTTTGGATATATATCATTCAAAAGATGGCGCTGTTATTCTGTTTTTTCTTCAATATCTACAATGGCTAGATTACGAAACCTAATACACGGAATTTCACCAAATTTAATAGTCAGTCAGACCTTGACATAAACAGATTATGATTTAACTTTAGCTTTGATAAATCAACTAGGGGCGCTTGTATCGTAAGCTCAGGAATGATTGCTTATCTTATCCAAAATCAATTGATACAATTTAGAGATAATGATTTTTAAAGCGATGTTAGGAAAAATTATGGAGCAGACTATTTTCCAAAAATAAACATATCATTGAGTCGTCCAGTAGATATTTTAGTTATTTATTTTAAACGATAAGAAAGGAACAATTGTGTAACAGACAATTTATAAACAACATTTAAATCATTTAATTCATTTTGTTTATACGGAGGAAAGTTTTTTAGTAGCATAAATATACTGGTTTATCTAGCTGTTCGAGATTTTTATTCCTTTGAATTTGGTTTATTATATATTATACATGTACTCCATTATTATTATAATTATTATTATTTTGAAGTGAAATTGAATGTACAATCAAAATAATAGGTTGCAATGCAAATACAGTGTAAAAATACTCCAAAACTACTTTTCTAGATTATTCTTGTCATGAATAAGTCAAAAACAAAAACTGCAGTCATGGAGGCATTTAAAACATTGCATTAAACTTATACACATAAACGCTACGAGATCATAAAAAGCATAACATAACTTAAATCATGCCTGACACCGTGCGCTCTATATCAGTATATTAACACTGATTCCAAAAAATCTTTAAAAGTTTTGCATTAGCCCTTTATGCCACGACAGTACTTTAAATTATTATTAGAATAACTTGTTATAAAATCCATTTAATACATCGAGCAGTAGCAATACAGTTTAGAATGAGTTATAGATATTTTACTTTTTCTTGTTCCAAAATCATTATTGGTTGCACCAAACAAAAATATCTTTAAAAAGATTATTTCATGCCTTTAAAGATACCTTTGCATCTTTTCAGCTTTCTTGACACTGAAAGATTCGGCTAGGGGGGGGGGGGAGGGGGGGGGAGTTTCAGTTTAAAAAAAAAATCTATGCTATTTTGTGTAAATCTTCTAATGTAGTAATGTAGTTTAGAAATTTACGGAAAATGCTTTAGAAGATGACATTTTCATGAAGAATTAATAATTTGACACATAAAGGGTTAAAATATTAATATGAGATTTTAATAAATCTTGAAATGCCAGAACTATTGTCTATCCCAAATTTTTACTTTATTAAACATTATGACATAAGGGAAAAGCTTGAATTATTTACATTAAGTATACTTTACAGCAATAAAATTTGTAATAATTAGACATCTAGTTGTATTCCATTTTCCTTTAATATGATGATAGTTTTATTTATTAGCTATAATTTGTGAAAATCCTTTATTACAACATGAATTAAAAATAATTGCATTGCGAATCTATTGTCAAGTGTGGGTTACTCATTGCTTGAGGAAACACAGCAAATGATACTTAAAGGTAATAAACATTTTTTATTTTATTTATTTTTTTTTTTTTTGAGAAATCCTATATTAAACAATGAAACAACTAAAACCATTTCCATCATTAAAACTATTTATCGCCATTTTTCAATACATTTTCTCATTAATTTCAAGAATTAAGCTGTAATATTTAATAAATTGTTCTAAGTTTGTTATGAATGTGATATTTACGCAATCATTAATGCATCTAAAAATGCAAATCTTCTTTATATAATGTATTTAGATACTAATTGGAATGAATTAACTTGTCGCATTTTAATTCTAAAATCCGAAATGTCTTTAACGTTAAATATAAAATGTTAAATGTGTATTTAAGTTTTAAAAGTGTATTTAATTACTAGAAAGTTTTATCAATATAAAAGTGAGCTACATAAAACGTTACGCAAGTTTGTCTAATAAATGTATTTAATTAACGAAAGAATAATTTTCTTAAGTTTTAAAGGAAAAATTAACTATATAAAATGAGGAATACTATGCTTATTTAATTTTATTGAAATTAATACATAATGTAATGTGATCAAATGTGTAACTTTTTAGTTTTATACATTAAAACATCTGATTACAGTGGTGTGTTGAGGAATACTTTGAAAAAACATTTTATTCAAGAATCTACATTATATAGCAAAACCATATCTATCAATAATGCTCACACTATACTGTTGGTAAAAACGACCAGCACTGTTTTTAAAGCAATTATATTCGCTTCTAAATATCGTAAAGTTTTAGTTTTTATAGCACCGAATAGAAAAGAAATATGTTAGGTACACAGTGTTTCCGTCTCTTTTCAGTGTATTCTTAGTTTAAAGGCCAATGACAGCAGCTAAGCAGCTAATGCTCTGTATTTCAATTAACTCTTTCTATTGATGACTGTGCTGCAAAAATTACCAGTTTAAACATTTTCCCACACAATATTCGTACATGCCTTAGTTTACGTAATAAAGAACTGGGCGCTCATTTAATCGAAAACCACTGAAAATACGTAGCCGGATTTAGCACGAACCCTGTCTAAGATTTCCAGTGAATCATATGATCTTTTTTTAACACTTTCCAACAAAGTTGAAAAGTTATTATGATTTCGGTTTGTCTGTCCGTCTGGCCGTCTGTCCACGCTCTAACTCTCGTAAATATATTTGGATCGTTCTGAAATTTTTGGATGTTAGTGATCTCTACGATAGCACGTTCCCTATTTCAAATTAAGTTAGTAGCATGTTTAGTTCATTTACAGGGACAGTCATAAGTTTTCCGTTACATTATGGCCAATGGGAAAAAATCGTTTCAAATGGTTTTTAATGGTGTTACACTCTTTCAAACATAGTAAAATTGATTTTCATCTATGAAGTTCACTAAAATATGCATTCTGTGGAATATGCGGTGCAAAGAATAGTTATTGTTCATTTACAGGGCCACACAAAAGAATTCCGTTCATAATGGTATAGGTGGAATTATTTGCGGTGCATTTGAAAAGATTTCAGATACTATATTGTATACGAATTACTGTATATTAGTGATGATTGCTCTAAATGCATTTTTAATTATGATATGTGCTTTTTTCACTATATTTATGCATGCTATAAAGTGCGTGTAAATGTTATAGTTCTTATACAGGGCTACAGAAATGTATTCGTAAAGGTTATTGAGTATGAGCATATAATTGCTTAAAGGTGGGTTTTAAATGAGTTATGCATTTTTATGCTGAACTGAATTTAGTGTACTAACAAGGAAGGTCTCCATACGGGCATATCCAGAAAAAATCTGAAAAAATTACAGAGTGTTCGTCTCATGTGGATATATATGTTTATAAAAATTTTTTTGGCGGAACCCCGATAGAACGTTCGTAAAAAAATAATAAAATTTTCGTTTATTTGGCGATTTATCATCGGTTGGCGATGAAATGAAATTTCGAAAAATACTTTTTCATGTCGAATACTCTTTAAGATAAAAATATTTCATATTGAACTTGTTTAAATAAATTTAACTTAAATAACTGTAGTTTTGCCAGTTTTAGTTTGATTTAGCTATAGGTTTGTCATATATGTATTTATAATGGAAGTTAAATATCAAATTTTATGAATTAAAACAAAATTAAAATTGTTTCAATATCTCAAAATTAAGTCCAATTGAGCGCTGTCCGTTCAATTTTGTTGCTATGGAAATGACGAATTCCTTGGTTTGAAATGAATAACTGCTAAATGAATCTTGCCTTTATTTTGGAATACGCTTAAATATATGAAAGTATTTTTTATAGATGAAATTGTTTTTAAAGTAATAAAATTAAGTAACAAGCAACATAAATATGTAATACGAAAAAAAGTATTTATTAAACTCTCTCATTGTTTATGTATTCATTAAATACTTTTTACACGCATTCTAAAAATCAATTAACAAACAATTTTCAAATGCATTAAAATCGTTTGCTTTTGGCGAGGAAAAGTACTGCTCGCCAAATCGCGTGACGCTTTCGTCTTTACGCGTCAAATACTCGAAAGTATTTTACTTTTTTAGAGGCTTTCTACTGTAATTCCGCCGCTAAATTTGACTGATCCTTTATTACATACATAAGTAGTTTAATTGGTATTTTTTTCAAAATATTCTGAGTATGCCCAGTATGGAGACCTTCCTTGTAAGAAATATTTGTAGAATATAGATAAAATTATATACAGGGCCACGCAAAGAGTTGGATACATGACGCGTTTATGGGTGATAATTTCTGGAAATGTCATTTCAGTAGTTTTAAGAGTATTTTAGTTTGAATTAAATTTTAGTTAAATAGTGGCATGTAATAAAGGTACTAGGTAAACTACAGGGCTGTACAAAAGTATTCAAGTATGTTCCCATCTATGGGTGGACAATTCTTTCAAAATGATCCCCTAATTCGTTTGGAGGCGTGAAATTTTACATACTTATAGCTGAACACCTCACATCAAATGACAAAACATAAAAGTTTGAAAAAGTCTTACATTTAACCCTTTGGGCTCCCACATGTGTATTTTAAGCAATTATTTCTAAGTGAGTCCCTAATTAGGTTGGAGGCGTGAAATTTTACATACTTATAGCTGAACACCCCATATCATACGACAACTCATAAAATTTTGAAAAAATTGTACATTTAACCGTTTGGGCTCCCACATGCGTATTTTAAGCAATTCTTTCTAACTGATCCCCTTATTAAATTGGAGATTTGAAATTTTGCATACTTATAGCAGAACACCGGAAGCCAGGCGACAAATCTTAAAATCTTGAAAAAGTCTTACGTTTAACACTTTGAGCTACCAAATATGTATTTTAATCAATTCTTTCTAAGAGAGCCCCTAATTAAGTTGGAGACATGAATTTTTGCATACGTATAGCTGAATACCTCAGACCACACGGCAAATCATAAAATTTTCAAAAAGTCTTATATTATTTATTCCTCCGGACTTTAACTTGTGTATTTTAAGCAATTTTTCTAACTTCCGGCCTTTTCACCCGGGGAGCACTTTTCCAACTTTTGCCGACAGCCCTTTGACCATTCTTTCATATTATGCATCATAACCATACATATTTTAGTTTCACTTTTTACCGCCAGGGGCGCCTACTTATCTCGGGTGCTATCGGCCCAATCCCCTCGACTAATATATCTACGGATAGTATATAAAACTGAGTTTCGTTTGGATAGAGGTTTGTTTAGAATAGAGTGCGCCCCTGGTTGCGAAATGTGGAACTAACAGATTTTCCAAAAGGATAAAATGTTTAGAAAGGAATATTAAACGAAACCCTCTGTGCGATCTGTGATCACACTTATCTACTTATTCACTATATTTATGCATACTATATTGCGTATAAATGCTATAGTTCATATACAGAGCTACAGAAATGAATTCGTAAAGGTTACTGAGTATGAGTATAAATTGCTTAATGGTGGGTTTTAAAGGAGTTATGCATTTTTACGCTGAACTGATTTTAGTGTAATAAGAAATATTTGTGGAATATAGATAAAATTACATACAGCGCCACGCAAAGAGTTGAATACATGACCGTCTATGGGTGATAATTTCTGGAAATGTAATTTCAGTAGTTTCAAGAGTATTTTAGTTTGAATTAAATTTTAGCTAAATAGTTGCATGTAATAAAGGTACTATGTAAACTACAGGGCTGTACAAAAGTATTCAAGTATGTTTCCATCTATTAGTATAAATGTCTGAAAGATGAATTTCAACCTGTTATGCATTTTCTTGCTAAACTGAATTTTCCCATTATATAGTATATATATCAACCTACAGATCAAATACAGGACTGTTCAAAAGAATTGGAATACATATTTGGCTATGGACGGTAACTACTGAAACCAGTTTTTCAAATGTTTTATGCGTTTTATAAAACGTTTACTTAGTTATCTTATTTACGTTATTTCCCTAAATAACGAAATTTTTTTAAAGCATTCATGAAGTGTTGGAAAGTGTTTCATAATATATGATTAACGCATTCTTTTTCTTTCTTGTTATATTTATATACTTGCTCAGATAGCAGATTGGTCAGGCTTCGTTTTGATGCAGGGTTGCACGATTGGTCAGAAGTTTGGCGAAACGACCCAGCGCTCTCTAGTAATTGACTTCATTTATTACAATTCGTTTGTCACATTTTTGTATTACGGAAATACTAAGAGAATTCACTAGTGGATACATTTAAATTCTTGCTCTGAAAAGTCAAATAAAAAGCGAAATGGCTTACTTTAGGGCCGGATAATACTGATTGTCATTTTCACGGTTAGAGAGAGAAATTCCGTAAATTAAGATTGCTTAAATGTCTTCCGTTATACTGATTGCCGTATTAACTACTTAAGAAGGCGTATACAGTCTAAGGCTTTTTCACTATGCTTTTTAAGGCAGAATGGAGGACCCCAGAACTCCACGCACTGCATATTCCATAAAAATAATGGTGTAATGAACGTCATCAAAGAATACCAATTTAATTATAATCTTTTTTTATGACTAAAAAACTGTAGAGTCATAGAATCATTAAAAGACGATGAAAAGAATTTTTGCCCAGTGATGATAAAGTGTCAGAATTATTTTGCGTTTTCTTATAATCGAACTACATGTTTTACACACTCCATGTTCATTAGTGAGCGTCCTGTAGTAAATTACAGTAACATAAACACAGTAATCACGTCGGAATCAAAGGAAATTTATTAAAGTTCGATTGCCACCAGACATACCAACAAACACACAAACTGAAGTCATAAGGACATTTCAGTTACATTGGAAAGTTTTTTAACAGGCAGCGTAAGACAAAAAAATGCCTTCCGGCTCGTCGTAAGGCGCAGATAGATTTCGAAGTTAAGTACTAATCTGAACAAGAAAAACTAAATCATGATTAGAGATAAACCCACTTTAACAAATTTATATGGCCGCTTTTGACAAGTTTTTAATTTCATTGCTATATAAAAGCTGGTTTTATCAGAATCATGTTAAGGCGCTATTAAAAAAAAATACTTTTCCATGTTCAAAAACTCTAAATTTTCTGATTCAATTTCAGATTCATTTTTAAAAGAAAAAAAACATGAAACTTGCGAACGTGATTTTTGTAGAGATTTATAAGAGACCTGTAATTTAATTTTTCGTTCAATTAAACTTGATTTATAAACGATTATTTTCTCAGTAGGACAATACTTTTCGTTTCCAACACCATCGCTTCGGGAAATTCGGTTAAAAATGCCAACTTTGACATAACTATTTGAAATATATTCTACTTCTATCGAAAAATCGACCATTTCGGTTCATTATATAATTTCTGAATATGAAAACCTATCAATTGGATGCGTTTGAGAGCAAAAAATGAATTTAAAAATAAGTCAGAAAATAAGCAGTTTGGGTTCGAGTATACTCTTAATACCATAATTTTTCTTCAACCGCTATGATTTTTAATTTGTTTTTGCTGTAAGAATTGGTCCTGTTAAAAGCTTGTCAATATAAAAGTTGTAGATAAAATATTAAGACGATTTATAATAAATTTAATTTGATTAGATATCTTGAGAACTGACGAAGTTTTTTTCTTCCCAAAACACTACTTTTTTTTTAGCCCCTTGAGCCCATTTTTTAAAATCAAAACTCTACCATACATACATTTTTGGCCGTTTTTTTAGAAGTAATAATAACTTTAAACTGATTTGGTATGTATTATAATTAAGAAGTTATGGGGTTTTTTTCGGTTTTCACAAAACCACTCCCAATAGGGAGTTCTAAGAGCTGATGTAGACTTTTTTGCACCATCAATCCATATTTGATATTATCAATACGAACATCCCCTGTCAAATTGAAGACACTAAACGCCAGCGTAAATAAAAATCAAAGAGAAACAAAGTGGATGATAAGAACCATGCATGTCAGAATTGATGAACTGACAGCTTTATTAACTTCTTTAAGTGGTTGCAAAGAGATACAAGCCTTAAAGTATTAAGTCTGCAAATACAACCTCTGTTTTTGAAGTATATAACTTGATATCTACCCCCTTGGTCCAATTTTGTCCATTAACGAACTTGACCGAGATTTTATGGCCCTTGATTTTATGTATCCGTTTGGAAGAGATGTATGCAGATTTATGGAAGTTATCGTTTCCATAAAAAAGCGATATATATATATATATATATATATATATATATATATACCGGGTGTCCATAATTAAACGACCCTACTTTAAAATTGTCTACAGACAAAACTATTGTTCATAAAGTTGTGAAATTTTGGGAAAGCCATAATAAAGGGATGGGAATTTTTTTAAGCTAAAAAAAAATATAAATAAAACTAGTTTAAAATTTCGCCACCAGAGGGCGATTTTTAATAAATTACATATTTACCATTAAGATTGTTTAGAAATGTTATTTGCAGGATGTTCATAATTAATCGACCCTATTTTAAAGTTGTCTACAGACGAAACTGTTGTTCAGAATACTGTGAAATTTTTTGGAGGACGTGATAAAATTATGGGAATATGTATGAACGAAAAAAAAAATAGGGGACTAATTTTTAACGAATTAAATGTTAAGCGTACATTTACAATAGTTTAACAAATTTTGTTATAACCAAACATGTTCTGCATAATTTTCATCATTTTCAGATACCATCTGGAATCATAAGATAGCATGTTCCGCAGTTGACCGCTATATGTTCTGTGAAAAGCTAGGAAAATGTCGTGAAAAGCTGTCCTTAGAGTAAGGTTAAGATGATAAATAAATTTTTTAAACTATCGTAATGTTAAATGTGTAATTTATTAAAAGACGTCCTCTGGTTCAAAATTTTGAATTACTTTTATTTACAATTTTTTTAGCCTAAACAAATTCCCATCCCTTTATTATGCCTTTCTCAAAATTTCACAATTTTATGAACAATAGTTTTGTCTGTAGCCAACTTTAAATTACGGGCGTTTAATTATGGACACCCTGTATACATACACACACACACACACACACACACATATATATATATATATATATATATATATATATATATATACATATACATATATATATATGTATATATATATATATATATATATATATATATATATATACATATATATACATATATATATATGTATACCGGGTGTCCATAATTAAACGCCCGTATTTTAAAGTATTTTTAAAATACAGGCGTTTAATTATGGACACCCTATACATATATATACGTATATATATATATATATATACATATATATATGTATACAGAATGTCCATAATTAAACGCCCGTATTTTAAAGTTGTCTACAGACGAAACTGTTGTTCAGAATGCTGTGAAATTTTTTGGAGGACGTGATAAAATTATGGGAATATGTGTGAACGAAAAAAAAAAAATAGGGGACCATTTTTTAACGAATTACATGTTAAGCGTACATTTACGATAGTTTAACAAATTTTGTTATAACCAAACACGTTCTGCATAATTTTCATCAATTT